>CM038792.1:153546023-154216495 GCA_021764765.1 Vicia sativa
AATTATTTTTATACAGTAATATAATTGGTGTTGATTCTTGCATAACATGACAATGGATGAACCTAAAAAGATTAAGAGTGCACTTAAGACTATGATTAAAAAGCATTGTTAGAGTGATACAATACATTAATCTCTTTCAATTTGGCACAATACATAAGAAAGCCCAAACATTTAAAAAAGAGAAAGATACAATACCAAACACCTCTCAACACATACATTTAATATTAATTACACCTAATCTAATTTAGAACTACCCTTAATTATTGGAACCTGTCAAAACTTGTTCCATGGCCGTCTCTAATAATTAGGACCCCAGCAACTCAAATACATGACTGTCCTCAAAGATTCCTCAGATTGCTTTGCCTTTTTTTTGTCTGTGAGAATTAGAAACCATAGTAGAAGAAGAAGATGACAATTTTCTTGCTTGAGAATAAGATCTGACATTGTTTTAACATGGTTTTGAAGTGACTTTAGTGTATGATTCCATCTGCATATGCCTTGATCTTTCAATGCTTCCACAACTGCAACACTGGCTGCTGCTGCCCATGCTCTGCTTGTTGAACTCATGTTGAATGATATAAATTTTGAAATCTAAGTGATTTTGTGGGATTTTAGATGGCTCATAAAATGGATTACTGCGTAGTGTAGCTTTGTTTTGGTTGGTGGAGCAAGAAGAGTGAAAGAGGATGATATAGGGGCTTGAGATTAATGAAACGCACAAAGAATAGAAAAATACTAGGGCTGATAGCTAGTGGTTTCTAGACTATGGTTTGTGTGTTTTAGAATACTAGTAAATATCGCACGGAATGTTATAAATAATATATTATTATATAAATATTAGTAAAATATATAATAAATAATATAATTAAATAATTAAAATTTAAAATAAACATTAATTAGCATATTTAAATAAATAATATAAATAATATTATTTTTTTAATTCAACTATTAAATAATTATAAGTATAAGTATTATAGTTTGATTATTAAATACATGCAACAAATTGTCAAGAATAAATTTTACAAATTTGAATTAAATATAATTTTTATTTAAATATTAACTTTATGTTTCTTTTATATTAGTGTTTTTTAAATGTATTTGTAATAATATATGTATCTTTTATAGTTCTTATATTAATAAATGTCAATTATTTTGTAAATCATTTTAATATATTTTAGAATTTATACAATATCCCAGTATCATGTATGATTTTTATAAGATATTATAATTTATATATCACAATTTTTTATTTTTCTTTAAAAATATGAAATAAATATTAAATCTAACTGACAAATTACTTGTATGAAAAATATTAATGTCTAAATAGATGTTGACTTTAATTTATTTATCATCTACAATCCTTCTTCAATCATTTGCAAAAATCAAGTATTTTTTTATGATATGTTTATGTGTATTTCTGAATTCCTAAAATTTTTCTTGAGTCTAGAGAAGGTAAAGTCCTTTTTGCCCTATCTCAACCGTCTAACATTATATAATGGTTTGTTAAGTTGAACGACATCTTAATTTTAATAGATGGTCGTTATTGAACTATGTGTATCATGGACCGTGTTAATGGAACAATAATATAATCTAAATCCAAAGAGAACGTATATGAATGTTATTTTTAAATGTATAAATTATATCAATGACTCATATACGGTATTTATAAAAATATTAATTTATATATTAAAACTATTTTATAATATTATAAAAATATTAAATAAATATAAAATTTAATTTTGCGATAAAGTCTCGTGGATGATTTTTTAATTAATTTCTTAGTTTACTTATTTTTAGAAAATACATTGAAAAAGTATGATAAAATATAGTTATTATAATATTATTATTTCATTTTTATGTTGATAATATTAAAAACAAATTAATTGTTTAATGATGAATACTTATCATCAATTTCATCATAAGATATAATTACTTTAATATAAATATTATTTTTATTTTACATATTTTTTTGGTTGAGAGACAAAGTGACAATAGCCATCAAAATTTTATTTCGTTGTTGATAAAACTACAAAAGTATTAATTTTAATTAATTATTTGTTCAACAATATCCCGTGCACTTTTGTTTAGCGTTAATTTTTAAAATTTTATTTATATATTATAATTAATTTATTACAATTATATTATTTTTATAATGATATTAAAGAATATATATGTCATAGTTATAATTATTTATTCATATATAATTTTAATAATATAATATATATTTTATTTTATGTCAAACATGAAAATATAATTAAAATAATATTTAAAAAATTATATAAGAAACAATACTTATAAAAAATATAAGAATGATTACTTTAATATAGTACAACAATATTATTAAATTAATCAGTTTAATGTAGCTTATGTATTCATAAAGAAAATTCAAAAATATCCTCTACATAGTTAACGTGTTACGATACAAAAATAAAGGAAAAAGGATATAAAGATAAATTTGGTGGCAATGTGTTTTCTTAAGTCTAATCGATATGTTCATTATTATATTACATATAACAATATCACATTTCTAAAAAACAGGTCCTTGTTCAGACATATCACATTTAATGATCACTGTAGAATTAGGATGAGACCTTATTAGCTCCTCACCATAACTTTTCAAATACACGTATTGTTCATTCATAGCACCTTGTAGTAGTTTCAATGCTCTAGTTTTGGCCCTATATGCTTGAGCTGAGGACAATTTCACACCCCAATTTTCAAGTGTCTCTGCAATCAAACCCTTGGGCCTCATTTCAGGAGTATGTCTCAGTAGTGGTATGAACTTCTTCGCAAGTCATTCTGTTGTAGCTTGCCTATTCTTTGCAGTCATGTGACAAGTATAGTCATCAGTAAAGCTCACCAACTGCCAGTATTCATTCCCTACCCGTTTACTAAATCTCATGTAAAATGGACAATTCATGTCACACCTTACAACAACTCGTTTGCTATCATTTTTCTTGATATGTAAGTTTTTAATCTTTTCCATTGCAAAAGACTTTACTGCATCTCTAATAAGACCCTTTGAGGCAAATCTCATCCCAAGCTCGAATCTTACTTGATCACCACAATCCGGCATTTTAAACTTGGGATAATTAAATTCTTCACCATCATCTTCACTTCCTGGGGGAGTATCAAAGACATCTGAGTCTACATTATGTGCTTCTTCAAAATCAATTGCTTTGGTTGGTTCTTGGCTTGCATATACCTGGGTTGCATCATTTTTTTTCTTGCGTAAATGTGTGGCTTGGTACCTCATGTGTCCAGTCCCAATCCTCTTCAACTAAGCCATCAAATTCATTATCCCCCAAATCTTCATCTTCCTCTTGCCCATAATCTTCATCTTCCTCACTCTCATCCTCAATAACTTCTTCCTATCTTCCATATTCACTTCTTCCATCCCATCCTCACTTTTTCCTCTCTTCCATTACCACTTCACCTTTGCTTCATTATTTACCTCTTCCATATCTTCTTCATTTACCTCTTCCTCTCTTCGCATTCTCTTCTTCCATATCTTCTTCATTTACTTCTTCCCTCTTCACATTCTCTTCTTCCCACTCTTTCCACTTTTACTTTTCCTCTTTCTATTCTCTTTCTTCCATATCTTCTTCATTTACTTTTTTCCTCTTCTCTGCATTCTCTTCTTCCCACTCTTCCACGATTACTTCGCATTCTCTTTTGCTTAGCCATACGCTATTTCTTCCCTCTCTCTCTTCTTCTTCCACAATTACTTCTTCCCTCTCTTCTGCTTCTTCCCTCTCTTCTTCATTCTCTTCTTCCCTTTCTTCCACAGTTACTTCTTCCTCTCTTCTGCATTCTCTTCTTCGTTGTTAGCCATATCTGCTTCATCATCCGATTCGATCTCAATTGGGGTTTGTACAGGTTCTGCATATTATTTATACTCTTCTTCTGTTAGAACTTCCGGTTCATCTACGACATTTTCAACATATATATATTACCCAAATCGTATCCTTTCATATCTTCACCGAATTTCATAACATCTGCATCATTGTTGAGAGGTCTCAGCCCACGCGCAAGTGATAATTTTGGGTGATGATACCACACGCCCTTGATTCTTACATAACCCAACTCCTTGACAACCTTCATAAAGTCCGTGTAACACATGAAATCCACATAAAATTCCATTCTAGTTCTTCTACCTTTCCATTAACATATACTTTGCAAGGATAATGAACAAAGTATCCCCATGATTAATCCTTAACCTAACTTCGCTTATATCACCGCCTATTAAGTATCAAAAACAATGTACATCCGATCAAGCTTTACTAAACTTCAACATCTCAAAATACATAACTAGATAAAATCGCTACATACCGAAACGAAACTCTCATCCTCCTTAGACGTAAATGAAGACATGTACCAGGAATCAAATGCAAACAAAGGAAAATTAGGGCTTCCGGAAGAACGAGTGAGGAAAGGGAAGAAGAAGGAGTGAGGAAGGGAATTTCGATGACACAAACTGAATCAAATCTTCACGATCGTGGAAAGGGAAGAAGAAGGAGTAAGGAAACAAAGAGATTCTGGAAAGAAGGAAAGAAGACCGTTGAGGAAGAAGAGTGTGTTTTGGATGCCACATGTAAATAATTTCACCTGTTAATAACAAATGACACATAGACTTTTGGAGCCAAAGGGAATAGGGGACCAAAAGTGTTTAAAATAAAATGGAGGGACCTAAATCGTGAAACACCAAAATAGGGGACCAAAAGTGTAATTTAGCCTACTTAATATTTATCTTTTACAACTATCTTATTTCAAGGAAAACAATTTGACATGAACTAATTACATTAGTTTTAAAACAACAATTTGACTTGAATTATATCAAACATTGTCATCATATTTATATGAATAACAATGTTTTCGAATAAATTTTATAAAATAAAAATAATACTAAAATATTTTTAAAAATTAAATTAAATTTATTTTGCAACATAAAAATAATATTGTGTTATTAATTAATTTACAAATTATAAAGATTGTTTTGGGTTAGAAGCGATCATTGTTTGCAATCTAGAAAACAATGGTTCACTCGATTACTTGTATTTATAAGAGAATTATCTAAGAGAAAGTACGAGATAGGAAATATATACATCTATCGACTCAGATCTAATGTATTGAATAACAAGTTGTTATAACTACTCGATAATATAAAGGGCATGCGCGCCAATTTCATGTACAATTTCAATTATAAATTCATTCACTCTTCTCCTTCACATACTAACTTGAGTGTTAGAGTGCTAACTCTGGCTAGTCATATCTTCACCGCACTTAAAGTTCAAAACCATTATTTCTCCCGAACCACGCTTCTTCATTTATTTATGGCTTCAGAAGCAATGACGCTATATGTGGGAATCGACTTATAATTTTTGCATTTTCCACGATTACACGCTCATACTTTTTCATTAATTAAAAGCCCTCTCAACCCAATCGTAGTTCTTGAGATCGAATGTGAGATCCACTATACTTCATCTATCCCAAGAATGTATCAACCGTGATTTTAGAATTTTGAACTCTTGATCTCCAAACCTTCCAACGAACCAAATTTTAATGTTAGAAATATTGTCGATTTCCAATTGTTGTAAGCTAACCTTGGAATACAAGGAACTAATGAATTGTTGAATTATATATATAATATAGTTTGACAAACGAACTCGCATGTGATAGAAGAATGATTTCATCTAGAAGAAAGCGACAAAATGCGCTCAAGATGAACACCATGTAAGAAGCTAATTCTAGGAGAATCGATCTATCATTTCAGAGCGGGCATATCACAAAGACGAAGCTCCAAAATACCGAACCACGAGAAAAGCAAGAGGCACCAAACTCCTCTTCAAAACTCAAGAGGGTTCGTAGATATGTTCCCTTCAGAACAAGTTGAGAAGCCATCGAGGAGGAATCCTCCAAACATCCTATTTACCGCATGTTGGACATTCAAATACCAAGTCACTAGAAAACCTCATGTTGAAAGATTATGAGAGTAAATGAGAATTCTACGAGCACATATAACTCATTGATGATCATATAAACTACTTCCACCTCGGTAAGTCCAAACTATTTGCACTAACTCCGACGAGATCTACTAAACTTTGGTTTAAAGCTCCATCATAGGAGCATTGAGTCATGGAGCGATGGGAGCTTCACTTTATGTCGTAGTTCAAAAGTTAGTATGTGTAATCGTCCCTAATTGGGATAACACAAGTAAAGAAAGAGAGCTACTGGTCGACATCGACTATTTCACATAAGTAGTGCGTGGAAGAGAAGAACCTAAAGAGGGTAATGTTAGATATTTGAGAACGACATGTTATAGGATAACTCTTTTCGATGTAAGATGAGGTGCGTATAAAAAGCTTCACCAACTTTGAAGAGAAGCTTAAAGCCTAATTTGACAACCGAGGCAAAACAAATGGAAGTTCTATCAGCCATCCGAAAAAGACTCCAATCGAAGGAGAGATGAATGCGATCGTCGAACCCTTGGTTGGTATGGTAATAGATTCTCAAAACACTTCTAGAGAGAAGATATAGAGTGTGCCAACAGAAATTTTGGAAGAGCGGGACCAAAAACTCTCTTCTTGTCGAGGAAACTTTCAAAAGTGAAGACAAAATACTCCCGCCCATGAGGGACGTGGCTACACCATACGAATGCATCCAACTTAAGGATGCAATTAAATGATTAATAAAGAATGGACATTGTTCGAGTATAACAAAAGCGACAAGAGAGAAAAGTAAGAATCATTGAAGAGTAAAGTCTAATCTTCAAAGTGTCAAAATTGTTATCAATTATGACATTGAATTTTCTTCTTGTTCTTTGCATTAACCTTTCTATCTTGGTGAAAACTATTATCTTTAAAGAAGATTAAGGTAAATCATCTTTTTTGGAGTTATCTTGTTGACATCCCCTTTTCTTGAATTTGTCTTTGTTCTTCCACTTAGAACCACCACCTCTTTTGGATGTTCGAGCCTATTGAGTGTGCAGAACCACTTTTTCTTGTTCTTTCAAGCACCATTTGTTTGCATGCTTCCAAGTAACACTATGATTCCTTAATATTCATAACAGTCAATTTGTTAATTCTTCAATTTTCACTACAATATTATCGAATTTGTAGGAGAAAGTGTGCATCACCTTATTTATGATAGTTTGATCAGAAATAACTTTACCATAGCTCTTCATATGATCGAGGACTATGGTGATCCCATTGAACTAAACAATGTGCTCATTGTTCTTCATCTGCAAGAACTCGAGTTGTCTTTTCAAGGATTGTATAAAAACTTTCTTGAATTTTTCATCACCAACAAGACTCTTTCTTAAGAATATCTCACGTCTCCTTCAATGAGGTTGCATTCTCAATCTTCTTAAAAATCATGATATTAACACATTGATGGAGAACACTGTCTAAAAAATTTTATTCTACAATTCATTATGTACAACCATCTGAATATCTGATGAATCACTAATGAATGTATTGCAGATCTATTTGCACTAAATCCATCTTGAAATCTAAAGATCACTTTCATTTGCTTGCTCCATCTATCCTAATTTTGATATCAAGAACAAGGAATTTACCACTGAATTCTTTCCAAGATTCTCTAAATTACTGTCATTTTCACGTTAATGATCAAATAAAATAGACATCAAATCTTGAATACTTAAAAACTCAAATACTTTAAGCTTTACATACCACTTATCATGACTACATATAGAAGAGAAAGAAAGAAAACCAAAATAAATTGTGTGCTTATCTTCATTCTTATACCTTGTTCTGGAGTGTTTATCTATAACGCAATACTGAAATTTTTGTTATAGGTTTAAGTTTAAGTACCCTTTATACTCTTTATCTTAGTACAATTTGGTTATAAAAAAAAGAAGAAGCATAGTTAGAATGATTCAGAATATGTAGAGAAATCCAGTGTTGCTTGCTACCTTGATTAATTCATAATAATTTACATCAATTTCTTTCAAGGTTGCACAATACATGAATAAAGATCAAAGAATATGGTCTCCTTTAATTAATTAGGACCCCAACAACTCAAGTACATGACTGTTCTTAAAGATTCCTCTGATTGTCTTGCTTTCTCTTTTAATCTCTTAGTGGAAACCATGGAAGAAGAACTGGAAGTGGAGGATGAAAGCTTTTTTGCTTGAGAATACGATCTGACATTGTTTTTGACATGATTTTGAAGTGACTTTAGAGTATGATTCCATCTGCATATCCCTTGATCCTTCAAAGCTTCCACAACTGCTACACTGGCTGCAGCTGCCCATGCTCTGCTTGTTGAACTCATGTTGAGCGATTCTCTAGCTATTTAGGTGGATGAGAACTCGATTTCTTGTCTGAGAAAATAGATTATTTGTCTTGTGTATTGGTTGGTGGAGCAAGAAGAAAGAAGGAGGTTGTTATATATAAGAAGCTTGAGATTGCAAGGTTAGTAGGTAAATGAAACCAGGGGCTGAAAGCTACATTCAGTGGTTTATTTTTTGGTACAACTTCAGTGGTTTTTCTAGACCGTGGTTTTTGTGTCTCATATATATTGTATTTCTTAACTATATTAAATTAAATCAAATTGTTCTAATATTTTTTTAATCTTATCTTGCTATTTCTATATTTGTCATTCCTCAATTAATGGATAATGAAGACAGTGATAGTGGCAAGTTGCACACAAGCTAGTAGCTCATTCTCTGAAATATAAATTGTAGACTAAGTTGGTAGTACTCTAAATTATCTCCTATAAAACTTTAGAAACTTGATTACCACTAATAATACACAAATATCCTTTAAAAGTAACATTTACATGGTAACACGTATCCAATTTTTAGAATATTGTTGCCATTTAACTTTGTGTAACTTATAAAAGTAACATTTACATTGTAACACGTATCGAATTTTTAGAATATTGTTGTCATTTAACTTTGGTAACTTTTATTTTTGTGTTCTAATGCAAACTTTACATTGTGCAACTTTCTATCAGTTGTTATTTGTCAATTTATATTTTAGTAGTTACTTTATTGTTTTCACATTAATTTTTTCAATTGAATTATTGAAGAGTACTGAAACAACAATTTACAGGTAAGATAAATGTTCATTGCTAATTATTATTAATTCTTTTTTATATATTTATAGAATTAAAATAAAGTATATTAATTAATAATTTATTATAAAAATCATTCATAGATTAATATATGACAATAAAATTATTTAAAATAATATATTTTTAAAATCTTCTACATAAAAATATAAAAATAATATGATAGATGAATTATATTTATTCCTACCATTAAATTTTTAATGTTTAAAAAAAGAGATTATGGCTTTTAAGAGTGACATTATTTTTCTTCTTTTTCTTCCTCTCTCAAAGAAAGGTGATTTAGGATTAATTTTAATTCAAAATCACTCATTCAAATCGCTTTTGTTTATCTATTAGTTAAATAATTATTTTTTTTACATATATTTAGTGTTTTATTGTTATTCTTTGTGATTTTGTGGGTGATTTCTCTTTGTGCGGGTATTTTGTTTTTTCGCTTTGTGCGGTGTTCATTTGTTTTGATTGAAAGATTAGTTTCGTTTTTGTGCGGTGTTCATTTATTTCAAAGCGAGTTGTTAGTTTTTGCTTTTTTTGTGCGCGGTGTTCATTTGTTTCGAGTTGAAAGATTAGTTTTGATCATGACTTTGGTGTCATTAACGCTACGATCTAAAGCATGATTATTTCGCATATCTAATACAATATATTTGTAAGCTTATAATTTATCGGTTTATGCTATTAACATGGATGTTGTGAGTTTGTTCGCAAATTCATCATTTTTATTTTGACGATTTTGAATTTGTATTGCAACGATGTACTCTATCAATTTAAATGAATGCATATCGCTTATTTTTGTTAAAAAAAATTGACATTATAGCGTTCAAATCTTATACGGAAGAATTATTTATCGATGATCAAATAATTAATTTAAATTTATAATAAAATCTAACCGTTAAACAAATGCTTGCGAAAAATAATTAATTTTAGTTATTAATATTGCCACATATATTTTTTTGTGTACAGTTTTTTTTACACACTAAC
The DNA here is from genome assembly GCA_021764765.1 of Vicia sativa. Classification (NCBI taxonomy): domain Eukaryota; kingdom Viridiplantae; phylum Streptophyta; class Magnoliopsida; order Fabales; family Fabaceae; genus Vicia; species Vicia sativa. Next base: position 153,556,095 of record CM038792.1, read on the forward strand.
ATTTGTCAATTTTTTGTAATATTTACGATTCAATTATTTGTTGCTAACTAATTAATATCTTACAATTTTAAATAAAATTAAAAATTATAATAATATATTAATTATACTTTATAATAAAAATCATAAACAAGAGAAATGTATGTCACAAAATTATCATTAAAATATTTTTAATATCTTTGACTTAATAAAAAACAATTTAATATTAATTTATATATAAAACAACTGTTTATAATAGAGTTTATTTTAAATATTATACCCGAAACATATCTTTGTGAAAAAATAGTTCATTTGAATTAATACTTTTTAACATCACCAACATAAAAATTAAATAATTCTAATGTATTAACTATATCTTTTTCCATTTTGTTAACATTATATCTTTTAGAAAAGAGTCAATAAAAAATTCATATGTGCATACAACTCATACATAAGACAAGAATTTGGTTGTCATAAATATATTAATTTAATTTAATTTTTAAACATTCTAAATAAAACTAAAAGAATTATTATATAGTAATTAGATTTTATTTTAAAAAATATAAATTATATAAATTTTTGTTCAAAATGAAACTCTACCTATTATATTAATTTATAGTTTTAGAACATTATTTTTTATAAATATCAAAATTAACCTTATCCATACTTTTGACACATGTAAATTTCTTCATAAATTATACTCCCTCCGTCCAATATTATTTGTCACAATTAATCACTTCACGCATATTAAATAATAATAATAACAAATGAAATAGGAGAATAGTAATTTTATCAAATTATCCGATTAATTATTGATGAATTTGAATTAATATTAATGTTAAATAAGAAAATAATAAATTAATAATATTTAATAAAGAGTACAACTGAAATATTAAATATAAAATTACATTGATAATATAAAGTAACACGTATTTTAGAATATTTTTTTTAAAACGTGACACTTATTTTAAGATGGAGGGAGTATTAATTTTCCTTTTTCCATATCAATCTTACTTTGCTCTTAACCATTATAAGTATATTTGATATAAATTATTTTATTATTTTCCATATTAATCTTAATTTTAACATGTTTTAATTTTTTTAAATAACAATAATGAAAATAAATAAATAATATATAATTATAAAAATTATATACAAAATAAATTATATAACTAAAGATTTGATTAGAATTAATATTTTGTAAATTGTAATATTGTAAACATAAACATAATAGTAACTATAATAACTTAACTATAGTTTTATCACAATTTTTTTGAAATAAATTGTTATAAAGTTTTGGAGCATACAAAAGTGGACGTAAGACAAATTAATGTTACTAATAATTAATTACAAAAAATATACAACTAAATTTTTACGGGTAGTCAGACAAACTTTTTGAAAATAAATAAATCAAACAAACTTTTTGATTGAACAAAATTATACATAAAACAAATCTATGATATTAAATATTTAATTAACTTTCTTTTAATATTTTCTAAAGACTTATATTCACTTCAATTTTAACAGTTTTAGAAGACTGTATATTCACCAATTTCATCTAATTTTTAGAGACACTTATATTCACTAAGTTTTATTTTACGAAGACTTATATTCACTTCAAATTTCATCTAATTTTAGACTTATATTCAAAATTTCATCAATTTTACGAAGACTTTATTCACTTCAAATTTCATCTAATTTCACAAGAATATTTACTTCAAGTTTTAATTTTAAAGACTTTATATTCACTTCAAATTAAATCTAATTTTTTGAAGACTTATATTCAAATTTCAAGTTTCAAAGTTTTTGAAGACTTATATTCACTTCAAATTTTCATCTATTTGAAGACATATATTCACTTCAGTTTCAATCAGACTTATATTTCACTTCAAATTTCTATTTAATTTTTCAAGACATATATTCACTTAGTTTAAGTTTTTAGAAGACTTATATTCACTTCAAATTTCATTTTTGAAGACTTATATACTTTAATTTCATCTAATTTTTGAAGATTATATTCACTTCAAGTTTCAAGTTTTAAAGACGATATTTCATTTATAGCAAGGTTTCACCAATTTTGAAGATTATATTCACTTGAATTTCATATTTTAAGACTTGTATTCACCAATTTTAACGATTTATAAGACTTATATTCACTTCATTTCATCTAATTTTAAAGACTTATATTCACTTCAAGTTTCACCAAATTTTCGAGACTTATATTCATATAATTTCACTCTAATTTTACGAAGACTTATATTCACTTAAGTTTAAAATTTTATTAATACTTATATTCACCAAATTTCATCTAATTTTAAAATGACTTATATTACAAATTCATTAAAAACTTATATTCACTTCAAATTTTTCTAATACGAAGACTTATATTCACTTCAAGTTTCAAATAATGAAGTTGACTTATATTCACTTCAAATTTCATCTAATTTTTAAGACATATAAACAAAGTTTCACAGTTTTATTAGACTTATATTGTCCAAATTTCATCTAAATTTAGAGACTTATATTTACTTCAAATTTTATAATATTTATGAAAATTATATTCACTTCAAATTTCATCTAATTTTCAAGACTTATATTCACTTCAAATTTCATCAGTTACGAAGACTTATATTCACTTCAAATTTCATCGATTTTCGAAGACATATATTCACTTCATATTTCATCAGTTTTCTAAAGACTTATATTCACTTCAAATTTCATCTAAATTTAAAGACTTATATTTACTTCAAATTTCACAATATTTTAAGAATTATATTCACTTCAAATTTCATCTAATTTTGAAGACTTATATTCACTGAACTTCCTCCATTTACAAGACTTAGATTCACTTCAAATTTCATCATTTTCGAAGACTTATATTCACTTCATATTAATCAATTTTCTAAAGACTTATATTCACATCAAATTTCATCATTTTCTAAACACTTATATTCACTTCAAATTTCATCTAATTTAAGACTTATATTCACTTCAAGTTTCACCAGATTTTCTGAAGACTTATATTCACTTCAAATTTCATCTAATTTTCTGAAGACTTATATTCACTTCAAGTTTCACCAGATTTTCTGAAGACTTATGGGATCATTGATTTTATGAATTTTAATCATAAATGGCTATATATGGTGCAGTGGTACGTCTCATCCAGAATCGAACCGATGCATTGAGTATCAAAGGGCGCAATACTTTCCAAGGCTGTGGCACTAGATCATTGCAACATTTGAATATAAATCTGAACGCAAAACAATATATCAGTTAGAAATGACTCTTAATTTAAAGGTTGTTTCCCTTCACCAAGTGACATGAATTTCTCTATAAATAGAGATATTATGCAAACTGAAAATATACATGAGAATAATATATTTCAGTGCCATAAATTATATCTAAGTCATTCATTATTTTTCTAGTGCACGAGAATAAATTAAGAAACTTTATTCGGTAAAATATCGTTGACTGATATGCTTAATATGAATGTGCGATTCATGTAAAGGTTTCCAAAGTATCCTAAAGGAGATTTGTCGGTTAATCCATTTGCATCCAATTTACCTAAATTGGTGGGGGCAAATCGAACCTAAAACATAGTGTAAACACACGCTTTGGAATTTATTTTGTGCAAGTTTTATCGTACCGCTTTTATTTTCTTCTTGTCCATATTTTGCAGCAAACCCCCAACACAAGATCTAACAATCTTTAGGTTCGATTTTCGATTTGATTTATATTTTATTTGTGATTAATATAAATATTACAATTTTAAAGAAGATGATACCAACTTTCAACGATGGTGTAAGGTACAAAATTAATTTATATAATTTTAAAATTATAAAATTTTGATTTATGATTATTTGTGATTATGTTGTGGCTGGAACTTTGATGGAAAGATAAACATACATGTTTGATTATTCTTAATCATGGTGAAAGGTACATAATTATTTTAAATAAATATATGTTATATGAAGTTCTAATTTTTTGTAGAATATGTTGAAAATAATATTTATTTATGTTAAGTTAATATGTATATAAATTTATATATGCATGATTTATAAATTATTCAAGTATGTGAATTTGACTAATCAAGAATATATTTGCTTTATGGTGTATACCTGAATGTAAAATACATGTTAAATAACAGTCTATCGTGCAAGTAATTTATTTTAATTAATAATGTGTTTATTTGTGGATGGAATGATTTCGTATAAAATTATGAATTTGAATTTATGGTGCATGTATTGGTAACATAAAATGATGTAAATGAAATGTTAAAAATATATATGACATGTTTCAACTGTATATTATTATACAAGAAAATTGTTTATTTTGAAAGAATAGGAATAAATTCTATGGTATTTATTTATATGGAGTTTATGAATTACTTGTTTAAACTCACTTCATGAAATAAAAGTTTGTCATGACATATTTGTATGATCATAGTTATCGATTATTATGTGTTAAATATATTTTGGATATATTTAAGTGGTAGTAAAACTTCAAACTAAAAGGGTTATCAAATAAAGAATGACATTAAATTTGTGTATATGACAAAATGTAATTAAATGACAAAAGTGTCATGATGATAGTTTGTCGAAACTATCAAGAATATGGAATATATCTTGCAAATGATAAACGTACTAATATGACAAATGTGTCATGGTTTGGTGATAGTTGGTAATGCTATCAAGAGTACTTAAATTATCATATATACATGACTATTTGAAAGATTGAATATTCAAAGTTTGTTAAAGTTTAAAAAAAAACAATTGCGATTCTTTGACAAAAGGATTGACAAGGATATAATGTCTTTAGATATAACTGAATACAGGAAAGACATCATTAAGGGATGCGGAACAAGTCCATATCTAATTAATCACCAATGGTGGAAACTCAACTCACACTTGATTAATGTTGAGTCTTGAGTTCAATGATGAAAGTACACTATTAAAGTGATTGAAGTACTTGACAATAGATACATCCCAAGGAGTGAAAGTACTTCGACCATAAGAATAAATGTAGAAGGATAAGGTTTTCCTCTTAATAGATATATAGCATATGTTTGCTGAAATGCATAATTATGAGTGCATTTCTAATATAGTCTACCTATATGAGAATGAAGTTGTGCTGCTTCACAGAGTTCAAAGGCTTGACTCTTAAGTTCTCATGAAAGGGATATGAGACATAAGGCTTATTAAATGTGTCATATTAATAATTCAATCAATGGTACCGAGATTTCATGTGTGAGTTATGCACGCTTGTTCTAATGATTAATTGGTTCAAAGCTTGTCTAACAATCTATTCGGGGATGAGTGCAAACTTAACTTACTAAGTAATGGTTCAAATTGTAAGATACATTTATCTGAAACCATGAAATTTCCTGAATAATGGATTGAGATATATTTTGAAAATGGTGGGGGACTGTTGGTGAAATTTCCAAAATATTTAATTAATAGTGGTAATGATTAAATTGATTTTATGAATTTTAATCATAAATGCCCATATGGTGCAGTGGTTGTGATTTTTTCTATTGAGTGAAAGGGCATGTGTTCAAATCCTTGATTTAAAGATTTTGGAAAGCTATTTCCCTTCACCAAGTGAGATGAATTTCTCTATAAATAGCGATATTGTGCAAACTAAAAATGTACATGACAATAATATATTTCAGTGCCATAAATTATATCTAAGTCATTCTTTATTTTTCTAGTGCACGAGAATAAATGAGGAAACTTTATTCGGTAAAATATCATTGACCGATATGCTTAATATGAATGTGCGATTCCTGTTAAGGTTTTCAAAGTATCCTGAAGGGGATTTCCCGGTTAACCCATTTGCATCCAATTTACTTAAATTGATGGGGGCGAATCTAACCTAAAGCTTAGTTTAAACACACACTTTGGAATTTATTTTGTGCAAATTTTATCGTACCGCTTTCATTTTCTTCTTGTCTATATTTTACAGCAGACCCCCAACACAAGATCTAACAGAGAATAACCCAGTAACAAATATCTTAGAGAAGACATTTCCTACAGTGCACAACAGAATGGTGTTGCCTAATAATAAGGTCATTCATTTAAATTTGTTCAATCTCTTATTTCAAATGTTTGTTTTCATCTAATATCAGAGCTAAGAAGTTTTTACTGCTTGGTTGGATTCCAAATGGAGTCTTAGGTAATGATAGAGTGTGTTTCACCCGACTCTTTTTGAGTTTAAAATCCATCTAGATTATTGGGTTCAAAATTGAGTCTTTGATAATGTTAGTAATATGTTAAATTTTTGATCTCGCATTTTCTCCATGTTCTCAATTTATGGAATTTTTAGTCTAGTGTGTTTCGTTTTGTTGCACTTTTTTGTGTTCATAAAGATTACCAAATTAATTTGAATCCCCTTCACTCAGATCTATACGTTGTAATATGCTTTAAAATTTTAAGTAAGAAAAGAGAAGAAAAAACATATTTCCATATTGTTAAATTTCCAAGCTTATTTACATATTCATTTGTTAATTTGTGATATTTTAGTCTCATTAAGGGTTTAACAATTATAAATATGATTATCTCTCATTTCTTACTAACACAACTTGTAGAAGAGGCATAAGATAGAAATCCTAGAGAGAAATAAAGAGTGGAAATTCCTAAGATCTTATTTTTGGGGTTTGACAATCTTTTTGAATTATCAAAGATATTTAAGAAGCACTTTAAACATCTCGGACTTTTGTGATTCACGTAGTGAGAGTTGGAGAGAGTGAAAACTCTTCGATAGAAAATATGATTTCGTTTGGAAACTCCTAAGACTATATTCTTATAACTCATATTATAATCTCTTGTATTAGATTTTGAAGTATAGTGAATAAAAGATTTATTCTTTCCCCATACATAAACCTATTTGATTTTAGTAATTGTTATTTGCACCTCACATCAAAGTATTGGTGTATTAAAAATAATTTGTACTTGATTTTATCATTAAGTGACTTCCAACATCAAAGTATTGGTGTATTAAAAATCATTTGTACTTGTTTTAACATTAAGTGACTTCCAACATGGGATAAAGGGTTTAAGCCTACAAGTAAGTACCATGTGACTCATTGAGGCATTGCAAAGTTTTTTTTTTGGAGACCACTGTTTTAGATTGTGGAAGGTTAAAATGAAAGTAATACTAATTCAACAAATATGCATAGAAGCATTAAAGGAAGAGGCGTTGGTGCTTTCAAATTTTACACAAGTTGAGAAAACTGAGATGGTGGATAAGGCAAAAAGTATCATTATCTTGTGACTTGATTTTATGAGAGCGGGAAAGACGAGTGTTTAGTGAGATCAGATTTTGAGTTTCAATGCAGAAAACAAAGATGAGAAGAGGAAATAGTTTGAATACTAAGCTTCTTGTGTTTGATGGAAATAATTGGAATCAATGGATGATTCAAATATGTGTATTGTTTGGTGCTCAAGATGTTCTCTATCTTGTTATTTAAAGTTATATTTCAGTTGCAGCAGATGTGACAGGGGAACATAGAAATGTGCAGAGAGATATGAGGAAGAAATATCAAAAAACGTTGTTCCACATCTATCAGTGTTTGGATGTGAACATATTTGAAAAAATTACTGATTTGGCAATGGTGAAGGCGACTTAGAATATACTGACACGGTGCTATGGCGGTGATGCGACAATGAAGAATGTGAAGTTTCAATCCCTACATAAGCAATATGAGAATCTTAACATGAAGAACAATGAAAATGTACTTTATTATATCTCTAAAGTGATTTTGATCACAAATGAGATGAAATCGTATGAAGAAACTCTTTCTGAACAAGTAATCATTGAGAAGGTATTGAGATCACTTACTCCTCATTTTGATTACATTGTTGTAGCAATTGAACAATCTAAAGATCGGAGCACCATGATAATTGAAGAACTGCAAATAAGTCTAGATACCCAAGAGTTGCATCTGACTGAGAGAACCTCTAAAAGAGAGGTTGGAAAGAGAGGTTGAGTAGGCTCTGAAAGCTTCTTTTGTTAAGAAGGACCAGAAGCATTCTTGGTCAGAATCCAAGAAGATACATGTTGGTAGTTCTCAGAAGTCATAAGCCTTCTACTCTAATGAGAAGAAACATTATAAATGAAAGGAGAAGTATGACAAGAGAAAGGTTCAACGCTACTGTTGTAATAGGTTTAACCACTTTGTTGTTTGTTAAACAAATAAAAGCAGTCAGATGAAACAAATATAGTCAGAGGTGATTCTGATGATGAACTTGTCTATCGATGGTTTATGAATCTCATGAGGAACCTGTGCAATTGGTGTTTTCTGATTTTGAAGGAGACTTTGATTATGAGTCAGAATAAGAAGATGACTCTAATTCTAAAATCGAGTCTGATTTAAAGATGAGCCAAATTCAACAAATGACTCTAAAGCTGAAGTCAACTGAGACGTCACTATGAAGGAGTCAGAAGCATGAGATTAGAGAAAGTCTTAATCCAACTCTGGTGTAGTGTTAACACATGAGGTAACTTTTGAAGATAGTTCAAAATCTAAAGATTCTGAAAAATTAGTTAGAGTCATAAGAAGACTCTGAAGATGAGTCAGAGTCAGTATTACATGAAGGTGTTGATGTTATCAATATAAAGACACATTATAATCATATTGCATTCAAAAGTATGTGAAACATAAACATGATTAGAATTTAATGTTTAAATCAAACATTATTCTCAATGTTTAAATCCAAGGTGAGAAAGCAAAGAAAGAACCTTGTGCAATATACTGCGGGCCTATGGGGCCACCACTCTCCTTTCCTGGATCACGTCTCTGTTAACGACTCCTACTCCTGCTTCTGAAGGACTGAGCTCAATAAGGTGTTCATTAATGAGTTTGAGATGATTGATCTGGGAAATATGATATATTTTGTAGGGGTGGAGATTCTATACTGTGAGAAGGGTATAATTTTGCATTAGCTGAAGTATGAACTTAAACTTCTGAAGATTTGAGCTAACAAATTGCAATACTTCAATCACACATCCTAAGACTAATCACAAGCTAGATTCTAATATTGAGGGTGATGTATATGCTACAACTATCAAATAATTGGTTGGCTAATTAAGTTATCTATGTAACACCAGAACTAACATTTGTTATGTGGTTGGAATGGTGAGTACGTTTATGAACAAGGCAAAGTGGTCACATTATCAAGTTGATGTCAAGATTTTGAGATACATTAAAGGGACTTTAAGGTATGGAGTGTTATTTTCTTCTGGTGTTAAAACTGATGCAGAGCTTATATGCTATTCAGACTTTGATAGGTGTGGATACTGAGTTGACAGAAGCAACACGTGGTTGCGTTGTTAACTTGTAGATGTTCTGACCAAGGTTGTCAAAACTGAACACTTTATTCGTCTGAGAAATGAAATTGGTGTTGTAGATATTAGTTAGCTGAATATGAATCAGGGAATGATGTTATAAGTAATTCATATTCAGATACTAGATGTTCTGGTGTTGTAGATACTAGTTTGTTTTGTTAGCTTAACTATTAAACATACTTTGTTAGGACCTACGTGACATTTTATTTTATATATTTAAATAAGTTTGTAACTAGAGTTTTAAATACATTTGTAAATAGAATTTTTTCTCAACAAATTTATTGTATATGTGTTTCTCTCTTCTTTCTTCCCCAATCTTTATGCACTTCCTCAAAATTTCTTAATCACTAAATTTAATAGTCTCATTTAATACATTGATTTAATACATTGAATTGTTGAGAAACTAAACCAATTAAAGTATATAAGTCTCTAATCTTTTCAATATAATGGATTAACATAGTAAAAATGCTTAAGAAATGTCACTTAGTATTTTCAAACAGAATCACTACAAAAAATAAGGTCATTTGCCACGTAAAAATAACGTGGCAAACATCAAAAACACGTCACAAAAGAAAAACAGCGACGTGAAGAAATACGTCGCTGGGGAACAAGTGGCAACCCTGTAGCGACGTGTTTCCCATGTCACAAAGTTGTGACGTGGTATTCACGTCGCTAATGCTTTGCATAGGGAAAGACAAAAGCAGCTTTATTAGCGACGTGGTTTACATGTCACTAATTTGTGACATGATTCTCGCGCCACAGTGACGTTTTTTGTTTTTCAAAAAATTATTTAGTAATTATTTTTTATATTAATTAATTTATATAATCAAATTTTATAATAAAAATTATATAATAAAAATTATATAATAAATTTTATATAATAAATTTTATATAATAAAATTTATATAATAAAATTTATATAATAAAATCTATATAATAAAATTTATATAATAAAATTTATATAATAAAATTTATATAATAAAATTTATATCATAAAATTTATATAATAAAATGTATATAATAAAATTTATATATTAAAATTATTATAATAATATTATTTTATTATATATTCCAATAATAAAATTTTACATAATTTAATATTTTAAAATGATAAAAATAAATATCTTACATAAATGCAAATTTAAAAACAAAATAAATAAAATGTTTTCACGGGGCATCTTCACCCGGATAATTATCAAGATCAGAGTCATCAAGCCCGTCATTATCCGGTTGTGTATCAGGAACATTTTTATTTCCACCACCTTGCATAAACCTTCTCATCTGCTCCTCCATATCAGATTGCCTCTTCCGCATGATCTCCAACTGCTGCTCCTGCTCTTGCCTCATTGTCGTCATTTGAGCCTCCATTTCGCGTCTGACTTCAGTTGCCGCCAATTGTCTTACTGTTTCAAGTTGATCCTGTGTCAGATTCGGTTGACGTGACCCTCCATCTCCATCTCTAAGTCGTTGAAACAGATTACGATCACCAACTCTCAACCCGCCAGCCAAATTTCCACCCGCAAAAAAGCAACCATTAGGCCCTTTTCCATTAACTACTTCATTCCAAATATAGAAATCAACATCACCATTAAGCGGCTCCCCCTCTGCTGGCCTATACTGAGAATTGTGTTCCAGAAAAAGTGCAAGTAATGTTTGATAATCATCCTACACATACATTAAATAATAAAATAAAATTTTTTTTACATATATATATATATATATATGTATATATATTAAATTATACTAAATTAATACATGTATATATTAAATTATACTAAATTCAAATATATTAAAAAATTGTCACGTGATTTTCACAAATCAACTTATGAATTGCCACGTGATTTTCACGTGGCAATTTATCAGTTGCCACATGATAAGCACGCCACAATTTATAGGTGCCACGTGAAAATAACGTCACAAATTTTGTTATGGACTAAAAAACATAAATTAAATAACTTACAAAAGCTTTTGTATGCGCGTCGACAAAACCTCCAAATTTCTTTGTCGAGTCCTCGAATCAACTCAATGATTAATGGTGGTCTCCCAACTCCTTAGTCTAAACAATAAAATTAAAAATAATTAGTAAAAATATTATGAATAAAATATAACTTAAAAATTAGTAATTTTACCATCCACGGACATGCTCTGCAGACTAATACTTCCAAGATTTACACACACCCCTTTTCGATGCCCTCATCTTCTTAAAAGTTTTGATTTAGCAGAATTCGCGAACCCCAATATGTAAGAAGTTCGCCAAAAACCTCGCCTATCCATTAGGGCGGATACCATGAAACTCATAATTCTCCCTAACACGCCGCATTATATCAGAAAATCTTCTGGAAGTTCTGCTATAATAGATTTTTTCCATAATTTTCTCATTCAACGGATCCCACACACATTTTTCCTGCAATTTTGTATGACATTAAAATAAAAAGTTAAGTAATTATTAAAATGTGACTTAAATAACAATACTAAAAAAATTTATAAAATTTACAACTTAAATAAATAACAATACCTTAAATTTTTTAAACCATTCTTCTTTATTTGTAACCTCGCCAAAGTTCCTCCAAAATGATTTATACATCTTCTGGATTATATAATTAATAACCTTAGCAGATCGACTTGTGAAACTAAACAACAAGATTTTGAATAAAGAATATCAATTATAAATTTATACAAAATATTAAAATGAATATGTACTTAAATAAAAGTTTATATAAGAAACTTACTTGCTTCCTTCGGGCCAAATCCAAAACCTCCCATCAATAACATGAATCTCACTCGGATCATCTCTCCCATCCATTTATATCATCACCACCACATCATCACATCACCTCACATGGTACATGTGTGGGGCGTGGTCCGGATCCACGTCACGGGATGTGGGGTGCGTAATCCTCTGGTCCGTTTAGGACGTGGGGCGCGGGATCCTCCAGCCTGTGTGGGACGTGGCGGGGATCGTCCACCGTGTCGGACGTGGGCTAGGGATCGTCCGACTGTCGACGTGGGCTGGATCCTCCAGATGTGGAATGTGGGTGCTAGACCCTCCCGCCTTCTGGAAGAAAGATGGCATCTGTGTGGGATATGAAAAACTGGGTCCTCCTGCCCGATGGAAGGATGAGGGGACACCAGTCTACTGGAAAGATGAAGGCGCCTGGGTCGGTGGGAAAGGGAAACTAGATCCTCCCGCATGCTGGAAGGAAGATGGCATCTGAGTTGGTGGGAGAGGAAAACTAGATCCTCCCGCATGTTGGAAGGATGACGGCATCTGAGTCGGTGGGAAAAGGAAACCGGGGCCTCCAGGTGGCACAAAAGATGCAGGTACCCCAGACGGGAATGTATGTGAGGAGAGTAATGGGACAAAACCCTGAGTACTGGCCAGGGACATAGGATCAACCTGACTCTGAGGGGGGGCACATGGCTGAGTGAGGAGACTCACATGTTACTACCCTCGGACGCTGAGACTTCTTACCGCTATCCTTATTCTTAGGTGGCATTTTACCTATTTATATATATTTTCATAAACAAAGATAATAAAGTCATTAACATAAATAGATATTCATTAACACATTCAATATACACATGTTCAATAGATATTCATTAATATTACATTAAGTGATTAATTAATTTAAATCTTCATGCTCATTATCCATATCATGTTCATCATCCGATGTAATATTGTCCTTGGATTCAAACTCTTCATCATTGTCTTCATCCATATTATTATCAACCAACAATATAGACGCATCAACTTGATGTCCCTCAACAGTTGTATCAGACAAACTTGTAATGTCTTCAGCTGCAACCACATCATTAATCTGTTCAACGTCATCAACTTGGTAGGCAACATCTTCCACTAGATCTCCAGTTTCAATATGACCTAGCGGTCTTGTTTTTATTACAACACACCATCCTCTTTTACGTATTACAAATGAAGGATAAGGAACATAATAAACTTGCCTAACAATATGTGACATTATGAAAGGGTCATATTCTTTGTATCTCCGGTTCATTTGAATCTCGACTGAACCATATGACTTGTCTATCTTTGTGCCTCTAGTTGGATCATACCATTCACAATAAAACAAGACAACTTTATTTTCCGAGTCCAAGTAATTGTATACCAACTCGTAGATATGTTTAACAAATCCATAGAAGTCGTCTTCACCGCCATCTATAACTCCTTTTACAAATACACCACTATTGGTGGTTTTTTTCCCTTCGGTCCATGCCTCTGTGAAATTTATATCCGTTCACGAAGTATGTGTGCCAATCATTTGCGCTTTGGATAGGGCCTTCTGCCAAATTTCTCAAATGGAGTATTTCTGGAGTTAGTGCAACAACGCTAAACAATGTTTGCTTGAACCATGAGGGAAATTGAGCATGAATGACACCTGATGTTGACTGTACACCGGTACTATGAAAATAGACATTGTTAAATTCCCTACAAAACACACACCATAAGTTTAATAAGTTTGGTATACACATTGTCATGAGTTAAAAGTTTTGGTAAACTTACTCAAGATATGGTTTAACTTCATCATGATTGATCAAGACATGGACATGTGCAGATTGCATTTCTTTTGGTCAACAATGCACACCCTTCTTTCCGGAAGGTCGACTGAAGCCCAAAGACCGATAAGGTGAATTGACTCTCGATTGACATTTACAGGATTCCGTATGATTCTAGGAGTTAACATCAAGTGATTGAAATAGTGACGCAAAATGTGATGTTTCCGATGCAAGTAATGTGCACATATAGATCCTTCTACTCTAGCTTTATTTTTCACCGATCTCTTAGAATCACCCATGAACCTTTCAAACGGATACATCCACCTATATTGAACAGGTCCACCAAGATAAGCTTCATATGCAAGATGCACAGGTAAATGTTCCATGGAGTCAAAGAAACCAGGTGGAAATACTTGTTCCAACTTACAAAGAATGAGTGCAATGTTTTGGTCCAACTTAATGATGTCTACCACTTTTAAAGCTGACGCACAAATATCTCTAAAAAATTGACTAATTTCAGTTAGTGGATCAAGAACATGTTTGGGTAGCGATCCAAATGCAATTGGTAGCAACTGTTCCATAAAAATGTGACAATCATGACTTTTCATACCATGTAATTTTCCAGTGTTAGGGTCAGCACACCTTGCTAAATTTGATGAATACCCATCGGGCATTCTCAATTCTTTTAACCATCGACAAACCGCTTTAGCTTCTTGGAAAGTCAGACTGAAACAAGCCTTGAGTTTTAATAATTTTCCATTCGGTTGAGGCTTCAACTCCAACTCTCTTCGGTTACACCAAATTCCCATGTCTTGTCTGGCCTTCTCATTATCTTTTGTTTTCTGTCACATCCATCAACATGTTAAATACATTATCAAAAAATTCTTCTCAATATGCATAACATCAAGATTATGGCGCAACAAATTATCTTTCCAATACGGAAGGTCCCAAAATATACTTCTTTTGTCCGGTTGTGGGTGACGCGTATCCTTGATTCGGCATGCTTTGCGATGTCGTAAATTTTGGTAGTTCACAAACTTGTTCCATATAACCCCGGTGGCAATCGAGGCGGAGGAAAATCTTTCTCTGTACATCTTTTTAAAATTTGTCTTGTTTCTTCTATATGGATGATTTCTTGGTAGAATCTGCGGTGACCAAACCACGAGCTTTTTCCACCTTTATCCAACGTAAATGCTTTGGTGTATCCCATGCAATATGGACAACCCATTTTCCATGCGTACTGACGGACAACATGCCATATCTTTGGAAAGTCATTAACGGTCCACATGAAGGTAGCTCGCATGTAAAGTTCATTTACGGGATATATCATAAGTCCATTCTCCAATCCACAACCTCTTCAAATCATCAATTAAAGGTGTAAGTACACATCAATTCGGCTTTTGATGCGGGCTCGAATAACGCACGTCAAAAACATGTATGGTTTTGTCATGCACATCTCGGAGGGAGGTTGTGGGGTTACAATAAGCGCCAACAAGAATACGCAATTCGGCGCTTGCACGTATGGGGCAAAACCATCGAGCATAATCCAAGCGACATTTCTAGGTTACGTAGCAAAATCGGATGTGTCCGATCAAAGTGCTTCCATGCCTCACCATCGGATGGATGTCGCATAGTGCGAACTTGTTTGGTTCGTATGATGCCATGTCATTTGACTTGCCGTGCATTGAAGCAAACATTCTTTTAACCTTGGTATTATAGGAAGATAAAACATGGATTTTCTTTACACGCTTTTGCTTGTCATTAGCGGCTCTCTGCGAACTTGATATCTTGGACTATTACAAAACTTACACTCCTCTAACGATCCATCTTGAGTACCAAACTCATTGTCATAAAACAACATGCAACCGTTAATGCAACAATCAATCTTTCTTACTTTTAAACCCAACTTGACACCCACTTCTTTGCATCATAATAACTTGTAGGCAAGTTGTCTTTCGTGCGGTGGAGTCCAACATCAATTTTGCAAAATGTTCGGACATTGATCGAAACATTCAATTTGACTTGGCGGTAATAATCTCACACATTGATAGCTTTGAGTTTGTGACCCTCAAACAACGGCGTATTCATCTCATTCAACAATTGATAAAATCTCTGCTTCCTCATTCGACAACTCTTCCCGTCAAAATCTCGGGTTCATCATATGTCACGTTCACACCAAAAGCATCCTCAACCATGTCACCGATCAAATTAAAGTTCTCCTCATACTCCATAACCGGTCGACTACTTGAAGCATGCGTGTTGCTAGTCTCGTACATTACCGGTAGTTCTTCACCATTATCGTCAAAACCCAATAATTTTCAATGAATCCCCTTCTATACAGATGACGTGTTACTTCCTCTGGGTCACTAATTATTGGTCTACATTCACATTTAAGACAGGGGCACCTAACTTCTCCTTTGCTTCGACAACACTCCTGAGCAAACGCCCACTTAATAAACCCATCAACTCCTACTATAAAATTGGATTTAAGTCCACTTTTTCCTGGATATGTTCTATCGTACATCCAACTACGATAATACCGATAATATTCCATACTGCACATTTATACAATCATTGTCTTTTTCATTAGAAATATTAATCAACTTAATAATATTATTCTTAAACTATTTAATACTATTCTTAAAAATATTAATTTTGTTTAATTAACTATTAACTTTAACTACTATAAATAAATATAAATTTTGTCTTTTTAATTTATATACTAACATATAAATAAATATTCAAATGTAAAATATATAATTTTTTATTATATAACAATAATATCAAAAAACAATAATATAACATATATACAACAATAATATTAAAAAATAATAATGTAACATATATTCTTTTTATTATATATATAACAATAATATTAAAATAATAATATAATATATATTTTTAATTATGTTTTTATAAATTCTTATTTTAATATATAATTTTGTTTTCATATTTTAACAAATAAATAGAAAACTAATACTACTATAATAATTAAATATAATATAAATTTTTGTTTTTAAATTTATGTTAACATATGTATACATCTATAAAAAATAAGATTGTTAACGTTTTGTTTTCTAAAAAGTTATATTTTAATATATATTCAGTTTTTATTTTATTTTATATGTATATACTAAAAAAAAATTATATGTATATAACAATAATATTAAAAAATCTTATATGTATATAACATTAATATTAAAATAAAAATTTATATGTATATAACATACAATAATATTAACAAATTTTTTTATATTTATAATTTCTGTTTAAATATTAATATAAATTCTAATTTTAAATTCATTTTAAATATTAACCTATATAACAACAATATTTCTGTTTAAATATACTAACCTGAAACTAAAATTAAAATTATAATACTAACCTAAAACTAAAATTAACTATAATGTATTTTTAATTCAAATAAACATTAAACATATAATACTAATTAACCTATAATACATATAAAATATTTAAAAAAAAATGCAAAAATACCTTTAAATTCTTTATTGAATTTTCTTATTCCTGTATATCTCTTTCTTGTTGTCCTTCTTCAACAATCTAGAACTTAAACAAAACAAATATTATTACATTTTTTACCAATATAATAAATATCAAATAACTAAAATTAAAATGAATCAATATATAATTACCTGTTCTTGTTCTTCTTCAAGGTTTGCAATTTTTAGGATGAAGCAATTTTGTTAATTTTGTTAACAGATTTTGGGAATGAAAAGGAAGGAATACGCAGAGAAAAATAAAGGAAATGGAAAGCAAGAAGATGAAGATAGAAAAACAATATGATGTGTAACCGGTGGATTATTCTAATTTGGGAATTTAAACTACATGTAGCGACGTGAATGTCACGTCGCAACATAGCCACGTGACAAACACG
This sequence comes from Vicia sativa, assembly GCA_021764765.1. Lineage (NCBI taxonomy): Eukaryota > Viridiplantae > Streptophyta > Magnoliopsida > Fabales > Fabaceae > Vicia > Vicia sativa. The sequence goes on from CM038792.1 coordinate 153,573,823, forward strand.
TCGCTACCCACTCAACGGCCATATACTATAACTCCTCACTCTGCCACCCTGTCATGATCAGTCAACTCAAACTCATTAATATTTTTCCACTAAAAGTAGCGACGTGTATATCACGTCACTACAAAATTTCAAAAATAATTTCATCTCCCTCCAATTAAATGTGTCAGAATTTATTTTATTTAAATTTATCTAATATGTAGCGACGTGATAGTCACGTCGCAGCTTTTTTTTCCAAAAAAATCCTCTGACTTCCTTGTGGCTTCTTTTTTTTATTATTAAAATATTTTGTGACGTGGTTATCACGTCGCAACTTGTTTTTTTACTCACGTGATAACCACGTCGCTAATTCATGTCGCTGAAGGATGTTTTTCTTGTAGTGAATATTCTCTATGCCTTTTTAAGTAGAGTATTCCTAATGCCTCTCTAGACACAGTAAGACAGGACATAAAATAATATTTTTGTTTGGTTAATGAGCATAAATAAACTGATAATTTTTTTATCGAGCAGAGAAACAAAAATTCAAAACAATGTTAAAAAAACTCACAATTTTTTTGAATTTTCTTAACACTTCCATTTAACAAAATTTATTTATCAATACATGTTCAATATTAATAATGGCTTTAGTTATTAGGACCCCAACAACTTAAGTACATGACAGTCCTCAAAGATTCCTCTGATAGCCTCGCCTCTTCATTCAATCTATTATGAACCATATCACAAGAATTAGAAGAAGAAAGCTTCTTTGCTTGAGACAAAGATCTCAAATGATTTTTAACATGATGTTGAACTGATCTTAAACCATAGTTCCATCTGCATAAACCTTGGTCTTTCAAGGCTTCCACAACTCCAACACTGGCTGCAACTGTCCAAATTCTTCTTGTTGAACTCATCATGAAATGATTTAAAATCTTGCTTGTATAGTGTATGGCTAATTGGTGGATAAAAACAGAAGAAGTCTCTTAGATTGGTTTTGTTTTGATTGAGGATGCACTTGATTGAAGATATTACACCTACTTATTATATACCGTATAGTGAGGAGTGATTGTGTATAAATGAGACAAGGTTTGTAAAAACCAGTGGCAAGAAGTGGTAGCTAGCTATTGGTTTCGGTGAAACCATGGTTTTTGTTCAGAATAAAGTTCAATGTATCATCAATTTTTGCGACCACATACGTCTGTGTTCTGACAGATATGTCACGCTTACATTAAACTATTCATTATGTATTTGATAACGACATCAAAAAAAACTTCATATACTATTATAGGATATATTATATATTCATCCTTTTTTTATAGTTTCGCAAGTGATGTGGTTCTTGTCCCTAAGGATTTAACTTCTTGAATCTAACATCCTTATTTTTAGCACTTTTACGATAATACTCCCATAATATATTGGAAAATTTAAAATTTTCAGAACTATATCAGAATTTTAAAATTAATACTAAAATTTTTAATAAATTTATCTTTTTCTAGCGTGATGAGATGTCAGAAATTTCAAAATTTCAGACCAAAACTTTCAAATTTCCAAGGAATATTAACAGTATACTAGAATTTTTAAAATTTCTGATAATGCTAAAAATTCCGAATTTTTTTAAAATTTTTTATAATACTTAATGTTTATTTGGGTTCCTTATTTTTCATATATTTTTCTTGAAAAATTGAAAGGGTAAAATAGCTACTTGAGTTAATATTTAAATATAATAGTTGTCATACATATAAGTATAAAAACCAAATAACAGTCACTTCATACATAAATTTTTTCAGTGTCTAAAGCGATCCGCATATAATGTTTTCCATGTTTTTGCATCAGAAGCATAATTTTGTCTCCAACAGACTGTGACGGGAGGTAATGAGCAATCAGGTTTCAACTTTACCTAAAACCAATAATTGTGTTTGACAAAACTAACATCAATGATTTTATATATGCCTACTCATATACATGAGTGGAATTATCATAAGGGGAAAATGTGACATTAAGTGTCATGCAAATGCAAAGGGAAACAAATATGACACTATATTTAGAAGTAATAGGATAACTCATATCAGGAATTGTCATCCATTTTCCTGTTCTTCACATCCAAGTTTTCTACTATAACACATTCCTAATTATAGAGACAATGTCATATAACAACTTGGAAAACAACTCAAAGTGTTGATGAACTTGAGAATCTAATTGCGTCTGAATCAAAGACCATAACTCTTGGTGTCATCCTAATAAAGATGAAATACACTAGAAACCACAATTTTCATTGTTATCAACATCAATAATGTTATTGATGTACAAATGCAAGAAATCTGAAAAATGGGACAAGTATTTATCTCGTGAAGATTTAGTATAAGGTTGCCTACCAATCGACATGATTGACGATTGACTTTCAGTTGATTTTGTGAATGATCTCTATCTAGTCTGACTCCTCTGAAAAGCCTCAACATATTCCTACTGGCTAGGATCATGACGCACATCACTCTCTTGGCCATTGCTACTCTTCTTAACTACCCTCTTTGGCTTGTACTTCACTCTCGATACATTGAAGTTGTGGATGAATATGTTAGATCACAAAATATTTTCTTAACACCCTCTGACCCACAATATCCAAAATAATGAAATATCTCTTCAACTCTTCACACTGTTCTTCTAAATCCCATTTTTTACTACTCCCATCATGATTGACATCATGTTCTTCAAGGTGCAATTTAGTCCAGAATACATGAATTGAGTCTAAAGGAACAAGGACACTAGAACTTGGAAACTTACAAGATGACACGCACACGGTAACCTATGTGTTGTTCTATTGAAACAAACACACCTCTCTTGGCTTGAACAAAAAAATTTGACCCTTTCTAGTTCCTTTCCCATGAGCTGTTATACATTGTCTTGGCACAAAACTGCACAACTTAGCATATAATGGGGTGTTATAGAGATGCTCAATGTTGACAATACTTTTCTGAAACAACCCTCTGCGGGAGCCTAGCTTTAATTTCAACATGGTGTTCACAACATCCAAACTTCGACATAAATCACCATGACTTGAGGTCAACATGTTTTTTAGTCTCCATTGAGCAAACTCCACACTAAAATCCATAAACATAATAACATGTTTCAAACCGTTTTCAAAACATAATCATGAATTATAATAGCATCAAACTATCATGATTCATGTGCATGTTTGTTATTGTGTTCCCTAGATGAGTGGGTTTGTTAGTCTATGCAACACCAAATATTTCTTTATAAGATTTAACCATGTTTCATTCACATACTTAACAAATAATGAAATATCAACACACACTTTCAAAGTGCTTGAAGTGTGCATCAAACTCATTTTCTGTATTTGAATACGTGATGTTGTTCCATTGATCCATGACATGTTCTTGCATTTATGAATTCACGTACTCTTTACATGGCATGCTCATGTTTATTTTGAAATATGGAACGTACACAACAGATGAGTTGCATTTGGAAATACGAATTCCATGACACTCATTAATGCAAGTTCTCGGTCTGTCACCACAACCTTCAGTAACAACTTCTCTTAAGAGAACAAAGTTTTGAGCTTCTCCAGTGGCCATATGAAGTTTTCCTCTCTTTCATCTTCTAAGTGGGCAAAATCAACTGAAAACGTCAACATAATTGGCGTAACACCAACAATCTGAAGCAATGGTAATAAGTACCTGCATGATTGAAGTACACATTACCAACTAGCTGACACATCATTTACAACGTATTTTAGGATTCTAAAAGTAAAGTCCTTACCTATTTGTCTTATACGTGCAATAATAAATCAACACCAGATGAAACATATTCAGATCCTTCACAGAATCAAGATGTGTCCAGTTTTAGACCACACATATACAGAATTTCATTTGTAGATATACCCGAAATTTTATGTTTCTTCAAATTTTCTGGTATACCGGGAATTTGATATTTTCAATTGTAGGCTTCTTACTGGAAATTTCTGAAAGATTCTATGACTTTCCTATAAATTGCCCTGGAATTTTAAAAATTATGGTAAATCGCCCAAAATATTTTGAAATTTGGGAATCAAAATTTTTGGAAATGCAATTTCTGATAAAAGCGCAATTTCAAGAAAATTTAGTGAACCTACAAAAATTTGGTATTTCACCCCTTTGATTAATAGTAATTTTTTTACAAATATAAATAATAATAGGGACATTTTGGAAATAAAACAACTGGGTGTCATGTCTAAAATGAAGGTTGTCAAGTTAAATGCTCCTTGTTCTTTCTTGCAATACTGAGATTGATTTGTGTAGAAAAAAATTGAGATAAATTATTGTTTAAAAATTAAGTTAAATTTCCAATATAATACTAAGATTAATTTGTTTAAATTAAAATAAATTTAAATTTAATAGATTTATTTAACTACTATTATACTAATACTAATAAAATAAAACATTATTATTTTTAATAAAAATAAATTATTGAATAAAAATAAATAAAAAGGCTAAATATATAAAATCTACCTCATTAAACAGTTGAAGAAAAACAATAGTTGAACATGTTCAACTTATTTCTCATAAAACAAAGAATAAAGGAAGAGAGTCCAATAAGTGTTATAATAAACAAAACAAATATTCAATCGATTATGGATAATATTTTCAAGGAAAATTGAGTTCCATACAATTGATTGTGGAGAATATGAGAGTCGAATGGAACCTTTTAAAAGGAGTATTTTCATAGTCACTAACCAAGAGAGAATTGATAGTGGCATTTATGACAACCGATTGCCATGTTTAAAACTTTCATGAATGAGAACATGATTAAAAAACCTTCTAAAACCCTAAAGATGATTTAAGATGAAGTCAGATACTTGAGCACTAAATGTATAAGCAATAAATTAATTTACCATAAGCACTCTGATCAAAAGACTAATTCCATGACTTAGCAAATGAACAGATAGTCAAAAACTTTTTTTATTTGATCTCTCTTCCATGATAACCTTTTGTCTTAATGTTTCCAAAGACGAAGAACGTCTTCACAATTTCCCATTTTTTGATAATGACAACACCTTGATGAAATTTTTTTGCTTGAAACTTGATTTCTCCCCCAATCTTGTGTATCTCTCTCTATATTGCATACCTCCCTCTTTCTTTTGAAATTTATTCTATGATGTCTTTGGTATACTGAAAAACAACAAAACCAACCATTTCTCTTCTCCCCCTATTTGACATTATCAAAAAGAGAAGAAAAAAAAAGTGAAATCTAAAAGAGTATAATAATATAAGAACAATGATATAAAGATATAAAAATATTTATCTTCTTCACAATAATATCATGTGAAGTCAACTTTGATATCAAAGTTGATGCTTCTTCAAAATATCTTTCATTCGATGAAACTTTTAGATTTGCCATATCACATGGTCTTGTATCTTGAAAGATCAATTTTGATCTGACAATAATAGCGTATATATTCATGTACAAGGATAATGAGTGTGTAATATTGTTGAAAATGATCCTTATGTTCCTAAAACCGGGATCAACGATGTGGAACAAGAAAAAGTAAAAAGTTCTTGGAGTGATTATGATAAGAAAAAACTTCTCTATGACAAATAAAACATAAAGATGGCAAGCACCAAAAGGGTAGAAACGTGGTTGTGGTGAGTAAAATGATGGATATGATTTCAATAGAGACAAGTGAGTAGTGAAACTTCGGGTTTGTGGTGAGCGATAGATCTTATCCTAGGATTTGTTGCAATTTGTAAAGAGAAGAAATGAAGTGAATCAAAACACATGTATTGTGTTGGACAAAATATCCATAGACCGTAAACGTGAGATGTGAAATGATTATAGACATCGATCTGGTTCATCGATTCTACCATTAAAATAAAAACCAAGAATCGAACTGAACAAATTCAAATTTTATTGATTTGATTCAATTTTTGAACAATACCCAAATAAATTAATTCTCTTCTAATTTGATTTGATTTGAATTTTTGATTTGTTCATTTTTGTCTCACATGCTTACAACCCTATTTCTGGTTAGATTTGTTTACTTCTTTTATTGAATTATACCGTCATGTCATTTATCCATTTATTTAATTGTATTTTTTCAAAGAGTTAAATGTTTTGAAAAAATTTAGAGGAAAAACAAATTAAATTGTAATCACTTTTGTATTTGAGAAATTTGAGATATAAGTCACTTAGACAAGAAAATATTAATAAGCTGAATTATTGTGAATTATTGTAGTAGGACTAAATATAGCTTCACATTTTAAGTTAAGAGGGATGGACTAGGATAAACTCCATGTATTAATCTCTCTTTTCTTATTTATTTAAGATTCAATATATTAAACTTCCATATTCATTGTGTTCAATGTTTACTGAGACTTACTTTTAGAGGGAAATGTTATCCCCTCTCTTTAAAAATTTTCCCCTAAATTCTTTAGAGTTTGGTGACCATCATCCACTTTTATCGTGGTAACCTCGTCCTCTATTGAGAGTCTTATTCATTTATTTAAATCACATCCACATGCTCTTACCAAAATCTACTCACTCATCGGTTACTTTCTTTCTCCACTTCAAACCACCTCCAAACCTATCTTCCCATTGATGCGGTCACCACCGGAGTCGCCACCACTAAGAAATGGGGATTTTCAAATGGATGGTTTTCACATCTCATGGTTAACAACAGTGAAGGTACATTTATCCCGTGTTGCTGATATTTCATCTCTGATGTCGATAACCTTTTGTTATCACCTAAAGCCGCCATGTGTAAAGTCTTTTATGACCATGTAGGTTTTTCTTTTTATAGATTTTACTCTACATTATGGATGGGATATATCCTATTTCAAGTGTCTCATTAAATTTGTATTATGTCTGCTTTGTTAATCTAATGAGCGCACTACCTTTCAAAAAAGTGTTTACTAACACTTGAACCAGATTGAATTATGTGAGAAAAATATAAATTTTTACTCATATAATCCACTTTTGAAAAAATATTTCCAAAATACCACACATTTTAAATAATTTTTCAATATACCCCCACTTAAAAAAAACAATGTGACCATTGGTGCCTGATCAATTGGCAATTGCACTCAAACTTTAAGAGGAGACACCAATTGAATTGGCACCTGCAATAGGTGTTACAATTCAATTGGTGCCTATTTACAATTTTTGAAGGAGGCTTTAATTGGTCTTACGCCAATTGGTCTAGCATGGGTCACAAACTCAATTACGACACTACATCATTCCAAACACAAGACATTTTAGAAATACAAAAACTTATTAGAGAATCAACAATGTGGGTTGGGGCCACGAGTTAGGATATTTAGGGGTGTGGATTCGATGGCTGGTATGACCAACCTGTTCAACATCGTTAGATTTTTTTTTTGGTGTGTAATCATATTTTGAATTTAATATTATATTTTAATTTCTATTATAATACAAACTATCAATTATTATAGTTCAAAAAATCACAACACACTATTATCAGACCGATTGACACCTCCCTTTAAAAGTTGTACATAGACGCCAATTAAATTGGCAACATCTATTGCAGATGTCAATTCAATTGACGTTTCTTCTTAAAATTTAGGTGCAATTGTAATTGGACCGATCACATTGTTTTTTTTTTATTTGAAAAGTTGGATATATTGAAAAATTATATGATATACGAGGTATTTTGGATTATTTTTTTCTGAAAATGTGAATTATATGAATGAAAAATTCTTAGAATGTGGATCTATAAAAAATTATAACAGGTTCTAAATTAAAATATTATAAACAGATTTGAAACACATACGTTTAATTATAATGACATATTTTAATTTTGGACGGAGGAATAATTAAAAGTGGAAGGTATCTTGATAAACTCATCATGATTTACATCAATCTCTTTCAATTTTAACAATACATGAAGAAAGGCCAAACTTTTTTAGAAGAGAAAGATCCAGCACCCAACGCCTCTCAAAACATATATTTAATATTAATTACACCTTAATCTAACTTAGAACTAACTTTCATTGTTTTTAGTAGATCTCAAAGAAGAAATATGAAACAATATAGTTAAAACTTGTTCCATAAAGGCTCCTCTGATTAATTAGGACCCCAGCAACTCAAATACATGACTGTCCTCAAAGATTCCTCTGATTGCTTTGCCTTTTCTTGTTGTCTTTGAGAATTAGAAACTATAGCTGAAGAAGAAGTGGAGGATGAAAGCTTCTTTGCTTGAGAAAATGATCTAACATTGTTTTTAATATGATTTTGAAGTGATTTTAGAGTATGATTCCATCTGCATATTCCTTGATCTTTCAAAGCTTCCACGACTGCAACACTGGCTGCTGCTGCCCATGCTCTGCTTGTTGAACTCATCTTCTGTATTAATGATTCTTGAAATCTAACAGAAAGTGATTTTGTGGCTTTTTAGTTGATAGAGAAAATTGGTTACTAGTTTTGTAGATTTGATGGAGTAAGAAAAGTGAATGAGGTTGTTACATATAGGAAGATGAAGATGTCAAGGTTAATAATTAAAACGCCCAAAGAATAGAAAAATACCAGGGGCTGAAAACCTACTTCCAGTGGTATATTTTTTGGTACAACTTGTAGTGGTTTTCTAAACTATAGTTTTTGTGAATCATCTCTAATTTTTTTAAGCTTGTCTTATTTATATATTTTTCATTTATCCAATAATACATAAAGATGACACTGACAGGTGGCCTGTCGGCATACAAGCTGGTAAATTATTCTCATTTTAAAAATATAAAATATACACTATAGACAAAGTTAGTAGTGCAATATGTTTAAGAAAGAACAAATATTTAGTAGTGCAATATATATGTTTCTATATATAAATTAAAATTAAACTACAGTGTATACTATTCAGGGTAATTTTAAATAATGAGTGAAAACATTCTATCAAAATAAATATATAATAATCAAGGAGACATTTTAATTATTAAGAAAAACACTTAAATAAGTTTAATCCTTAAGAATTGATATAATTAAAAAATTCTATATTTAGTAACTTATAGCCTCTATGTATAATGGGGTGTTGAATTATTTTTTTCAATAGTTGAATGCTTGTAATGGGCTGTTGAATTGAATGTTGAAAGTGAGATAAATTAATTGGTGTTGAAAACATTCAACAAGTTGAATGAGGAGAGAGTGAAATCATATAAAATATTTTACAAATTCTCATTAGTTGTTATGAATATTTAGATTTTTAGTGTGTTGTGAATGGTGGTGGAGTAGGGTGTTGAATTTTATTAAACAAAACCATTGTAGTGAGTAAAAATTTAATGTGTGTTGAATAATTAGGTGGAAGTAAGAGAAGATGACGCGGAGTATAAAAAAGAAAGAAAGAGTGTATTGAATTTATAAACCATTGTACATAGTCTAACATATCAATGAGAAGTGGTTAATTACATTTTTGACTTAATTGATCTTTTGATTTCTGTAAATTTGCGTGTTTTTTGTGTTTAGTCCTTATATATTTTTCCAGGTGTATGTAATCATTATATCTCATATTCCTACTGATTTTCGTCCCTAGTGTTAGAACTCTGTTAAAAATACGCTTATTTGACTAACGTCGGTGACATGCAAGGACATTATATTTATCTTCTTTTTTTTTTATTTTGCACATGTGGCAAGTTACTTATTTTTCCACCAAAATCAACAAAATATTAGCATAAGTTTTTTGGAATCCATCAATGTAAATTAAGGTTTTCCAAATTTGAAAGGAGAAGTGAGGTGAACGACTGGTGAACGATGCAGACGAATGTGAGGCGACAACACTTATACGACGATGGTGTCATTTAAACTCAGAGTCACAATATTAAGGAACATAATATCATTTGTGGTATTTTTCATTTATCTTTCCGTTTGTTTTGTTCGTATTATGTTCATTGAAAGTGATGAGTTTCAATTTGATATTCCATTACGGGGGTATTTTTTAAAGGACTATCCAGTATACTACACATGGGGTTATGAGCATTTAGTAGATATTGATCCTGATAGATGGAGTTTAATTGAAGCAACTGGTATAGTTAAAGACATTACTCAACTTGAGCATTCACAATATATGCTATAGTGGTATTACAATGAGAGAGACAAGTATAGTACAAAGATTATTTATGTTGATGCTTATGAGGTATATCAATATGTCATGAGAATGAAAAATGCAACGCACCTATATGTTGATCCTAAAGGTAATGTTGGTATTCGAGTTAATGAAGTTAATGATGTTGTAAGTGTTCAAGTATATGATGTTAATGAAGTCGGAGAACATGATGTTGGTGGTATTGGAGAACAAGATGATGTTGGTGGTGTTGAAGGTAATGTTATTAATGATGTTGGTGATGTTCAAGATGATTTTGGTGGTGTTCAAGGTAATGATTCTGATGTTATTCAAGTAGATGATGTTCATACATATGAAAATGAGGATAGTGATGATAGCGATGATAATGACTTTGAATTTGATGGTTTATCATTTGATGATAGTGAAGATGAGAGGGCTCTTGGGTTTGATGATTGCTTTAATATTAACGAAAAACAAGATGAAGAAATGGGAAAGAGAGGTAAGTAAAAGTTGCAGCAACGAATCACAAAGATACTACAAATAAAATTCCAATTGGTGTTGAAAATATTGACTCATCTAATGATGTTGACATTGAGATGGATATCAAATATGCTAGTGACAAGCTTGGTAACAGTGACCCCGATGTTTGTGATAAAGAAAAGAAACCAAAGTATCCAAGGTTTAAGATGGAGGATTTGAGAAAGAGTTATAAGTTCAGAGTGAGATTATAGTTTGCTTCACTTGATGAATTTAAAGAGGCAATTATAGAATGGCCAGTATTAAATGGGATAAGGATAAAGTAGGGGAAAAATGATAAAGTGAGGGTAAGGGTAATTTGCAAGGGGAAATATGGGTTTTTGGCCCTAGTAAGTAAAGTTGGTAATAAGCACACGTATAGAATGGATATGTGGGTTGGAAACCACATTCGTGGTAGAGTTTAAAACAATACTTCAACCACTTCCAAATGGGTTGCTAAAACTGTGGCAGGTAGAATGACATCTTTAGATGCTGTTAAAATTCGTGATATTATGTTTGAGATTAGGAGTAACTTTTGTGTTGGGATACCTATGAACATGGCATGGAAGGCCAAACAAATGGAAAAGGCTTTGATTAAGGGTGATGTAGTGAAGCAGTAAAACCTTTTGTGGAGATATTTTGTAGAGTTAAGGAGAGTCGATTAATGGAACACTTGTAAAATTAATTTGGAAAGGGTTAGAGCAACAATTCAACCAAGGTTTGCCTCTTTCTATTATTGCTTTGATGGGCTTAAGAAGGGCTTCACAAAATCTTGCACGCCATTCATTGAGGTTGATAGATGTTATCTCAAGAGTAAGTATGGATGAACTCTTCTAATTGTAGTTGGTAGATATCAAAATTATAAATACTATCCCATAGCTTTTGGTGTATGTGAAACTGAAATAAAGGAGTCATGAAGGTGGTTTCTTACCTTGCTTTCAGAGGACATGTGTCAAGAAAGAAGATGGGTTTTTTTTTCTGACCAACAAAAGGTATGTTCATCCCTAAATGTGTTATGATTATATGGTTTTCACCCCTAATTATGTTCTAAAATTTTGGATTTCATCCCTGACTCTTTTTTGGTATTTTAGATTTCATCCCTAATTTCTAGTTGTTTGTTTGAAATTGGTTGCAGGGTTTAATACATGTGTTTGAAGAAATGTTTTAGAGGCTAAACCGTAGTCTTTGTTTTAGGCATTTATATGTCAATTTCAAAAATAAGTTTGGTGGAAGGACACAAATTAGAGACATGATGATGGTAGCTGCAAAGGTCATATATATCTAAGCCTGGGATGCTAAAATGAAAGAATTGAAGGTGATTAATGTGAAAGCTTGGGAGTGACTGTTAAAAACACCTACAAAGATATGGTGTAAGCATACCTTTTATTTTTATCCCAAATGTGTTGTGCTTATGAATAATGTTTATGAGGAATTTAATAGAACTATATTAGTTTCCAGAGATAAAATAATCCTAACTATGTGTGAATGGATAAGAACATACCTTGTGAATAGGAATTCTAACTTAAGAGAAAGGGTTTATAGATTGCAAGATAGGATAATGCCTAGACCAAGACTAAGTTTGGATAAGAAAGCGGAACATTCGGATAATTGAATTACAAATTGGTCTAGTGAAACAATATGGAAAGTTGAACACACCCATACCAAGAATAATTTCATTGTGGATACTTCAAAAAATCATGCACTTGTAACTTTTGGGAGTTAGTAGGCATTTCTTGTATGTAGTAGCTGCATTAGGTTTTATTAGGAACCAATGCTCTTAAGATTTTGTGAATGCTTATTATTCCAAAGAGACTTATGTGAAATGATTTGGTTAAAATGTAAGTCCTATTAATAGACAAGACATGTGGTCAGAGGTTGACATGGAGGAAATGTCACCTCTAACATATAAAAGAAGACCTGGACGGCCAAATAAATTAAGGGGGAAGGAACCAGATGACGACCCCAATAAGAATAGAACACAAACAAGTTATTGTTACACAAGATGTGGTGTACATGGTCATAATGTAAGAAGTTGTAAGAGTCAAGTAGTTGACCCTGAAGCTTAAAAAAGAAAGCTATGTAACATGTTCATAATTTTCATAATTTGATAAGTATATGTAAAAAGTTATCTTTAATGTTTTGATTTCCATAATTTGCAGAGAAAGCCAAAGATATTTGCAATAGAACAACTATCTTCAAATACAACTCAAGAACAAACCCAATCAAGCCAAGCAATTCATCCAACTGAGGTTGTTACCCAAGAACAACCAGAGGCTAATGCATCTTAAACAGATGTTGAATATGAGTTTGAAATGGTTGCTACAAATCTTGTTACAACAACTCATACCGCACCTTCTACATCATCTCAAAGCATACCTGCCAGATCAACTCAGAGTGCTAATGTTCCATCTAGAATAATACTAACTGCACTTGACTATATTTTATCTACACATGTTCCAACAACTAATGAAGTACCTATTGCACCTAGTTCTACTACTCCTCGATGTTTTAAACCACTACTAGTAAATTTGTTTTTATCGATCGAATTAGAGACCGAAAAAGCTTAAAAATCAGTCACTAAACAACTTAGTGATTAATTTAGCGACCATCACTTTTTGGTGGAAAAAGTGCTAGTCGCTAAGCTTTTGCGACGAATTTAATGATCGATTTATAGCGACTGAATTTTTGTGTTTTTTTATAAAATACAAATAAAAGTTGTCAAACCTTAGAATTGATCTCATGACCTTAAAATCGCTATATAAATATGATTTTATCATGCACTTTTATTAAACATATATAAAAATTGTATAATAAAATTAGAATTCGCTTTGATAAAAACATAAATATAAAATAATATTATTTTTATATAAATATATGTGTTATTGTTAAAATAGTAAAATGATGAAATTTTACTAAGAATTAAAATCTTAAAAAAATGGAAGAGAAATAGTAACATAATAAAGAGGATTAAAAAATAGAAGAAAAAGTTTTAAAAAAAATTAGTGACCGAAATATTGGTATCTGATTTTTCAAATAATTTAAAATTACTTTTCCATAACTGAACATGTGGTCACAAAATTTTGGTCACTAAATTGAAAGCTGATTTATTTAATGGCTGATTTGGTGACCAATTTAAAATTGACTGATGAATATTAAATTTTGATGGTTAATTTGGTCGCTACAGGTCATAAAAAGCAAAATTTCTAGCTGTTAATAAGTAGAATTTATTAAAACATTTGTAATGACTTGAAATTTTTCTAATGATTTGTTTTTTTTATACTTCTAATGATTTGTTTTATATGAGCACATATGATATTCTAATTATTGTAGAAGAAGAGTATTACACCTAAAATTTTCAGAAAATCTTAGTTTAGGAGAAGTGATAGGACGAAGAAGTCATAAGCATGTTATGATTTTGTTATCATGAAGAAGGTTCTTAGTTTGATGGAACTGTAGACTAAGAGTTTGAAATTCTTTCGAGGTCAAATTGGCTTACAAGGAAGGATACAATGTTCAAAAGGGGGTTAAAGGTTCAAATTGTTGGAAATCCACTAAATATCTATAATGAATTTCTACCAATCTTGATGAACAAGATTGATATCACCACACAATAACAATGAACAATTAAAGAAAAAGAAGAAGAAGAAGAAAGAATTATTTTCTATAGAGTAACTCTCTGCCCACAAATTGTGGAAAACTTCTTATTCACTTTGCAACTGCAAAATTCCGTGAATGAATTGAATTACAAATAATATGGGTTACTCCCTCTATTTATAGATTTAGGTTAGCTTGCTCCCTAAACCAAATCAAATATATTTGATTTGTTCCCTAAGCCAAATCAAATATATTCTATTTTAGATTTAAATCAAATCTATTTAAATCTAAAATAAATATGTGCGTAACAAACTGTTTCACACTCCTAAATCAAATTAAATCAAATATTTTTTGACACAAAATTACTTTCAACACACCACCTAATTCATTGTGTCTAAACTCTCTACGTTCAACATTTTTCTTAGTCTTCGAAATACTTCGACTTGCACATCCTTAGTCATGATATATGCAATCTGGTTCTCAGTTCTGCAGTGTTCCAAGTTCATCTTCCCATCAGCTACATGCTCTCGAAGATAATTGTTGTAGGTTTTCTCCGTGAACAAAGTATTTTTAATTATCGATTCCACAGGGATTGGTGCATGTTATAGTCTTTCAATAGAAAAGTATGTTTTAAGATGATGTAACCAAAGGGTTTGTTATCTACTCTACTAGAACCATGAGTTTCCAAACAACAACTAAATTAATTCTTTCAAAGAGAGTTATAGTTTGGATTAGAGAGAGTTTGAGATTGTTTTCAAGTTAAGAAGGCATGTCAAGATTAGTTTCATTGATCTAGTTTCATACATATTCATTTAATCAAGTGATGAACATAATAGATGATTTCTACAAATACATATCCTCTCAATCTTGTAGATTTCCCACCAAGATTGTGAATGTTATCATGTTAATCCTTGCATGATTCCTCACTACAACTATTAACATGATAATCATTAAGTTCAATATTTTGTAAACTCTAACACACAAATCTATTCCTAGCATTTGTTTATTAGAGGATGAATATCCTAGGTCACTTTGAAATATTCTTTTCCAAGCAAAACTCAAAGCATAAAGATGAAGAACAAAGATATTCAACTATATTAATCATCAACCATGTTCATACACAAATGGATTAATAGAAATACATACTATATAGATCAACTACCTCTAATCTTGACACAAAAGAGCTTAGCCACTCATTTCCATAGTTGCTTGCTCTCAAGATTGTTAGTAGTGATGATGAAAATCAAGAAAATCAAGAAGGAAAAGCTATGGTTTTCTTCCTAAACTTACCCTAGATTTACAAAATGAAAGATAATGATGGTGTGTGTTTTCTTGCTTCCTTTACAAGCCAAAAGATCAGGTGAAGTGATGGGTTGGTGGCTCAAAGGTGAAAGCATGGGCTGTCCTTTTTACGAATTTCAGACCGTCTTGGCCTTGATTAAGTCGCGCTCATCTTGCACCGCCGCGACCTGTAGCGTGCTTCCTTCTTCCAAAATTATCTTCAAAAGAATCATCCCTAAAGCTCTTCAAGTTCCCTTGAATCCAAGCTTGGGAGAATTAGACAATAAATTCCTACAAATAAGAGTAAAATAAGTTAAATAATATATTTTAAACGAAAACTAAATAAAAACCTAATTAAAACAAAATACTAAAATAAATATACAAATTAAATAGAAAGACATTGTTAAGGACCACAAAATAATGTACAAAATAACTACAATTTGGTCCTTAACAATAATGGAACCTCATTTCGATGTGCTTGATTCGACCATGAGGTATCAGGTTCTTTGCCAGTTTGATATCTTACATGATGTCGATCTTCATGGTAATTACTCTTTGTTCAGTTGTGCACTTCACAAATTCCTTCTCCCTTAGAAAACTATCAATCTTCTTGTTCCAGGCTCTTGGAGCTTGCTTCAATCCATACAGGGATTTATGAAGCATGTACACCGTTGTCTCTTTGTTATGTTTCATAAACCCAATTGGTTTCTTAACATAAAAAATTTCATCTAAGGGTCCATTCAGGAATGCACACTTTACGTCCATCTGACATATGCGTCAACTGTTTATTTCTGCTAAACCGAAAACCAACCTAATTGTTTCGATCCTAGCCACGGGTGCAAAAACCTCATCGAAGTCGATTCCTTTTTTCTGGAGAAATCCTTTCACCACTAGACTTTCTTTGTGTCGAGTTACTTCCCCTTTAGGATTTATCTTCACTTTGTATACCCACTTGAAATCATTTTCCTTCTTGCCTTGAGGCAATTCGACAAATGACTAGGTGTTGTTGTCTTCGTTGGATTTCACTTCTTCGTTCATTGCTTTCACCCGCTTCGAATCTTTCAATGCTTCAGCTGCATTGATAGGTTCGACATCTGCATAGAAAGAATAATGTACCTATAACACCCTTCTAAAACCCCGCGGAAAATAAAATAGATTTCAGAGTAAACATGTAAACAAGGATATCACAATTTATTTAAAATAATTTTCACACAATGTCATACTTTTATGAAGAACGGAATCAATTGAAATAATTAAACAACATGTTTAACACAACAGAATATTCTCCATAACTTGGATAATTAAAAAACCACAAAATAAATATCCAAGTAAAACAATTAAACAAGATAAGAGTTTAATAGTAACTCTAAAACAAGGGTTCCCCGGTGTTACAAATCAGAGCATGACACCAGACTCGATAATAACATAATCTAACTCTACGAGTTATCCTCACCAATGCCTAAGATGCTAAACTTCAATCTGTAAATAATCAAAAGTAAGGGTGAGACTACATCATAATTATTAAGCATTATAAATTCATACAATAATCAGAATATCATAAGCAATTACTTTACCCTATTTAGCATATTCAGATTCAATCATTTCATCACCAGAAAATACATAAGTCGTTAACATACAACAACATACAACAATCATATTATAACACTGACATTCTTCCAATCATGTTATAACACATACAATAATGCAATGCAACACGACTCTATGCATGTGGTACCAAAAGTGAATTATATTCACCATACTATTCCATTTCAACCCGGACACAGTATCACTATCCGTTCCATTCCAACCCGGACACGGATACGCCTCACCGCCCATTCCAACCCGGACACGGTTATTAGCCAACTAAATAATTTCACACAATGGGAATTAGCTACATCATAACGGTGATATGTATGCACGCACATCAACACCAATTATGATAACAACAATTTACCATAATTCATCTTCAATCGCATACAACATACACAAGCAATTACATTACAACCCGTAATGATATTACCAACATACATAGTCTAGCAATATTATGCATTCATAACAACACCAAAACAAACACATCGTTACATATAGGCCAAAGTATGCAAACAATGTATAAACCAAGCATAACTTAGGAAAATCAAAACTTTTTAAAATAAAATTGAGCTACTGCCATTTTCTTCATTTTATAAGATAGAACATTTAATTTAACTCACAATGTCCAAAACGGCGATTAAAGCGGACTTACGCTTTGAAAGTTATGAATTTTTCAAAATTAATATTTTCCCAAAAAACTTCAGTGGTAATCGGTTACCATTCTGGGGTAACCGGTTATCACCAAGTCAATAGCGTCACTTCTCCTTTAAAACACACGGTAATCGGTTACCATTCTGGGGTAACGGTTATCAACCAAAATTGGATTTTCGGAAAATATCTGATGGTAATCGGTTCCCACAGGGTAACCGATTCCGTAGTCTATGTGAGAGAAACAACATTTTTACAGCAATCAACATTTTTCGATCCATCCAAATTCGATCCCAATCATAAATAACACCAAAACGGCTCTAAATAAATAATTATAATGCAATTCTAACATACTATAACATCATATAACAACTCTATATCATCTAATTGCATCAGTTTCATCAATTTATGTATTTAGGGTCTAAAATTTCTAAACCTTAATATCCTAATTTGGGATTCCTAATCCACTCAATCCATCCTATTATCTCAAAATCTATAATGAATAATAACTAGAGTAATCACCCCTTACCTTAGCCAAGTTTCTTGAGTCTCTTGAGCCTTGGAGTTCTTCTTCCCTTTTTCTTTCCTCTCTTCGTACGATTCCTCTGTTTCTCACAATTTGGTCTCTAATTTCTTTTTCTTTCCAACTCCTTATTTTATTAAATAATAATAAAATAAATTAGTAAGTTTTACTTACTTACACCTCCTCTTTTCTACTAATCACAACATAAGTCCACTTCCTCTTCTTTATTTTAATTTCCAAAAGTCCCAATAATTCAATAATTCCCAAAAATCAAATTTTAATTAAATTAATAATTAAAATTTTAAATTAGTAATAATTGAAAATATGGGGTGTTACAGTACCAACTCACCTTCGTTATCAACCACATCATCTGATGTAACCTCACAATCTTGTAATCTTGCAGGCATGCGTCTTGTTCTTTGAGGTCTGTTTGTACTTGTACTTGGTTGATCTATAATTGTTGGTTCCTCTTGTCGAACTTCTCTTTCGAATTGAGTTTCTGGTTCTTCAAGTAAGATTCTCACTGAATCTTTCTTGACATTTGAGTCGATCCATTCTTTCGGCTCATCTATGATCACGTCCCTGCTGATCACAATCTTCTTGTTCACTGGGTCGAACAACTTGTAACCTTCTGTCGAATGATATCCTACTAGAATTATTTGACTCGACTTTTCATCAAGTTTTCTTCTCAATTGATCTGACACATGTCTATGTGCGATATATCCAAATACCTTCAGATAACTCAAGCTAGGCTTCACACCAGACTAATATTCTTTTGGAGTAATTCCTTCCAACTTCTTTGTCGGATATCTGTTCAAAATATATGTTGCAGTCGACACAACTTCACCCAAAAACTCTTTAAGTAAATTATTGCCTTTCAACATACTTCGAACCATATTCATGATGGTTTGATTCTTCCTTTCTACAGTCCCATTCTGTTGTGGAGTGTAGGGTGGAACCACCTCATGCGCAGTCCCTTCTTTTTCACATAACTTGTCGAAATCTTTCGAGACATACTCTCCACCACCATCAGTTCTCAAAACTTTGAGCTTTCGACCACTTTGTCTTTCGACCATAGACTTAAACTTGGCAAATACCTTGATCTCTTCGCTTTTCTTCTTGATCAGGTAAGTCCCTAGTTTTTGACTGAAATCATCTATGAACGTGACAAAGTATTTATTACCTCCAAGCAAATCCACCTGGATTGGTCCACATACATAAGAGTATATGATTTCGAGAACAACCTTCGACTTGCTTCCTGCATTCGTGCTGAAGCTATTCTTGTGTTGCTTCGCTTGCACACATTCCTCACACACTTCGTTTGGAATGTCGATTTCTAGCAATGCTGAAACCATATTCTTTCTCTTCAAATCTATGATGTCTCTGAAGTTGAGATGGCCTAGTCGATAGTGCCATATCCATTCGTCTCTTCTTGATGCAGTCGAAAGACACTTGTGCTCCATCACATTGAGTTGATCTTGAAGGTTCTATTCTGGGACATAGGAGTCTTCAAGATTAACCTTTCATTCGCGTCGACAACTTTCATCAGCTTGTCTTCGACAGTCACTTTGTAATTCTTTTCAACCAACTGCCCTATACTAAGCAAGTTTCTCTTCATGCTTGGAATGTATAGTACGTTCGAAATTACTTCCCTTTTGCCATATTTCCTCATGATCATAACATCTCAAATACCTTCTGCTGCTAGAGTATTGTCATTTGCAAATTTCACCATGTTCTTCATTGAGGGCTTTAGATTGACAAACCAATCTTTCCTTCTAGACATATGTGATGAGAATCTTGAATCCAAGTACCATTGATCCTTGAATTTTTCTTCATCTCTTGTTGTGACCATCAACATCATCTCTTCTTCTTCATACTTAGCGAAGTTTTCATCGCTTTCTTGATTCTTTCGCTTCTCTGGACAATCACTAAAATAGTCACCATACTTTTGACAATTGTAACATTGAATGTGACTCTTGTCAAGCTTTCGACCACCACCTCTTCCTCTATTTGCAACACCACCTCTTTGGTTGCCTTGATATGGTATTCTCTTATTCGACACATTTCCTTCGTTCTAGTTTCCTCTACCAGTCAAATTGTTGTAGCTACCTCTACCTCTGTCGAACCATTTTCTTTTGCTTTTCTTGTCTTTTGTTGATTGAGCCCGTAGAGCCACATCACTCTTTGATTTGCCTGCAGCTCTTTCATTCATCCTTTGTTCATGAGATTCAAGTGTCCCTTGAAGCTCTTCCTTTGTCAATTTTTACAAATCTTTCCCCTCTTCGATAGTCACCACAACGTGGTCGAACTTAGGAGCCAAAGATCTCAAAAACTTTGAAACAACAGCTCTTGTTGTTAATACTTCTCCACATGTCTTGATTCACTAGTTTTGTAACTCTAGTGAAGAAATCATATATGCTTTCATTATCTTCCATTTAAAGCAATTCATACGTTCTCTTATGAGTTTGTAACCTCACATCTTTCACCTTTTCAGCGCCTCCAAAAGATTTCTCAAGAATATCCCAACCTTCTTTCACAAATTTTATATCACTAACCTTTTCGAAGTTGTATGGACTCAAACATTGATGAATTATAAAGAGAGTTTTATAACTCTTCTTCTCCGATTCTGTGGAAAACTTATGATTCATTTTGCAACTGCAAAATTCCGTGAATGAATTGAATTACAAAAAATAGGGGTTACTCCCTCTATTTATAGATTTAGGTCAACTTGCTCCCTAAGTCAAATCAAATATATTCTATTTTAGATTTAAATCAAATCTATCTAAATCTAAAATCAAATATGTGTTTAACAAACTGTTTTCACACTCCTAAATCAAATCAAATCAAATATTTTCTAACACAAGGAATTACTTTCAACACAAATGAGACTATATTGTTTTCCAAATCTTCGTGATGGGATTAGTTAGGAGTTAGATCTAAATGGCTTTTGTGTACTCCCTGCGTTTCATTCTCACGTTTCAATATTATAATAATAGATATTTTTTCAATTATGTCATATAATTATTACATTTTAGAGCATCAATATCCATGATACTCATTTTGGTGTCTTAAATGGGCCCTATTTAATTTTAAGCCGCTTTAGTATTTTTAAATATCTATACCATTTATACAAAAGTTTAAATTGGGTCCCACCAACTCTATTATATAAGATTCAATCTTTGTAAAATATAAAGGAAAAAACTTAAGACACGGTAGTACTATTTGACCATTGTGGCTTTCTTATATAATGCTTTTGGATGCAATTATCCATATCATTCTGACAAGAGTGGTACATGTAGGCAAATACTACCCCTAATATTTATGCTCTTATATTATTTTCAATATATTAATAAGACTAATTTAGTAAAAGTGCAATGTCTCATGACAATTTAATTGTATCTTTTAATCTGTGTGAATAAACATTAAATGACATTCATTTGAAAATCGAGGGAGTATTTAATAGTCAATTTTATTATTTTTTATCCTTCAAATGCCTTTATAACGTAATTGGTTGGATGTTGGTTCGATTCAGGGATCTTTGTTGCGTTTTGTTGTTTGCTTTTTATTTTGGATTAAAGCATCCCTAATACTTGCTTTTAATGAAATTTATTTTGCTTAAAAAAAAAAAATAGTTATAATTTAGGACGGGAAATAATTAGAAGTGAAAGTCAAATATCTTGATGTATTCATCATGATTTACATCAATCTTTTTCAATGTTAGCAATGGATATAGAGAAAGATCCAACAACTACTCCTTCTGTTTTAAAATGACTATCGTTTAAGGTTTTTTTACACAAATTAAAGAATGTAATGATATTGTCATAAAATATTACATATTTATAAAATTAATTTTATTAATGTATTGGAAATAATGTAGAAAGTAAAAAGTAAAAAACATAATTGGAAGAAAAAAATATTCATTACTACATTGAAAATTGAAAATGACAGTCATTTTTGAGGAGGTAAGACCTCTCCGATTAAGAGCTACCATTATTGGAACCCTTCATTGTTGTTAGTGGATTTTAGAGAAGAAGTATCAAATAATAGAGTTAAAAACTTGTTCCATACAGTCTCCTCTAATTAATTAGGACCCCAACAACTCAAGTACATGACTGTCCTCAAAGATTCTTCTGATTGCTTTGCCTTCTTATTTTGTCTTTTAGAATTAGAAACCATAGCCGAAGAAGAAGTGGAGGATGATAGCTTATTTGCTTGAGAATAAGATCTAACATTGTTTTTGAGATGATTTTGAAGTGACTTTAGTGTATGATTCCATCTGCATATCCCTTGATCCTTCAAAGCTTCCACCACTGCTACACTGGCTGCAGCTGCCCATGCTCTGCTTGTTGAACTCATCTTCTGTATTAATGATTCTTGAAATCTATTAAGTGATTTTGTGGCTTTTTATTTGGCAGAGAAAACGGATTACTAATTTTTTATGGAGTAAGAAAGTGAAGGAAGCTTATATATATAGGAATAGGCAAATGAAACGCCCAAAGAATAGAAAAATACCATGGGCTTAAAAGCTATTTTCAGTGGTTTATTTTTTAGTACAACCTTTAGTGGTTTTGAATTTGATATATATTTTTCAATTTTTCAATTTTCTTTTAAGCTTATCTTATTTATATATTTTTTATCCAATAATGCATAAAGATAAAGATGATACTGACAGTGGCCTGTTGGCATGCAAGCTGGCAACTTATTCTTGAAATATACAAAATATAAACTATAACGTTAGTAGTGCAGTATATATTTCTATATATTAAAAATAAAACTACTGTAATGTAAAAAACACTCTTACATTAAAAATAAAACTACTGTAATGTAAAAAACACTCTTACATTAAAAATAAAACTACTGTAATATTATGGTAATTTAAATAATGAGTGAAAACATTCTAAACAAAAATAAATGTATAATAATCAAGGATACATTTTAATTATTAAAAAACACTAAAAAAAATTTATTTCTAATGGATTGATATTATTAAAATATATCTATTTTATTGTATGGTGACTTGTAACATTTTTTTGTCAAATAATTTATGACTCTTATTAACTTACTTATCATAACGAAACAACTTGTAATATGTTTATTAGGTATTAATTATATTTATTAGATATTATTAATTTTTTATGTAGGATTGATATAGTTATATATTATTCACAGGTAATTATATTTTTTATGGTATCGACTTGTGATGTGCACACGTCTACGATATGTTTGACCATATTCATCTTCTGATGCACCCATAATCTTTAAAACTTATTAGATGTCATGTTTTATTGGTTGCATGCAATTTATCATAATACATATTCAATTTGTCACCGACGACTCAACCGAACAATGTTGGAATTGCATTACCGCTTTGTTCCATGATAACAATCATTCTAGATTTGTTAAACTAGAAAATCAATTTAGCAATATCAAGCTGGAGAATTTTCTATTCATTAAAGCATATCGTATGTCTCAAACTCACTTATAAACTAGAAAATATTGATTCTCCGGTCACAAATATCAATTTGGTATTAAAACGTGATCTTTAGCCTCATCCCGCTTATATCAGGTTCCTGACATATGTTAAACACCATGACCCTCTTCCAACATTTGCAACCGCAAAATTCAGGTTGGAATTTGAAGATCAACGATGCTTCAAAGGGCATCACGTGAATTCGACTCCTCCTTCGTGCATGTAGCGCCTGTGGCCAACACCACAACATTGGTTTATGCTACACCTACTAAATCATATCCCACAAACAATCATTAAAATTGACATTCACCATCTAATGGCTATCGCAGAAGAGGCAAGAAAACACATGTGACAACGATGCACGAAAAATAAGGAACAAATCGACCCATTCTTGGGGTGAACTCCACAAACATGTTTCAATGTATTTCACTACGTCTTAAAGACAACCCAAATAAGTAGAAAGTCTAAGATCCATTGGGTATGGGAATACAAACTAGTAGAATCCTTCATTGAGAGGTCCAATAAAGAAGAAATATTGGTAAAGAGTATTGACGATGAGATTAAAAATATATATCTTAAGTTTTAAACTCCAATTAGGATCAGAATTAGGCGAGAATATTTGAATCAGAGCCCCTGAAACTTTAAATAACAAGTCACAAGGGTTGGAAAGTATATACAGTACAAAGAAATGTTACCCATGAGTAAGGAAATATATGGTAACGAGTTCTAGAAGGCTAGGACAAGTAAGAGTGGGAGCACTAGTAGAAAAAATGCTTGTTAAGTCGATTAAAAACGACTTGTTAAGTTAGTTCTGTGCATGACCTAAGAATTGTCGACATAAGAAGTTTTGACTTCTTAGATCAAATTTGGACCTGACTTAAGAAAATTGTTTTAGGTTAGCTAAAAAGCGTCCGACTTAATAAGTCTAGGCTTTAAGAAAACTCTTATGTCATTTATATCTGACCTAGGAATTTTCTTTCCTAAATCAGATATAATTAACCAACCTAACAAGTTAAATATTTTTTTTTATGAAATTCACAAACTTGCTCAGAATTTAAAAATATTGTATATCAATAAAGAATCAATAAGAAGGATTTTGAAGAGAGTAAATTTCAATTTTGCAATGATATGATAATCAATATGTTTCACAAGGTGATAACCATACAAGAATATATTATATAACCTTCTACAAATTGCAAGTCCATTTCCAATGAGGTTTCTTAACACTAATGGGAGCTTGTGTAAACTTAGTGAATAACTTCGAGATATCTTGTGGATTTACTCCCTAATCCTGAAACATTAACCTATAATGTACCAGGAAAAAAATTATAAGGTATTTTTGTACTAGCGGTGGGGAAAGAGAACACATCTTATAGGAATGAATCAACATGGAATATGAGAGGAACAAGTTGAAACTCTAAACCCTATTCGAGAACATCACGGGGTTGACAAATCATGTTATTATCGTCCTAGAGGTAAAAGCCACAACACAAATAAACGAGTATAATTGAATGAGACATTGAAGACTTAATCTAAAAGGGAAGACTACATATATTTTTCCACCAAAATAAAAGCAGATTCAAAGAAAAAAGACCAGGTGGTGAAAGGCCACATATGACAGTGAATTATGTAGCTCAAGTGGCTCCAAAGGAGACAAATCCTACAATGAAGAGAGAATTAGCTCCCGGTCACGTACATTATCATTACAGGAATGTTCAGTGAATGAGAGAGACTTTCCATTCTAATGAGGATCAAGGAAGAACCTTTGTAATTATGGGAGACAATTCCTACTAACACTGGGGAAAACCTAGATGACACGGGAAAAATGGGTGGTAAGAGAAAACAATTGAGTGAAATCTCCTTGAAACAAGCTATACTAACTACCACATGAGTGGCACTAGAAGGATTTCCTCATTCAAAAAGAGCTTTATGTAACTCAATAAAAATATAGATGAGAGAAATGATGTTGCCGAAGAATAAGTCAGGGAAATAACCCGTTTAAGAAAGGTTGATCACCGAATCACTTTTATTCAAAGAATTAGTTAACTAGATATCTAACTCTCATGTCATGTTGTTTGTGAGAACTGTCATGGCCAACTATGACGTACGAAGGGTATTGGGAGAACAAGAAAGCTCACGTGACATAATTTATGCCAATATCTTAAAAACTTTACTCTTGACTCAATAAGGTCTCATTTCACATAGTGGGAGAAATCTCAAAAGGTTTAATGGTTTGAAAACAAGGCCATGTGGGAAGGTCTAGTTGATGGTGTCTTTTGAAATGAGAGAAACTCAAAAAGTGATGAAGACTCAATTTCTAGTAATAGACTGTAATTTCATATATAACAACATAATAGGTCATTTGACGCTCGCTACCTTGGAGGTTGTTTCACTAATAATCTATTATTGGAGAAATCGACCTTCCGATGATGATTGGTCTGCATACTTTTCAAGTCACCTTCCAGGTTATGGACGTTCAAGCCGCCTATAGCTATTTTCTAGGTCGACAATGGATACATGAAGTTGGAGCAGTAACATCTATGCTCCACCAAAAATTAAAGTTTGTAACAAACGGAAAGTTCGTAACCATAAGTGAGGAACAAGCCTTGTTGGTAAGCCACTTATCCATTTTTTCTTTCATCACTGCTGACGATGTAGAAGGAACGCAGTTCCAAGGTCTCTCTTTAGCAGACAAATCGTCTAAGAAAAATAGATCATCTATCTCCTCTTATAAAGAAACTGCGCAGTAGTGAAAGACTGTACTGCCGCCGGTTGGGGACAAGTTGTGATTCCTGTCAACAACGAAACCAAAATGGAACTCGAATTTACTCCAGTACTCTCAAAAGCCACTGAGGAGGATGAAACTCTTCGTCTAATCAAAGAAATGTGCCACAACGGAGGTTTCCTTAACCCTGTTCCTCAAGAGGTCAATGTCCTTATTGAAGAAAGAACTGAAGAAAATCTCTCTGGTTCAGAAGAATGGAAAACTTATCTCAACGACTCTGGATACATATCTCAGGAAGAACCGTATACACCGTTCTATCCTCCTTTAGACAATTCGGAGGCATGTTCCAGCAAGACGATAAAGAATAAATCTCACTTATCCCACCTATCCCACCTGGGGTTTGGGATACCTTGGGGCAGCCAAGTGGAAAATTTGAGTTCATGGTAAAATATATCGCCCTTGAAAGTTCAAGAATTTCAATCGAAGACATCCAACCAACTAGATGGGAAGATCCTCTTGAATATCTCAGTCAACCAGAAGAGGCATACATTCCCTCTCAATCTCATCATCCATTTGAGATCACGACTGGAGATCTTTGCTTCAATACACATGCCAAAGTTGTTGAACCTAAATTTGTCTATTCCCAGATAAATGCAATTTTTGGAGACGATTGGGAAGATGGTCCCGAAAATGACTTGGAAAGTGTCTCTGACAACGAGTCTCTTCATCCACAAGATTGGGAATTACATTCTAAACATCCATAATACATGTCACCTGAAGACACACGTACTTCATTTAATACTTCTTGACCTGTCAAACAAGCAGAGGAAGATCACCTCAACAGTACAAAGGACAAGGTTAACAAACCAGAACCTTCAAATCATGCTCGACCAACGGTCAACGTCATCACTGAAGATGATACTAAGGAAAAACTGCAGGAATACATAGTGTAACAAGGGTTCGTCACTATTGGAAAGTTGTTGAAACTCCGATTGTTGTTCACCGTTCAAAGTAGTCATCTCGCTTTTATTTTGAGCTCTCGCCCAGCCTAAGGCAGAGAGATGTTTTATGGGGCTAGCTTTTAAATATTTTTCTCTTTATCTCGCCCAAGACAAAAGAGTTTGCGTTTAGGACTTCGTTTCATATATGAATCATAAATAAAGCGTCGTTTTGATTTCCACATTTTGTGTTTGTTTTTTGTTTTTTGTTTTTTGCCTTTTTTCAAAAAGTGGTAATCCTAAAAAACCCAATAAATATTTAAGCATATTTTTATTAAATTAAAATTGTTTCTATTTTCACTTTCCACGAATCAAAATAATTATTTGTGAAAAACTTCTCTATATCTCATTTAAAATTCATGATATCCACTTCATAAAATCATTGTCTATATTTTACAAATTTGATCTCAACCTTAGAAATTTCTATACAATCACTCAATATTTAGAATAAGAGGGAGCATTTAGTATAAGAATCTCCCTTTTGTTTCTTTAAGTTTCATTTTAAAAAAAAAAAACTCACTTTGGAAAAATAGAGTAATATCTTTGGGTTATTGGCCGGGAGTTCAATTTGGAGTCATGTATGAACTGGGAAATAGAGATATCAAGAACAACATTCTTTTTATATACATATTTCGACTTAATGTTACAAATTTGACTTAATTAATTTAATCTAACATTACAACATAAGTACCAAGGAATCAATTAGGACCCCAGCAGCTCAAATACATGACAGTCCTTAATGACTCCTCTGCCTGCTTTGCCTTCTTCTCATCCTTGAATTTGCAAACAACATGCGAAGAAGAAGAGAGATTCTTTGCTTGAGAATATGATCTAACACGATTTTTAAGATGCTGTTGAGCCTGTCTTAAAGCATAGTTCCATCTGCAGATACCAACTTGATCCTTCAAAGCCTCTACAGCTCCAACACTAGCAGCCACAATCCAAGCTTTACTTGTAGCACGATTCATCTTGATAGTGTATTTTCGGGTAACAAATTATGATGTAGATAGTTTTCGTAGGGTAAATAAGAAAGTATGTTTGATTGATTGATGAAAAAAATGAATGATGTTTGCTCTTATTTATATGAATATAGAGGAGATCGGTAGAATAAGATACCAGGAGCTACACAACTGAAAACGGACATGGTTTTGGAAAAAACAAAGGCTATGTTTAGTGGTTTTGGAATGAATAGAATTAAATAAAGAGGGTGACATAATTATGGATATATTTACTCTACTTTGGACCACTTTGTCGTGAGGTTCACGGCTAGATAACCATCCAACTCACCTTAACCTTATTGTCAAATGCGTCTCGTCTCTTTGGATTGAATGAAATCAAACGGGATGATATCTGTGATTTATTTTTTTCACTGTCAACTCAATAAATTATATAATATTTATTATATTCTTACTCTATATTTTATATTTTTCAATTAACACGTGTCCTTATAAGTGTAAATTTTTTCTTTTTGGGTAGTTGAACAAAAAATAAAATAATAATTTATAGAAGAATTTTTTTAAAAGTGTGTTTATAACAATTAAGTGAAAATTAAATATTATGGTATGATTATAATCGATAGAAATCATAAATGGAATAAGGAAATTGATCTGAACTGTTGATCAGAACTGGAGACAACCCGACAGTTGATGATCTTCCGAACAAGTTGGTAAGGAAAAAGGGGGTGGTGTACTTGCAAGACACTCTGATGCTAAAGTAAGCAGATGTTCGAATGAGAAGGTAGAAAGTATTTGGGTTTTAGGGTGCAAGAAAGTAATACCTTGCCCTCAAAGATATGAGGGTTTATATAATGACATGGGAGGATTCTCATTGGCTGCTATATTTGGGCCGAGATATGTGGATCCACAAATATAGTCATCCGGACTGACTAGGTCAAGACTAGGCAGATCTGCTCGTAACTAGCCGTTATATCGGACATATAGCGCATAACAGGCACAAGTGACGGTAAGTAGGGTCGTCTTTCGGCCAGGTCCTCTAGCTCGAGACGACTATCAAGGTCGATAGCGTCGATTCGAGGGAGAGGCTCGGGTTTGTGAGAGCTTTTCGGAAGGTTGATTTTTTTCCTTGGTCAGGGGTTGGAGGTTGATGGAATCTAGGCCTTTCGTTGTTGCCTTGAAGCATCTCCTGGCTTCCTGGATGTCTCCATGCAATGTCGCCAACTTCCTGTTGACAGTATAGTATTTCATCTTCAGATGCACGATGGAGGGTACGACGATCATCTTAGCAAGAGTGGACCAACCAAAGATGCATTGGTACATGGACGGGCAATCACGACCAGGAACTGTGTCTTGATCGACCTTCCTGTCTCTCCGAACCCAAACGTGACAATCAGCTCGACGTATCCCCATGGCTTAGCTGTTGAGCCATTGAATCCTTGCAGATCTGAAGCGAGGTAAGGAGTCAGGTGGGTTTCGTTGAGCTGCAAGGTTATGAACAACTGTGTGTACATGATATCTGCCGAACTTCCTTGGTCGACAAGTATGCATCTGACGTTGAAGTTGGTCATCCGAGAACATACAAGCAGCGGAATGTTGGAGTTGGGGGTGCCTCCCGGTAACTCCTCCTTGTAGAAGGAGAGCGGATGATACTTGCCTTGGTTCTTGTCTAGGGTGGCACCTAGGTCCGAGCTCGTCCTGACGAGATCATCGAACCTTCTCTTGATAGATCCGATGAAGTTTTTGATGAATCCTCCACTGGAGATGACCATGGTCGTTGGAAAGGATTCCCAACGGCCGTGGGTGGCAAAATAGGTCGGGAGAATATCCAGGTATGGGAAAAGAAATTTTTCGGCATTGATAAGCTCAAAGCTACCGACTTGAAAGAATTTTCTACGAGCTTCTCCTCTTCGACTTTGCTAGAAGAGGGTGTTTCTTCTTTTGCGGACTTCTTCTTCTTATACTGCTTGAGGTGCCCATCTCTTATTAGGATTTCAAAGATATGAGGGTTTATATAATGACATGGGAGGATTCTCATTGGCTGCTATATTTGGGCCGAGATATGCGGATCCACAAATATAGCCATCCGGGCTGACTAGGTCAAGACCGGGCAGATCTGCTCGTAACTAGCTGTTATGTCAGGCACATAGCGCATAACGGGCACATGTGGCGGTAAGTAGGGTCGTCATTTGGGTCGACGCATGTCGAGCGTAGCATGTTTGAGACGCGCATATGGGCGTTATGACGACGTTGTCGGGCTGAACCAGTTGCTGCGTTTAAGGGAAGAATGACCCACCCGAATGCTTTCGGGCGATCCAGAACAGAAATTAAACAATAAAAATAATTTAAATAATTTAATTGATATAGTTATATCTGGATGAAAGTAATGGCAAGGAGAGTATATTTCAATTTTCACTCTAAGGTTGTTATTCTTAGAGACCATAAATTATAAAATTGTAAGACGTGTAGATTTATGTGTATCTTTATTACAAAGACAATAAACAACCTATATCAAAATAATTATGAGTTCAAAATATGATTAATATAATAATTAGAATTTATACTGAAGAAAGAAATAAAAATTTATATAAAAAAGAAAACATAACTATTATCATGCTAGACTTGAGAAGAAAGAGAAACTAAATTAAACCCAAAAAACAAAAATCAATACAAAAAATTGAAATATTTTAACACTATTTCTAAAGTTGTGATGCTCCAAATAATTGTGGTAAGTGTAAGAGACCTATATTTCAATCTTCATTTTAAGATTGTTGTTTATAGGAATTGAGGTCGATTAAACTCTCATTCAAATTGCAAAACCTGCAAAATAATAATTAGAAATTATATTAGACAATATGAATATGAATATGAAATGAATTTGAACGTGATTAAAATGACATTTATGAAATGAATTAGAAAATGATCGAAAAAATAAAATTAAACTTTATACGAAAAAATATGGATATGAAATTGATTTGAATTGTTGTAAAAAAATGAAATCTTTCAAGATTAGATAATGATGGAAAAATTAATTGAATGTGTGTTGAATAGTTCACCCATTCATCTCATATTTTTCCATTTTATGCATCAATTTTCAAAATTTACGTGTCATGAAGAAAATGAGAGAAATTTATATATTTAAGATAGAAAGTGAGATAACTTGACCATTTAATAATAAAACGATATTATGGAAGGAAATAAATCATCACATATATCTTGATTGAATTTATAACGATAATACAAACTACTAAGTTATATAAAATATAATTAAAATAAAAAAAACTCTTTCATTTCTAACCTATTAAATTTATAATTTAACTTTTTTTGAATTAACTGTTATAAAACTCTTCCTTTTAGAACCATTAATTTTTACAATAATTAAAAAGAATATAATTAAAAAATTTGTCACTGATAGTTGTATTAAAAAAATAAACTGTAACTAATATGTAGTATAATGATGATATTAAAAACTAAAAACAAAAATTCAATAAATTAGTAAATACTACTAAATTATAATTTTCTACAAAATAAATAGAGTAAGAATAAAATTATTTTTGATTACTTTACATAAATTTTAAACTTCTACATTTTTCTAAAGTATTTGCAAAACGCTTACTAGAAACTTCGTTGATAACTGAAAAGAATACTTTTGGTAAATTTTAAGAATAAAATAATACAATAATAATATAAATAAAATTTAAAAATTTGTAATAAAACAATATTATTAATTAATTAGATCAAAGTCTTCCTTTTTAACATTCTCTCAATTATTTTATACATCCAAACTGTCTAATTTATTACGTAATAACACCTATTTACATTCACATTATAAAATCAGTGATTTCATTAAAATATTCTTAAATAGATTATATTAAAGTCATAAAAAATCATATAAGAATAACTTTTTTTTACTTTGCATATATATTATTTTATAAAATAAATATAGGTATTTTTTAATTGAGTTGCATTTGAATAATATATATTTATTACTCATTATTAATTACTCATATTTTTATATAATTTTTTAAAGACAATCTATAAACAAAAAGTATATATATATATATATATATATATATATATATATATATATATATAGTATTTAGATTTTTTATTTTCAGCTATTGCATAATAGACATAAAATTATAATATTTATAAATATTTTTTTAATAGCGTTAGCTGGATAGTATTATTATTATTATTATTATTATTATTATTATTATTATTATTATTATTATTATTATTATTATTATTATTATTATTATTATTATTATTAGATGAATAATATATTATTTTATAATTTATTTTATTAATAATAACAGTATTATTATCATTATTATTTATATTGTATTATTATTAGATGAATAATATATTATTATTTATTATTTGTATTATTCTTATTATTATTATTATTATTATTATTATTATTATTATTATTATTATTACTATTATTATTAATATTTGTGTTTTAATATTATTATTATTTTATTATTATTAGATGAATGATATATTATTATTTATTCTGTATATTATTATTATTATTTAATAAATATAATAATAATAATAATAATTATTATTATTATTATTATTTTGATTAGTAGCTATAATTAGGGTTAAATTATTGCTGTTATTATTAGCTAAACCTTATATTATTATATATTACTTATATTATTATTACTAATAGTGGTGGCTGAATATTTATTTTTATTATTATTATTATTATTATTAGTATTATTAATATTATTATTAGTTAAATATTTTATTATTTATTACTTTTATTAATTTTAATATTATTATTAATTATGATATTAAATTGGAGTTGATGTGAAGAATTTAAGAAAAATAGTTAATATATTAATTTAATAAAGAGTAATAGTGAATATTAAAAACTATTTTCATTGTTAATAATAGTATTATAAATAGTAGGATTAAGTTTAAATTAAGAATATTTTATTTCAATTTTACTTTTATTTTCAATGTCATTAAAATATTTAATTGTTTATGTGTTACAAAATATATTTTTAGTATATTAATATAGTAAAATATTTTTATTAGTAACTAATATAATTTGTCAAAAAAAAAAAAAGAGCAATACAATAAAAATAATGTAAACTACATAAAATGTAAGATATATTAAAAGACTATTAAGTTTGAAGTGTGAAAATTAAATAGTTATCGATATATTTTTAATAAGATCCGTTACTTTTTAGTTTTATTATTATTATTATTATTATTATTATTATTATTATTATTATTATTATTATTATTATTATTATTATTATTATTATTATTATTATTATTATTATTATGTTAATAGTAGAAGTTGATTATAGTATTATTATTATAAATTCAAAATTTTCATATGATATGATGCCAAATAATATTTAAAGTTTCTAACCTATGTCACATTGGATTTAGGGTTAGAGTTATGTTTAAGGTTGTCATCATGGTAATTTTAGATTTAGATTAAGGAGATAGATGAATAGAATGGAATGTGATGGAATTCATTCCATTCAATACCATTATTTTAGTTTATTTTTTTATTTCATCCAAATTGAAGTATATCCAAAGAATAAAATAAATTAGAAACATAAATATAAATTTGTCCTCTAAATTTTCACTTTTATTATATTAATATTTTTGAAGTAAATGACAAAAATGAAATAAAAAGATTATAATACTTTTTGTTCCATTCAATTTCTAAACAATTGAATGAAATATTAATTCCGTCCCGTTCTAAAATATCTAAATAATATAATTGAGTTTAAATTATGTTCTATTCCATTCCGTTCGTTATATTTTCTTCCATTCCGCTCCACTTAAGTTATCAAAATATAATTTACTTTCTTTATTTAAAATGAAATTAGCAAATATCCGAGCGGGATCCACACACAAACAAAGAAAATTTAGATACAATAATTTTTATTATTTTCAATATATATTTTTCTTACACATAAGAAATTGTTTTTTATTCTTTAAATAATATTTAGATATATGGATCATACTTTTATTCAAAAATAATAAAAATCATACTTAAAAAAATGTATAGAAATACTTTCCTATTGATTATTCTAACTAAATTTAATTGTTATAATTAAAATTAAATAACATAAATAATAAAACTTTTGTTTTATAATAGATAATCAAACACTTTTGACATGATTTGATAAAATAAGTATACTTATCAAAGTTTGATTACTATAATATGTATCAAATTGTCAAAATTAATTTTTACAAAATTTTAAAAGAAAAGTTCTACATAAATATTTGTTTTGTGAATTTTTTATGTATTAAATTATTACTAACAAAAATATGACCTATTTCTTCTAATATTAAAAAATATATAAATATGTGTCTATTTCTTTTATTGAATTATCAATAAAAATATTTTAACCCATATTTTTAATAATAATAATAATATTTATTTTATATTTTTCATGTATCATTGATAAATATGTGTTAAATATTTTAATGACAAGTATTTGTTAGATATTATTTCAATATATCAGTCTTAAATATCAGTAATAATATTTTAGTGATGCCAAATGTGAAAAGTTAGGGCTCAATAACCTATCTTTTGCTGATGTATAGATGATGTCAAATTAGCAGAAATGTTAATGGAGTTTGTAGAGAAGGTCTCTGATTCTATTGGTTTGGTTATCAAGTAAATGCAAGATCTTCTACGGTGGCATTGAGGATGGCATTAAACATGAGTTGAAAGATGCTAATAATTTTAAAAATAAATAAAAAATTAGAATTCTTTTTAAATATACAATTTTATTATATTAAAAATACATTTATATAATAAAATATAATAAAATAATTTTTAAAATAATTTTACTAATTTTGAAGAAGGAAAAGTTCATGTTAAATACTTAGGGGTCCCTCTTACTAGCAAGAAATTCACCATAAACCATTATTTGTCTTTGATTGACAGGATTGTGTGTACATTTGACTTCTAGATTTTCTTAGTTATGCCGGAAGGATTCAACTTATCAAAAGTATTTCCTTTGCTATAACACCATTTTGGATGTAATGTCTTCCTCTCCCTAAATTTGTGATTTAAAAGATTGATGTTGTTTGCAGATCTTTCATTTGGATTGAAAACCATGAGATCAAGACGAAGAATCTTGTGGCCTGGAACACAGTCTATAGCCCCAATTTCAAAGGAGATATGAATATCATAAACTTGACTATTTGGAACAAGGTCAGTTTGTTGAAGTGCCTCTAGAACTTGTGTAGAAAAACATATAACCTTTGGGTTAAGTGGATTCACATATACTACTTAAAAGGAAGTAATGTGATGGATGTTATATGAGGTACTAAATGGTCTTGGGTGATTAATAGCATAATGAAACAAACAAATTTTGTTAATACCATGATTTTATAATTGACTAAATTTTGGTAAACATGGTTCTATTTTGATGTTGAGCAACATGCTATAACATCTGCATCAATTGTCATAACCGTTTTGTTGTTATGTAATTTTCAATCAGATTTCACGACATCGTGGTCTGGTACATCAAGCACTGTTGTTTGGGTTTTCGTGACAGATTTAAATTGATTGTGTGAGATTCATTTTGGTTTTATATCACTAATTTTTCGCAGATCAAGAATATTAAATATGTAACACTTGATTTTTCTCCAACTGTACACAGGTCCCCAAAATTGGGCTTTGAGACAATTTACTTGTGTTTTATTTCAAGATTTAAGGAGATCTTCTGCACAAATTGGTGCATCACTCAACATGTGCAACAAGGAATATATGGGCGAAGATTCAAGGCTCGTGGATTACTGAGGAGTATTTAAAGAAATTATCAAGATCTGAATTCTTTAAGAACATTGAAAAAATACGGGGAATCTGGTTTTTCTAAGTCTTAGGGTTTAAGGGTTCTTCAAGGGAATTTATGTTTTATTTGTACGACATCATGCATCTTTTGATGCATTTGAGTTGACTGATTGTTACTTGACAGTTTGTCAAGTTATTATTCTCACTCTAAAGCTTTTAAGCAAGGGTTTGAGTTTGAATTTGAAGTGTAAACTTCTATTTAAGTTTTGGTTTCAGTCAGTGTGATTGTGGCTGTAGATATCATTGTGGTGATTGGAAGTGAGATGGCAATTTCTCATATCAAGGAGGTTCCTAGGTAGAATTTTCATTGGGAAGTGATTAATTTATAGATTCTTTTTTATGGTTGGCATTAATTTTAGTAAAACAAATTAAGCAGCAATATGTTGAAGTGAGCAACATGTCGAATAAGATGTCCTATACTGAGTCATTCGATATCATGACTCAGACAATTATTTCTCATTGATTTTGTTAAATGGTTACATGAGCTGAAGTCTCTGAGGATATTATATTATCCTAATATTAAGGTCTAGAAGATTCAAGAAGAATATTGAATTCTAATTATGGAGACAAATTAGGAAGATTATGATTGAAGACCTATTTTTATGCATAAGTTTGTGCATATTTGTAGCAGCTGAGATGCTGCGATTTTAAGCTCAAATATAGTTGGAAGAAAGGTTATAAATAGAAGTTTTTGTAACCTAGGAAAGGTACCAGCGAAAATACAAAGTTTCTATTATTATGGTTGAGTCTGTAAGCCACTCTCTATTTATGGTGAGAAATAAAGCAATCAAATAGATCGTGACAAAATCATACATGATTAAATCAATTATAAAGAAAGAAGTAATAATAACCTGGTGAAATAAAATACTTGAATAAATTAATAAGCTCTTGATCCAACTGCTCCAATGAAGGCTTTTACAAATTCGATAAAAGTGTGGCGAGCCAAATTTTACGATAAAAATTGGATTGTCCTAATCCTTACAACTTATCAGTTTAAATAGATAATGGAAATCATCCAAACAAATCCTAGACTTCAAGTGTCACCAAATAAGTTCCCAAAATGCCACAAATCCCAAAATAGCAAAATCACACCGAAAAAGGAAAAATATGAAATAAAGTGCACCTTCCTATTACGGCCTGTAACAACTGTTACGGGTGGCTGACACATGCCTCTAAAAAGTTGGTATAAGAATCCAATTGGAGAGCCCATGGGGAAAAATACTGTTACGGTCCAAAATGGGTAATACGAGTGGTTGTAACACCCCCTGGTCTTTATATGGGAATTTTCGAATTTTTACATTTTCTTCATGTTTTCTCTAATTTGATCCTCTTTACTTCCATAATGAATGTTAGGGCCTGAATATAACAAAAAAGCAATACCAAAGCATAAATGAGGAAAAACAGATAAAAACAACTAAATAACAAAAAGAAACTAATGATAAAAGCGATGCAAAAACTACTTATCAGTGGCTTGTCAAATTTGCCTCAAGGCAAGAAGATAACTAATGTAAAGTGGGTATACAAGGTGGAGTTGAATCCCAAAGGGGAAGTAACTTGACACAAATTTGTACTTGTGGCGACAAGATTTCTTCAGAAAGAAGGAGTCGACTTTGATGAAGTTTTTACACCTGTTTCTAGAATTAAAAAGTCAGGTTGGTTGTTGGTCTAGCAGAAATGAAAAGTTGCCACATATGTCAAATGGACGTGAATTGTGCATTCCAAAATGGCATGTTAGATGAAGAAGTTTATGTTGTACAACTAGTTGGGTTTGTGAAACATGGAAAAGAAATAAAGGTGTACACGCTGCATAAAGCTTTGTATGGACTTAAACAAGCTCCCAGAGCTTCGAATAAGAAGATAGATATAATTTTCTAAGGGAAAAAGAATTTTTGAAGTGCACAACTGAGTATGGAGTATATGTAAGATGAACCAATAGTGAATTGCTTATTGGAAAAATGATAATCAATACTCCCTTTATTTCAAAATGATTTTCGTTTTAGCAAATAAAATTTGTTTCAAAATGACTATCCTTCTCACTTTTTCAATGTAGAAATCAGTGTTATTTTTTATATTGTACCCTTTAATTATTACTCTTTTCACATCTTCCAATATATTAACAAGGTTAGTTTGGTAGAAGTGAAATACTTTATGACAACATCATTGCATTTGTTAATCAGTGTGCAAAAACCTTAAATGACATTCATATTTAAATGGAGTGCGTACTACATTGAAAAGTGAAAATGACACTCATTTTGAAACAAATTTTAGGGTTAATAGCATTTTTGCCTCCTGCCATATAGACGGTTTCTGGTTTTGCCCCATGAAATTTTTTGTTGTTGTAAAAGCACCCTTTCCATATGAAGATTCTGTTCTTTTAAACCTTGTTGAGAAATGACACACTCCAAATGCCTATGTGGCGCGCTGATTGTGTTTTCTTTTGTTTTTTTATTTTGAAAATGCTGATGTGGTTTTATAATTATTTTTTGAATTATTTTAAATTTCATGTTGGCATTTTCTTTATTATAATTTTAAGTTTGAAAAAATTAATGTTGAAAAGTACTCCAAAATTTTGAGAACATGAACATAAGGGGTGCTACCACTAGGTCAACTTGCTTTGTGTGATACATTTCTTAACTGAAATGTATATCTTACATATTTCCATGTCATATTTTATAATTCAATTATAATGTTTGTTTAAACTATTATATATTTAATATTTATTTATATTATATTATTATATAAATATTATTAATAAATTATTTAATTTTTATTTTAAATACATTTTTTAATATTATTGAAAATTAACTTTAAGTCGTTATTAATTTTTTTTAAATGTGAAGGTTACATGTGAAGTTTAAATAAGATAAATGAAAAAACTTATATGAAAATTTTAAAATATTTTATAAATTTTAAATAATATTTTTTATAAAATTTGCAAAAATGTTCAAAAATCTAAATCCTTTTTTATTCCATTCAGTTGATCACATGATCCATTACATGCACTGACGTTGATTTCAATCTAACCAACTTTTTTCATTCTTCTTTTGTTTAATATAAAGCACATATATAAGCTTTTGCCAATACTTTTTCTTGTGTCAAATTTCATAATTGTTTTGTGAACTTATGTGAAAAATCAACCATCTCTTTTGAAACCATTGCAGTAGAAATTCTTTCATCTTCAACCTCAGTTTAAATTTCACATCTTGATCATGAGTGATTTATAGTTGATTGAGGGAGAAGTTGTCTTGGTACTAATCTTTCTTGAAGATTCGGGGTAAAATATTTTCAGGTTCTTGCAAGAGCGGGGTTGTTGTCATTGGTTCTAACAAATTTCAATGGAAAAAAAGAAGGTTTTCTCGCTAAAGTTTCCTTAGTAGTGATTGTGTGGACGACTGCAGATAAGACATAATTATTTTTACATGTTCAGACAATTCACCACTCAAGGAATCAATAGGACTAAGGGGTTGATTGCTACATACAAAGGGTTGGAGCAAAATTTGGGGATATTGGAAAATTCGAAGTGTTGATCAAGTAAAGATTGCGCAGAAGAGTGTGTGTGACATTGATCCGTATACAAGTCAAGATTCAAATTGAAGATTTTATTTGTTATTTTTCTTCAGCATTATCATGGATTGGTGATTGAATATTCTCTTATGATATTTGTCAAAATAAAAGAAAACTATTGGAAGAAGTGGAAGTAGACTCACATGAAGATGACAAAGTTGAAACACTATAAATCATGGTGTCATATCTCTACCCCTTACTCTTAAATTTAAATTTTGTAGAACATGCATGCTTAGGTCTAAATACAGTCATTGCGATTTATTTGATAAGCTTACATTTTGTTGAAATTTGAGCCCTAACAAGAGCTTTAATCGTGATTAAGATCTGAGAAGTATCCTGCTTTTAGAATTTGCTTGTTGATTAATTACTTAACCACACCTTGTGACTTATCCTATTAATTCAATTTCATACACTGTTTTTCTTCTTCTATACATTGTGATATTTGTAAGGGGATTTGAGTTGTTATGCAAATAATTGTCAAGTGAGTATAATTTCACATTTGGACTCTATAAACTTCTGCACACAAACTATGAAAAACCTCTAGTTATTCTCATTTTAAGAATCAGTTGATTATATTGTTAAAGTCTATTGACCACCCCCTCTAGAATTTTTTCTAACACCATATTCTCAAACCAACAAGTCAAATGTAAAAGTTCATGTGCAAGACAGTGAAGCAACATTATAAAGCAATCAAGTGGATCATATGGTACAAATAATTGTGGTATCATATTCAACATGGAGTTCCATCAGTTGTGGGATATATGGATTCTAACTATGCAATTGATCTGGATGATAGGAGGTCTACAAGAGAATATGTGTTTACTCTTATGATAGAAGGGGATATAAGCTGGAAACCATTAGTTTAATCCATAGTAGCTATGTCTACAAGTTAGACAGAATACATGAAAGTAGTTAAAGCTATCAATGAAACATTATGGCTTATAGTGTTTGTAATAGTGTTAGGTGTTGAGAAAAGTGAAATTCAATAACCTTGTGATAGTCAGAGTGTTTTCTGTTTGGCGAATAATTAGGTGTATCATGTTGTAACATTGAAACCCAAATGTGTGGAATTCAAAATGAATTAACAAGATGAAACTATAGTTGCTCTATAGTTGTAAACATTGGCTGTTTAACCGAACTGCGTGATTATTTTTTTGGTATTTTTATCTACTCCAATTCGTATTCGCATAATTGTGCAGATAATGTCTCTTGTATTTATGTTTTTATTTGTTGTTATTTTATCAAATTTAAACCTCATCTATAAGATTACAACAATTAATATTGTAACTCACAAATATTAAAAAAAATCTAACAATATACTTCAACTCACTCTTGATAATAGCCGACCTCAAACATTTTGTAACCTATCATTTCATAACTCAACCCATG
Source organism: Vicia sativa (assembly GCA_021764765.1). Taxonomy (NCBI): domain Eukaryota; kingdom Viridiplantae; phylum Streptophyta; class Magnoliopsida; order Fabales; family Fabaceae; genus Vicia; species Vicia sativa. Next base: position 153,614,950 of record CM038792.1, read on the forward strand.
TATCATTATGGTAACTAGTGGCTAAATTTAGAATATTTTATGAGCTTTTGTCTTACCTTATACTAGGATATGATATAATCGAACTAATACACCCAACATATATGGGCAAAATTTTAATGAAAAAATAGATATTAGATTGTGGTCAGAATTAAACACTTGTATGATTTTAGGAGTTTATTCAAGTATACCATCTTTTGTATTAGTGTGGCGCTCCACCTATTATTTTCTCACAAAACTTTTAGTTTTTATGATTTGTTTCTTCTTCTCACAAAAAATTATTATTATTTTTTTGTAAAAACTCCATAGCTTATATAAATCACTTCGATGAAATCAAAAGCTATTGAATTGTAATTTAGTATTTCTAGTTGTTTTGTAACTTAGATATTCATTTTATCCTACTAGAGTCTATGTGACAGTTTTTTACTTTGTATGTAAATACATAGTGATAGATGCCACTTAATACAACAACAACAATGTTTGTTACTTATTTTACAGTTGTCATTCCATGCTCTCATAAATATACTCCTTTTATTCTTCATCACCTTGTACACCAACAAATTGGTATTTAGAGCTCTAATTCTGATTAACGAGAAACACGACTGAAATGGTGAGGCGTTGATTGACTGGTTTATGTTCTTGAATTCGTGTTGAATCTTGAACAAAATCATAACATACTCACATTTTCTGATTCTGCGGGATCAGGAAACACTGTGTTTACGTGAGATCTGAGTGTTTTGTACAAGGTTGAAGATGAACGTAAACGTAATATGGGTACCAAACTTCCTGTTTTTGATGGCAAGAACTGGAATAGATGCATGATTCAGTTGTATGTGTTATTCGATACTCAGGATGCTCTTGAGCTTGTTATCGATGACTATGTTCTGGTTGCATCAGACGTGACAAAAGAAGAGAGAAACAAGCAGAAAGACAAAGGGAAGAAAGATCAAAAGGAGTTGTTCTACATCCATCAATGTATGTATGTGAATGTGTTTGAAAAAAATGTTGATTCAACGACAACGAAAAAAGCGTGGGACACACAAGTCAGATGTTATGGTGGTGACGCATCATTGAAGAAGGTGAAGCTTTATTCCATGCGAATACAATATGAGAATATCAACATGAAGAATAATGTGAAGGTTTCAGAGTATATATCCAGAGTGATTTTAATCACTAATGAGAATAAGACTTATGAAGAAACCCTTTCTGAACAAGTAATCATTTAGAAGATATTAAGGTCGCTTAATCCTCAAATTGATTACATTGCTGTAGAAATTTAACATTTTAAAGATCTAGACACCATGAGAATAGAAGAGATACAAGGTAGTCTAGAGGCACAAGAGTTGCGTATGACTAAAAGAACTTCTGAGAGGAAAGTTAAGTAGTCTCTAAAAGCTTCTTTTGTCAAGAAGGACCATAAGAATTCTTGGTTAGAAGACAAGAATAGACGTGGTGATAGATTCCAGAAGTCAGAAACCACCATTTATGACGAGAAGAAACATCAAAAGGGAAATGAGAAGTTTGACAAAAAGAAGGTTCAATGTAACTATTGTAAGAGGCTTAACCATTTCGCTAAAGATTGTTGGTCAATCAAGGGAAGGAAATCAGAAGAAGAAAATATAGCCAGAGGAGATTCAGATGATAAACCTGTGTTATTGTAGCTTTTGAGTCTGATGAAATATGTTTAGTAAATTGGTGGTATATGGACACAAGTTGTTCAAATCACTTGACTGGAAACAAACAATGGCTGATAGATTTTAAATCCAGTAGGAGGACAAAGATTAGATGCATTAATGATAAGCACCTTAATGCAGAAGGTATGGGAAATGTCAAAGTTAAAGTGAAGAATAGGAAGAGTGGTCTAATCAAGGATGTTTGGTATATTCATGGATTTAAGAGTAATCTGATGAGTGTGGGTCAGCTCATTGAGAAAGGTTTCTCAATTATTATGAAGCACAACTCTTATAGTTGTATGATTCAAATTAGAAGTTGATTATGCAATCCGAGTAGGGAAGCAACAAAAAATTCAAGGTGGATGTAGAAACAGCTGAAATAGAGTGTCTTAGTACAAAAGGTGTTAAAGGTGATACTAAGTTATGGCATAAAAGGTTAGGGCATCTGAACTACAAAATCTTAGGGTATCTGAGTTATAATAAGCTCTTACATGGCATTCCGAAGATTGTGAAGCCCAAGAAGTCATGTGAGGTATGCATGAAAGACAAATAACCCATATTGCCATTTGTGTCGGAAGTAGCCCCAAGAGAAAAACATGTTTTGGAAGTAGTGCATTTTGTTGTCTGTAGATTTTTCCCACAACCTTCACTTGGAGGAAAAGGGTATTTTATGTCTTTTATGGATGAGTTCACTAGAATGACATCGATAAAACTCATTAATTTTAAACATGAGGTGTTTACCGAATTCTATAAGCTCAAGGTGAAGGCTAAAAAACAAAATGGCCAGAAGCTAAAAATTATCATAACAGATGGTGGAGGAGAGTATAACTTTATATAATTCCATAAGTTATGTGATGAGAATACAATTGAGCATGAGGTTACTTCTCTTTATACCCCTCAACACAATGGTCTTGCTGAAATAAGAAATCATACTTTTCTTTACAAGACGAGAAACGTGCTAAAAGAGAAGAAGTTTACTCACAATTTATGGGGAGAAGTTGTTGCCACTGCAACATATGTGATCAACAGGTGTCCACCAAAGAAACTAAATGAAATTAATCCTTTAGATAAGTGGAGTGGAGATAAGCAAAGTGTTAGTCATTTGAAGGTGTTTGGTTGTGTATGTTACAAACACGTGCTAGAAGGAAGAAGATATAAGTTGGATGATAAAAGAAAAGTGATGTTACCGGTGGAGTACCATTGCACATGTGCGTACAAGCTTTATTTTCCAGAAGCTAATAAAGTTGAAGTCGATAGAGACGTCATTGTGAAAGAGTCAAAAGCTTGGGATTTGAGTAAGTCTCAATTTGTTTCTGGTGTATAACCAACACTAGAGATAACTTCTGAATATATTTCAGAAAGTTCTGAAGAAGAATTAGAAGATGATTTTGGAGACTCTAAAGATGAGTCAGATGATGAATTTGTTTCTGATCGAGATTTTGATGATGATCAAGAATCTGGTGGTGGTCATGCTTTTGGAAGGGAAAACTCTAAAGACGTAGGTTCTGGAGGACAAGCTCCTGGAGATGATCATTTGTTTGGTAGAAATCATGTCATTAGAGGTTGACCTTCTAAAGGAGGAGCTTCTGAAGGAAGTCCAGCCTCTGATGGTGGTACTTCTGAAGATGGTGTTTCTGGACAAGGTCTAGAAGCTAATGTTGTTTCGGGTTTTGGAGAATATTAAAAATGAGTTTGGAGACCCCAAAGAATCAGACAAACACCAAGATAATTTGTAGAGTTTGACATGTTGCGAGACACTGAAGTTGACCCTGAGGGAGAAGTCATTTAGTGTGTCATGCTAGTAGACTCTGAACCATTGGGTATTGAAGAAGCACTCAAGACAAAAGTATGGCTGAGTGCCATGAAAGAATAACTTGAGGCAATAGAAAGAAACAAAACTTGGAAGTTGAATAAGCTTCCAAAGAAGAAGAAATCCATCAGCGTCAGATGGGTTTTCAAGGTTAAATTTAAGCCAAATAGATCAATTGTCAAGCACAAAGCAAGGCTAGTGGCTAGAGGTTTTCATCAAAAACCCGAGCTAGACTACTTTGAGGTGTTTGCACCTGTAGCTAGACATGAAACAATCAGTTTGGTGATTGCTTTAGTTGCGAATAGGAAATGGCCTTTGATGCATCTGTATGTGAAATCAATATTTCTGAATGGCCCATTACAAGAAGAGGTATATGTATCATAATCTCATAGATTTGTGAAAAAGAATCAGGAAGAGATGGTTTACAAGTTGAATAAAGTCTTGCAGGATTGAAGCAAACACCCGGGGCTTGGAATTTGAAGATTGATTCATTTTTCAAGAAATGAGGTTTTCAAAAATGTGAGATGAAATATGATGTTTTTATGCTGCATTCGTGAGGCAATATGATTCTGGTGTGTTTTTCAAATGATGATATATTGCTTAAAGGGAGCTGTTCAGAAGATATAGCTAAGTTTAAGAAGGTGCTGATGAATGGGTTTGAGATGAATGATCTAAAAAATATGATGTATTTTTTAGGGATGGAGATTCTATACTCTATGAAGGGTGTAATTTTTTATATCAGAACCACTAAAAATAGTTCCAAGATTTTATCAAGTATCCTTCTTAAAATCCTTGTTGTATTAGTTTGACCATCATAATTATTTTTAGTTATGAACTTGAGAAGGGTATAATTTTGCATCAACTGAAGTATGGACTTAAACTTCTGAAGAGATTTAAGCTGCAGAATTGTAAGGCTGTTATTACACCATCAGAAACCAACCATAAATTGGACTCTGATTCTGAGAGTGAAGATGTGGGTGCTATAACCTACAAACAATTGGTTGGTTCTCTAAGGTATTGTGTAATACCAGACCTGATATTTGTTATGCAGTTGGAATGATTAGTAGGTTCATGAGTAAATCAAAATGGTCTCATTACCAAGCTGCTGTCAGGATTTTGAGGTATATCAAGGGAACTCTGAAGAATGGAGCACTATTTCCTTCTGGAGAAACGACAGATTCAGAGTCGGTGAGTTACTCTAACTTTGATTGGTGTGGAGATAAAGTTGATAAAAGAATTACTTTTGGATACTTATTCAAGTTTCTTGGAGGTCTTATTTTTTGGTGTTCCAAGAAGCAATAAGTTGTTGCGCTATCAACGTGTGAAGCTGAATACATTGCAGGCGTTGTAGCTGCATGTCAAGATGTGTGACTTCTGAATATATTGTAGAATCTGAAGATTAAAGTAGAGAAGCCTCTGAAGCTGATGATTGATAACAAGTTTGCAATCAATATTCCAAAGAACATAATACTACATGGGAGAAGCAATCATATTGATGCGAAGTATCATTTTCTGAGAAGTCAAGTCCCGGACAGAATATTAAAAATTATGCACTATAGCACCCAGAAGCAGCTGACAGACGTTCTGACTAAGGCAATCAAGATGGATCAATTTCTTCGCTTTAGGGATGAAATTGATATTGTTAGTTTTTTATTAGGAAATTCTAAATTAATAGATGGTATTGAAGGGTAATCTAGTATTTCTAGTTATTTTTATAACTTAGCTATTAAATTTATTCTACTAGGACCTAAGTGACAGTTTTTACTTTGTGTATAAATAAATTAGTGATAAATGTCATTTAATACAATAACAACAATCTTTCTTACATCTTTTACGGTTGTCATTCTCTGATCTCATCAATATATTCCTTTTGTTATTCATCACAAAAGCAAGTTAAATTCAAAAAATAGCACTACAATTTTTGAGAGGTATGAAAATAATGGCCATGTACAGTTAGTTGGCGATGAAGTTGGTATTCATAGCAAGGTTTGTATAAGATTAAATCTTATTTAATAGTGGTTGTGAAAGCTTTTATGTATTCAAAATTTCATGTTTTGTTCCACAGCAGATAAATTCATGAGAGAAACAATTTATGAAGACTTGTTTGGCTATAGAATTTAAGTTACATGTTACATTAATGAACATAATTCCCCACACTTGTCATCATTATATATAATAAATCCTACATATACATAAATTTCTATCAAACCAAAAATTATATCATATATACTCATATGTTTAGTTGGGACCCCAGTAACTCAAGAACATCACAGTTCTCAAAGATTCTTCCGACTGTTTGACTTTCTCTTCCCTCGTTTTAGGTATAGAAGATGAAGAAGAAGAAAATTTGTTGCTGGCATGAGACAAAGATTTGATATTATGTTTAGCATCTTTTTGTGCTGACCTTATGAAACTGTTCCATCTACATATTCCTTGATCCTTCAACCCTTCCACTACTCCAACACTTGTTTCCTCACTCCATCTCCAAGCACGGTTTTTTGAACTCATTGTGTTAAGTAATTTGATGTGTTTGATGATTAATTGTTAATGTTGTTAATATATAGTGAAAAATACATTTTAGTTTAGGAAGAAAGGAAAACTAGAGGCCATGTGGAAACAAAGGCACATGGTTTTGGTTTTTTGTGGGGGTTATATATAATTTTGTTGTTTTATGTGAAAAAAATAGGAAGTGTCTCTATTAGAATCTTTGAGTCACATAATCCTTGTATTTGGACTTTACTTCTTCTTGTTGTAGGACCGAGCAACTTGCACTATTATACAGTGAAAGCCACCCGATAATGACATAATTTGGTGCAGCTGAAACTGAATACTTTGGCCTATCTAAAGGTGTATGGATAAAGTATGTGTAAGTGTAATGCAGCTGAAATTCAATATTTTTGAAGAAATAAAATAAGTGGTGACATTTAAAACCTTCATGTCTTAAATTTGAGAAGAGATAAAATATACAAAATGTTGGAGAATTTTTAAAATATAATTTAATATTATGTTTCGACAATAACATCAATGAGGAATCAATGACCCAATGGTTGGATCGGTTGAAAATATTTTATTTGTTTTGCAGCAAATCACCAATACAAGATTTAACACAAAATACTCCTAAAAAACATATAAGATATTTATAAACAACCTTCATTTCCAACTTACAATTGAATATTTTTAGAAAAGATGATGCCATCAATTTGATATAAAAGTAATAAAACAATTTAAAAAGAATGCTTATCCTATTATACAAATGGAATAAGTTTTATAAAAAAATAGAATTTAATTTCTTTATGTATTAGTTTTTAGTTTATTTATTATATTTATATCTAAATCCTAGTATTAAATTTTGTTCCGTTTTCCACAAAACTCTAACTTTCTCTAATTTATTTTTTCCACCACTCTTCAAAATTAATTGATTAATTTCATCTATTCGCATTTCTCATATCGACAACCATGTAACTAATAGTTATCCTAAGTAACTCTCTAATCACCTAACCAACTTTGTAAAGAAAGCACATCTATGATCTATCTTTGATTGGCCTTTACTCCAATACTCTCTACAAACTCATATGGTGGTTGAAATGAAGTAAGCTTGAGTTTGTCTCCGAAGCCAATGAACAGATTGGTTAGCAGTGGTTTCCTTAGAATATCAACAATCTCTACATGACTAGGCTGGGTCGTCCCCCACAATTTTGAGATCCTTTGTCAATTTTTAAAATTGACCCCATAAAAAAAATAGAGAAATAATATTATATTTGAAAAATAGTACATTTAAATAATAAATGTATAGGCATCAAGGATTGAATCATTTATCAAATCTAGTGTCAATCACCACTTTGCTAACTAACAGTTGGTTTAGTGTCATTATTTTAATTAGTCACGTGATCTTTCATGACATTCATGCTTTTAGCCACAAATTTAATATTATATTAATTAGAACACTTTAAATCGTGTCATTATTTTAATTAGTCAAGATTGAAAGTGTTCTAATTAATATAATATTAAGTTTGTGGCTAAAAGTATAAATGTCATGAAATATCAGGTTATTGTGTAGATACCATAAATCAATATCTAATTTGATGAGGAGACAAATTAGAATATTGAATACTAAGAAATAACCCTACGGTTATTTAGAGGGGTTATGGTCTCCATTTTTTAGACAACGAGATAATGGCTTATAAGGAATTCTCTCTTCATCCCCATCAGAGGAGAATCAAGGAACCATAAGGAATTTTACAAATTGGAAGATCACATACCCGTAAACCTTAGGTGATTCTCAATGACAAATTCAAGTACGCTTCCACTTTTATTCTTATAATTGTATTCAGATATAGGTTTAAGGGTTTTATTTTAGGTTTTGTTCTTGATTTCTATATTGATAGAAAATATAAGGTTTATGAACAAAATTCTAACAAATGATATCAGAGTTATCTATATCTGATCCAATTTAAATTTTAGAAAAAAATTTAAGATTCTTAAGTTGAAATCATTTTTTATCGATCTTTCAATTGTGTAAGTTTATATTTGGTTTATGCTGCAATCATGTGTTATTAGTGATTAATATATATTTGATCATCTCTGATTGAATTCTATTCAATTCTAATTCTATTAATTTTACTATTGCGGTGCGATTGTTTTTTGTAAAAATTAATATACGTTTTCAACAGTGATATGTTTTATAATTCAATTTTATTTTTATTATAAATTGGAGAGTTTCACACGGTGATATGTTTTTTTTAGTTAAGATCTTCTTCATTTTTTCAAATAAATGGAGAGTACTATTATAAATGTTTACATTATATAAATATTAAAGCATATAAAATATATGTCACACTTTTAATTAATATAATGCATTACATCCTAAAACTTTGATAATGGCATTTTCCATTTCTTTGAAGAAATGGAGAGGATCTCAATTCGTTTTTTTTATTATATCTTTTGTGTTTGTTATTTGCATATGAAATCAAAAGACATACTTATGGAATGCCTAATTCAAAAAGCCAAAATCCATGTATATGGAAAAGGACATTCCAAAATTATTTAGGTTGAAAATCATTACATTATAATATGATAAATTAGTAGAAGATTCGTGTGTCCGAACGGATGTCTTCATTTATATCTCATATTATTTGATAAGACTTGATCGCTTCAAAAAATAAGTATTATGGTGATAGTGACTCATGTCATGCAGTTGTACAGATAAATTTATACATATCTTTCATTTTGATAAGACTTGACAACTTCAAAAAAAATTAAGTATTATGGTGCTAGTGACCCGTGAAATTAAAATTTATTTATTTTTAATAAAATATTACAATTTAATATTTTTCTATTTACTATTAATATTATTTTAATATAAATCATTATCGTATAAAAGCAATTAAATGCAAATCTAAATTTGAATTAGTTAGGTTGAAATTTATTTAAACAGATGTAAATTTGAAATGAATAATTTAATTATACATAAATAATAATCATAACACGTCAGGGGCGGAGCCAGGATAAAAATTTAGGGTATTCCTATAATGAAAGTAAAATATACAAAAAATGTACGAAAAAATTAATAACAAAAAATATGATAATATTACTTAATTAAAAATGTATTAGTATTTTAATTACCAGACAAAAATAGAAAACATTCTAGTCTAATCGTAAATGCATTCTTCTCTCGCTCTTTCTTTGAAACGCTTGATGATATCCATATCATTGATGATATTAAATATCTTTTTCTGTACAAATGTCACTAAACAATCATTTAGCCATGGATTAGTCATTCTACTTCTCAACTCATTCTTAATATATTTTATCCCCGAGAATGCAAAAACAAAATTTATGTAAAAAAAGGTAAAAGTGTTAGAAAAAAAGTTAATTCTAAAGGTGTGTTTTTATTTGTGCTAATTAAAAACAAACTATTTTAGTTTATTTATAGTTCAAGTTTTGGCCGAAAAATGAGATTAAAAGATAAGAAAGTGATAATTAATTGAAGTTTTTTTATTGGGATATAAGAGAAAAATGTCCATAATGATATTTGCTTCCAATAGGTTTTGATCCTGAGACCTCTTATATAAAAGAGTAAAGCTTTTACCATTTGGCTAAATTTCTATACATTTAAGGTATTCCAAGGAATACCCAATACCCCTCTGAATCCGCCCCTGTAACACGTACCGAAGCAAATTACGAACCTTGTGACTTTGTGTGCACAAACACACAAATATATTCATGCTCAAAGTGACTTAAGTTCACAAGTATTGCGTATTTAAATGACACAAACAAAATCAAATCAAATAAAGATGAAATTTGAAGAAAACAGTACATGGCAATCGTTAGTTCTCCTTATAATTTCACAGGTTCATTACGTGCCGCCATTGAGTAGAGTATTTTGACATTAATCCATTCACAAAGGAACCTACAAACTTAGGACCTCTCCTACTATATTCTACATAGACCTACCCAACCAAACTTTACCCCCAAAGGAATAAGTAAAGAAAGACAAAAGAACGAAACTCAGCAACACTCACATCTCCCTGACCAAGATATGTGCCTGTGAAGAATACCCTTTCTCCTAACCTTTCATTTTACCAAACCATACAATTAACAAACAAAAATAGACAGAACATAAGTAAACTACTAATCTACGGGTCTGCAAATACCAACATCAATGTATACAAATTCCATTCAACAAATTACAGCTTCGGTGTTTGACATGATGAAAAGGTGGGAAATATGAAGTGAAGAACATGCAGAGTATATAGAATTGCAGTCTTGCGAAAAATAGAGTAGAGCATGACATGTACTAATGCAATGTCAGCCTAATAAAAAATGCAGGCATAAAGTAGTTGTCAGCATAATAAAAAATAGGAATTTTTTAATATTCCAACATACTTTGCAAGTTATTTTCCACAATACCATGGTTTTCTAATATATTTTCTATTCTATTATTCGTTCAAAAAAAAGACAAAATAAAAATCTCTGTCCATTTAAAATGCAGAGTCTTTGATTCGTGTAAAGCATCCGTCCATTACTTCGGCAGTGCTTTTGAAAATCGTTTTTTAATTAAAAAAATAAAAAATAAAATATATATATATATATATATATAATAAAATTCAATATTAAAATTAAAAGAAAATTAAATATATATAATATAAATATATAAATCAATATTAAAATAAATATATAAAATAAGTATTTAAAAATGATATTTTAAAATATATAAAAATTAAAATAAATATGAAATATATTAATAAAAGAATATTGTCTTCTACTATTTTATTATTTAAATATAGGTCCGCCACTGCAATGAGTGGAGATTTTGATTATTTTATTATTTTTGTACGGGACCGCCACTACAATGGGCGGAAGCTTTTATTTTTAATATTTAAGTACACGTCTGCCACTGTAATGGGCGGAGACTTTTATTATTTTAATATTTAAGTACATGTCTGCCACTGCAATGGACGAAGACTTTTATTATTTTAATATTTAAGTACAGGTCCGCCACTACAATGGACTGAGACTTTTATTATTTTTTAATTTTTGTACAGTTCCGCCACTGTGATGGGCGGAGGCTCTCATTATTTTATTATTTAATAATTTTTGTTGTGATCTATAAATACCATTGATGTTGGATGATCTTCACCACACTTACACACAACTCTTCGCTTCTCTCTTAAAAATGTCTTCAACTAACAGAGAGTTCCCAGAGTTTCCATACATGAAAAGAGATGCAACATTGATTTTTTCCTCTGTAAAGCCTCTGATGAAGATCAAACTGCTTAACACGTAGAGATTGGAGCAGTTCCATAGGCACTTGGTGGGATGGTTGGGGGAAGAAATGACGGAAGGTGAGAAGATCCAAAAGATTGAGAGGCTAGTTCTGGAACTCGGCTTAAACAGACCAACTCGTTTTTGGAGACTTGTTCACAACGATGCAAGTGTCCTTATGATGATGACGGGATCAGCCGAGATTGTGTTATTGATTGTAATATCCTAGAGATGTTTTGGTGTCTGTTTGAAATTGATGATGATGTTTAGGTAAACTGTTGTTGTCAAATATTTATGTCTGTTTAAGTATTTAATTTATGTGTGTTTTGAACTTGTTGATGTTGTTTAGGTTAAATTTTGTTGTCACTTATTAAAGTTTGTTCAAGTATCTAATTTATGTGTTATGTTATGGATGTATTATTTATATTAAATGCAAAAGTACTAGAGGATGAAACACTTAATTTCTTGATGTCATTATATAATACAACTTAGAAGCATGAAAAAAAATTAATTGTTACTAATTCCTACATTTGGGCATCGTGTTCGATTGTGTCCCGGGAGACGACACAATGCACAATTCTCTCCAATTTATCAAAGTTGTCCATTTCTGTTGTAATACGGGTGCTTACTGGACAACCTTTCGTATTGCGCCTCATGATTGGGTTATGGAAAATCTGGTCTCCCTCATAAGTGGTCCAATACGCATCTAACAATAGAACTGGAAAACAAGTGCTGTAAACTCCAAATAGGTTGGGCACCTTGTAAATGTCATCCAATAGAAGATATGCGTCACTACGCACCACAGAACATGCAGCGATAACATGTGAACAAGGAAGGTGGTATGCTTGAAACTTTCCGCAGTCACACCTATGATCGCTCAAGTTGACCTTGTAACGTCCCATAGGTTTCCCCTCACTGTGGTCAATGGTTTCCTTCACACTGAAAGTGTTATTATTGTAGTAAAAAACGCTAACCCGATGCGTGGAGGATTTGGATGTTTCGTGTTTCATGACCTTCACGCATTGCTCTGTAAATGATTGGCCAAAATTTAAAATTGCACTCCACATTGCACCCCTTTCATTAAAGAGTGTTCCCATCCTATAATATGTTGCTTGTACCATTGCTTTGATGGGCAGATTACAAGTGCCTTTGAATATAGAATTCAGTGACTCGACAAGGTTCGTTGTCTTGTGCCCCCAGCGACGACCCTCATCAAATGTCCTGGTCCATTTTTCAACTGGAATTTTGTCTATCCACGCCAAAGCATCGGGGTTATCCATGCCAATCTTTTGACGATAATACCTAAATGTTGGTTGGTTTAACACATACCCTATATGGTTAAAGAAAGAATGTGTTAACATTATGGTGTACTAATAATGTTACATAAAACGTGTATAAAATAGATTTACCCATGTTGATCATTGTTCTCCGGAGGCTTCGGTCCTTGATTTTCTTAACAAAATTTTGTGCGATATGTCTGATACAATAAAAATGGACAGATGGAGGATTATGCCAACTATTTTTCAGGATTGTTGTATGCGCTTTCGATAGATGTGTGTCTGTCGGAAATCAAACACAGATCAGGTTGGGGAGCTACATGAATTCTCAAGTTCTTTAGAAAGAACCCCCAACCATCCGTCGTCTCACCTTCCACAATGGCAAAGTCAACTGGGAAAATATTACTATTTCCATCTTGTGCTACCTCCATTAGTATCGTACCCTTGTATTTACCATATAACCATGTACCATCAATCTGCAGTATAGGCTCGCAATATGCAAAACCTCGTATGCATGGATGAAATGCCCAAAATAGTCGATGGAGTATTTGTTTTCCTGCAACAAGAATTTTGTCATCTGTATACATCGAAAGTGTTTGCATATCTATCACTGTACCTGGAACAAAAGCTTGAAGTGCTAACAAGTAATTTGGAATATCGTTGTAAGACTTTTCCCAATTTCCATAAACTTGTTCGATTGCCTTATACCTTGCAATCCATGTTTTCCTGTAAGTGGGAGTATACCTAAATATAGAAACAATTTCATTAACACATACGCTCACCTTGATATAGGGATCTTGTTCAACCCGAGGCATTAATCGACCACTCATCAAACAAGAGCTAAGTTGTCGATGATCTTGATTAAAGATAGTTGTTGAACAACTGTGTGGGGGTTCCAAGATTCCTATTTCCCATAGCTTGCTCATTTTCCTATACGATGCCACCAGACGAAATTTACAACCACTACGCTTACAACGAATTTGATATCTCTTCGTGTCAAAAACTGATACCTTGAAATCAACAGGGTGTTTCATGTGATACTTGGATATCGCAAGCATACAGGCATATTTGGTTTTGAACTGGTTACCAACAGCTATGTCATCCTCTAGAGGAAGACGAGGATTATGGGGCCATTCAAATGATGAATCGTCACCACTAGTTCCCAAAGTGTTCATGTGGGCAGGTGGACAATATACATTATCAATTAGAATGTGTTGTTCATTCATGTTGACCGCATCTGCCTCATCGCCATCTTCTTCTTCAAATAAGGTAGTGAACATTTCATCAACCTGCGCCTCAGACTCTTGTTCTACATCATCGTCACCAACGTCTTGGTTTAGAATTATGGAGATTGGTTCAGCTACAGTAGGGTTGTTGATTTGGAATTTGATGTATAAATCAATCGCATACAACCCAGAAAATTCATGGTTGTAAAACATTGTTTCCACGTCATCATCGTCGCAGACTTTCAACGGAACATAGTTCATGTTGTTATCACCGAAATGAACAATATTTCGATATATAATTTGTAAGACATCTCCAGATTGCATCCTTGTTTGAATCATCTCCTTCAGGTATATAAACTTAGAATTTCTTCGCAGTATGAATCGACAAACATCGGTATTTTCGAATACAATTCCCATATCATTGGAGACAAGGATCTCTCCATTGTAATGAGCATCAACCACATAATGAGGTGTTTGAGACATTGTAAAAAAATTTGTGAACAAATATTTAGTTTGAGTTGATAAAACATACATGCATGAAGTGATACATTTATATGATACAAGTTTTGTTTTTTTCACAATTTTTTATTACTATTTCGTAGTCTACTTGACCAGTCAATGGTCAAGATTCTCTCAATAAAGGATCCGTCCTTTGCAGGTGCGAAGGTATTAACTTCCAAAAATCCACCGCACAATGTTCCTTTTCGTGGCAGAAAAAAGATACACCGCCGCCCATCCCTAATATGGAGTGTCAGGAAAAAGGTACATCACCCCTCATTACTTCTGCGATGTGTTAGGGGAAAACTACATCGCCACCCATCCGTAGTGCAAAGGTATTGAATGACCAATGCTTGCAGGATTCCCACGTACAACACAATATGCATGCAAAATTTATATTTTTCAACCATATCACAACTCTATTAAATTTTTCCCAACCATCTCCTAACTACATTTTATTTTTATCTATCTATACCATTCTATTTTCTTTTATAAATACCATCCAAATATCCATATATTCTACACCATATCATCAATCCTTAACTCTTTCTCTTCATATATTCTACCCAATATTCTCATTCATCCACTCTTTCTTTTCATATACGCATAATGGCTTTGCTACATTATGGAGAAAATCATCGAGGAATATTGACAAATATAATGGCATATGTAAGTGTATTTACATTTGTTCTATGAAAATTGTATATTTTATCTTAGTCATATTCTAACAATTTGTTCTATGTTCATTGTATATTTTATCTTAGCCGTATTCCGACTTTAATTATTTTATTTTCTAAGATGAAAAAAAGTTTAGGCCTCGTACTCATGCCTACGTGGGCATAGACGACTACATTCGTCCGTATTTAATCCAAGCTGGTTTTGGACACGTGTGCAACATAATATCGTATGGCGTTGATAGAAAGTATATTCTTACAATGTGTGAAAGATGGAGGCCAGAAACCCACACTTTTCATATTCCAACCGGTGAAGCCATCGTCACTCTAGAAGATGTTCACATGTTGATTGGTTTATGCATAAACAGTGTGGCGGTGAATGGGAAAAACAAATTTGAACTACGCAATAGCTCAAGATCTTTTGGGTGTTGAATTTTCCGAAAGGTCTAGAAAGGGCCAATTCATTAAAATTACTTGGCTAAGAGAAATATACGATGCATTTGACTTAGATGAAAATTCTACCATCGAGCAAATTCATCAAAAAACTAGAATTTATATTTTATTACTTTTTGCTTGTTTATGATTTCCTGACACTAATGGTAATACAGTACATCTCATATATTTACCATTATTATTTGACTTTAATAAAACAGCTCAATACAGTTGGAGATTTGTTGTTTTAGCGCATCTATACCGAAATTTGTGTAGATGCGCTAAAGTGAATACTCATAATTTTTCCGATTGTTCAACACTACCTCAAGCTTGGGGGTGGTCAAGGATGCTGAGTCTTGCGCCTAGGAATCAATAATCCATTTTACTTTCCATACGCAACCAAGTAAGTTGAAACTTCTATATTTTCTAAAACCTTGTTTTACTACTTCAATTCATTTACTTCTTAAACTAATTTAATTTTTTTTAACTTTTTAGGTGGTCTACCTATGGGATGGATTACGAAAAGACTCGTCATCATTGTACACCGGGTTATCGCACTTTCATCGATCATCTCCAAGAAAATGATGTAATTTTTTTCTCAACCAAATTAAATATTACTTTTACTTTATATACTTTGTTAAATTAATATAATTGTTAATATTTTATAACAATTTACTTGGAGACCCTACCTAGAACTTGAAGATTTAGATCCAACTGATAGTCATGTGTGGAGTTCAAAAACATATCTTATCTATTTTACCACTGTGGAAATGCATCATACAGATAGGGTGAAACTTCAATTTGGAATTCTTCAAGGCATACCTGATGCTTCAATCTGCATGGAAAACTATCACAAAATCAACTTGACCGACCAATGGTCATCTGGTTCGTGGAAAATTTTTCAGAAGGAGGAGCATAGTCAATGGCGAGATCGCGCAAATAGAGTCTTACAAGGAGAAATCATGTCAGATGAATGTAAACCGACTTAGGATTACATGAATTGGTATAAGTCTGTTTCATATTTGTATTTGTCACCACATAACTATTTATTTGACCCTCGTAACCAACCATCATCTTCAAACGTCCAACACACCAGACCATCATTAAGCACCTACGCCCAACCAACAACAATTCCATAACACCCAACTACCTTTCTTCCCAACACAACCATCTTTTACCCAAAGCCAGCAATCCCATCAACATACACACTCACCTCATCCATCCCAATGAGGAACCCAACAACAATTTTCAATTTTTTTCCCGTCTACATCACATAACCTACCAGCTACTTCATTAACTCTACAAACCCCACAATACCCCATCTACCAAACACCCCCAACAACAAATTCATTTTTTCCAACCCTAACATTTTACCACACCCGGATGTTACCAACCCGCAGTACATAGTCAAACGCCAGCCGGTAGCCTACCAAATTGGAATTTCGAGGAAACAAGATTAAGTTATGGAAGTACAGCTGAAACGACCTTTACCAATGAAGACATGATAGCGACATTTTTGATGAATGACAGTGACGCTGGACCTTCTACTCAACCACAACACGTAGATCCACAACATGCAGAACCACAAAATGCAGAACAACGTCACAGTATGCTTCTACGGGCCAACAGACAAGCTCCCCATTGTGGAACCCATCAACGCTTCACACGCCTGGGTCCAAATCCGCATTAGATTTCAATTGTTTTTCATGTACTTTTTCTTCTATTTGTTATCAATGTTGGTTTAAATTAATGAAGTAATATTTTTTATTTTTGATTGTTTTCATTTTATAATATAAATAAAATGCTATTTAATTATAATATAAAAAAATAAATACTTAATTATTAATATAGTAATTACTATTTAATTATTTAATTATAATATAAAAAAATACTATTAAATTATAATATAAATAAATTACATAATAATTACTATTTAATTATAATATAAAAAATTATTAAAATAAATTATATACTTAAATAATAATAACATATACTAAAATAAAACTATTTAATTAAATATAAGTAAATTATTAAATTATAAAATCTGAAACGAAAAAAAATAAATTTAAAACATCTTGGCATTATAAAGGCTCTGTCCATTACCCTGGCGGAAATTTATGATTTTGAACATAAGCGCCTATTCAGAGGACGGAGGTACTTATTTTTTCAATTTTTTTGTTTGAACGAGTGATATATTAAAAATTATAGTTGAAATGAATAATATTATGGGATATAGTTTTTAATAGAATGGTACAAGAGTAAAAATTCAAAAAATAGAGTAGTTGTAAAAAATAGAGCTGGATAATAGAGTAGTTGTCAGTATAATAAAAAATGCAGAAAAATCGGATGTGATAAAAGCAGAATTTTAAATTACATGGATTGGTAAAAGAAGTTGCGTTCCCACAAAACTAGTTTTAAAGCCGGCATAAAGTAACTGTACAAAGGGCATCAGGAAAATATAGCAGTTGACATTTAATGCAAAATTGACCCTACACTGCTTGATTTCCCCAAAAGTTGTTGCTGTCAAATCCAACATTAGTCCATTATCGATTTTTTTTACCACTATGCCACTGTTTAGAAAAAATACACTATAGTGCCACTATTGTACAAAAAAATATCAAAATGTCACGAAAAAATGAGTTTTAGCATCGGGTCCTCCAAACAATGGACGCATGGGCCCATTTTGAAATAATCTGCCACCGGTTCATCCAAGGGAGGGACGACCAGGTTTCAAATGATCTATTTATAGGCACATATAGTAATCTGGCACTCCTGGTCAACTTTACAAAAATATCACATATTTACAGTGGAGTCAATGGTAGTTGATGGATTCGATTAGTCTTACTTGTGGATTTTCTCTCATTTCTAGTATTTCCTCCATCTTTTCATTCCCCTCTGTAGCTCAATCACCAGTTGCAGCACCATTAGCACCAGCAAAACCATCCCCTACAAAACCATCACTTTCAACACCTGCTCCAGCACCTACAAAACCATTAGTCCAAGCATTTCCACAATCACCTACAACGAAAACTGATTCTCCAGGAAACCAAGACATAATCAAAATTATAAGAAAAGCCAAATCATTCAACACACTAATCCGTTTACTCAAAACAACACAAATCATCAACCAAACCAACGCACAGCTAGTAAGACACCGGGGTACAGTTACTTGATTCTGCATATTATGTGGAACAAAATCGGCAGGGGGAATTGCTAAGCGTTATAGTAAGGCAATCAAATGTACAACAAGAACAAAACTGTTTCATTTCATACTTGAGCAGGAAACTGTGTCATTTCTTTTTCATTGATAGTCCATCCATAACTCCATGAAGCATTCTATCAGTATAGTTAACCGAAAATAGAGGTAACCTGTTGAGGCTAATCGAATTTTTTTTTTACTAATTTGACTACAAACAATGAAGTCGTCATCTAACTTTATCTATGTCTAATGAGGAAAGGGAAAATATAGATAAAACCCAATAAATGAAATGTGAAATGGTCATTGCAACCAAGAGATGCGGGTTCGGGAGTCGGTAAGGTATTAGCACCCCTCAAATCCATCGTACTCGATGAGACCCATTTAGTTCTAAGTGTGTTTGTGTGTTTAATGTGTTAATTTGTTATCTTCTAATTACTATGTATGAAAAGAGAAAAGAAATGAGACATGTTTTAATTTTTTGAAAGTGTGCTCGCCAAAATGTTAGAATCTCTGCCTACGTATTCCCCAAATGCGACGGAAAATTCAGAGCTTACGTAGTTCTCGATTGCGAGAGCATTTGTTGGTTGATTGATTTTATTTGAAAATATAGGAACTTAATCGTACGTGGACGATAAGACATCACTAGTGCAATTCGCATGTGAGCGATGTTTGAAAAAGAACTTACGCGTGGGCAAGGTTTGATGAGTTTGATTTGATTTTAATGTGGGAGACGAGCATCGGACCATAAGCGTCCAACGGCTAACGCCCCAAGTACTCGGATGAAGGGACAGAATTATCCTGATCATCTTTTTCTACCCAAAACGTTTTATTAAGAAAAGGTGATGCGGAACAAAATTCGCTTAATTAGATTCAATTAAAGAAACTAAGCGTACGATTGAGGGTCGAAACAGGACTGACTACCTTACGCTTGGGAAGAGGGAAGTAGAATATTTATTTATGAAAATTATTTTGAAAAGAAACTCGACGTTGGATCAGGTTTGGACATTGTTTTATGAAAGGTCTTGAATGATGAGATTTGGGTTATGATTAACCAAGAAAACTTGATTAATCTCGAGAGAATAGACAAGTGTCTACTCCCTACCACGAGGCCCTTTGGATGAGAACTTGGTATATGGACCAAGGTGCGAGAATAAAAGTGAGCAATTGTGAATAATTATATACAAGCATGAAATAAAGCGAGTAAATGAATTAAAAGCTCATACAATGTGGCTCACATAAATGATAAAGCAACTAACAATTGTGTAAGTGCATGCGCGAAATAAATTTAATCGATTAATTAAACGAAATTTAATCAAGTAGTTAGGTTAACAAAATTGATTAGATGCACTAACCAATTTTAAATAACCTAATTAGACAATTAAATGATGTTTAACTAACCAATTAAAGCCTCATTGTAAGCCCAAGAGCAAGCGTGGTGTGTGCACAAATGTGTGGCCGTTGCGACGCTTCTAAGCTTTATCGACTCAAGATAATGAAAATTGGCTCGCACGAGTATTAGTTTGAAATGTTTTTGGTTTGTGCACATGTGAATGAATAATTAAGCGATAAAATAATAAAATATTCACTAAACTATTACAATTCATGGGGATTGGGGATACATATTTACAAATGGGTTTGAATCGATTTACACTGGGGAACGTTTGGTTTAGAGTTATGAATAAACTCTGTTGATTTATTTAAGGTTGCTTTGGATAATTGTTTTGTGAACTAAGGCGTTGACCTTATGATAATTGTTTGGTTTGAATTATCCAAGTTTTGAGAATAATTCCGCTGTGTAGAACATGTTACTTCCATGATTAATTGAATTATGTTCTTCAGTAAAGCATGACATTATATGGAATTTTATTTTAAATCAATTGTGATGCCCTTTTTATACATGTTAACTCTGAATTTGTTATAATAATCGCGGGGTATTTAGAAGGGTGTTACAATAGTGGTATCAGAGCATAGTCGGTCGTTGTGACCAGTGTCTTAGTGTCGTTATCCCTGTTGTATGCGACTAGTGCAAGGTAACACTGTCGATACTTGTGTTCTAATGAGAATTGTTTTGTGAATTTCTCAGAACAATGGCTGGAAGAAGTGACGGAAGAGACGATGCTGCAATTGCTGAGGCTTTGGGGATGCTTGTTGGTGTGCTTGGAGGAAATCAGCAGGGAGCTGGTATTGGTGCTGACAGGCAATTGGGGAATTTTCAGAGGAGCAATCCTCCGTTGTTCAAAGGCACGCATGACCCTGAAGGCGCTCAGAAGTGGTTGAAGGAGATTGAAAGGATCTTCCGAGTGATTGATTGTGCTGAAGATCTGAAAGTGAGGTATGGTACTTATATGCTGGCAGAAGAAGCTGATGACTAGTGGGTTGCTAACAGAATTGAGATGGAGCAAGATGGTACTGTGATGACTTGGGCTGTGTTCAGAAGGGCTTTTTTGAGAAGGTATTTTCCTGAAGACATTCGAGGAAGGAAAGAGATCGAATTTTTGGAGCTCAAGCAGGGTAACATGACTGTAAGTGAGTATGCTTCTAAGTTTACTGAATTGGCTAAGTATTATGCTCACTATAATAATGATGAAGAAGGAGAATTCTCTAAGTGTATCAAGTTTGAGAATGGTCTCAGTGATTAAGCAAGGTATCAGGTATCAGCGTATTTGCAGGTTTTCTGATTTGGTGGATTGCAGTAGGATTCTGGAAGAGGATCTTGCTAATACTAGGACGAATTCTTGTGGGTTTGCTGATAGGAAGGGAAAGCAACCAATAGGTTGTGGAAAACCGTACGACAGAAGTAACCAGAAGTCTGGTGGTTGGAAAAGGCCTAGTGGGGGAGATTCTAATGCTCATATTAGGTGCTATAAATGTGGTGAGTTTGGACATCGAATTCAGAAATGCAAGAGTGACGCGAAGAAGTGTTATAATTGTGGGAAACCTGGACATGTGGCTAATGACCATAGAGCAAGGAAGGTGACTTGTTACAACTGTGGGGAAGAAGGTCATACTCGTCCACAGTGTACTAAATCAAAGAATGAGCAGTCTGGTGGTAAGGTGTTCGCTTTTCTGGGTCAGAGACTAATCTAGATAATCGATTGATTAAAGGTACGTGTTTTATTAATTGTACACCTTTGATTGTGATTATTGATACTGGAGAGACTCATTCGTTCATTGCTTTGGATTGTGCTAAAAGATTGAATTTGGAAATATCTAATATGAATGGAAGTATGGTTATTGACACTCCTCCGTCGGGTTCAGTGACTACTTCGTTTGTGTGTAGGAATTGTCCTATTTTAATTTTTGATAGAGGCTTTGGTATGGATTTAGTGTGCCTACCGCTAGAAAAACTTGATATCATCCTTGGATTGAACTAGTTGGACTTCAACCAGGTTCATATCAACTGCTTTGAGAAGACGGTTAGTTTTCCTGAAGTGGCTAGTGTCGAAGATTTGACTATGTCCGTTAAGTAGATGAATGTAGTTGTTAACAACGGTGCGGTAGTGTTTATGTTGTATTCTTTGATGGAAGCGAAAGGAAAAGCTAAGAGTAATGAATTACCTGTTGTGAATGAATTTCCAGAAGTTTTCCCGGAAGATGTTAGTGAGTTTCCACCTGAGAGAGAAGTGGAATTTGATATAGAGTTAATTCCTGGAACTAGCCCGGTGTCGATGGTGCCGTACCGCATGTCAGCATCCGAGTTGGATGAATTGAAGAAGAAATTAGAGGAGTTACTTGAGAAGAAATTTATTCGTTCGAGTGTTTCGCCGTGGGGTGCTCATGTCTTATTGGTTAAGAAGAAAGAAGGTTTGATGAGACTGTGTGTTGATTACAGGCAGTTGAATAAAGTTACGATCAAGAATCAGTATCCATTGCTGAGGATCGATGATTTGATGGATCAAATGGTTGGAGCTTGTGTATTCAGTAAGATTGACCTGAGGTCTGAATATCATCATATTCGTGTTAAAGCGGAAGATATACAGAAGACTGCATTTAGAACGAGGTATGGACATTTCGAGTATTCTATTATTCCGCTTGGAGTTACTAATGCACCTGGTGTTTTCATGGAGTATATGAACAAGATATTTCATCCATATATTGATAAGTTTGTGGTGGTTTTTATTGATGACATTTTAATCTACTCAAAGAGCGATGAAGTGCATGCAGAACATCTTAGGATTGTGTTGGAATTGTTGAAAGATAAGAAGCTCTATGCGAAGTTTTCCAAGTGTGAATTCTGGTTGAGTGAAGTAAGCTTTCTTGTCATGTGATTTCCAAGAATGGTATTGTTGTTGATCCTACAAAGGTAGAAGCAGTATCTCAATGGGAAGCACCAAAGAATGCTTCTGAAATTCGTAGTTTTCTTGGTCTTGCAGGTTACTATAGAAAGTTTATTGAAGGATTTTCGAAGTTAGATTTGTCATTGAATAAGTTGACGAGGAAATGACAAGTATTTGTATGGGATTCTAAATATGAGAAAGGTTTTCAAGAGCTGAAGAAGAGATTGACTAGTGCTCTGATTTTGATTTTTCCGAATCCAGTAGAATCTTTTGTTGTGTACTGTGATGCTTCACTGATGGGTTTAGGTGGTGTGTTGATGCAGGATAAGCAGGTAGTAGCTTATGCTTCAAGACAGTTGAAGATTCATGAAAGGAATTATCCCACTCATGATTTAGAGTTGGAGGCTGTAGTGTTTGTTTTGAAATTGTGGAGACATTATTTGTATGGATCTCGATGCGAGGTATTCAGCGATCGTAAGAGTCTAAAATATCTCTTCGATCAGAAAGAGCTCAATATGAGGCAACGTGATGGTTAGAATATTTGAAGGATTATGATTTTGGTTTGAATTACCATCCTGGTAAGGCAAACGTTGCTGCAGATGCATTGAGTAGAAATTCTTTGCATATGTCTATGATGATGGTGCGTGAATTAGATTTGGTTGAGCAGTTCAGAGATTTGAGTCTAGTATGTGACAATACTCCTAATAGTGTTAAGTTGGGTATGCTGAAGTTGACTAGTGGTATTCTTGATGAGATTTGAATCGGACAGAAATCTGATGTTGGTTTAGTGGATAGATTGACTTTGATCAACCAAGGTCAAGGAGGTGAATTCCGAATTGATGAGAATGGTGTTATAAGGTTTGGTGACGGAGTTTGTGTTCCGGATATTTCTGAAATTAAGAAAAGTATTCTAGAAGAAGAACATCATAGTGGATTGAGTATTCATCCTGGTGCTACAAAGATGTATCATGATTTGAAGAGGTTGTTTTGGTGGCTTGGAATGAAGAAAGAAATTGCTGAGTTCGTTTATGCTTGTCTGATTTGTCAGAAGTCAAAAATCGAACATCAGAAACTGTCAGGATTGACGGAACCGTTGTTTGTTCCGGATTGGAAATGGGATGGCATTTCTATGGATTTTTGTCTGGTCTTCCAAGGACAGTTAAGAATTTTGATGCTATTTGGGTTATCGTGGACAAGTTGACGAAATCTGTTCATTTTATAATGATGATAATGGATTATCCAATGGAGAAGTTGGCTCAGTTGTATGAGGAGAGGATTGTAAGTTTGCACGGTATTCCTGCTAGTATTGTGTTAGATAGAGATCCAAGGTTTACGTCTAAGTTCTAGACAGGATTGCAAGAAGCCTTAGGTACGAAGTTGAGGTTGAGTTCTGCTTATCATTCGCAGACAGATGGTCAGACGGAGAGAACGATTCAGTCGTTAGAAGACTTGTTGCGTGCTTGTGTATTAGAGAAAGGTAGGGCTTGGGATAGTTAATTACCTTTGATTGAGTTTACCTACAACAATAGTTTTCATTCAAGTATTGGCATGGATCCGTTTTAGGCATTATATGGTAGGAGGTGTAGGACGTCGTTGTGTTGGTACGAATCTGGAGAGAGTGTTGTGATTGGGCCAGAGATTGTCCAACAGGCTTCCGAGAAGATTAAGATGATTCAGGAGAAGATGAGAACTTCTCAGAGTCGTCAGAAGAGTTATCATGATAAGAGAAGGAAGAATCTCGAGTTTAGTGAAGGAGATCATGTGTTTATGCGAGTTACTCTGATGACTGGTATTAGTCGAGCTTTGAAGTCAAAGAAGCTAACTCTGTGTTTTATTGGTTCATTCCAAATTACGAAGAAGATTGGAAAAGTTGCTTATCAGATTGCTTTATCGCCGTCGCTTGTGAATTTTCATGATGTATTCAATGTATCGCAGTTGAGGAAATACATTGTTGATCCATCTCATGAGATTCAGGTAGATGATATACAAGTGCGAGATAATCTGACTATTGAAACATTGCCTATGAGGATTGAGGATCAGAAGTTGAAGCAATTGCGGGATAAAGAGATAGCTCTGGTAAAGGTAGCTTGGGGAGGACCAGCTGGTGGTAATGTTACTTGGGAATTGGAGAGCCAGATGAAGGACTCTTACCCAGAACTTTTCGTCTAAGGTATGTTTTCGAGGACGAAAACTCTTTTAGTGGGGGAGAGTTGTAACACCCCAATATTTTCAATTATTAAATAATTTGGATTTTAGTCATTTATTTAATTAAAATTTGAATTATTAGAATTATTTAATTAAATAAAAGGAATTGGGTTGTTGGTGTAAGAAGTAGAAGGAGGAGGTGTGAGGAGTAAAAGACTCTAACTTACTACTTGGTTATTATTATTGTAGAATAATAATAAAAAGGAATAATAAAAGGAAAAAGAGAATTGAGAACCATTTGGAGAAAACTGATCGTACGTGAAAGAGAGAAGAGGCAGAAGGAAGAGAAGAACCAAGAATTCAAGGTTTCAAGCAATTGACTAAGGTAAGGGGTGATTTCTCTTAGTTATTATGCCTTATGGATTTTGGGAATGATAGGATTGATTGAGTAGTTAGAAATCCCAATTTAGGATTTTCTAGGTTTATGGAATTTGTCCCTAATATTGTCTAATTGCATGAAATTGAACGAATCACATGTTATAGGGTTGTTAGGTATGGAAGGATTGTGTTTTATGTATCGTAATGTTGTATGCTGAGTGATTTTGGTGATAATCTGTGGTTTGATTCGTGTTTGGATGATATATTTGATTTGGGAAACAAGAATGCTGTCAAATTGAAGTTTTATGCTACTGTAGGTCGCAGGAACCGATTCCCAGGTGGGAGGAACCGAGTTCCTGGTATATTTTCCAGCATAGGGAAAATTCTGAGTCTGAGGAACCGGTTTCCTGGTGGGAGGAACCGGGTTCCTAGTGTATTTTTCAGGGAAAAACCAGATTTTTGAACGTGGGAACCGATTCCCTGGTGGGAGGAACCGAGTTCCCAATACATTTTCCAGAGGCGTTTTCACTACTGAGTGTGGGAACCAGGTTCTCCCCAGGAGGAACCGGTTACCACTGTAACTTTTGAAAAATACCAAACTTTGAAAAATCATATCCTTCAAACTGTAAGTCCTTTTTAATTTCCGTTTTGGACAATATTCTTTAAATTAAATAATCTATTTTATGAAATGAATAAAATAATAATTGGTCGGTTTTATTTTGAAAAGTGTTGGTTTTTTCGATTTTACGAATTTTGTACTTAGTGTACTTGGTGGAGAAAACTAGTATGTTATTATACTGATGAATTGGATGTAGGTTGATGCTTGCATGCTATATTCTGGTTGATGTTGTATATTTATGATGGTTATTAGTATCATGTGTTGTTGTTGGTGTTGTATATTCATGATGGTTGTTGATATCATGTGTTGTTGTTGATGTTGTATATTCATGATGGTTGTTGATATCATGTGTTGTTGTTGAATGTTGCATGTTGTGGATGTGCATGCATATACATTTGGTGGTAGCTAATTTTCATTGTGTGGAATTAGTGAGTTGGCCAGTATCTGTTGTCGAGTTGGAATGGGCGATGAGGTTTTATCTATGTCCGAGTTGGAATGGAATGGATGTTAATATTGTGTCCGAGTTGGAATGGAACAATATGTGAATTTAGTTCACTGTGGGTACCACATGCATAGAGTCTTGCATCGCATTTTGTATGGATTATAACATGATAGGATGGTTTCCAGTATTATGATCTTGTTGTTGTGTATGATGTATGTTATGACTTGGATTGTGAAATAAATCTGATTATGCTGAATAGGGTGGACTAATAACTTGTGAAATTCTGTTGTTTTGATGAATTTATAATGCATTTTAATTATGACGAAGTCTCACCCTTAATTTGATGATTTCAGATTGAAGCTTTAGCGGATTAGGAGTTGGTGAGGATGGCTCGTAGAACTATGCTTTTATTTTTATTCACGTGTCGGTGTCATGCTCTGATCTTGTAACACTGGGGAACGTTTGGTTTAGAGTTATGAATAAACTCTGTTGATTTATTTAAGGTTGCTTTTGATAATTATTTTGTGAACTAAGGCGTTGACCTTATGATAATTGTTTGGTTTGAATTATCCAAGTTTTGAGAATAATTCCGCTGTGTAGAACATGTTACTTCCATGATTAATTGAATTTTATTCTTCAGTAAAGCATGACATTATATGGAATTTTATTTTAAATCAATTGTGATGCCCTTTTTATACATGTTAACTCTGAATTTGTTATAATAATCGCAGGGCATTTAGAAGGGTGTTACATCTTCCACCCAAGGTCTTTCATGAGCACATTGCTCGCATGACTGTTATACCTTTAGAGAAGTCTTTGGTTTAGTGGGAGTTAGTCAATTATAAATTTTATGTTCTATATTTTGGTATTATGTATGCATACTATGGTTTTGGATATTTTCTAGATTAATAAAGTTTGATATTTTGTAGTTTACATTTTGTATAATAAAGTTATTGAATAATCTCACTAAAGTAAAGTAGGACCTAAAAATATAAAACAGTGACTTCAATGATTCATGCTGCTATTGGTGATCATTGATGGGTTTAGTTATGATTGATATAACGAAAATCACTTTGGTTCTGAATAGTGACATGATTAATGGACGAGATAGTTTGGATATGCTTAAAGAATATAATGGTAAATTTTGAGATCATAAAGTCTAGCACATATATGATTACATATGTGACCAGTGGGAGATTGTTAGAATTTTGGGTCAGAAATGCAATATTTAAGGTGTTAGTGCCATTATTTTAATTATTCAAGACTTAAAGGGGTTTAATTAATATAATATTAAGTTTATGACTAAAAGCATAAATGTCATGAAAGGTCAGGTTTATGTGTAGATAACATAAGTCAATATCTAATTTGATGAGGGGCCAAATTAAAATATTGAATACTAAGAAATAACCCTAAGGTTATTTATAGGGGTTATGGTCCCCATTTGTAGACAATGAGAAAATGGCTTATAAGGAATTCTCTCTTCATCTCCATCAGAGGAGAATCAAGGAACCATAAGGAACTCTACAAATTGGAAGATCACATACCCGCAACCCTTTTATGATTCTCAATAACAAATTCAGGTATATTTCCACTTTCATTCTTATAATTGTATTCATATATGTGTTTAAGCATTTCATTTAGGGTTTTGTTCTTGATTTCTATATTGATAGAAATTATAAGGTTTATGAATGAAACTCGATGCCATGATAATTTATAGATTTTGTGAGTCAAAATTCTATACTATGCTTCTGTGTTTAATCTTGCAACAGGTAATTGATTCTTTGAGCTCTATAATACCAAGTTAGGTCCAAAGTAAACACAATATCATGAAGTTGATCTTTAATCATCAGGGTCATTGGCCCAATCCGAGTGACAAAAAGTTCTTAGTGAAAACTTCTACAAAGCATTAGTTAGTGCGAGTATCAAGCCATGGATGACAATCTCACTTAGATATTATAGTATGTGTTTGAAAACACTCCATTGTATCTTATGAGAATTTTCCATGAATTGACAAGCTTTATTAACACAAAATGTAATGTCTGGTGGATATTGCATATCGACTTCTTCAAGGATATCACCATTGAGAAAAACATTATTTATGTTAATTTGTTGTATTTCTCATTTATATATGATAACCAGAGATAGAATGACTTGAATAATGGTTGATTTTACCACATGGAATAAGGTTTCATAAAAATCAAACCCTTGTTGTTGATGGAACCCTTTTGCCTCTAGTACTTCCATGTATTTGTTAACACTTCAAAACTTGATTTTAATTGATCATAATCACCCACTTACAGCCTATAGTCTCCTTGTGGGAAGATAATGTTGTATGGATCCAATGTAATATTCTTGATAAGTGAGTTATATTCTACCTTCACTACTTAAAATCACTCAGGTTGAGAAATGTTTTTTTTTGTAATACTAGGTTCAATGTGAACAAGAAATGCTTTTAGTTTGGACTTGTCATTCTTAGATCAAGTGATCATAGGATGGCCGTTAACCAATAAGTAATATGATGAAGTTGTCTATGACTCAAAGGAGAAAGAGATTCAATGGATTTGGTGTTGTAGTTTTTAGAAAAAGGTGAAATCTTTGTCCTTGTTATGAGTTGAATTAAGCTCCAATGATAAAGTAAAGAATAATAGTTTTAACCAATCCTATTTTTCTTATTCTTCTTCTTCTTACCTCTTTTGTTTCCATTGTTAATTAAACCATTTATCATTCAATAAAGAAACTCTATCTTTCTCACAAAATTACATCGTTATTGGTATTGTTTGTTACAACAGACTGATGCGTTGGACATGGATCAAGATGCCGTCAATGAAGTATAAGATTGAGAAATTCATCAGACTGAATGGTTTCATCTTATGACACTTGAAGATGCAAGATCTTCTGATTCGACATAGTTTGTTAGAAGCGTTGAAAGGATCAGAGAATAGGGGTTATTTCCCCATTAGATAAGGAGAATGTGATGATGATTGAGAAAGCCCACAATTTCGTCATTTTGAGCCTTGGTGATAAGGTTCTCCGGCAGAGCTCGAAGGACAAAATCGCCACAGATGTGTGGTTGGAACTTGAAAGATTATACACGACCAAATCCTTGGAAAATCATCTTTACCTGAAGCAAGATTTGTATTCATTCAAGATGGATGGAGAAAAATTCTTAACAAAGCAACATGATATGTTCAATAAACTAATTCTTGATCTGGAGAATATTGACGTTACCATCAGTGATGAAGATCAAGCATTTCTATTATTATGTGCTTTACCCAACTCTCATACTCACTTCAAAGAAACTGTCTTGTATAGAAGAGAGTCCCTGAACTTTGAAGTAGTTCAATCAGTCTTGTACTCGAAGGACTTGAATGAAAGAAATAAGTAGAAGCCATCTTATCTTGGTTAAGGATTTTTTGTTAAAGGAAAATTCTCTAAGAAGGATAGTAATTTTAAGAAGAATATGGTAAAGATCAAAAATATTCTAATAGTGGTAATTCTCAAGCAATTAGGTAATATCACTAAAAGAAGAAGGGTCACAAAAGATATATGTTCCATGAACGCATGAATAATCATGGAATTGAGGATAATGAAAATGTAACTATTTTAAAAGACGATTTTAAATCATTTTATGTTCTTGTGGCATCAAGCACCGACTCTAGTAAGGGGTGAATTATAGATTCAAGGTGTACTTGGTGCATGACTTTAAACACATACATGTTTGAGTAATTTATGTGATCAAGATGGTGGGCCAGTGTTTCTAGGAAACAACAAAACCTATAAGATTACAGGTATTAGATCTTTAAGATTCAAGCATGTTAGTTCCATGATTTTATGATTGGATATATTTTGGTAAAACATGGTTCTACTAATGTTGAGCAAGATGTTTTAACATATGCATCAACTGTCATAGGAGTTTCAACTGTTATGAGTTTTTCAACCAGATGCCGAAGCATATGTTGTGACATCCTAGTATGGTGCAACACTTGTATCTTGCTATTGGATATCTTGTGAGAGATTTAATTTGACTTGATGAGATCAATTTGAATATTCTTCATCATTATGCACAACTCAATAAGATTATTTAGAAACAAAAGTGCATATTTGATTTATTTCATAAAAAGGATCTTTGAGAATTTTTAGGAAACATTTATGAGATTTGTTTCTATTTTTGTGGAGAAGATTTTGTAGGGATTTTGTAGCCGAAGATTGGATTTGATTGAAGAGTCCAAGTCAGTCCAAGCCCAACTGCAAAAGCTATTTAAGAAGATGATCAAGACCTAGTTTTTAAGAAGCTTATTTATTGTAAAACTTTGTAAAAATAAGGGTTTAGGGTTTGGTAATTCCTTAGGTTCTTCGTGTGTGTTCTTTGTATGTCTTCGTGTATCTTATGATGCATTTGATTTGACTAATTGTTACTTGTTTATCAATGTTATTGTTCTCCTCTAAGCTTTTAAACAAAGAATTGAGTATTATTCTTAGTGAAGCTTTTAAGCAAACTAAGTATTTGTAATTTGGAAGTGTGTTATTCCTTTTTGGTTTCTTGAGACATTCCCTGGGATTGAGATTGGTCTTTTATCATTGCGGCGATTAGGAGTGAGAGGGGTTCTCATATCTAGGAGGTGCCTACATAGAAGTTGTGCTAGATAGAGATTGAGTGAGAAGTGTAATTTGGGATTGGTTAGCTTCGAATTGATACTACAAATAGTGGATTTCCTTCATGGATTGATAGCCCTCGGAGAAAGTGAGTTGCACCGAACAAGGTTAACAATTCCTTGTGTTATTTAACTTTATGCATTTTACCTTCTTGCATAATCTTTCTGTTTTACCAAATCTGTTTTCTATCAGCGAATGTTATAACATTTGTTGTGACATTGTGTGTTGTTAAGACATTAGTCTTAACATCTAATATTGTGCGTGCCAGAATTTCAAAGCACCATGATGAGTCAATAAAACTGGTAATTGGTGTCAGGTATCTACCCGATCTTAAGAAAAATTTAATTTCTCTTGGTGAATTTGATAAAAAAAAAGAATATGTTTTCAGAGGAAAGCAAGGTATCCTTAAAGTATTAAAGGGCTCGAAAGAGGTTATAAGTGGTTCAACAGATTTTGCAACCATTAAACATGTGTTAAAGACATAAATGTGGCACATGAGATTGGGTCATGTAAGGGAAATGGGTCTGAGGCTAATGTGACTACAACATACATGGTTAATAGTTGTTCGTCAACTGACTTGAGGGTGAAGACGCCTGAAGGCGCCCTCCATATGAACAAGATCAGAAAATTGTGGGATCTTGGTTGTCGACAAACTTCTTCAGGTGTCTTCACCCTTAAGGCAGTCAACAAATAACTATTAACCATGTATGTTGCACTCATAGTAGCCTCAGCCCAAAACAGTTTCTTCGACCCAAAACTAACCAACATGCATCTAACTATTACTAGGATTGTTCGATTGAACCTCTCAACCAGGACATTTTTGTAAGGAGTACCCACAATAGTAATTTCCTAGAAATACGAGATATAACATAATAAGTGTTGAAAGCTTCATTGCAGAAGTCAAGGCCATTTTAAGTTCTTAGCCTCTTGACTTTTCTGCCAGTCTAATTTTCTACTAGAGTCTTTCAATTTTTGAAATTTTCAAAAGTTTCATCCTTAGTATTTCGAATGAATACCCTTAACTTTTTTGAATAATCATCAACTATAGATAGGAAATACTTTACATCTGAATGTGAAGGATTCCTTGCAAGCCCCAAATATCAACATGAATATAATCAAGGGATCCATGTGTTATTTGTTTGCTTTTGTTAAACTTCATTCTGTAAGATGTTCCAAATACACAAGGTTCACAAAACTCTAGCTTTTTGACTTGTCACCATCACGCATTTTTTGTTTAACGAATTCAACCAGACCCATTCCCCTTACATGACCCAATCTCATGTGCCACATTTCTGTCTTTAACACATGTTTTATGGTTGCAAAATCTGTTGAACCACTTACAACCTCTTTCGACCGCTTTAATACTTTAAGGATACCTTGATTTCCTCTGAAAATATATTCTTTTTTGTCTAATACACCAAGAGAAATCAAAATTTTCTTAAGATCGGGTAGATACCTGAAACCAATTACTAGTTTTATTGACTCATCGTGGTGCTTTGTAATTCGGGCACACACAATATCATATGTTAAGACTAATATCTTAACAGCACATAATGTCACAACAGATGTTATAACATCTGCTGATAGAAAAATAGATTTGGTAAAACATAAAGATTATGCAAGGTAAAGTGCAAAAACTTAAATAACACAAGGAATTGTTAACCCTATTTGGTGCAACTCACCTTCTCTGAGGGCTATCAAGCCATGAAAGAAATCCACTATCTATAGTGTCAATTTGAAGCTAACCAATCCCAGAATACACTTCTCATTCAATCTATATCCAACATAACTTCTACGTAGGTACCTTTCGTGGGAATTGAACCCTGTACCCTGGGGTTTAAGTACATGTTCAATCCATTCCCACTACCAATTGAGCTACAAGGTGGCAGTGTCGGGATTGCCTTGTGAGGGGTTCGGGTTGTTACAAGGTGGAGCAATGATGAGTTGAATAACCCAAATGAAGCCGATAAATAAGCACATGATGCTGAAGAAATTGATGAAATTGTTGATGACTTACTGTTGGAAAGAGATAGGTCGAGAAGATTCATCAAGCAACCTCAAAGACTTGGTTATGCCTATCTCATAGTGTTTACTCTAATCTCTTCTAGTGAGGAACTTGACAAAGAACCTAGAGATTACAAGGAAGTTGCGAGGATTCGAAATAATACCGAATGTCTGAATTCCACGAATGATAAGATGAAATTCGTTCAGGATGACCATACTTGGGAGCTGATCAAGAAACCTGCAGAATCCATGTTAGTCAATCGTAAGTCAATTTTCAGGGT
Organism: Vicia sativa; assembly: GCA_021764765.1. NCBI lineage: Eukaryota > Viridiplantae > Streptophyta > Magnoliopsida > Fabales > Fabaceae > Vicia > Vicia sativa. The sequence continues at coordinate 153,648,299 of CM038792.1, forward strand.
TAAGGAAGAAATCAAATGATTTATGTTAAAGAGATTTAAGGAAAGGTTAGTTGCTATGGGGTTCACTTAGAATGATGGAGTAGACTTCAATAGGTGTTCTCACCTATTGTAAGAATAGATCCATTCCAATGTTGTTCACCCTAGTGCCAAAGTTTGACTAAGAACTTAAACAGATGGATGTGAAGATCACCTTCCTGTATGATGATCTAGATGAAATAATTTTGACGAAGCAACCTGACGGGTATACAGAAATGGGAAATGTGGATTATGTGTTATATTTTAATAGGTATTTTTGTGACTTGAAACAATCTCCTCGATAGTAGAATATGAGATTTGATAAGTTTATGGCACACAAAGGTTTCACTAGGATCCAGTTTGACCACTGTGTTTACTCAAGATTTCCTTGGAAGTTAACTTTCTATTTTGTTAATTTATGTGGATGAGATTCTCATCGGAAACGACAATGTCGAGGATGCGATGAATGTGAAGGTTGAACTCAATAAGGAGTTCAAAATGAAGGATCTGTGAGCTACCACTAGGATTCTTGGAATTGACATCCGAAGAGATAGAAAGAAGTTGAGATTATGCTTATCTCAAGATAAATATCTAAGAAATATTATCGAAAAATTTGGTATGTCAAATTCAAAGCATTTCGTAACACTAACAAATCCTCAATTAAAGCTAAGTACGAATCAAAGTATGAGTACTAGAGCTGAAAGAGTCTATATGAATAACATTTCATATGCTAGTATAGTAGGTTCTTTGATGTATGATATGGGTTGTACGAAGCCATACATAGCTTACGGAGTGAGCCTTGCAAGCATGTATATAACCAATCCTACGAAGGCACACTAATAAACTCGGAAGTGGATCTGAGATAAATAAAAGGATCCCTAGGTAGGGTCCTGGTTTATGGTGCATCCAGAGAAGATGGCAAAGCCGAAGTTGAAGGATTTATTGACTCTGACTATATCTTTTGTGTATGGATACCAGAAAATATCTTTTTGGATATGTTTTCACTATGTTCGGTACAATAATCAGTTGGAAAGAAATGCTTTAGAAGGTTGTAGCCTTATCGACCAATAAAGCTGAGTATTTTTCCCTCACTCAAGTAGTTAAAGAAGCATTGTGGCTTGAAGGGTTTTCTAAAGAACTGAAACTCCAAGGTCATGTTATCTTATTAAATGTGATAGTCAAAGTGCCATAAACATGTCGAAGAATTCATCCTATCATGAACGAACCAATCACATTGATGTTAGGTTGTATTTCGTCAAGGAGAAAATTGAAACTGGAGAAATCAAAGTGATGAAGGTTTCGACTGATCATAATGTTGTTGATATGATTACCAAGCATCAAGTTCTTCCACTATATATAGTTGATAAAGTTGCATGATGAATGCTAGTTTGTTCCCTTCATGTTGTAGAGTTTGTTCCAAGGTTGTGATACGTGGTATTTTGATCGAACTCTAGTTTCAACATGAGTAGCTTCATATAGTTCGATAGAGTAGTGAACATTATAGTCAAAGTTTTTTCTAGCATACAGTAGTTGAAGATGTGCGTGATGTAGTTGAAACTTGTTCTAGCATGTAGTTGTATAACTTAGTTTGTTGTTTAAGTTAGTTTAGTGTCATAATTAACTATGTATGTAATGTATGTGTATATTATCATCATACATAACATACATAGCCAGTAGTCTATAAATAGACTGATCTTTCAGCTTGTTGAGAGAGATGTTGATTGTTATTCTGTAATACTTGTAATCATAAACCCTAATGAGAAAATTAAGAATAACGCTTTTTACCAATTCTATTTTTGTTCTTCTTCTCTATTATTTTCCATTGTTAACTAAAATGTTTCTTGATCAATAAAAACCTTTCTCTTTCTCAAAGAATTTCATCATTATTAATATCATTTGTTACATGAAGAAGAATAAATTTATAATTGAATCCTAAATAAATTTATAAATTATAAATTAACATGACATGGCTTGAAAGTTATTCAAGCATACATTTATAATAATTTATAAATTATAAATTTATATTTATCCTCTTAAATAGTGGTATATACATCTAATTATGTAGACCAATTTTATTATTATAAAATTGAATAAATATATGAAATTAAATGATTTAAAGACGTTTTAGTCAATAATAAGAAAAAAATTTATCTACATACATATATAAATCCTTATTATTGCGAACAACTAATAAAAAATAAAAAAAATATTTAATTTATTTAAAATTTAATTTCTTTTTAAATGGACATCATGAAGTGGTTTGATTATGAATGAGAGAAAATATTATATTTTAAATTTTTAATAAACTAAAAAAATGATTAGTTATTTATAAAATCAAATATTATGTTTGTGTGTTTCTAAATTTTTTCCCAATAATAATTGAGAGAAAATAATTACATCTTCCTCACTTGAGCATAAAAATGTATTGAATGATGAAGTAATATCCTGTATTTATAAAAAAGTTGTAGTTGTAACTTCACAAGAAGACTTAAATTAGAAAGATTATATTAATAAAATTGAGCTAATGTTAATTTAAATGATATTTCAAAACACGTAATACATATTTCGTTTTTGTTATCATAGGTTGTTTTTAAATGATATTTCAAAACTCGTAATATATCTTTCGTTTTTTATCATAATAGGTTTGTTGATAAATTTGTTTAAACTAATTTAAATAATATATAGTTCATAATTGTTTGTTGATGTGTTTGTATGAGCTTTTAGTAGCACGTGAACATGATCGTGTTATGATAATAAGAAATTTGAAAAGTAAAACCATATCACAAAATTTTAAAAACAAATTAACCATTGCTAAACTTTTATTGATAACAAATTTACACAACTCCCAAAGGTTACACACATCAACTTCAATAGTGTGCTAAGAGTTTGGACCCCATATGCTCAAGAACATGACGGTTCTCAAAGATTCTTCTGCTTTCCTCCTCTTTTCATCAATAAGATTTTTCGAAACTTCTGAAGAAGAAAAAGTAGAAGACAACTTATTGGTATGAGCTAAGTTTCTCATTTGATTCTTGGCATTTTGTGCTATTGATCTCATGATGTTGTTGTTGATTTTGCAATAGCCTTGATCCTTCAATGTTTCCACCAATCCAACACTTGTTGCAACAACCAAAGCTCCTCTTGTTGGACACATATTTAAAACTAAATTCACTGTATAATGATATCAATAGTTGAAACTTGAATTGAAGGTTTACTATGATAAGTGATGTATATATAGATAGATTAAAGGACAGTGTTACATGTGATGTGAAGCTTTGTGTTTTTAATTTGTGTGGTTTTGTTGTATGAACAATAGTACAAGTGGTTTTGGATATATATGTGTGGATGTGCACGTGGTTTTGCGATAAGCCCATAATATAGCTAAATTGGACCCGTAGTTTTGGGAGTGATACCATTGTTTATTTTAATAACGACATAAATGATAATGATAGGGTGGAGGCAATATCCTAGAGGATAGGGTCAACTTTTTTTTAACAGAATGGACACCTTAATAGTACTACTCTCTCTCGTTTTTTCAGTTACTTTTTTTAAACATTTTACATGTAATAAAAAATAATATTATTATTATTTCTTTTTAAATAAAATTTATTTATTTTATTTATAATATTCTTAATTTTTTTAATTATTTTATTTGACTTTTTCTTTTATTATAATACTACATTCATCCTAAATTATAAGAGTTTAGACATTATACACGAATTAACAAAAATATTTATAAAAAAAATAAATGATGTATAATTTTACAAAAAATACTTTTTAATAATTATATTAAAAAATAAAATTAAAAGAGTGTGAGAAAATAAGTAATAATGATAGATAATATATTAATAAAAATTACATTAGTGTTGCATTAGAATTGTAAAATAAATTATAACTTGAAATAAATACTTTCTCTAAAATGTTTTATAACTTAAAATGGAGGGAATAAATTACTAAGGGCAATTTTGACAAAAGTACATAAATACATTTTTCTTTCAAAAATTTAGAAAAGAACGGAAGGAATACTCTTATACTTGAAAATAATGCAAAGCAAATAATATTGAAGATGGGAAAATGATATCCATCAACTTAATTATTAGATTGGAGATCTATTTTAGTCTCTCATAAAAATTGTAGTGTCTAAATTAATTTCTGTGGAAAAAAATGGTTCATATTTAATCTCTTATATGTGTGAGACCTATTTTAGTCTCTCACAAAAATTGTAGTGTCTAAATTAATTCCTGTGAAAAAAAAGTCTATATTTAATCTCTTACAAAATTAAATCGGGTGATGTTAGTCCCTTTACTAATTTTTTTTCAAACTGATTTATTTTTTATTTTTTAACCGTGACTGATCTGCCACATGTATAACTTATGCCACATGTCTTATTTACAAAAGAGAAGTTTAGGTCCTTACATTAATTTTATGGGACAATTTGGTCCTTAACAAACATAGACCATATTTACTCCCTTACAAAATTTAATTGGACCATATTAATCTCTTATGTTCAATCATATTCTCATTACATTAAAACTAAGGAGCAAAAATTCTATATTATCATCAGATACATTATAGATATATCATCAAATTCAAAATATTATAGTACCATTAAGTTTTGAAACATTTTACCAACAAAAAGAACTCTAAAATCCAACACATAGCTGCAATGGCATGAAATATGGCATCAATGACTCGTAATGGAAGCTTTGAATGCTACTTATGATCACTATATTCGACCGGTCAACAACCAAGAATATTGGAAAATTACAAAACATCCTAAGCCAGAACCACCAAAGTTGAAAAGACCTATCAGGAGACCAAAGAAGCATAGAAGGAAAGATGCAATTTTCGAAGATGTGCTTAGGAGCAGAACGCACAAGATTAAAAGAAGATATGAAGTGATTTGTCTAAAGTGTGGTAAATCTGATCATTATGAAAAGACGTGTAAAGGACCTCCAAAACTGATATGTGTGAAAAAGAACCAAAAGGTATTAAAGAAAACAATAATTATGGAGAGTTTGTCACAAAGTCAGACTTACTCGCAAAGTTTATCATCGGTAATAATTTGTAACTTCTACTTTTGCTTGTAATTTATTTCAATCTAATGTCTTGTTAGTGTTTATGTATCATGAATTATCACAATCATCATTTGTAAGGCCTCCTCCTATTATGCAACCACCACCCCTCCCTGTTTTGTTAGGCCATTACCTTCTTATGTTGCACGTCCTTCAACAGTTGGGACTTCATCGATTCGACCACCAACACCTCCATTTCGTCCTCCACGGTCATCTCAACATCAATTAGTTGGACCTACTACTCCTGGATTCATGCCTACTCATGGATTTACACAATGGTGGGTAACTTAAAGATTTCTTCTACTTTATTTAGTTTTGTCTCAACAATTTTATGGCACTTTATTTGTTTTGTTGATTTTAATTTGATGATACTAAATGTTTTGGATTTTGAAGTTATATTTGTTGGTACAATGTTTCAAAATTTAATGGTACTATAATATTTTGAATTTGATGATATATCTTTAATGTATGTGATAGTAATATAGAATTTTTGTTCCTTAGTTTTAATGTAATGAGAATATGATTGAACATAAGGGATTAATATAGTCCAATTAAATTTTGTAAGGGAGTAAATATGGTATTTTTTTTGTTAGGGACCAAATTGTCCCAAAAGTAATACACATGGCAGTCCAGCCACGGTTAAAAGATAAAAAATAAATCAGTTTAAAAAAAATATTAGTAGAGGGACTAACATGACCCAGTTTAATTTTGTAAAGGATTAAATATGAACTATTTTTTTGACAGAGATTAATTTGGACTTTACAGTTTTTGTGAGGGACTAAAATGGATCTTCACTCTAATTATAACAATAAATTGGACCTATGTTTATACCGTCAGAGTTATAAATGAAGTCCACTAAGATAAGAATGGTAGTTATAAAAGCTAACTATACAAACAAAGTTATAAGAAAAACAATAACCAAAAGGGAATTTATTTCTTCACCTAGTGGTTTTCTCCCACACCCCTGAAAAATAAAAAATATCCTTTGCAAGCTAACTTACAAATTCACCTTGTTGGGTGAATTCGCAAGTTAACTTGTGAATTGACCTTTATGGGTGAATTCGCAAGTTAGCTTACGAATTAACCTTACTTTTGTACTTTTTACACATTCAGGAAATATTTTGTAAGTTAACTTACGAATTCCCCAAATAAGGTGAATTCGTAAGTCAACTTACGAAACTTTTCCTGAATGTGTAAAATGATGTTTAAAACTACTATATTTTTCCACATTTAATCGGATTATGTTTTCATTTTCAAAAATTTGATTAAAGAGAAAGATTGTCTAAAAATATTAATATACGCAATATCTATATACGCAAACCATGTAAATAATAATACGTTATTAAAGAGAAAAATGTCAGAAATATCATATTACATAAATTGTTCTGAAAAAATGCGATCATACAAAATCAACTAAAAACACATAAAGGCTACTGGGTATGCATAATCCTGACCCCCTCGCGCCCTTCTTTGCTTGTGGTAACGTGATGTACGCTCTGCCTCAGCGACCATCCTCTCCACCACGACAACCGCATCGGGTCCGCCTCCATCGATAATCCCGTCATCCAACGCCTCCTGTCTAATCTGGCGGATACTCTGACAGATAGGCAGTAGATCAATGGCATGATCATCCTCGACCTACTCATTTTCCAAGAGCTCCTCATGTGCTGGACTCCGCGGATGTCCTTCAGCTCTGGTGTCATGTAAGGGTGTGACACTATAAAGAACCATGTCGCATACCTCTCCACAGAGTGCCACATACGGGATGCCCGCAATAAGCAAAACTCATCTGGAACGACATGATTCTCCCAATCCCAGAAGACATCATCTAGAGTCCTCCGTGTCATGGTGTCGTGAGCATCTTGGAAATGAGATCGGGGTATGGTCTGCACATAGCTAAACTGACGCATACACCGCTCGGGCAGATACTGGACCATTAGGTTAGCTCCACAGGCTAGCCACTCGGAGTATAACAAAATGGTATCGGAGGGGACAACCTCCCTGTAGTCCTCAAACGGGGTCTAGTTGATGTCGTCGTGGTTGGTGCGATCAAGGAACACACGGGAAGGAACCATATTATTGTTGCCCCTGTTGAGAATAAACTTGGCAGCCCTGGGCATTGAAATTCCTGGCAGCAGATACGTGATGTCACAGAGAATGTTATGACACAGTATCTGACACTTTGTTCACAATACACACAATAAATTCAAACAGCAGTAAAGAACACAATAAATTGTTTACCCAGTTCAGTGTGTAACTACACCTACATCTGGGGGCTACCAAGCCAGGGAGGAAATTCACTATTAGTAGAATTAATTCAGGAATAAACCAACCAGTTTATCTCCTTCACTTAAAACCTACCCAATGCAACTTCAATCTAAGTCCTACTTAGACCTGAGTTCCTACTCACTCCCCCTCAATCACAGCAGTGATACCAACCTATTGATTAATTGAATTGTGAAGACACACTTCAATAAACTATCTTGATTTTGCTTCAAAGCTTTAATCAAGAGACAAAACACTCGTGCTTCAAAGCTTTGAGTGATAAAATACTCTTACAATCAAATCCTAGTCCAAAGCACTTATCAATTGATAATTGCTTGGCTCACACAAGAGTAACTAGAATTACACAAAATACAAGCTGCTAAATCTTCAATACATTCCAGAGGCGCAGCAGCAAAGTAAGGGTTTTATTCCTATTATAGAAGCAGTCCTGAAACTTCAGTTTTGGGCTTCCATAATAATAGCTAGGGTTCACTTAATTAATCCTAAAAACTTGGTCTTATCAATAACCAATTTAGGTTTAACTAAGATTAACCTAACAACCACGTGAGCATGCAATCTAATAACAGAAAAACATAATAAAGCAGCTCAACAAACTTCCTGAAAGATCTCAGGAAAAACAGATTCTGCAGAACAGAATGTCACATAGGATGTCATGACATCTGGTATGACATCAATCAAACTTCTGCAGAATTTCCAGTACAGTAATTGCTTCCAAATCTGAGCTGTACTTAAACATCCATGTCAAGTAGGATTTATCTTCAATCTCTGAATGTCATGACATTTATCAAGACATTACCATAGCCTAGTTTTACCAAAAATTAATGCCAACTTAAAACACTAACAGGCATGAAGTCCGCATAGTCGGGATCCACGGAGTAACTATGGATGTGGTGAAAGTACGATAAAATCCAGCTCTACATCAACAAAAATATAATCTGTAAGTACAAATCAATTAAAACTAATTAAAATTTATCGTTAAAATAAAACATACCGTGAGGAGTGTGCACGAGTCGGTAATCACCCTAGCCCTCCACCTGGAAGCTTCATTCAACTTCTGGTAGAGGTAGGTAAGAACAGTGGCACCCCAGTTCCAGTCCTGAACTGTAGAAAGGTTCGTAAAATATTTCAGGTAGGTCACGTCGGTGTAGCGGCTACTCGTGTCCACAAAGACGGCGTGCCTACCAAATACATCAAAAAACATCGGATGGCATAACCCTGGTGAAACTGAACCAAAATATTCTCCTCCACAGGCTCCCTAGCTGCCTGTGCAGTTCTTTTTGCAAGAGCTGCTTGACGAAGGTGCTCCTTATATAACTTCTTTAGGTAGGAGAATTTCACGTGCGCCCCGTTTGTGGAGTCGAAGTTTGCAGCATCCCTGTAGGGATCAACTCTCAGTTGATCAACCATCAACTCAACCGCCTCATCCCTGGTTATCTTGGAATGGTTGACTAACCTACCTCTGATAGGTAGTCAGAGCAAGAAAGAAACATCGTCGAGGGTGATCATAAACTCCCCAATTGAAAAGTGGAAAGATGACGTCTCCCTATGCCATCTCTCGGCAAAAGCACCCTGCATGCCGGTGCTAATGGTCCCATAACCAGTACTGTATAATCTGGCAAGACCAGATGTGAGGATAGAAGTATGGAACCACTAAGTGTTTGGAGCATATAGTTCAAAGATTTTGCGGGAGTGGTTCACATGTTTCAAGGCATTTCTTTCCTGAAACATAAGAATCAAACAAAAATAAATAAATAGTACGAACGGGTAGTATACGAAAATAAATCAAAAAGAACGGACAGTATACGAAAATAAATAAAAAAGAACAAACATTATACGAAAATAAATAAAAAAGAACGGGCAATAAACGAAAATAAATAATACAAAGTATAACGATAAAACTTTTAATACCTCTCCACCCCAGACATAGCGAGCAGTATGGTCCCCATAATAAATCGAGAGGGGAATGTCATATGGTCGTCTTGGATAGCCAGCATCCTCCGTCTCTACAGGTTCCTCAACATCGTCGTCGGGAACCTCAACATTCTCAGCGTCTTGGGCATCCTCCTCCAGCGACTCGACCTCTGGTACCTCCATCTCCCGTACCTCCTCCTCATGTGTACGAGAGAAAGACGCCTTATGGAGACGACTCCTCCGTCGCGGTGCGGAAGGTGATGCTATAACAAGTTGTTCCATTTGTTCCTTTTATGCCCTTGCCCTTTGCTCGCGCTCTCGACGAGCCGACGTTGTCTGGCTTTGTCTGCCCTATCTCAAACGTGTCATCCGATTGTCTTGATCGACCATTATCATACAATAAACCATTACAAGAATTAGCATACTAATTCAAAAACAAATCAACCAAAATTCACAAGTTAACTTTAGAAATTCCCATTCAGATAAAATTTTGCAAGTTAACTTCAAAATTTCCCATTCAGACAAAAATTCACAAGTTAACTTGCGAAGTCTCTTCTGGTACACTTCACAAGTTAACTTGCGAAACCTCCGTCGTCCAGAAATTCAAAAAACCAGAAATACAGTCCCAAAACTACTTAAATCCAATTTTTCCTACTATATTTACCTACTACTACTTCATATACCACTACATTCTGAAACCTAAACCTTATAATCTAATAAAAAATCAGAAATTTAAATAGAAATTGATTAAGAAAATTTACACAAAATGGAGGTTGTAGTTGATGTTGGAGGAGTTGGAATGAGTTGAAATAATGAGTTGAACTTGGATTGAGTGTCTTTGAAGTGATAGAAATTGCAAAGATTTGGTAGAAATTGCAAGGGTTTGGAGTAGAGAGGAAAATTTTGATTATTTTGAAATGAATGAGTATTGGAGGTGTGTTTGTGTGTTTACTAAAAAAATACGCAGACTTCGCAAGTTAACTTGTGAATTCCCCAAATAAGGTGAATTCGCAAGTTAACTTGCGAATTCACCTTATTTTAAAAAAAAAAGGTAAAATAAGGTGAATTCGTAAGTTAACTTACGAATTCACTTTTTTTTTAAAAAATCGTGGATTATTTCGCAAGTTAACTTACAAATTCATCTTATTTAGAGAATTCGTAAGTTAACTTGTAAAACTGAAAGATATTTTTGATTTTTCACCAGAAGTGAAGAAGAACTCCACTAAGTGAAGAAATAAATTCCCTTACCAAACTTTAGTTAATTATATGGGAAATGCTTTTTATAATATAGTATATTTCGTGAAAACTCACGAATGACAAAAGTAACTTTAAAAGTAACTGAATGACCTAAAATATACATAGTTCTTTCAAGGAGAAATTGTATGATTTTTTTGCAATAAAAAAAGAAAAGAAAGAAGAAAGGTTTAGTTAAATAATGATATAAATTTGAGCATGGAAGGATGGGAGCATAGTTTAGTTGAAACAAAGAGTGGACTATTGTGGCAAGCGATTACTTACCACATTTTTATTTTATTTTATTAGTTATTATTTTGACAACTAACTTTATAATAAAATCATGCATGTATGGTGAAATTTGAAAAATCTATTTTCGCGGCATATAGGAGTGCTCTAATTATATTTACGCATAATTAGTCCCCTTTTGTAAATGAATTTTGAGTTGCGATTCAATCCTCTAATAAAAAAATCGTTTGGATTTAGTCCTGTAATATTACTTTTGTTAATATATCTGAGAATTTTCGTTATATATGGTGTTAAACTGTTACTAAGTCTCACTGGGGCATGTCAACTGTGTGCTTAGTCATCAAATAAGTAAAAAATCATTATTTAAAATGGTGATTGTTGTCTCCATCTTGTCTTCATTCCTCTTTGTGTATGATCATAATTTTACTCTAGTCTCTTCTTTCAACTTGTTCCTTCTATTCACCTCGTTCTTCATTTTTCTCCGTACTCATCCCCAACTTTTCTTCGTTTTTGTTCTTTTTTATTGTTCTTCGTATTTGTTCTTAGTGTTAGTTCCATGGATTTAAGGTCGGTTAAATTTTGGCTAGGCATGTTTCGAAACATGGTTTTATGGTGTTGTTGAATAAGATGTTGCAACATCTTTATCAATTGTCATAACAATTTTACTCTTATGTGTTTTCAGTCAGATGTCGAATACAATGTCATGACATCTTAATCGTTCTACAAAGGCAATGTAGCAACTATTTTAAATCGTGACAAATTTGATTTTATTCTAGAATATTTCTCTTGGATATGTTTCAGTAAATTTTGCTGGTCATGAAGATTTTATCTGGAACAAGAATTTATATCTCCAGTTGTGCATTGGTGGTTATATTGGGTCTTGAGACAAATTATGAAACTCCGTATTGGTTGTTCCAAGATTTAAGAAGATCTTGTTGCACAACAGATACAACCCTCAACTTGTGGATCAAGAAACTTTTAAACTCAAAATATCAAAGCACATGGATTGAAGAAGTTTATTTAAATAAGACCTTACTTTATGTATTTTTTTAATCTTTCAACAATTGTAAACTTATGGGAAGAAAACAGTCTTAGGTTTAGAGAGTCTCTTTAGTATTGTGTAGGTGTGTGTCACCCATGTATCGAAAGATACTATATGGTCGATTGTCTATTACTTAACTGTTGTTCAAGTTATTTTTCTCACTCAGAAGTGTCTAGGTAATGAGTTGAGTATTTTTCTCCTATAAGTTGTGAAGCAAGAGTGAGTATTGTTCTTGGTTGAAACTTTTAAGGAAACTGAGTATTGTTATTAGTTAAGAGTCTTAACTAAGTTATATAATGGAAGTGTGGTCTTCTGTTGTAATTGGAGATTGTGTACTTGTTGGCAGTTCTTGTGGCTGGTGATTGGGATTTTTTATCACTGCGGTGATTGGAAGTGGGATGTCGATTTCTCATACTTAGAATAATGCCTACGTAGAAGTTGCACTAGGTAGGGATTAGGCGAGAAGTTGTAAACAAGGGAGTTTATCTTTGAACTAGTAATACATATAATGGATTTCTTTCCTGGCTTGATAGCCCCCATAGTAGGTGAGTTAGCTCCGAATTGGGTTAACATATCGATGCGTTGTTTATCCATTAGCAGTTAAAATTTTTGTTATAATTTTGTTCAGTATGTCAGCTCAGATGTTGTAACATTTGTCTTGACATTGTTCTGATGTTGGAATCTTAATATTTATGTATGTTGCATGTACTATAAAAATTCCATTAGCAATTGTTCTTAGCAATTGTTCTTCATTTTTGTCTCTCCAATGTCTAAGTTGTCAAGAAGTACCTCCACTGGAACATCTAGGTTGGTGATTCAAAGACACAATAGAAGGGTGTATTTTTGACAAGATGAATGTGTGATTCCTACCGTGGGTGACTTGAATATTTTTAATTTTGGGAAAAAGTTTTAGGGTTGCAGTAATTTTAGAAATCATGTGAATAAGGGATATAATTTTTTCAAATGAGGACAGGGATTCGAAGAGTCAGAGGCAAAAGAAGAAAATTTACAAATTGAAGAATGAGATCGTCAAAACTAGGGGATGGTTGAAAGTGTTTGTAATCATCGGAATACTAAGCTTAGTGTGTAATGTTGTATTTGTAAGAATTTGTTTTTAGGTTCGTTATTTGTCTATGTAATGAAATGTATTTATCCACAAGGAGGTTGGAATGTTACTTTTATTTGTTTATCAATGAAACGTATTCTTTGAAATCTTATTGTTTTATGCTTCCCATTGTTAATTCTCTAATTTATGATTGACAATAATTTTTGTAAAACTAATTTATGTTGAAACATATTTAAAAGGAAATTCTAAACTTTCAGCAAGAAGATGTCAAAAACGATGTCCTATCTAGTTCATTCGACATCTTGTTTATTATAGTTGTGTATCTTGGAATTTTTATATTTAATCAGATCCTGAATATTCTGGAAATATTAGGATATTATTTGTGTCGTTCAAGATTGAATAATCTGACTACTGCTTTTGGAAGATAAATTTGTTTCGTTAAATGTTCAGACATTTTAGAAAATAAATCATTGAAGTCTTATTTTCATGTAGAAGTTTATGCTGATTTTCTACAACAGTTCAACTGCGAATTTGAAGCTCAAATCCAGTCTATTCAAGGTTATAAAAAGAAGACTTCAACCCTGATGAAAGCGTGGAACTTACGTTGTGTTTTGTGTTAGGATTTTGTGCATTTTGAACCTCTCTAATATCGTTTTGATAGAATAATAGGATTGTTCTTTGAGTTGTAAGTTATGTCCTCATTCACAAGCTTTTAAGCATTGAGTGACATTGTGTTTTTGAAGCGTGTCTTCGAAACTTTATTTTGAATTGTGTAATTGTCACTGTTTGTGACTTAAGGGATTTGAAAAGGGTTTCATACCTAGGAGAGTCTTAGGTAGAAGTTAAGAATGGGTAGTGATTGAATGATTAGATTGTAAACTAGGGAAAGTTTGTTGTGGGTCTATGAATTGATATTATCTAATTGAATTTATCCTTGGCTTGGTAGCCCCCAGATATAGGTGTTGTTGTACACCGAAATGGGTTAAGAATTTTGTGTGTTCTTTATTTTCTGAATTGATAATTGTGTGTTATACATTGTTCATTGTGTTGTGTTCAGAGATCAGTGTCTCGGCATCTCTTAGGATATCTGACATCTAATTGCCAAAATTTCAATTGGTACAGAGGAGGAATCCTTCTCTAACATTGGGTGAGATTGAGGAAATATACTTTCTGTTAAAATGGACAAAGAAAGAGGATTTATGAACATACCAACTGTTCTTGATGGTACTAATTATGATTATTGGAAAGCTCGTATGGTGGACTTTATTAAATCCATGGACAACAAGGCCTGGAGAGCTGTGATCAAGGGTTGAGACCCTGCTATGGTAAAAAATAAGGAAGGGAAGATTGCTGATGTAGTGAAGGCTTAGGGAGATTGAGATGATGAAGATGACAAACTAGCTCAGGTTAATTTTAAAGCATTAAATGCCATGTTCAATGGAGTGGATAAAAACATCTTCAGACTGATTAGTAATTGCATTGTTGCAAAAGAAGTTTGGGAGATTTTGAAGACTGCTCATAAATAAACATCTGAAGTGAAGATACTGAGGCTTCAAATCCTCACCACTAAGTTTGAGAACTTAAGAATGAAGGAGGATGAAAGTATTCATGACTTACACATGAATATCATTGAGATATCAAATGCCTTAAGTGCCTTGGGAGAGAAGATGCGTGAAGCTAAGTTGGTAAGAAAGATTCTCAAATATCTACCAAAGAGATTTGATATGAAGGTGACTGCCATTAAATAGGCCCAATACATAAACAACATAAAGGTTGACAAGCTTATGGGATCTGTACAAACCTTTGAATTAGGGCTAAGTGAGAAGGTTAAGAAGAAGATGAGTATTGCCTTTTTCATGACCGAGGACGTCGAAGACAAATGTGACTTAGATACAGCAGAAGGGATGTTTAATGCAATTTTCCTACTTGAAAGACAATTCAATAAAATTGTGAAGAAGATGGACTGGAAGTCAAAATCAATTGTCAAAAAACAAGTTATTCGACAAGTCCTTTGACATCTTAAAAAACCAAGATCTTGAAAGAAAGACCAGAACTGAGAATAAATTCAACTAAGGAAGAGGAGCTTAATGTTATGAATGTGAAGGATTTGGACATATAAGAAATGAATACCCACCTACCTCAACAAGATGAAGAAGGACTCTGAGAGTGACCCCGAAGAAGAATCTTCCAAACAGGTTAACGCATTGACAAGAATGTGTGATTTTGATGGAGACTCGGAAGGTGAAGAAATTACTTTTGAGGAATTTGCTTCTTCTTACAAAAAGTTGTGCCTTAAAAGTAAGGAATACTGTCAATTAGGAGAAAAGAAAAAGAAGGTTACAACTCAACTCCAATTTGAAAAAGTGGAGCACTTGACTATCATCTATGGGATGGAGGCAAAAAACATCGAACAACTGTCTACCATCTCTATCCTGGAAGGTGAAGTGATATTTCTTAAATATTAACTTAATAGTATGATGAAATATGTGAGGATGCTTAATAGCGGTTTTAATGTGCTTGATGAGATTCTTCAACTGAAAGAATGTTGGAAATGTCAAGGGTCTTGGCTATGATTATCTTGTTATGAAGAACAAAGGAAAAAGTCGAGAAGTGAAGTTTGTTCAACCAAATAGGAACCTTTACCAGAAGATGACGAATCAAACGTCTCAACATCCGAAGAGACTTCAACATAAATACTCTAGAAGAAAGAATCAAGGAAGGAGATGTTATTATTGTGGTATAGTTGGTCACATAAAAGCTCATTGTTACAAGTTGCATGGCTACCCTAAACTTGTCAATTATCCTAGAGGAGAACAAACCTTTGGCTATGTAAAGAAAAGGTGGGCTTCCAGAAATTGTTATTCGGGGTTCATAGCTCACACATCTCTTCGAGCTTCTACCAGAGAAGACTGGTACTTTGATAATGGTTGTTCTAGACACATGACTGGTGTCAGGATTTTTTTGAAAGATGTTAAACCACACTCCACCTGTTACGTCACGTTTGGAGATGGAGAAAAAGGAGAAATAATGAGTGCTGGAGAACTGGGATATGCAGAATAACCTAGACTAAATGATGTTCTATTTGTTAAGGGGCTAACTGCAAATCTAATAAGTATTAGTCAATTGTGTAAACAATGTATCAAAGTTAACTTCACAAAGTCGGAATGCCTGATAACAAATGAGAAAAATGAAGTTATCATGAAAGGAACTGGGTAAAAATATAACTTCTATCCATGGATTCTTCAAGAAAATGGCTGCCTCTCCACTTTCTTTGTGTCCTAAGAAGATGAAGCAAAGTTGTGGAATCAAAGGCTTGGCCATCTATACTTGAAAGGTATTAAGAAAATCCTGTCTTAGAAGGTTGTTAGAGGTATTCCCAAGCCAAAAATTGATGAAGGAAGAATATGCGGTGAGTGTTAAATTGGGAAGTAAATAAGGATGTCACACAAGAAGCTTCAACATTTGGCCACATCAAATGTTTTGGAGTTCTTGAATATGGATTTGATGGGACCTATGCAAGTTGAAATCCTAAGGGATAAAAGGTGTACCTATGTTGTTGTGGGTCACTTCTCAAGGTTCATTTGGGTAAAATTTATTAGAGAAAAGTCTGAAGTATTTGAAGTGTTCAAAGAATTGTGTCAAAAAATTCAAAGAGAAAAAGATGATGGTGTCAAAATCAGAAGTGACCATGGGAAGGAATTCAAAAATTGTAAATTTGAGGAATTCTACACTGCTGAAGGGATCAGTCATGAGTTTTCATCTCCAATCACACCTTAATAGAATATTGTTGTGTTGCGCAAAAATATAACTATTCAAGAATGTGTTACGGTTATGCTTCATGCCAAGAAACTTCCATATTATTTTTGGGCTGAAGCCATGAACACTGCATGTTATATACATAACATAGTAACCATCTGGTCTGGTACTTCTGTTAGGATTTATGAACTGTGGAAAGAAAGAAAGCCAACTGTAAAGTATTTCCATGTTTTGGGAGTAAGTGTTGCATTTTGGCAGATCGTGAGCAAATGAGAAAGATGAATCCTAAAAGTGATGAGGAAATATTTTTGGGATACTTTATAAATAGTAGATCTTATAGAGTATTTAACTCCATAACCAATGTGATGATGGAGTCCATAAGTGTTGTGATTGATGACTCAACAAAGAAAGACGATGTTACAAATGATGTTGGAACATCCTTTCCCTTGACTGATATAAATGAAGATGATAGCAATGTTATTACTGAAGATGTTGTAGATTCAACTCAAGATACTGATCTCGAAGAACCTGAAGCAGTAGACTTGGTTATGATTCATAAAGATCACCCCAATGAGCTAATAATAGGAAATCTGAATGAAGGAGTAAACACCAGATCAATAGAGGTAGTGTCAAATTCTTTCTTTGTTTCAAAAGTTGAATTAAATAATGTTAAAGAGGCCTTAAAAGATGAGTTCTAGATTTATGCCATGCGAGACGAACTTGGTCAGTTCAAGAGAAATGAAGTTTGGGATTTTGTACCAAGACTTGAAGGGGTAAATGTGATTGGCAGTAAGTGGGTATAAAAAATAAGTCAGATGAACAAGGTGTTGTCACCAGAAACAAGGTCATACTTGTTGCTCAAGGGTACACTCAGATTGAAGGAGTGGACTTTGATGAAACATTTCCTCATGTGGATCATTTGGAATCTTTCAAACTACTACTTGGAGTGGCATGTCTTTTAAAGTTCAAGTTTTTCCAAATGGATGTCAATGTTAGACCAAGATTTGGTTCTGGAATTATGTCTATGAGTTTTGATGATAACAAAGAGTATGTTTGAGTGAACAATTTTTGTTACTCTAATGTTTGTTTTATTTTTAAGATAAACAAACAAGTTCCGCTTCTGATGAATAGCGTGGCAAAGACATTAGAAGAGAATAAGTTTCACTTCTAAGCTACAAAGGTTCTGTTGAACAAGTAGCAAGGAAAAAGCTTCAGAAGGCTCTGAAGTTACTCTGATATGTTCGTCTGAAGAAACAAGTTAGAAGATCTAAAGACTGAAGTGTGACTTATGTCAAGATGCTGAAGACTCAAGTTTCAGAAGACAAAGGGTTCTAAAGACCAAGTGCTTAAAGACTCTGAAGACGTGGCTCTGAAGATTCGAAAGACATGAAGTTCTTCTAAACTTTAGTTACGACACAAAGGGTTATGAAGACCAAGTGCTGAAGACTCTGAAGAATGTGATTCTGAAGATTCCAAGAATTGAAGTTCTTCTGAACTTAGGTTACGATACAAGGTTTCAATTCCAAGTGCTGAAGACTCTGAAGAATGTGATTCTGAAGATTCCAAGACTTGAAGTTCTTTCTACCTTTGGTTACCATACAAGGTTCCTCAAAACCAATAGCTGAACTTTCTGAAGAGGAATATCTGAAGACTTTGAAGACTTGAAGTTTTGATCAACCAGAAGTTAGATTCTCCACTTCTAAACTCATGCATGCAGAAGCCTCTGAAGTGCATAAGGAAAGATGATAACTTTAACATGGTACAAATAGTACATAGTACGAAAAAGCTTTATTCCACTACAACATAAAATGTGGAATACAAAGAGGATGTGAAAGTACTATTTTGTAACGACTCTCTTTTTCAAATGGCCAACGAATATATTTTTAACTGGCTATAAAAAGAGGATCATCATTGTTTGAGTGGTTGTTTTGCTTCCTACCACAATGCAGCAATAATGTAAGTCATTATTGATAAACACAAGTAACAATATTATCAATCAAGTATCAACAGCAAGAGAAACATGAAAAAAATACTATCTTGAATCATGATTAATTGATAACTCAAACAAGAAACCTTCGATTCACACTATGCTCATGTTTGCATGCTGCAAGGAAATATTTTGAAAACGAAGAAGAAAAAGAAGATCATGGAAGATTCAATTTGTAAATTCACACGGATGATGTGTTACTTCATGATATTTGAGAACAAGGACTATTTTCCAGAATGTTCTAAGGTGAATCAGGATGAAGAAGCTCTTCTCCATACTATTAAGATCAACAAGTTATCAGAGGCTTATGCAGAAGAAGACTTCAATCATTCAAGTGCTTTGGGTTGTTGTCCGTGCAAAAGAAATTTGAAAAACAGAAGACCACACATTTCAAGATAAAATACAATGTAATATTCTTAGTGTGTATTAGGATCTTCTGATGTACTTAATAGAGTTTACACCTGCTTGTGTAGAAGCATCTTATTGTAAGCAAACATTGTAAAAACAAACAATTATTTATTCCTTCTAAAGGACCAGTTAGGTCATAAGCTCTAGGAAGGTTTTGAACAATTCTTCTAAAGGACCAGTTGGGTGTGAAGCTTTAGAATGTATTGTGTTCCTCAGAGGATCAATTAGGTCAGAAGCTCTGAGAAGACTAAGATGAACTCCTAGTGGATGTCAGTCACTTGCAAGTAGCTTGCTCCATGAACGTTATATTCGAAATGGATCCCTGAATGGTTCACCAGATGTTAGTCACCGGCGGTTCCTCGTGAAAATGTAATTGGTTGGATTATATTGGATTAAGACCTTGAGTTCAAGGCGGACTCACCTCGGAAGGGTGAACTGGAGTAGCTTGATGTTTTCACGTGAACCAGGATAAAATCACATGTTCTTTACTTTTTTCTTATGCCCCTTAGTTTATATTTCTACCGTTTTTCAGAAGCAATAGTTAGATACAATCATAAGAAGCAATCTTTGAGAAGCAAAAGTTCAGAAGCATGAATAAACGTGAAGCAATGAAAAGTGCGAAAAGTTTATCAAGAAGTGAAAACCCAATTCAAACTCCCCTTTCTTGTGCTTTATTCACATCTTCAATTGGTATCAGTGCTCCGACTCTATTATTAATCAAGATCAAACACCTAATAGTGTCAGAAAAAGATCTAAATAATATGTGAAGAAATACTTCAAGGTGAGAGTTACTCAATTTACAACTATTGTCTCTTTCGCAAATTGGAGAACAAAAGGGGAAGAATAGATTCATCATATAAAGAGTTACATCTGATGAATTATATCTAGTGTATAAGCAAATAAACAATGTACTTGCTCGAGGATCAAATCATCAGAAGACAAAGATCTAATGTTTGCTGAAGATTAAGTTCCTGAAGAATATGAGATGTTTTCAAGAAACCGATTAGTCCACCCTTGACTTTCTCATAAGATCTCAGTGATAAATTCTTCAAGTAGAAAAGAAAGAATGTTATTCTTCTGATAGAAACATAAGAACCTCATGATAAGATCTGTAGAAAAACTGTCAGAAAGCACAAAATGATGGATTTCGTTGCTTTGCAAAAGACTTAAGGAAACTGAGAAAAATAAGGTTGCTGGTCATCAGAAATATGATCAATATTAACATTGAAACAAGTTATCTTAAAACTATAAATGTCACTCAAACTCATCAAATTTTAATGATACGAGTATTGGAGAAAATCTTGTAATCAAAATACAAAAGATGCAAGTAAATATTATTCTTTTGAAACCATAGTGTAGAAGAAGGAAGTTATTCTCAAATTCAGTAGAAGCAAGAAAATATCTACTGCAAGAAGTAAGAGGAACCTATATATGAGAGATTCAGAACATCCTAAAGATCACTCTGAAGAAAACATCATAAAATGAAGCTAATCAGGAATTGCATCTGGAAAAGAAGTGTTGAAATTTGAAGAAGATCTTAAGTTACTTGATGCGAAATCATAAGAAGTAGACTCAAAGAAATTAACTCCCTGAGTCAGAATTCTTGAAGCAGAGTCAATCAAGAACTGTAAGAACAAGATTATTTGGCATAAAGTATTAAAACATATTCCTTGATAATGAGGCACTTTGAATATGTATGGTCTGATCGTCACTTCTGAGAAAGGTGGTACACTCTCAAGAGCTTGCTGAAGACAAATCTCCAGATGAAGAATATCAATTAATATCTCAAAATCTCTAAGGTATGTCTTCTTTCATTATCTTCTGTAATATCTCTTATAAAATTGCATCTGATCAAAACTCTTGATAGAAGTTAAGATTGTCCGGTTAAATTTGAGTCAAACTCTATCGTCACTTGTCAGAGTCAAATATGTTATAGTTGATTCTCTCTAGACCTATAGGATCTCTGTTTAGTACTCTACTCTTTTGGAGACTGATTTACTTCACTCCCTTCTCTTGATAGTTTTGTCCTCTACTTGTCTATAATCATCGCCAGTTGTGCAGTTATGTACCATCCTCGTCGTCCTATATATATATATATATATATATATATATATATATATATATATGTATGTGTGTGTGTGTGTGTGTGTGTGCGTGTGTGTTTGTGTGTGTGTGTGTATACTCATTCAATTAGTCTCTTCAATCCAGTCTTCTCTTAAGCTCTCTCTTCTTCCTTCTTTTCCTTTTGTATTTGTTTCTTCAGTGTCAAACTTTCCAAGTCATGCCTCCAATAATTTTTCTCAGTAATAAAGATCTTCTGGATATCATTGTTGAAAAGCAAATTGATTTTTCATCTCTAGAAAGTCACATTGGCGGTAGCATTGCTAGTGTCTCTTATTTTCAAGATTGGTCTAGGTATTTTACCTTTATGGAGAAGCCTGTGTATGTCAACCTTGTGAATTTTTTTGGAAACATGCTTACCTGAATTTTGAAGTTGAATGTATTGAGTCTTATGTCTGTGATTGTCCCATATCCATCAATCCTTTTTCAATCACGCTGGCAACTGGGTGTGAAGACATTGGAATGATCATTTCCTTGCAAAGAGCATGTTTCTCATGTCTGAGATATTTGCATCTCTTTATGACATGACCCCCGGTTATGAACCCTTGAACCCCGGGAATCTGTTGCCTATCCCAAAAGCTTGGTATAGTCTCTGTGTCCTTAATTTTCTTCCCAGGGGAGAAAATAAGGATCTTTTGAGATACGATGACAATGCTCTAATCTGACTTTTGCTTAATGATCATAAAGTCAGTCTTCCTCTGACTATCTTCAATTTCCTTTGGAAATCTGTTGCTGAGTCTAGATATCAGGTTAAATCCTACATTCCTTATGGAAGAATTTCATCTGAAGTTATCTTCCAGGATGGAATAGTAGATTTAATCAAGGAAATGTTGGCAGAAGATGGTCCTGAAAACCACTCTGAAGACTATCTGTTGAAAGCCAAATGTGAAGTCTTTAGTGGCCAGGAAAATATTTTCTTGTATCTCCTTTTATGGTCTCATGTGATTGTTGTGTCTTTTTATCTATTTTCGTCTTTAAATTATGTATGCTTGTTTCTTATTGTTAAATGAATTTGTTTTATCCTTTTGTTATATTTTTTTAGTACTTAATACGTGACATGACTAATAGTTAAAACAGTATAAAGTAACTAAAACATTTAATGTTGTTTTTCATACTCTTTTAAAAAGCTCAAGAATAAAATCAAATCTTTAACATCTGTCAATAGGTACATTCACATTTTGAGAAAACAATTAGTTGAAACCTTTAATATTGAAACGAAAATATTTTCCCTTAGATACATTTAATCACTACCTTTTCCTTTCCCATAAACCTACTTCTCTAGTCGGCTCTAGGTAATTATAACATAGTTAGGTATATCAATCACTTCCTATTATTTTTCACTAATTCCTCGCTTATAAATTAGACCTTTTTCATTCTTATTCTCATCATACTCAGTCATATCCTAACCCTAAACTGATTATAGGAACCCTGATTTCTTTAGCTCATATCCTCATACCTCACTATCTTCCCTAAAATGGTTGTCCAAGCCGTTCTCGGTGATGAAAGAGCTCTTCAACTTATTCATGAAAAACGCCTCAATCTTGCCCGTCTTAAATATCAGGGCTTAGAAATCATGAATAGTATGCAAGTCCAAAATTGGTCTGGATATTTTTCTCTGCTTAATGGACCCATCTTTCCGGTCCTAGTAAAAGAATTATGTAAGCTTTCCAAAATAAGTGAGGACGACAACACTATTTGGTTTGAGATCTTTCAACTTCCTTTTGCTATAACCCTCTCCTCCATTGTCAATGACACTGGGTGTGTTTCATCTGGAGTCATTATTGAAGACTTTCAATATGATCTTGGGAAGGTTGATAAGCTCCTGATTCTTCATGATACCTCTGCACCTCGTGAACCCACGAATCCTGAAACCCTCCTTCCAACTCCTCAATTTTTGTTCAGATTCATGTTGTCCAATCTTTTACCCCGTGCTAGAGGAAGAATCACTTTAACTCATAATAACAAAATCTTTGTGTTTCTCCTATCTTATCATTTTAAGATCGATCTTACCAAAACCATCTTCAATCATTTGAAAGAGTCTATTGAGGTCGCTCATCCTGAATTCTTTATTCCATATGGAAGGATTCTGTCTGGTCTTATGGTTAACGGATGAATCTGGGATGGATTGAGAGTTAATGACCAGAAGGGGTATTGGCTGAAGAAAGATGCGCCATGGTGGATGCAATAGAAGATTTTGATGATTAAGTGTTTTTAGAATCATGTGTTTAAATTCTATAAGAATCTAGAGCTTTTGTTTTTCTATTATTTCAATTTGTTCATGCTGATCTCGTTCTATGTAATAGTTATCTTTCAATCAGTGAAATTATAATTTTGTTTATTACCATAACTTCATATTATTTATGCTTAAAATTTTTGATGATGTCAAAAAGGGGTAGAAGTATAAAAGATTTTGATGATTAAGTTATAACAAGGATAATCTATATAACATGCATTTTACCACTAACGTGTGCTTGATTGTTGAAACTCTAAACAAGGAACTCTAAACAAGTTCAATAAGCATTCAAAGCATATTACTATAAGCTATTTGAAAGATAAAGCTTAAAGGTATTTTTTAAGAATCTGAAGAAGGTTTGTGCATCTGACTCCTTACACTAGACTCTGAAAGAGTTAGTCCGAAGTCGATTCTAACTGGAGATTCAGGAACTTGTCTGAGTAACATTAATGTTCAAGCTCTCAGTTGAGAATTTGTGTCTTCGAGAATCAAGACTCTCAAGATCTTTCATCTGATCTGTTAGAACTAGGGGGAGCTGTTGCTCAGATGGTCCTTAGTCAAAAGTTCTAATCTTTCACCAAGTCTGTGATTTAGGGGGAGTTTTCAAGTAAAGGTTAAGTAGTCCTTACCTTTTTATTGTTTAACTTTATTTTGATATTATGCGAAATTGTTTCATCAAAATATAGGGTTTTGTCTTCATCAAAAAGGGGGAAGATTGTTAGAACAAGATTTGGTTATGCAATTATGTCTCTGAGTTTTGATGATAATAAAGAGTATGTTTGAGTGAACAATTTTTGCTACTCTAATGTTTGTTGTATTTTTAAGATAAATAAACAGGTTGTTCTTCCAATGAATGGCTTGGCCAAGGAATTAAAAGAGAATATGTTCCACTTCTAAGCTACAAAGGTTCTGCTAAACAAGTAGCAAGGAAAAGCTTCAAAAGGCTCTGAAGTTACTCTGATACTTTCGTCTAAAGAAACCAGTCAGAAGATCTAAAGACAGAAGTGTGAATTATGTCAAGATGTTGAAGACTCAAGTATCATAAGACAAAGGGTTCTGAAGACCAAGTGCTTAAAGACTCTGAAGACGTGGCTCTGAAGATTCGAAAGACTTGAAGTTCTTCTAAACTTTAGTTACGACACAAAGGGTTCTGAAGACCAAGTGCTGAAGAATGTGATTATGAAGATTCCAAGACTTGAAGTTCTTCTGAACTTAGGTTACAATACAAGCTTACAAGACCAAGTGCTGAAGAATGTGATTCTGAAGATTCCAAGACTTGAAGTTCTTTCTACCTTTGGTTGGGATACAAGGTTCCTCAAAACCAAGTGTTGAAGTTTCTAAATAGGAAGATATGAAAACTCTGAAGACTTAAATTTTTGATCAACCAGAAGTTAGATTCTCCACTTCTAAACTCATGCTCGCAGAAGCCTCTGAAGTATAGAAGGAAAGAAGATAACTTTAACATGATACAAATAACACATAGTACGAAAAGATTTATTCCACTACAGCATAAAGTGTGGAATACAAAAAGGATGTGAAAGTACTATTTTGTAACGACTCTCTTTTTCAAATGACCAACTGATATATTTTTAACTGGCTATAAAAATAGGAGCATCATTGTTTCAGTGGTTGTTTTGCTTCATGCCACAATGCAGCAATAATGTAAGTCATTATTGATAAACACAAGTAATAAGATTATCAATCAAGTATCAACAACAAGAGAAACATGAAGAAAATGTAATCTTGAATCATGATTAATTGATGACAGAAAACAAGAAACCTTCGATTCACACTATGCTCATGTCTACATGCTGCAAGGAAATCTTTTGAAGATGCAGAATAAGCAAAAGAAGATCATGGAAGATTCAATTTGTAAATTCACACAAATGATGTGTTACTTCATGATATTTGAGAACGAGGACTATTGTCCAGAATGTTCCAAGGTGAATCCAGATGAAGAAGCTCTTCTCCATACTATCAAGATCAACAAGTTGTCAGAGGCTTATGCAGAAGAAGAATTCAATCATTCAAGTACTCTAGGCTATTGTCCGTGAAGATGAAACTTGAAGAACAAAAGACCACACATTTGAAGATAAAATACAATGTAATATTCTTAATGTGTATTAGGATCTTTTGATGTACTACTTGTGTAGAAGCATCTTATTGTAAGAAAACATTATAAAAACAAATAGTTGTTTGTTCCTTCTAGAGGACCAGTTAGGTCAGAAGCTCTAGGAAGGTTTTGAACAAATCTTCTAAAGGACCAGTTGGGTCTGAAGCTTTAGAAGGTATTGTGTTCCTCAGAGGACCAGTTAGGTCAGAAGCTCTGAGAAGACTAAGATGGTCTCTTAGCGGATGTCAGTCACTTACAGGTAGCTGGTGCCATGAACGCTATATCTGAAATGGATCCTTGAACGGTTCACTAGATGTTAGTCACTGGCGGTTGCCCATGCAAATATAATCGATTTGATTATATTGGATTAAGACCTCGAGTTCAAGGAAAAATCACCTCGTAAAGTTGGATTGGAGTAGCTTGAGGTTATCAAGTGAACCAAGATAAGATCACGTGTTCTTTACCTTTTGCTTATGCCTCTTAGTTTATATTTCTACAGTTTGTCAGAAGCAATAGTTAGATACAATCATAAGAAGCAATCTTTGTGAAGCAAAAGTTCAGAAGCATGAATCAACGTGAAGGAATGTAAAGTGCAAAAAGTTTATCATGAAGTGAAAACCCAATTCAAACCCCCATTTCTTTTATTTTCTTCACATCTTTAGTCAAGAGTGGATTCTTAAATGGATATTTGAATGAATAAGTGTATTTTGAACAACCAAAAGGATTTGTTGACCCCATATTTCCAAAGCATGTGTTCAAATTGAAGAAAGCTCTGTATGGTTTAAAGCAGGCCCCAAGAGCTTGGTATGAAAGGTTGATTGAATTTCTCATTAACCATGATACAAAAAGGGTGGAAGAGACAAAACTTTGTTTGTCAAAGAGAAATGACGTAAATTGATGATAACACATATCTATGTAGATGATATAGTTTTTGGGGGCCTGTCGGATGTGATGGTCCAACATTTTGTCAAGCAGATGCAATCTGATTTTGAGATGCGCTTGGTAGGAGAGTTAACTTTCTTTCTTAGGCTGCAAGTCAAGCAGATGGAAGACTATATTTTTCTTTGTCAGTGCAAGTATGCAAAAAATATTGTGAAAAGTTTGGAATGGAAAATGCAAAGCATAAAGAATTGATTGTCTTTTTAATCATTTTTTATTACTGACAAAGGGGGAGAAAAAGTTATATAATTTTGATAGTATCTAATCTCAAAATCGAGCCCAAACATGATATAATGCTTTTGCTTCTAACCATATGTTTGATGTTTGATTTAGAAACTTTGTGAAAGTTCACTGATTTTCATAGACAAGTTAATTGACAATCACAAGATTAATAAATGGCATCAAAATACACGATCAAGATGTATGAAATATGCTCTAATGAGCTAAGCATCTAGGAATATTGTATTCTTCAGAATCTGATAACCTTTTGAGTGAATTAGGCTTGATCTAGACTCTAATACAACATATGTTTCAGAAGTTGTGAACTCCTTAAAGATATGATTAAATCAAGCTCGGATACCTACATTGTTCAGAAGTTGTGAACTATCTGAAAGTAAGGTAATCGTGTTTTGATAACACCTCTTGTTCAGACGTTGTGAACTTTCTGAAGGTATGGTGATCAGATTCTAACGCTTCATAAGTTATGAACCTTTTGAAACCATGGAAAAGTTGATATGTTACTAAGAATTTTTTAGAAGTTGTGAACTATTTGAAAGAATGTTAATGTGTTCTTTTGCAACATATGCTCGGATACCATGAAGCTTTTCATAAGTTGTAAACTGTCTGAAATTTTTGTAACCACAACCTGTTAAACCAGACTCTTATACTTCAGAAGTTGTGAACTTTCTGAAAGCATGTAAGCCTACTTTCAACCAGGCATCATTTAGAGTTTTTGGACCTTCTGAAGACATGGTCAAATACATGGTCTAAATATATAATCTAAGACATAATCTAAGACATGGTCAGAAGACATGGTTTAAGACATGTTCTAAGACATGTCCAAAAGACATGGTCTAAGACATGTTCTAAGACATGGTCAAAATACATGGTCTATGACATGTTATAGTACAGGGTCAAAAGACATGGTCGTTTAGGAAACGGTTCAGGTGTTGAATCTTCATATGACATGATGCTTTGCACCTTATGGTGGCATAATTCAAGTTTATGGAAGAACCAGTGAATAAGTTTTAATGTTTGATGCAAGTTATCGAGATAGTTACTAAATAGGTTCTAATAATTCACATTGTTTTGATAGTAAGCCAAGTTTTAAGATAAAGACTGGGCATTTCTTGTCAAACTCTGATGAGACGTCAATGAGGAAGTATTCCTTCTCTATGTTACCTTTTGTTTTGAAAAATTCATTTTGTGAGTCTTGGGCTCAAGGGGGCACTTTGAAAAAGCATAAATGATATATTGGGTATTAACATATTCATGGGGAGCTGGTTAGCATTTTTGAGTTTGGGTTCTATGGTGATTACCCAGTTTGAATTGTTATATGAAAATACACGGTTTTGTCATCATAAAAAGGGGGAGATTGTAAGAAAAATATAGGTTATGTATATGACCTTAAGTTTTGATGATAATTTTACATTGTATATTAAAGAACAATTAAGTACTTTAATGGTTTCTGTCTAGTGTGTAAATTTTGCTAAACAGGTTTTAACTCTGGTATAAAGGTGTGTAACATCATCTGTAACACCCCAATTTCTACCCGGTAATTATAAAGAAATTAGAGTATAAAATTTCCAAAACAGCAATTGGGATATCACATTTTCAACTTAAAATACAACATGTAATTTCATTTAAAATAGATACATAATACTTTTAATCAGAAAGATGAACTTAACAACCTGTTTAATCTTTAAACAAAAATCAACTTTTATAATAACTATGCAGCGGATTCAAAACGTTGAACTTTTGAGAATAAATGATAGGATCTTCATCAAATCTCAAACAACTTTAAAACAACCAAACTTCTTGGTAAAAAAACTTAAACTTCAACAGCGAACTGATTAATCAACTATAAAACAAAACATGTGTATTCCACCAATATAATAAAATCTAACAGTAAATAAAACAAGCGTTTATCCCCCCGAGTGCTACGTATCAGAGCTACAACACCGACTCAAACTATCCACGTAGAGGTAACATCACAATAGAAGGGGTGAGAAATCTAACAATCTAATAAATCGTATGATAAATCATATATGACAGAATTTAGATAATGTAAATCACCGTTTAACAAATTATTCACACAACAAACAACCACAACACAATCATCATAGTAATACAACGACATCAATTTATCAACACAACAACTCAAATATGCAACACTGAGATGCAACAACCTATTCAAATGCACATGCGTGTGGTACCAACAGGGCTTCAGCCCTCGTCTCCAAATTTCCAATTAATAGAGGCATCAACAAGGCATAAGCCTTCATCACAGGTTGCCATCAAGGCCAGGGCATAAGCCTTCGTCTCAGTTTGTCAATCCAGGTCGTCGCAAAATATACAATGCATGTGACTCGACATATGCAACTTCACATCACATAACAACATTCATCATTCGTCGCAAAGGCATAAGCCATATTCACCATTGTTACCAATAAATAGAGGTAACTCATCGTCACTAAATTTCCCTGCAACATTGCATTATGAACAAAATTTATCACAACATCATAACATAACAACACATCACAAGGAAAAACCACAACACAGAGTAACACAACTAATTTCATCTAAACCTGCAACCTCGTAATTTATTATCAACATCATCACAAGCAAAAAACAACAACAATTCAACGGAAGCAACACAACACAATTTTATCACCTGCAAATTCATCATTTACGACAAGTATATAATTTATTATATACTCTTAACTCATAAAAATGTCATAATAATATATAATTATAATTTGACTTAATTCTCAATGAATTATAAATCACTCTACCACAATCCCTACAATTCTAAAATAACTCTGGTGCTAAAAATTGCTCTACCGACAACTCTTGTATGTAAAATAATATTTATGAAAATAATTGATTAATGGTCTGACTCAAATAATAGCAAAACAACTCTAAAGGGTCAAATACCTTTACATTTATTTCTACGGCTTATTCTACGGCTTATTAGATTTAATTTTAAACAACTCAAAAACAACGCTGACAACTCTAAACATGTCAGAACCATCCAAAACAATTAAAGTATGACTCTTAATAACTCAAAATAACTCCTGACAATTTTATTGACAACTCTAAATTAAAATTCTATTGATAACTCTATTAGTAACTCTAACAACTCTAATGAAATAGAAATTAAATTAAATTAATCAATTAACTCTAATAGTTATTTTTATCTCAAACTCCTAAAATATTAAATTAACAATATGAAATTATTATTATTATTATTATTATTATTATTATTAATTAAACTAATAAAATATTATATATTATAAACCTAAAACATAGTTCTTAATTAGAATATAACTTCATAATTTTTCTGAATTTCAATTAGCACGTGAGCATGATTTATCAATGATAATATTCTACATTGGTTTTAAAAAGGAATCATGGAAGAATACAGTATATGGTGTTATCACTTATTAACTACCAAATTATTAAATAAGCAAAATACATAGCAAAGTTCATATCAACATATATCATAAAAACAAATGATCCAATAGGTTATGGCTATCGAAAACATGATAACTCGAAAATGTATCGTATATTTGAATCAATTTACATGATATATATCCGCATTTTATTTAAACTAAATTACTTTTTATCCCTATTATATCGGTATTTTATATGTTTTCAGATATTTAATATTTACAAGGCATATAAGAAGAAAGTCGCAAAAAGTTGAGTGAATCGAGCCTAAAATCCACAAAAAGGGAAAAATATGCAAGCATGTGGTGTAATATCAAAATGAGGGTGTGAAAGCAAGGCTGGAGGAAAAGAAATGAAAAAGCAACAAGGCACAACCCATTACCACACGCGTTTCTCACTAGTCTATCATGTGTGACGGTCGTCACACACTCCCTCCATGCAACCCTAACGGTTGTTACGACCTAGGAAGGAAAGCTTCCTCATGAAGCAATCCCATGACGGTCGTCACATCTCCTCAAACAAACCCTAGCGACCGCCACAGAGAGGATTTCGCTTGCAGAAAAATTCGGAAAAAGAAAGCAACTCACGTAACGATTCCTACTTTCCTGCCACACTCCAACTCTATAAATAGGCAGCGAGATGCTTCATTTTTGGACCCCTTCTTTTCACTTAGCTTTGCTGTTATTCTCATAAATTTTCCAAGAATTTATTTCAGCTTTAATTTTCCTTCACCAATTTTCATTTATTTTCCTCATTTCAGCTTTATTTTTCATAGCAATTTCCACATCGAAATTGTGTGAATCTTTTGTTGGTTCTAACCTTAAGTTAGAACCGAGCTTTTATTTTCTTTCTTGAATTTATTTTCGAGCAATCAAGGCGATCTCACCGATGTGGAGACACCGCGATTAAGGATTTATTTGCAATTTTTGTGTTTATTTTTAAGCTTTAATTTATTATTGTCAAAATTGTTCTAATGCTTGGGTTTATTTTGTCTGATGTTATTTATTATCGTTGCGCTATTATTGAATTTTATAACATGCTAGGCTAAATTAGTTTATCGGTATGTAAGGTCATATAGCCGACAGAGTTTAGCAATATCAATTGAGCAATTCTCTTTAAATGAACAATTTTCTTGTTTCAATTACCAATTATAATAATCAACTATTTTATTACGAGAGTAAAGTACAGATGGAAGTTAGGATCAATAAAACAAGAGTTTGAGATAATAACTAGACAATGGTAATTGTGCATTAATTTAAAATACAGTGAGAGCGCTTTTAAGTTAGTTAGATCTTATTTGTTTTCAAAAATTATTTTTAAACTTTAACTGATACAGCGAGAGCACTCACTTAGGTTTAATTATAAGATCTGAATCAATAAACACGAAAGTGTGAGAAGAGGGTTTTCAAACAAATATTTTCTATTGAAAGTTGTTTTGATAATCTGATTTTGTCAATGAATTGCTAAATCCCTGAAGTCCGACCATTACATACCGCTAACTCCCCTTTAATTTAAACTAGATTATATTCATTTAAGTTCCCTGAAACCCTAAATCAATTATATTACTATCCTTAGATTTACGTAGTAACCTAAGATAGCGATAGTTCGATATTTCGTCCCTTGGGATTCAATAGTCTTTAAAGCTACACGCAATAGGCTTTTATACTTGCAGTCTAGATTTCTTAAGACACACAAAGTCACGATCACTACAGTTCATATGTACACCTATTCACCAAACCATGTATATGAGTGAAGGAATGAAAATCACAACTGTTCTCTAATTACTCTATAATAACACATACAAATTTTGTCTTCAAAATCAATTTTAACAACATAAAACTCAAGACAAATATCATCATATTCAAGGATTGTTCATCAAAACCTAACAATGTCAAAATCATAAAAAAATTTGGGGTTTTCAACCTAACCATGCTTCTCACCAAACAGAACAACCACAAATGTATCGTAAATCCCCCATTATCCTAATTCCCACATACTACTTGTCATACCACTCATTAGAAAGTCAGGACTCCACCCTTACCTTGAATTGAAGGTCGCTCTACGGAGTTCTGGTCGAATTTTCAGTTTGGATTTCGGTCTGCAATTTTCTCCTAACGGCTAGATCTTTAAACCCTTATTCCTCTCTTGCCAACCTTTTCTTTTATTTTTCCACGTACTGATTCTTCTTCTCATTTTCTAACAACTAATATATTAATATTCTATTATTTAAATAACCATAATAATAAGTCTCAGTACACTAATGGGCCTACTATTCTTACTCTCACTTTACTACGTACTACCACTACAACAAGCCCAACACATTTATTCTAATATTATTATTATTATTAATAACCAAATAATAATATTATTAATTTTAATCTACCGACTATTCAACAATTAAACAACTAATTTAACTAATAATTTGACAACTCAGATTTAAAATAATTTGAAATATTTAATTAACTGATTAATTAAATATCCGGGCGTTACAACTCTCCCCATTCAGAATATTTTCGTCCTCGAAAATCTAATAGCTACTACCATTCTTAACGCGAACTTCGCAACTAACTCCTTGATCTCCAATTCACGTTTTGTTACACTTCGACACTACCTCTTGTCACAACAATAACTCAATGCGACTTAAATCAAATATACCCATGCTAAACGCTCAACACTTCCACAACATAATCCGTTAATAACTTACCAACCACTTCAACATTACTCTAACATATCAACATCCAAATCAATAACAATTATATCATATACTTACTCTTGGATATCCAACATCATATTATCACCTTAACAACATCTTCAACACAACCAACATCAATTGCTGCATCATTCCTTTCAGCCATATAAACTTATCACTACAACATAAACAATGGTTAGAAAACTAATAAACAGTATTCGATTGTTAAACAACATTACGACTCGACAACTTTGGCCAGATGGATCGACCTGCTCTGATATCACTAATGTAACACCCCAATTTCTACCAGATAATTATAAATAAATCAGAGTATAAAATTTCCAAAACAGCAATTGAGATATCACATTATCAACTTAAAAACTCAACATGTAATTTCATTTAAAACATATACATAATACTTTTTAATCAGAAAGATAAACTCAACAACCTGTTTAATCTTCAAACACAAATCAATTTTTATAATAACTACGCACCAGATTCTCAATGTTGAACTTTTGAGAATAAATGATAGGATCTTCATCAAAACTCAAACAACTTTAAAAGAACCAAACTTCTTGGTAAAACAACTTAAACTTCAACAACGAACTGATTAATCAACGATAAAACAAAATATGTGTATTCCATCAACATAATAGAATCTAACAGTAAATAAAACAAGCATTTATCCCCCCGAGTGCTACATATCAGAGCGACAACACCGACTCAAACTAACAAC
Source organism: Vicia sativa (assembly GCA_021764765.1). Taxonomy (NCBI): domain Eukaryota; kingdom Viridiplantae; phylum Streptophyta; class Magnoliopsida; order Fabales; family Fabaceae; genus Vicia; species Vicia sativa. The sequence continues at coordinate 153,681,830 of CM038792.1, forward strand.
AACTAGATCTTTATTCTTTATTACCTGCACATTATCCACGTAGAGGTAACCTCACAACAGAAGGGGTGAGATATCTAACAATATAATAAATCGTATGATAAATAATATATGACAGAATTTAGATAATGTAAATCATCACTTCACAAATTATTCACACAACAAACAATCACAACACAATCATCAATGTAATACAACGACAATAATTTATCAACACAGCAACTCAAATATGCAACACTGAGATGCAAAAACTTATTCAAATGCACATGCATGTGGCACCAACGGAGCTTCAGCCCCCATCGCCAAATTTCCAATTAATAGAGCCATCAACAAGGCATAAGCCTTCATCACAGGTTGCCATCAAGGCCAGGGCATAAGCTTTCGTCGCAGTTTGTCAATCCAGGCCGTCGCAAAATATGCAATGCATGTGACTCGACACATGCAACATCACATCACATAACAACATTCATCATTCGTCGCAAAGGCATAAGCCTATATCACCATTGTTACTAATAAATAGAGGTAACTCATTGTGACTAAATTTCCCTGCAACATCGCATTATCAACAAAATTTATCACAACATCATAACATCACAACACATCATAAGGAAAAACAACAACACAGAGTAACACAACCAATTTCATCACAACCTGCAACCTCGCAATTTATTATCAACATCATCACAAGCAAACAACAACAATTCAACAAAAGCAATACAATGCAATTTTATCACCTGAAAATTCATCATTTACGGCAAGTATATAATTTATTATATACTCTTAACTCATAAAAATGTCATAATAATATATAATTATAACTTGACATAATTCTCAATGAATTATAAATCACTCTACCACTTGTATATAAAATAATATTTATAATTGGTTAATGGTCTGACTCAAGTAATAGCAAAACAACTCTAAAGGTCAAATACCTTTATCTTTAATTCTACGGCTTATTCTATGGCTTATTAGATTTAACTTTAAACAACTCGGAAACAATGCTGACAACTATAAACATGTCAGAATCACCCAAAATAATTAAAGTATGACTCTTGATAACTCAAAATAACTCTTGACAATTTTATTGACAACTCTAACAATTCTATTGATAACTCTATTAGCAACTCTAACAACTCTAATAAAATAAAAATAAAATAAAATTAATCAATTAATTCAACTAGTTATTTTTATCTCAAATTCCTAAAAATTAAACTAACAATATGAAATTATTATTATTATTAATTAAATTAATAAAATATTATATATTATAAATCTAAAACATAGTTCTTAATTAGAATATAAGGTTTTATTATAAATGAAATGAATTGATCTTTTCTAGTAAAACAAAATTAGTTTATAAGTTCATAATTAGATTATAAGTTCATAATTTTTCTGAATTTCAATTATCACGTGAACATGATTTATCAATGATAATATTCTACATTGGTTTTAAAAAGGAATCATGAAAGAATACAGTATATGGTGTTATCACTTATTAAGTACCAAATTATTAAATAAGCAATATACATAGCAAAGTTCATATCAATATATATCATAAAAACAAGAAATGCTACTTTACACTAAAGTGTACACTTATACCGTAAATTATACTACAAATGCATACTTATTAATTTTTAATAATTTGTTTTCTTAGTTTGATAATTGTGTGGCATTAAATAATGAATATGTATACGTTGTAAAACTCATACGGTGTTAAAAAACAGTGTTAGCATAACATGACTCTAAAAACAAATGATACTATAGGTTATGTCTATCGAAAACATGATAAAACAATAAGAAGCTACGCTACAGTACATACGTACACCTATTCACCAAACCATGTATATGAGTAAAGGAATGAAAATCACAAATATTCTCTAATTACTCTATAATAACACATACAAATTTTGTCTTCAAAATCAATTTAACAACGCATAACACATACAAATTTTGTCTTCAAAATCAATTTAACAAGTAAAACTCAAGACAAATATCATCATATTGAAAGATTCTTCATCAAAACCTAACAATATTAAAATCGTAAAAATTTGGAGTTTTCAATCTAATAATGTTTTCCACCAAACAGAACAACCACAAATGCATAGTAAATTTTTCATTATTCTAATTTCTACATACTACTCATCATACTACCATTAGAAAGTCAGAACTCCACCACTACTTTGAATTGAAGGTCGCTCTACGGAGTTTCGGTCAAATTTTCGATTTGGATTTCGGTCTGCAATTTTCTCCCGACGGCTAGATCTTCAAATCCTTATTCCTCTCTTGCCAACCTTTTCTTTTATTTTTCCACGTACTAATTTTTCTTATTATTTTCTAACAAATATTATATTAATATTCTATTATTTAAATAACCATAATAATAAATCTTAGTACACTAATGAGCCTACTATTCTTACTCTCACTTTACTATGTAATACCACTACAACAAGTCCAACACATTTATTCTAATATTGTTATTATTATTATTAATAACCAACTAATATTATTATTAATATTAATCTACCGTTCAACAATTAAACAATTAATTTAACTAACAATTCGACAACTCAAATCTGAAATAATTTGAAATATTTAATTAACTAATTAATTAAATATTCAGGCGTTATATCATCAAGTTCTGAACTCAACACTCTGGAAGAATATATTTGGTGTGTTACAAAATAAGTCAAAATTCGGGAATGCTTCTTATGCAACAGTTCTAAGGAACGTTAGTACAAGAGCTTTTAATTGTGTTTTCGAAAGGAAGCTTTGAAGGCCTTCTAGAGCTTTGCTTCTGTTGTCCTAAGTTGCGAAGATGCTGAAGACAAGGTTATGTTGAACAAGTTCTGAAGATCTAAAGACATTACTTCTAAAGACCAAATGGTGAAGACTCTTAACACAAGGTTATGTTGAATAATTTCTAAAGACTCGAAAGACTTAGGCTAAGAATATTCAAGTTCTGATTCTTCTATAACATGCTTCATCAACATACATTAGAAGCCTCCAAAGAAATATAATATAATGATCAGGATTGACTTGCAGGAGATGATGAGTATTGTTAAGGACCAAATTGTGGATAATTTGTATATCATTTTGTGGTCCTTTACAATGTCTTTTGTTTAATTAATAGTATTTAATGTAGTATTTTGGTATAATTATGTTTTTATTTAGTTTTTGTTTATAATATATTATTTAACTTAGTTTACATTTGAATTGTAGGTTTAATATTGATTCCCTCAAGCTTGGATTCAAGGAAACTTGAAGAGCTCTTGGGACTTTTTGAAGAGATTTTGGAAAGAAGATGCTGTGTCGCCCAAATAGATAAAGATGAAAAGATATAAGCAGATCACGGACTTAGCGGTCTCATGAAAATCGAATAAGGACAAGGACCCATACTTTCACTTTTGGCTCACCAACTCTGCTTTTTCCACCGCTTTGTGCTAGAAAGGCTAAAAACACATTTCTTCTCTATATTCATCATTGTTGTAATCTAGGGCATAGAGAATTGGATTTTGAATATTGTTCTTAGTGATTTTCTTCTATGTTCATCATCTTCTCCAACAATCTTGTAAGCAAAACAACCATGAGAATGTGTAGCTAAGCTCTTTTTGTGTCAAGATTAGAGGTAGTTGACCAAACTTTCATGTATTTCTTTTAATCTCTTTGTGTATGAACATGGTTGATAACTTATATATGTTGAATATCTTTGTTCTACTATCTCTTTATGCTTTGAATCATGATTGAAAAAGGATGTTTCAAAGTTGACCTAGGATATTCTTCCACTAATGAACAAATGCTATAAATAGATTTGTGAGTTAGTGTTTACTTGTATTGAACTTCATTATTATCATGTCAATAGTTGTAGTGAGAAATCATTCAAAGATTTACATGATAAAACTCACAATCTTGGTGAGAAATCAACAAGATTGAGAGGATACGTATTTATAGCAATCATCAACTAGTTCATCACTTGGTTAAGAGAATGCACATGAAATTAGGTTAATGAAACTAATCTTGACATGCTTCCATCATTTGAAAACAAACCCAAACTCTCTTGAATCCAAACATAACTCTCTTTGAAAAGGATTTTAAAGTTGTTTGCTTGAAACTTATGACACTAGTAGTTTAGAAAACAAACCCTTGTGTTACTTAATCTTAAAATACGCTTTTACTATTGAAAGACTACAATATCACATCAATCCATGTGGATACGATAATTGAAATACTTGAATCATCAAACATTTCTACAACAAAATGACGCCGTTGCTGGGGATTGGCGTTTGATATTGCAAGTATCGCAATAGTTGTGTGTTTTAAGATTTTTGTTTACTAATCTCTCTTTGTGTCTTTTGTGTGGCTAGAATTTTTCAGGTTATAGTTTATGCGAGGAAGTGTTCCGGTCGATCAACTCCTATTCGATCCAAAAATTGAAAGGACGACAAAAAGACTTAATAGCAGTGATAAACGAAGGAAAAGACTAGCTAGGCAAAGACAAGAAAGAGGAGAGTCATCTACTTCTTCTACACCACCGGTGTTAGGAGAAGTCATTATGGCGGATCAACCACCACCACCACCACCACCGAGGGGGCCTTGTGTAAATAGCCCTCTTCACACCGCTCAATTTGCTCGCCAAGCCAATGCGAGGTTCACGGAGATGAAGACGGGATTGCTCTAACTTCTTTATGCAAATCCTTTTCATGGTCATGACCATGAAGATCCATACACCCACCTCACTAAGTTCTACAAAATGCGGGTGGGCGGAGCTGGAGGTCGAAGAGGAGCAATACTTTCAAAGGCTTTTCCCTCATTTTTTAGTGGGGAAAGCAAAGGATTGGTATCTAGACCAACCGCAAGACACTATGACAAATTGGAATGCGTTGGAGGAGAAATTCCTTGAAAGGTTTTTTCCTCAATCAAGATTCATGGAAGCAAAAACCGTGATTTCGGTATTTTCTCAAGGTGTTAATGAGACTTTGAATAGGACTTGGAAGAGATATAAGTCCATGCTTAGAAAATGCCCTAGCCATGGTTTTTATGAAATCACTCAAATTCACATTTTCCGCAATGGTCTCCAACCTCAACATAAATTGTTGTTGGATGCTACGGCGGGAGGTTCTTTAATGACGAAGACACCATATGAAGCAACTCAAATCATTGAGAAGATGGGAATAAATGACCACCAAGTTCAAAATGATCAAGGGGATGCGCAAATGAAAACGGGAGCTCTTGAAATTGGTTCTAGTCATGAAGCACTTGTAGCGCAAAACAAATTGTTTTCAAAGCAAGTTGAAGAATTGACCAAGAAAATGGCAAGACTTACACAACAAATCATGGAGATGCATGGTTCATCTAGCAAACAAACACAACAAATTGCTAGTAGTGAATTATGTAAGGGTGACCACAAGACCGATTTTTGTCCCCCGGAAAATGAAGAAGCAAATTATATGGCCAACCAAGGGCAAAGATACCAACAAAGACCTCCTTATCAAAATCAAGACCAAGGTTACCAACAAAGAGGTAACCAAGGTTATCAAGGTGGATGGAGACAAGAAAACAACAATCAAGCTAGACAAAATCCGTACCAAAGTGGAACTCAAAATCAAAATCAAGCTCAACCTCAAAATCAAGCTAGAACTTCAAACATCCAAGATACACTTGCTCAATTCATGCAAGCTTCTATGGCAAACCAAAAGAGCACGGAGGCATCGATCAAGAATTTAGAAACTCAAATGGGGCAATTAGCAAAGCAAATTTTCGATCAAAGTGCTTCGACCTCATTTTCTCCAACTACTCAAGCAAATCCAAAGGAGCATTGTAAATCTATTACAACTAGGAGTGGTAGAGTTGTTGAAGAGAAAAAGAAAGAAGTGAAGAGAAAAGACCAAGTAAAGAATGATGAAGAAATAGTTGTGGAGGAAGTTGTAGTTGAAAAAGATGATGAGAATGTTGTTGTGGGGGATGTTTTAGTTGAAAATGATGTTGTAGTCGAAAATGAAAATGTTGATAATGATGAAGTTGAAAAGGAAAAAGTGGAGGAAAAGAAGAAGAAATTGAGAAGGGGAAAGGAGAAGGAAGTCACTCTACCATTACGAAACTTACCTTATCCTCATGCCCCGTCTAAAAAGGATGTTTCTAGACACTATGCTCGGTTTATGGATATTTTTAAACAATTACAAATTAATATTCCATTCACCGAGGCATTGGAGCAAATGCCTAAATATGCCAAATTCATGAAGGACATATTGACAAAGAAGAAAAGGTACACGGATCAAGAGACTATTATGGTTGATGCAAGTTGTAGTGCGATAATCCAACGTACTATACCAAAAAAAGAAAGTGATCCGGGGCGTGTAACTTTGCCCGTTACCATTGGAGATGTCTATATCGGCAAAGGATTGATTGACTTGGGATCGAGCATCAACTTAATTCCATTATCCATTGTAAAGAGGTTGGGGATATCGAATTAAAGTCTACGAAAATGACGTTGCAATTGGCGGACAAGTCTATTACTCGCCCACATGGCGTAGCTTTAGATTTGCTAGTCAAAGTGGATAAATTCTTTTTCCCGGTTGACTTTGTTGTGATAGAGATGGAGGAAGACTTGGAGGCACCTTTAATTCTAGGCCGGCCATTCATGAAGACGGCAAGAATGATGATTGACATTGATGATGGTTTGATGAAGGTGCGGGTTCAAGATGAAGAAATTTGTTTCAATCTTTTTGAAGAAATGAAGCATTCGAATGACAAAAAAGATTGTTTCAAAATAGATGCTATCGAAGAGTCAATAGAAGAAGTTAATGTGCTTGATGATAATGATAGGCGTGAACTTGAAGAGTGTTTAAAGGGGATGGAGATTTCTAAAGAAATGCACCCATGGGAGGAGGAAGTGGAGATTTTGAAGAATGATCCCAAAGAAGAAGAGCAAAAATGTGAGTTGAAAGCATTACCTTCTCACTTGAAGTATGTGTTTCTTGAGGACGGAGGTGAGAAACCCGTAATCATTAGTAATACATTATCGGAGAAGGAGGAGGAAAGCTTAATTCACGTTTTGAAGTCTAACAAAAATGCAATTGGTTGGGTTTTAGCCGATTTGAAAGGCATAAGCCCAACTTATTGTATGCATAACATCATGATGGAGGAAGAGTTCAAGCCGGTAGCCCAACCTCAGAGGCGTTTGAATCCGGTTATGAAGGAAGTGGTTAGAAAAGAAGTGGTCAAGATGTTGGAAGTCGGGATGATTTATCCGATCTCGGATAGTACTTTAGTTAGTCCGGTGCATGTGGTTCCGAAAAAAGGAGGCTTGACGGTTGTATCGAATGATAAGAATGAATTAGTGCCGACAAGAAAAGTGACGGGATGGGGAATGTGCATCGATTATAGAAGGCTAAACAAAGCCACTAGAAAGGATCATTTTCCTCTTCCATTTATGGATCAAATGTTGGAAAGATTCTCGGGTCAACAATATTATTGTTTCTTGGATGGTTACTCGGGGTACAATCAAATTTCGATGAATCCGGAAGATCACGAGAAGACGGCTTTCACATGTCCATTTGGAATATTTGCGTATAGACGTATACCTTTTGGCTTATGTAATGCGCCGGAAACCTTTCAAAGATGCATGCAAGCCATTTTTGTCGATTTGATTGAGAAGACGATTGAAGTATTCATGGATGATTTCTCCGTTTTTGGAGCATCCTTTGATTTATTCTTGGAGAATTTGGACACCGTCTTGAAGAGGTGTGTTGATACGAATTTGGTGTTGAATTGGGAAAAGTGCAATTTCATGGTGACCGAGGGCATTGTTCTTGGACACAAAATATCTTCAAAAGGGACCGAGGTTGATAAAGCCAAGATCGATGTGATCGAGACGCTCCCCCCACCAACAAATGTTAAAGGAATTCGGAGCTTTCTAGGACATGCGGATTTCTATCGAAGATTCATCAAAGACTTCTCAAAGATAGCAAAGCCATTGAGCAACTTGCTCAACAAAGATAAGTCTTTCATTTTTGATAGAGATTGTTTAATGGCTTTTGAAAAATTAAAAGAAAACTTGATCAATGCACCAATAATCACCGCACCAAATTGGAAACTTGATTTTGAATTGATGTGTGATGCGAGTGATTATGCGGTGGGAGCCGTACTTGGCCAAAGAAAGAACAAAATTTTCCATGCTATACATTATGCGAGCAAAGTTTTGAATGATGCTCAAATTAACTACGCAACAACTGAAAAAGAGTTGCTTGCCATAGTGTATGCATTGGAAAAATTTCGTCCTTATCTTATCGGCTTAAAAGTCGTGATTTTCACAGACCATTCGGCGATTAAATATTTGCTCACCAAATCGAACTCCAAACAACGATTGATCCGATGGATTCTTTTGTTGCAAGAATTTGATTTGGAGGTCCGAGACAAAAAAGTTTTGGAAAATTTGGTGGCGGATCATTTATCTCGCCTGGTGAACGTGAGAATCACTGACAAAGAGAATGAGGTTAGGGAGGAGTTCCCAGATGAAAAGTTGTATGCAATCCAAGAGCGGTCGTGGTTTGCCGATATGGCCAATTACAAAGCCGCGGGATTGATGACGGAGGATCTAACATGGAATGAAAAAAGAAAATTCTTGGCCGATGCCAAGTACTATGTTCGGGATGAACCTTATCTATTTAGGTTGAGTAGTGATGGTTTGTTAAGGAGATGCGTGTCTAGTGAGGAAGTGAAAGACATTCTTTGGCATTGTCATAACTCCCCTTGTGGGGGACATTATAATGGATTGCGAACGGACACTAAAGTCCTTCAATCGGGATTTTATTGGCCTTCTTTGTTTAAAGATGCTTATTCACATGCAAAGAGTTGTGATAAATGCCAAAGGAGTGGCGGAATAGGGAAGAGAGATGAGATGCCTCTAAATAATATGTTGGAAGTTGAAGTGTTTGATTGTTGGGGTATTGATTTTGTTGGTCCATTTCCTTCATCATTTTCTAACGAATACATTCTAGTGGCCGTTGATTATGTGTCTAAGTGGGTGGATGCCATTGCTTCACCTAAGGCCGATGCTAAGACCGTGATAAATTTTTTGAAGAAAAACATATTTTCACGGTTTGGTGTGCCTTGGGTGTTGATAAGTGATGGAGGTTCTCACTTTTGCAATACACTATTACAGAAAATTTTGAAACAATATGGTGTAAGGCATAAAGTTACAACTCCCTACCATCCACAAGCAAACGATCAAACTAAAGTGTCGAATAGAGAGATTAAAAAAATTCTTGAAAAAACTGTTTCTAGTTCAAGGAAGGATTGGTCATTAAAACTTGATGAAGCTTTATGGGCGTATCGAACCGCCTATAATGCTCCTATTGGACTAACCCCCTTTTAGGTTGTGTACGGAAAGACTTGTCACCTTCCAGTCGAGATGGAACACAAAGCTCTATGGGCTCTTCGATTCTTGAATTTTGATTCTTCTCTGGCAGGTGACAAGAGGAAAGAGCAACTCGTGGAGTTGGAGGAATTGAGAGATGGAGCATACCATTCAAACAAAAAATACAAGGCAAAGGTGAAAGTGTTTCATGACAAGAAGATCAAAAACAAAGATTTTCAACCGGGGTAAAGCGTCCTTTTGTTCAATTCTCAGATGAGACTTTTTCCGGGAAAACTTAAGACGAAGTGGTCCGGTCCTTTTGTAGTCAAGGATGTGAAAGACTATGGAGCAGTTGTTTTGCAAGATCCTAAGGGTAAGAATGAATGGACGGTGAATGGATAACGGTTGAAGAAGTATGTTGGCGGCGAGGTGAGCCGAGAGATTGTCGCATCATATTTTGATGATCCTTGATCATCATGAACCGTCGAGCTCTAACGACGTTAAACAAAGCGCTTGTTGGGAGGCACCCCAACATTTTAAGTATTTATGTTGCAGTCGTTTGGGTATTTTCTCTTTGTAAATTTTCTGTTTTTAAAAAATTTTCAGAATTCTGCAGAGGGTGCTTAGCGCGGTTAGGGCGCGCTTAGCGCGACTTTTGACCCATCAGACAGAACATTTCGCGCTTAGCGCGATGGGGACCGCGCTTAGCGCGACCTGTGTTAAAAAAAATATTTTTTTTCAAAAACAAGTTTACCCAGGCCCAACTTTTTGGCCTGGTTTGTTTTTAAATACAGTAGGGTTTTTCTTTTGGTTCCTTTCACCATTGTCACTATTTTTCTCATCCTCTCAAGAAATCCCAAAAACCCCCCACAACCCCAAATCAACAATTCGTGCAATTTCGTGTGTTTTCTAACTCATTCAAGCATCAAGGTTGGTTTCCCTCTTAGTTTCCATCTTTTATTTCGAGTTTTCTCCCCTTGCATGTTAGGAATTTAGGAAGTTAGGGTTTGAAATTTAGGGTTTTTCTCTTAGAATTAGGATGTTGTGATTGTATATAATGTGTAGGTTAGGAATTTCGTTCTGATTAGGGTTAGATTTGTGGGTAATTTCTGCTTTTTGCAGAAAATTTTTTCAGAATATCGCAGAGCCCGCTTAGCGCGGTCTGCTATATGCTAAAAAATTTTCCTGTTGTGTTTTGCTTATTCTGTTTAATCTTGAAGCGTGTGGTTACGTTCCACTGTTGTTTGCATGATTTATTTCTAACGGGCATCTCGGTGTCGCATTTTGTTGATTTTTGTGTTGTTTTCAGATGGCTCCCAAAAGGCAAAAAGTTGCGTCCGCCGGAGCTGGGTCCTCAAGACCTAGTTCTTTTGATGGCACTCGATTTCTAGGGCCCTCCCAAGAGGCCAGGTACAAGGAGCTTGAGGAGCGGAATATCTGGTCTGAGAGAATCATTCGCCTGAGTGATCGTGGACACTACTCTGGCCCAGACGCTATTTTGGACAACTATGGATTGGGTGTTCTATGTGAGCCCCAATCTAAAGTTAATGTAGAGCTGGTGCGGGAGTTTTATGCTAATGCCATCCCCTCGAAAGGGAATGCTTTTCAGTTCACCACCCTGGTTCAGGGAAAATCTGTTTCTTTCTCTCGCTCCTCCATTAACAGTTTTTTGGGAATCAATTGGACAACCCCAGAGGAAGAGTTGGATATTTACCATGAGCACCTGGCTCGTGGTAATTGGGATTATGACACGTTGAGGAGTAAAATTTGTCTAACCGGACATTCTTATGAACTTAATCGAGCTAGCCAACCTCTGAAGTTTAATCGGTCCAGCCTCAAAACAAGAGCCCGTGTTCTTATGTGTGTGGTCTTATACAACTTGCGACCACGAAGCCACACCTCCTCGATACCCATGGAAACCGTCGGCCTTATTGCATACATGCTTGATGAAGCTCAGATCGACGTTGGTCGGTTGATTGCAAATGAATTAAAAAGGGTTGCTTTGAGCTATACCTCCAGGGGGAGCATATCAAATGTGCCCTCACTAATCCTGGTTTGATGATGAGACTTTTGAAGAGGGCGATGATTGTTTTTCTGGCTGTTGGGCACCTCACAATAGACGGTGTCATTGATGACGGTTATTGTGACCGCTATTGTAGGACCTTTGATGCTAACCCTGCAGCCCAGGCTGTACCTGTTGCTGCTGCCCTTCCTCAAGTCGGTCGAGGAGAAGAGTGGAACCGGCAGATGCATTTTGCTCATCATCGAGCATTTATGTTCATGCACGAGAGTATGGAGCAACTGGCATTGCAGATTTGTGAGCCGGGAGTGGATCATTTCACTCGCACGAGCCAGCAGATGAGTGATTATGCCAGTTGGCCTGGGGTCGGGCCAAATGCAGAGGAGGAGGTAGCAGATGCAGAAGGTGATGATGATGATGAGGAGGAGGATGATGGTGAATCTGGTTCTGGTTCGGATACTCCGGGAGATTCCATCCTGGAGGCTTCAGACTGATTTTCTTTTATTTCCTTTGTTTTTATTTTAGTACTTTTTATTTTTAGTACTTTTTGGTTTTTAGTTTATGTTTTTGTTTTAGTTCCTTAGGACTTAGTGAATTTTGTTGGTTGCCATCCTTTTTAGGATGTGTTTGTAATTTCAAATTTCCATTTTGTAGGCAAAGTGCCTAAGTACAACATTTTTATTTTGGAACACCATTTTGGGGTGTCCTTTTTATTTATTTTGCCTTATTTTATTTTAAAGTATTCCTAGTTTATTTTAAATTGTACTTCTTTTGATTTGTCCTGATTCAACGGTACTCGAAAGCAAGTAAGTGTGTTTCACCAAAAAGTGATGGTGATGATATAATTCTCAACTCAATCCTCAATTAAGGTACATTTTTAATCGTTTTGTAGAATATTAACATGTCTATGAAATTTGTGCTTTATGCAAAATATCTTGGCATGTACATAAAAAATTTGTGTTCAAATTCGAATCATTCGGACTTAAACCACAAAGGTGAGAAGCTTTCCACCTTATACCAAATATTGAGTGTCTAGTAGTTATGTTAACTCGTGTGATTCATGTTTAATCTTAATTTGTTTTTGACATTGTGGAAACTTAGAGAGGATCAAGGTAATTTTTTTTGTGCATTGTGAGAAAAACCATCAATTTCAAAAGGGCTTCAACTAACCGTGAGTGAGTGAATCTTTGTGAACCCTTTTGAGCTTAAAAATCGAATTTGTGGAATGAATCTATCAAATCAACTAATTGTTAAGTAGGCCACTTAATAGTTGTTGATAATTTATGAAAATTCAATGATGATTCATTCTATAAATTTTTCTTATTTGTGAACACCAACCCTTTTGTTGATTAACCCTTTGAAGAGCATGTTCTTAAATAAAAAGGATTGATAAATTCAAGTTGGGGAGGTTGATCAAAAAGAACCTTCAATTGATGACACAATGATCCAAAAGAAAAGAAAAAAAATAGAGAAAAGAAAAATCCAAAAGAAAAAAAAATATATGCATATGAAAAGAAAAAGAAAAAGAAGGATCATTGTGTGAGAAATAGAAAAGTGGTTGTGATTAATAAGAGGAAGTGGGAATGATTTTGTGAAATGCTCTTCATCATCTTTGCCCAAATTTTTTCAATGGCTTTGTACTTAAATATCCCTTGTTTTTAACCCAAGCCAAGTTAAAACCCTTGAAAGTCCTTAGTGATCTTTGTTTCCATGTTGCTCATTTACTTGTTTTGATGAATGCATGAATTATTCTGGATGTGCATGATTATTAGTGAGAGTGTTTAGTCCTTTGTAAATATTGCATTTTGTTCTTCAAGGTATATTGAAGAAATCTTTAGGTGATTCAAGTGTGAACATGTCTTTTGTTTTGTCTACATGTGTGTTCACAGTGATTTCTGGTGAAACAACCGCTAGTCCTCCAAACTATCGAATAAGCTTTATGATTGTTATTCAATTCCTCTGGTAACTTGCAGGATCGACTAGATTGATCCTATGGGGTATTGGTCGTTTGGATATATTTAATAACTAAACTAGTATTAATGTTTAAGACTTATATTTAGAGTGTTTTATGTATGTCCAATGTATTCCGATTGCAGTGCTAAATAACTTGATGCCATGATTAAATAAAGAAACATAATATTGACTTGAATGAGTAAATAAATAAAGATTCGATTTACAAAGAAAAGTGTAAGTGCATGAATACTTAAATGAATTTTAAATGTAAAAGACTTTTAAAGTAAGAGCATGAAATGTAAAAGACATCTGGAATGTAAAAGACATGAATGTAAAAGACTTCTGAAATGTAAAGGACTTCGAAATAGAAGAAAACGTTTAAATGCAGAAAGTAGTTAAATGGCTTTGAATGTAAAGATATGTAAAAGACATTGATGCGAAGATAAAGGATAAACTGGAAAGATAAAGATTCTTTTACTGAATTATAAAGGTTTTGGTGCAACCATACGTACATTGTTCGAGCATTCGTTTCCCTAGCCATGTGGTATTTTGAATGTTTACTGAATTTTGTACAATAGATATGACACACGAAATCCTAACACTAAGACTTCTATTTATACTACTTCGACCATAACGGTCTGACTTATGAGATCTTGCCACGTTCAGAACATGCAGGACACTGCGCTTCTCTAGCTTCCACGCGTCTTCGAACCGTCTCCAGCGCATATATTCTAACTTCCAATTATCCCGCTCGCGTTTGAATTTCAAATGCTGTGGCTATCTTCGCTTCGAACTCGCTTTACAGACACAACCTTATTACCACTTCGAAGCTTCTTTTACATATATCATCATAACTGCCATTCGAAGCTCCGAGCTTTAGTATGTCTATTTCGAAAAGCCATTTCTCCCATTCCGAACTGTGACATTCACTTTGTTCCAACGAACACTAACATCATTTCGTTTCGAATTTGAGATTTTTACTTCGAACCATATATATCAAAATCTTCTGCCAACAAAATGCCCCTTTAAAATATGTATTTCGAACCTCTTTCTGAGAAATACTTATTTTAAACATATTCACAAGATTTTGATGTGACTTTGAGTAATCATGATACTGTGTATGACTTCTACTATATCAGTCACGACGTCTCTTGGGTTTCCGAACCGCTTCACAACAGTTGCCACAGCATGGTGCGGTTATTAAAGACAATGATTATCTTTAATCACGCTTGTTACCAATGTTCACTTTACGCCACCTCATGCCGTATCCAACCCACGATCCACACGTACCTTGGCTTTAGTTGATGAGTGCTTCAACTTCCTCGCTATAAAACTAAACACCCTTAGTCTTTTATTCTTTTTCCACTTTCGAACTCCTTTCTTCTTCTCTTCTCTGAAAACCCTAAAGATTCTCAACAACTTCCAACAATGTCTTCAACAACATCCCAAATGAAGAAGATCTCCAAGAAGAAAAGTAAGAACGCAGCACGATTATGGAGAGCAAAGTTGGTATTCACCAAGGTCAATCTGTACTCCCCAAGGAATCTCCAAGGAACAAGAACTTCTATACTCTTCTCGTACTCATTCCCACTAATCTGCTTTGGAAAGAGGTTTGCCCTAATGGGCCCTCTTACGTTTTTGAAATTGAAAGATACCGAACAATCTTCCCTTTGTTATGACTTTAAACCCTTGTTCAATAAGATGGAAATCCCTAGGTTAGGAACTGAGAATGTGAATGAATCCTCGCTTGAAAAACATAGAAACCCCGATGTTCCCCAAAAGATCCTTTTGTTTTGGATTATGTGAAAAGCAACTTTAAGCCGTTTCGATCTTGCCCTACCCGACGTAGCTTACCGAACTGGTTTACTAAGGTAGAAGCTAAGAAATCCCATAAATGGGAGGAGCTAGGATCTATAATTTGATCAAGTTATCGAAACCAGCTTCACCTATAGCCACCCTTGTTATTTGCATCTTTGTATTTTTGGGATAGTACTTATAACACCTTTCACCTTCGGAGGAATGATCACACCCACATTCTTCGATATAACTATCACAGGCTTATCACCGAGGAGACTTATATTCGACCAAGAACATTCAAGTATCATTGACTTCGTCAAGTTGGCCTTCTCAAAGTTCATTAGTCATTATCACCTGAAGGTGATAGTGTATCGATGTGAGCATATTGCCTTCCTCACCCTGTGGTTATCGAGATATGTGTTTTGCAGGTCTTTACAAGTAGCCAGAAGTTTATTCCTCTAGCTAGAGATTTACATGAAAATAGGAGAGTTTGTTTGAGTGAGCTCTTACTTGTTGATCTCTATGAAAGTTTGAGATCAGCGTTTCGAGTCTGAAATCTCACACTCCTAAGAACATCTTGCTAGCTTGCCCCTTCTGGTTACTCCAATTATGGCTTAATGCCATGTTTGAATCTTCGTTATCCACCGTTGACACCATTGTTGAGCAAGATCCAGAAATAGCGGATCGAAATGTTGAAGGCACAAGGCTGAGAAGACTGACTCCAAATGATGATAAGGCTGATTTCCAAGTTCTATTCTCACAGTACATCATGATCTTCTCTAAAAGGCATAAATTTGAAGAGACTATGGCACCTTTTGCTTCGAGGACTCATGGACCATCATGGTTCACCATGTCCCTTTCAGAGGCTGCTAAAAGTCAAGGGATCCAAGACATCTGGAAAGCCTTCTTGCTCCCAAGATTAATCTCCTCAAGAATCACTCCAACCAAGAACCAAATCCTTCTGTTTGCTTATCAACCCAATTTTGTCTCCAGACAATTCGGTTTATGTCAGTTAATTCCTGAACCCCTTTTTCAAACCCAGAGTGCCATTACTTCTGGTCGAACTTTCAAGGCCAGAGAAGCTAAGAACAGAACAATATCGATTTCGCCGGTTTGAATTAATTCTTTTGAACCAACCTATTTTTCATCAAAGGGTTTTCGGATTGGTGGACTAAATTCTACCATCTTATATGTTTGATACTCTCACCATCCAAAACTAACTCTGCGTTCGATGTGCGGTACACAAAAGAAAGGTATGTTCACTCATGCTCAAGAGATTAAGGCTTTTCGAATTACTTCAAACTACTTATGATCTCACGCTTGCAAACCATCAGATATCGGCGTCCAAAACTTTGAAGGAAAAATTTTAAGAAAAGTCTCTAAGTTCGACTTCCTTCGGGTTGTCACCTGAGGATAGGTATAGGTTGGCACTCGAAATGCATCCACCTAAATTTCCTAGATTACCTACCTCAGAACTGGCTCTGGCTTGGTTTCCCCCATACCCTTGGTGGTTAACTTGCAAAGAGATGTTCAAATACAAATCTCAAAGGAAACTAAAGCCATCTGAGACTGTGACATGGGCTCGACATTGGCTCCATAATTTCCCAGGGCATCTTCGATATGACCTTTCTGCCATGTCGATTGTTTCGAATGAAGGCGCAGGTGCGAATGTTTGGGAAATCCCCAAATAAATCTTACTTTCTTCATTTTTAACATTTCGTCTTAATTATTTCGATTTTCAACCATCAGGATAAAGACTGTTGCGTCGAAGACCAAGGAAGGAAGTAGTTCCCAATAAACTATCGAAGCTGATGACAATGTGCCCCAAACAACTCCAACAATTACTTCTGCAACAACAACAACCACAACCATCGCTCCAACTCCAACAATTGCTCCAACTCCAACAATTGCTCCAACCCCAAAGGTAATTAATTTATCCTGACGTTTCGAATGGGCTACTTTATGATTGAAGTTTAACTCATGTTCTATACTTTTCAGACTAATACACTCCCACCAACCACTCTAAAGCCTAGTACCAGTGGGAAGAATCCCAAGGCTGGGGAAAATTCACCAATGGCTTCGAAGAAGAAGCAAAAGAAAGATGTTTCAAAGGACACTAATGTTTCTGGACTTGATTCCAGGGATGCTGCTCCCTTACCAAAATCCAAAAATCCACCTTCGACCTCCAACGTAATGTTGGAACATATAGACAGCAACATCTCTTCAGATAATCCACATGTGAATTGAATTCGAATTTTTTAACAAAGATAGTTATTCGTACCTTAGTGCAAGTTTTAATCTTTCCTTGTTTGTGTAGGATGATTCAAATCCAATCCCTACCACTTCGACTCCTCCATCCAAAACAGCTGCTCCAATCCATTCTTCTCCTCATGGGGATTCGAGTAATCTGGTGCAGAACAAAGGATCCTCCAATATGGTGGTTTCGATTGGGGCTTCAGAGCAACCAGATGATCAAGGCAGTTCTCCTCCTCTCAAGGAGACAAACGAAGTAACGCCTGAAAATGCTGCGGAAGTTCCTCCAGAAACTTCTCATCTAGAATCTCCTCTCAAAATTCCTCAAGAGAGGGAAAAAATCACCCAAGCTGAAGAGGAAAAGTTTGACCCTTCTCGAGAGAGCGAAGATTCTAGTGAGGAAGGATCTAAGGAAGCAGGAGAAGAAGAGGCTCAAGATGGTTCGAGCGAAGGAACGGAGTCTGATGCTCACAGTAATGAAGACAATGACATCGAAGTGGTGGACCTGGTTGGTGATGAAGATGATGATGAGGAAGAGAATAAAGGTGGTGGTGTCCCTACCAATGAGCCAATGGAAGTCGAGATGGATGTTACTCCATTGCGTATGGAACTTCCTGAGTCCTCTCAACCCCAAACAGCTGAAGAAGAGTTAGCCCTCTTGAAATGAAATGACCCAATCGGGTATATGAAGGCTAAGCTAGCTCAGAAGGACACTCCTCTTCCTAAGGCTGGTGCTGGTTCGACTACTGATTCAATGCCTTCTGATGATAGGGTTGTACTTCTTCACCAGATTAGGAAGACAATCCTTGATGTGGATCTATTCGAAATGCTCAAGAAAGATAGTACAGCGTGCTATATTATGAAGGGACTTCTTAATCAAGTTGACCCCGCCACCTGTTCTCTGGAAGTTAGTACCATCCTATTTGAACTTCAATCTTTGCTAGACAACGTGACTGGATGTCTCCTTCAGGATGAATTTGCTACCAATAAAGTCCAAGAGAAGCGAACTGCTATGGACGCTGCTTATGAGCATGCTTCGAAGCTTTCTAAAGAAGCTGAAGAGCAAGCCATGCATATCAAGCAAGCTAAAACTGATTATGAGCTTCGAGCTCATTCCATCCTTCTCTGGGAAAAGCAGATTCAAGAACTTCAACAAAAAGTTAAGGAGGCCCAAAAACAACAAATGGCATATGACGCCAACACTGCTGCTGGCACACAATTCGAAGAACTCCTCAATAAAGGACTTGCAGAAATGGAAGCAGCTGAGCAACTTAAAGGTGAAGTTGCCACCTTAGAAGGAGCGAGGCGCTTTACTCAACAAAGGCTTGAGTCCTTTCGGAGTATCTTCGACAGATTGAGGAACAATACCCATTTCTAGCTTTTGTTTGTTTATTTTTCTTGGAATATTAATTTAACTTTAATGTAATACCCAAACAATGCCATTTTGGCAATTTTAACTTACCATTTTGGCATATCTTCACTATATTTCGATTACGCTATTATTATTCGAATCTCCTGCAGGTGTGGCTTATATTTCTTTAAATATTTCCCATTAACCTTTAAGATTCGTTTATCATCATTCACTTCTTCAATCTCATATGCATTGTTTGAAAATGTTTTTACTACTCGAAAGGGTCCTTCCCAATGAGGTGACCACTTACCTAATGCTTTATTTTTCTTGTCCATGGGCAATATAACTTTCCAAACTAAGTCATTAGTACTGAATGCCTTACCTTTCACCCTTTTGTTATATGCCCTGGCTACTCTTTCCTTTTGCCTCATTAGGATTTCCAATGCATGCAATCTAACCTCGTCTAACTCAACTAACTCGTTCATCATCATCTCCCAATACAACGCAGCTGGGATTTCGTTTTGTCTTTGAATTCGAACTGATTGTAGATGAATTTCTACTGGTAGAACTGCATCATGACCAAATGTTAGTTGAAAAGGCGTGGTATTAGTAGCTTCCTTAGGAGATGTTCTACAGGCCCATAGTATTTGGTCTAAAGTCTTGTGCCAATTCTTTGGCTTTTTACCAACATGTTTCTTAATTAAACCTATTATCACTTTATTTGCTGCTTCGACTTGACCATTTGCTTGAGCATAATATGGTGTTGATGTTAGTAATTTGAACCCCATCTCTTGGGCAAATTCTTGCATCTTCCTACCAGTAAACACAAAACCTTGGTCTGTGGTTATGCTCTCTGGCAATCCGAACCTATAGATAATTTATTTCTGTATGAACTCAATAATAGCCTCTTGATCTACAGCTATTAATGGTATTGCTTTGATCCACTTGGTAAAATAGTCTATTCTTACCAAGATATATTTCTGACCTTTAGAAGAAGCAGGATTGACTTCTCCTATTAAATCTAATGCCCATCCTCTAAAGGGCCATGGCTTAATGATCGAATGCAACTCACTTGCAGGAGCATGTTGAATCCCTGCATGTTTCTGACATTCTTCACATCCTTTAGCGAAATCTATACAATCTTTGAGCATGCTGGGCCAGTACATACCATATCGAAATAGCAACCATTTCATTTTATGGCCTGCTTGATGTGCCCCACATGCCCCATTGTGGACTTTTGACAATGCTAAGTATGCCTCACTTTCTCCTAGGCACTTGAGCAAGACGTCTTCTTGGGTTTTTTTGAACAATTCATTCCCCATAAGGACATATGATAATGCTCTATATTTTATCTTCCTATCTATATTAAATGTTGGGTTTTTTAAATAACTCACCAGTGGACTTCGCCAATCTGTATCTGATAAGGTATCTATGGCTAATACTTCGAATCTATCTTTATCACCACAACCTAATTTGATATTTTCCAAATCTGAAGGTGTGAGTCTAGTAGCCATGACCCTTCCTCTTATTTCGACCAATTCTTTAAAGTTTTTGGTAGAAACTTTGTACCCTAAAGCCAACTGTGCTAAGTCATTTGCTTCTTGATTTTCCACTCTTGGTATGTGTTGGATATCCATGTATTCGAATTTTTTGAGTAGCCTATTAACTATGACAAAGTAAGTCATCGGGTTTTCTTTTATGCATTTGTATTCCTTTGTTATCTGCTTGACCACTAACTCCGAATCGCCTTTAATTTCGACTCTAGTTGCCCCCAATTCCAACAAAGCTTCAAGTCCAACAATGAGCGCTTCGTATTCAGCTTCGTTGTTCGAGCAACGAGGACCATCTAATTTATACTTGAATTTTGTTGGAATTCCTTCAGGAGAAACTATGAGGACTCCAACACCACTACCCTCTTTATGGGTCGAACCATCAAAGTATAGTTTCCAAGGTTGCGTTTCAACGTAACCTGTGACAGGCTTTTCGACCAGTGAATGGTCCACGATGAAATTAGAAATCACTTGGCCTTTCACAGCTCTTAAAGGCATGAAAGTCAAAGAATATTCTGTCAAAGCTAGAGCCCATTTACCAACTCTGCTATGCATTATTGGTTTTGAAAGCATGTGTTTGATAACATCGAAATGAGATGAAACGTAAACATCAACAGGCTTTATATAATACTTAAGTTTCATACAAGAAAAGTATAAACAAAGACATAACTTTTCTATGTTGCTATATCTAGTTTCTGCATCATTCAACACCCTACTTAAATAATATATGGCTCTTTTGATGCCATTACTATCTTCTTGTGCTAACATACTACCTATAGTAAATTCAGAAGCAGATATGTACAGTCTCATGGGCTTTCCCCATGAAGGTGGAGACAAGATAGGAGGCTGAGAGAGATATCTTTTGATCTTGTCAAAGGCCTCCTGATGTGCTTCGTTCCACTCGAAGGCTTGGCCTTGCTTCAAACGAAGTAGTGGAGAGAAAGCTTGGGTTCTTCCACTTAGATTCGAAATGAACCTTCTGAGAAAGTTGATCTTCCCCAGCAGAGATTGCAGCTCCCTTTTTGATGTGGGTGCTTTTGTCTCCATGATGGCTTTGGTCTTATTCTGGTTGATTTCGATTCCCTTTTTATGAACCACAAAGCCAAGGAAATCTCCAGCCTGCACAAAAAATGCACATTTAAGGGGGTTCATTTTTAAGCCATGTTTTCTCATTCTTTCGAATGATTGGCTCAAATGATGCAAATGGGTTTTTGCAGATATGGATTTGATGACTATATCATCAATATACACCTGCATAAATGTCTCAATAAAATCATGGAAAATTGAATTCATTGCTCTTTGGTAAGTTGCCCCAGCATTTTTTAAACCAAAAGGCATCACTACCCATTCGTAGGTGCCTAAGGCTCCTGGGCAACGAAATGTTGTCTTGGCAACATCTTCACAATAAAAATCTGATTATAACCAGAATATCCATCTAGCATACTTAGGTATTCGAATCTTGCAGCAGAGTCTATTAACATTTCTGCCACAGGCATAGAATATTCATCTTTGGGGGTTGCGGTATTTAAATCCCTAAAGTCTATGCATATCCTCGAGAACCATTTTCTTAATAAGGTACTATATTTGCTAACCATTCGACATACCTTGTGGTTCGATGAATTTGCACGCAACAACCTTTCGACCTCGCTTTGATCTTTGTGAGAACTCTTCGCGAATCTTCGGGAGTTTGTTTGATGGGCTTCTTGCCATCCTTAATTGGAAGTCTATGATCCACTAATTCTCTCTTCAAACCAGGCATTTCATCATAATCCCACGCGAAGCAATCTTTGTTTCTCTTGAGGACTTCGATCACCTCTTGCTTGAGACTTGGGTTGAGTTTTGCGCTTATGTAGGTTATTCTTTTTGTGTTGTCATCCCCCAAATTTACCTCTTCGAGCGGATCCTGTGCTAACATTTTGGCACCTGAGTTTGTAGGATCCTTCTCGAAGCCCAAGGATTCTGTGTCATAGATGGCATCGAGCCTTTGATCTATTTCGTTTTCTTCACAGTGTGAGTCTTTCGAACCATTCCCTTCTATTTCGTTTACTTCAACTATATTATCTATGTCATCCTCTGAAGCCGCTTTCCATTCATTCTCAGCCATATAGGCCGAAATCCTTTCGAAGAGGGAAGACTCAGTCATGAGCAAGGTTATCGAACCCCCAACTTGCTGGCCGTCTTTGTGAAGTGCCTTCGACTCCTTCATCTCCTTTAATTATCTTCCTATCCCAGTACATGCCAACATGGCAAAGGGTCATATAGTAGTGTGCATCCGTTGTTTCGTTCATTTCGTCACTTGGGGTACAAGGGGCTATCTTTGCCAGGTACTTGTCATAATTCCTTTTGTTGACTAAATTGACTGTTGTCATAAAGTAACTCTGGTCGGCTTCGATATTCTCCACTATACCATCTTTCCTCCATAGAACTAACCTCTGGTGCATTGACGAAGGAACTGCCCCTACGCCATGGATCCACTCTCTTCCCAGCAGCAAGTTATAATTGGCCTTGGCTTCGATCATCATGAACATGGTGGGCATGCAGCTCGATCCTACGGTTAGATCCACTTGAACTACCCCCAACGTCTGACCTACTATCTCTTCATAATTGGATAGGACCATGTTGTGTGGCTTGAAATCACCTTCTTGTATTCCTAACTTTTCAACATGAATTGAGGCATTAAATTAACTGCAGCGCCTCCATCCACTAAGACCTTGTTCACACCATGGGCTCCAGCCTTTGCTCGAATGAACAATGGCTTCAAATGATTCTTCATTGCTGGCTCTGGGTGTTCGAAGAATGCGTTCTGCTCTTCGACCGCACCGTTATCCATTACATAGTAGCAAACTGGTCTATGTTTCATCAAATCTATGGTATCCTCTTCCTCATGCTCTTCGATTTCGGTCTCCTGTCCAAACTCAGAAGGTAGTACAGATACCACGTTGCAATTTAAGTTGAGTGAAGACTCCCCTTCTGACTCGAAGTTGTCTGTCAGCATATCCTCGTCTTCTTCTGGACTTGGAGTGTACTCTTTCGATTCATCTGGTTGTGTTTCAGAGAAAAGTCTCCTACTAACTGGAGGTTTGTCTTCAGGTTGATTGTTTGTTGTTGGTTTGTTGGTACTTAACATTTCTTTGTGGCTGGTCGAAGTTGCTCCTTTGTCTGCCAAAGCTTCCCTTTCAGCCTTTCGAATTCGCTGTTGCCTTCGCCACTGTGATCTGAACATAGGGTTTTTTCCTTTGTAATTTTCCAGTCTCAATTCTTCCCTCTTCGCAGTGTTGAATTGCCTCCTATATACCATGGCGTGACGTGCATTTCGTTCATTGCCTTTCCATTTATCTTTCCCCTTATTCGCTCTGACTTGCAGCCATTTGTCTGTTGGTACTTCAGCCGGGATTTTGAACGTCACCCTTCGAGCACCTTTAGGATAGGGGCTGTCAGGCTTTCGTCGAGTATGATTACCTTCAAAGTGTTGACTCATCTGACCAACTTCCTTGTGATTCCAGCATGGGGCGAAGGGGATAGTTTCGAACGCTCCAGCCATGTTCTGATCATATGCTGCTGAGCACCTTGGGAAAATCAGGCACTTGGTTGCCCCTTTGTGACAGCGAACTAAGAACTCCAACAAACTCTCCCCAGCTCTAGGGTAACATCTGAATAATTGGTTGTCTTGGTGCCAGTTGATTCCAGTTCGAGCTCTTTGTTTTCTCTCGAAATCTGCAGCAATTCTCTGGTTGCAGATGATGCTGCATCTGGGGCATAGCATCATTTCAGCATTTCCCTTGTGGCACAGCATGAGATAATCTTTGAGGCTGGTATCTGCAGCATAGCCATCCTCCATTTTGTATTTTTCCTTTTTTAGGTATCTTTCCATTTCCTCCATCTCAGAACGAGGTCTCTCCATATCCACCATATTGACATCTACATCTTCCCCTTTTTCGTCATCATCTCCCCATCCTGATGGTTTGACATCTTCGATTCGGATCTTTGCACTTTCTGGGGCAGAGTATTTTACCAGGTAATCAAATTTTCCACTGGGTTCCCCTAGGGTATCCCAGACTTCCTTCTGAGGAATGCTGCCATCTCCATCCTTTCCTTTTTTGTCATCATCTCCCCATCCTGTGGGTTTGACATCTTCGATTGGGATTTTCGAACTCTCTGGAGCAGAATATTTCACCAGATAATCGAACTTCCCACTGGGTTCTCCCAAGGTATCCCAGATTTCTTTTTTAGGGGAGGGTGGCTTTGTGATCTTTACTCTCTCCAATTTTAGCCTTAGGCCTTCAGTGGCCTGTGCCAACTCTTGCTTCTAGTCCTCCTGGCCCTCAGTAGCCTGGATCTCTTTCGAAACAACAGATGGTACTGTCTCGATCGAAGCCTCTAGTTGTTTGTGGACGTCCTCAGTGACTCCATTGTTGACTTCAACTAAAACCCAATTTCCCTCCTCAGTGCCTTCTTCTCCTAATGGAGTGGTCTTTTGGTCTGCTTCCACCATATTGATTTCCCCAATGCACGAAGGCTCGGAGTAGTTGGTGTCTGCAACATCCAGAGGGTCTTCGTCTACTTTCATTTTTGGTTTGTCAGCAAACTTTAATCTGCCTTCTTTAATTGCATTTTGAATTAGATCCCTGAAAAGAAAACACTGTGAGGTCTTGTGGCCTAGAAAACTATGATATTTACAAAATCCTCTTTTCTTTCTTTGATCTAAAGGAGGTATTTTGACATTTGATGGCACAATTAACTGGCCATCTTTGACAAGCAAGTCGAAAATCTCGTCACACTTTGTTACATCGAAGGTATATACCTTCTTTGGGAATTTGTCACTTTTCTCATTTTCAACAATTTCTTTCCTTTTGTGGGAACTAGTAGTTTACAAGAGTAAGGTGGAGCCTGTTTTAATTCAGCGAGATCTATTTCGACCCCTTCGAATTTAGGATAGTCTTCGACTTCCTCAGTTTCGACATAGGAAATTCTTTCTTTCTTATTACTTTTAAAAGCCCTGGCCTTTTCGGCCTTTAGTCTTTCGACTTGTCGAACCCTATCTGCTAACTGAGCCATGTCCCTCAAGTATTGTGTGTCTAATTTCTTTCGAATAGAATAGTCCAGCCAGCGGCCATTTCGACTAACTCATGTTCAGGAACTCTGTGAAACACCTAGATTTCAAAAGTCTGAACCTATTTAAGTACTCATCTATGGGTTCATAAACTTCCTCTTAACACTTGCTAGTTCCTTTAGACTTATTTTGGATTGTCCCATATAGAATTGTTCATGGAACAATCTCAAGAGGGTCCGGTATCAATGGATCCAGGAGGCAAAGTGGTAAACCAAGTGAAAGCATTTTTAGTGAGGGAACTTGGGAAATATTTAATCTTAAGGTTCTCATTATTTGCTATGTCTCCGCTTCATCGATACAGCTATGTGTTCGGTGTTGATTCATTGGTATCTCCAAAAACTTTGTAAACTTGGGGATCTTGTATCCCTTGGTAAATCAGTATGCATTACATAATCTGCTATAGAGAGGCATAGTTTGGCCTTCTAATCCATATTAAGACCGTTTTGGGCCATAATTCTCTACCATGGTGGTTAGATTATTTTCGCCAAGATATTGTCATTTCAATTCTATGGACAATGCATCAACATCTTGGTTTCGACCCACCATGACAATGCCTCTAGGTTGTTCTTCTCAAACGGGCTTCTAGTCTTCGACCCTTGCCCGGTTCTATAACTCCCTTTGTGGTTCCTCGAATCATTGGGGCATCTAGTCTTTCGACCCTTGCCAATGGTTCTATCAATCCCTTTGTGGTTCTTCTCGAATCACTGGGACATCTACCCTTTGTGTCCTTGCCCCCAAATTAACTCCCTCTGATGGCCTATAGAGTGGGTCATCGCAATTTGTTCTATGATAGGTCGTTCGCTCGAACCAATGCCTGGTTCTACCTACGCCTCTGGCGGAGCAAAGAAATCTGTTATTCGACTCATATTATCTGCATTTTCTCTGTTTGTCACAGTCACATTTTGAACTATTGGTGCAAAGATTTCTTGCATAGTTTGTGCTAACACTCCTATCATATTATGGTTACTATCATCCATTAACTGCCTAAAAGCCAATTGATTCTCTGTGGTTAGGATAGGCAGTGTACTATAACCTACTGACCCTTGGTTATTTGTCATAAATTGATTAGCCCCAGATCCAGACCCTAATTGTGGTGACATGTTCGACGTCGAAGTTTGTACTCCTGCCATCAAAGATGTTGGCATCCCATAAGGGGGATTTCTGGGTCTATTACTATCGAAACTGGGTGGTCTAGTTGGTGGTGGGGTAGCGAAATGGGTTTGTGCCCCTGATGGTGGGACAAATCCCCCAGGATACCCAGTGGTTCCTGTATTGCCTAGGATCGAATTGTTTGTTGACATGCCACTTGTTCCGTTCGTGGCCACATTACTAGTCGAAGATGCAACAGACTGTGCATTCGAAGGGATTGCGCTAGACGTTCCTGTCGAAACAGACGCATTCGTGCCCGTTCCATGTGGGGCGTTTTGTTCCCCTTGTTGATTGTTTGGACTAGACATCCTATTATTTCGTTTTCTTCTGGGTAAGGGTTGGTTACTATTAGTTATTCTACCACTCCTAAGGTTCATATAACAATGAACTTAACACTCAGAAAGAACTTTATAATGATTATGTCTCAACAATCCTTATTCTTATTTTAAATATTGTAACGACCAATAACGGTCCCACCAGGTGTGCCAATTTGTTCACAGTGATTTCGGTGAAACAACCGCTAGTCCTCCAAACTATCGAATAAGCTTTATGATTGTTATTCAATTCCTCTGGTAACTTGCAGGATCGACTAGATTGATCCTATGGGGTATTGGTCGTTTGGATATATTTAATAACTAAACTAGTATTAATGTTTAAGACTTATATTTAGAGTGTTTTATGTATGTCCAATGTATTCCGATTGCAGTGCTAAATAACTTGATGCCATGATTAAATAAAGAAACATAATATTGACTTGAATGAGTAAATAAATAAAGATTCGATTTACAAAGAAAAGTGTAAGTGCATGAATACTTAAATGAATTTTAAATGTAAAAGACTTTTAAAGTAAGAGCATGAAATGTAAAAGACATCTGGAATGTAAAAGACATGAATGTAAAAGACTTCTGAAATGTAAAGGACTTCGAAATAGAAGAAAACGTTTAAATGCAGAAAGTAGTTAAATGGTTTTGAATGTAAAAATATGTAAAAGACATTGATGCGAAGATAAAGGATAAACTAGAAAGATAAAGATTCTTTTACTGAATTATAAAGGTTTTGGTGCAATCATACGTACATTGTTCGAGCATTCGTTTCCCTAGCCATGTGGTATTTTGAATGTTTACTGAATTTTGTACAATAGATATGACACACAAAATCCTAACACTAAGACTTCTATTTATACTACTTCGACCATAACGGTCTGACTTATGAGATCTTGCCACGTTCAGAACATGCAGGACACTGCGCTTCTCTAGCTTCCACGCGTCTTCGAACCGTCTCCAGCGCATATATTCTAACTTCCAATTATCCCGCTCGCGTTTGAATTTCAAATGCTGTGGCTATCTTCGCTTCGAACTCGCTTTACAGACACAACCTTATTACCACTTCGAAGCTTCTTTTACATATATCATCATAACTGCCATTCGAAGCTCCGAGCTTTAGTATGTCTATTTCGAAAAGCCATTTCTCCCATTCCGAACTGCGACATTCACTTTGTTCCAACAAACACTAACATCATTTCGTTTCGAATTTGAGATTTCTACTTCGAACCATATATATCAAAATCTTCTGCCAACAATGTGTTGATATATTGTGTTTAGAACTTAATTCATATCCATGTTGTGTTTCGAAGAAGCAATTAATTTGTATCTATGTCGGGTATGTTGAGTTTGAACCATTCTTCTTGTGTTGATTTACATGCTTAATTTTTGATATTTTGATTGCTTTGTGAGTTTTTGACTTTTGTTTGAAGACAAACAAAGAAGTAAGTTGGGGAGAGTTGTTAAGGACCAAATTGTGGATAATTTGTATATCATTTTGTGGTCCTTTACAATGTATTTTGTTTAATTAATAGTACTTAATGTAGTATTTTGGTATAATTATGTTTTTATTTAGTTTTTGTTTATAATATATTATTTAACTTAGTTTACATTTGAATTGTAGGTTTTTAATATTGATTCCCTTAAGCTTGGATTCAAGGAAACTTGAAGAGCTTTTGGGACTTTTTGAAGAGATTTTTGGAAAAAGAAGCATGCTACAGTGCTCAGTATGATTCTGACATGAGTGCGCTTAGCTGTCTAATCGAGAAAAAGGACAGTGACCCATACTTTCACTTTTGGCTCACCAACTCTCTGTTTTTCCACATGCTTTGTTGTGCTAGAAAGGCTAAAAACACACTTCTTCTCTATATTCATCATTGTTGTAATCTAGGGCATAGAGAATTGGATTTTGAATATTGTTCTTAGTGATTTTCTTCTATGTTCATCATCTTCTCCAACAATCTTGTAAGCAAAGCAACCATGAGAATGTGTAGCTAAGCTCTTTTTGTGTCAAGATTAGAGGTAATTGACCAAACTTTCATGTATTTCTTTTAATCTCTTTGTGTATGAACTTGGTTGATGACTTATATATGTTGAATATCTTTGTTCTACTATCTCTTTATGCTTTGAATCATGATTAAAAAAGGATGTTTCAAAGTTGACCTAGGATATTCTTCCACTAATGAACAAATGCTATAAATAGATTTGTGAGTTAGTGTTTACTTGTATTGAACTTCATTATTATCATGTCAATAGTTGTAGTGAGAAATCATTCAAAGATTTACATGATAAAAATCACAATCTTGGTGAGAAATCAACAAGATTGAGAGGATACGTATTTATAGCAATCATTAACTAGTTCATCACTTGGTTAAGAGAATGTACATAAAATTAGGTTAATGAAACTAATATTGACATGCTTCCATCATTTGAAAACAAACTCAAACTCTCTTGAATCCAAACATAACTCTCTTTGAAAAGGATTTTAAAGTTGTTTTCTTGAAACTTATGACACTAGTAGTTTAGAAAACAAACTCTTGTGTTACTTAATCTTAAAATACGCTTTTACTATTAAAAGACTACAATATCACATCAATCCCTGTGGATACGATAATTGAAATACTTGAATCATCAAACATTTCTACAACAAGTATAAAAGCATAAAGTACACTATGACCTCTACTCTTCTAGGATGGCGTAAGGATAATTTTATTTGTACTTGTTGTCTACCATTCCCACCATGACCGTTGGGGACAAAAAAATTAGTTTTATGTTTCCTATTCTATCCTCCAGCGGGTCTCTTTTTCAACTATAAAAGGAGGACTTGGAAGAATTGAAATTTAACACTTACTATTCTCTAAAACTACGCTAAAGAGTTGCACAAACTCTTTTGAGATATACTATATAATTTTGTATTTTTATCAAGGAGCTTTTGTTTGTATCTTACTATCAACACTTTTGTATTGTTGTTGTACTTAAACATTGTGTAATTTGCCTATAAGAAGCATCTTTGTATGCACACCTTTATAACTCAACGGTTGTTGATAGGTTGCTTGAGAGACTATGTGAGTCGGGATTCTCAATAAGACTTTGGCTGCAGCCATCATGGATTGACAATAAGGATCGATGGACTTATTGGGGTTGTCAACAAGGTTGATCAGACTTATTGTGGTTGTTTGTAATTAGTTTATTATAGTGGATTAAGTTCTTGTGGATAAGGCAAATCACCTTGCGAGGTGTACTGAAGTAACTTAGTTAATAGTGAATCAGGATAAAAATAATTGTGCTCATTTATTTTTATTCACTCGTTAGCTTTGTGTTTAAGTTACGGAAAGATTATATTTTATGCAACCCAATTCAACCCCTTTTCTTGTGTTTCTTGTACCTTCAGGGTGACCTTTTGGGATATTTTTCAAAAAGTGTGTGAGTGAGGATAAAGCATGCTAGAAAGACCTGTGTTGGTTTGTGGGGTCAGTCAGTAATCTTGAAAGTAGTATAAAGCGTTACAAATACTATCAGAGCATACCTCTTCCACTATGATATGGTTCGGGGGAAAACCAAGAGAAAGCTATTGGGCATGTAATACCTGAGGCTGACGAGGACGGGGAGTGGTCGCTGGTGCACGATGTATGACAATGAGTGTCTCCTGGAAGCTTTTAAGCAAAAAATAAATTCACATCAAAATGAGAGGGATTTTGAGGTTGTGCAAGTATGTGACTGTATAGTTGAAAAAAATGCTTATAAAGTTCGATTCATACTATATATACCAATAACATGCCTCTTATTTTAGGTAGGATAACAAATAAAAATTCTATAGTTAAGTGTGTTTGACTTGGAGTATTATTTAAATGGGTGACCTTCTGGAAAAAAAATTGAACAACATATGAGTTAGGACAAAGCATGCTGAAAAGATTCTAAATAAAAGCAATGTGATTCATTAATAAGTATATTTATTTCTAATTTAAGTAATTTAGGCCTAATCCCAAAATTAATGTCAATTAGTTAGAAAAATGTGAATATTAAAGTCAAGTTAAAATAACCAAGACTTCGCATAAATCGCTAATTAGAGATTTTGAACTAGACGGAACTTTAAATAGAAGTAGTAAACGTTATTTTATCATTTTTATTGATGATTTCTCATACCATACTGATGTATACTTAGTGAAAAATAAAAGTGGAGTACTTGACATGTTTAAGATTTGTGTTAATGAAATTAAAAATCAATTTAATAAAAAGATTAAGAGACTTCGTAGCGATTGAAAAACTAAATACAATTATAATTTATTTAATAAATTTATTAAAATTTTATCAATTCAATCTATTTGAATGGTTGGTCCAGTTTGATGTGAATTGTAAAATACCACTTGTAATTTAATACTCCATCCACCATAAAATAAATGTCGCATTTATAAAAATTATTATTTTAAAATAAGTATCATTTTTAATTTTTGATGTTATTTTAGTTTTTGTCTTATTTATACTCTTAATTACTATTTCTCTCACTTTGTATTAATTATAATTAAAATACATTAATGTATTATTTTAAATACTTTTTTAGTTTATTCAATAATCGATATATCCGATTGATATATACTTCAAATACTTTAATAATTGAATGAACCAAAAAATAAAATATTTATAATATTAATTAAAAGATATAGTTAATAAAGATAATTTAATAAAGTTATTCTTCTTTCTTTTTTTTTTGTTTTAATGTATGTGAAAATGTGAAGAGACAAAAG
The DNA here is from genome assembly GCA_021764765.1 of Vicia sativa. Lineage (NCBI taxonomy): Eukaryota > Viridiplantae > Streptophyta > Magnoliopsida > Fabales > Fabaceae > Vicia > Vicia sativa. Next base: position 153,713,427 of record CM038792.1, read on the forward strand.
TATAATATTGTAATGAAAAAAAAATCTTTTAAAATTTTTCTATTTAAAATTCATTTTGAATAAAACAATAAATCTGCTTACTTATTGTATTTCCAAAAATTAAAAGAACATTATTATATTATAAAACGGGATTTTCTACCATATAAAATATTTACAAATACAAGTTAAATACAATGTACCTAACTAATAAATACTTTATTCTATAATGAATGTTAAATTACATTTCGTTTATATACAAATGTCAAAACACACCGTTTTCCTTGATTGATATATATCCATTAAAATTTAAATAAATTATTATTATTATTATATATTTTTACTTTAATAATAATTTAATGTATTTTAATTTAAATAATCACATTCTTATCATCTCAACCATGTGTATATGACTGTTTATACATACAAATTTTATGTTTGGTGAAACGACATGTTTATCCATATACATGAATTGTTTACTTTAAGCATAAAATTAACTTAAAGGTCATCTAAATTCTAATCCAATTGTGATGCTTATCCATACATGAATTGTCAACGGTTAAATAGAACTATATATATTTCCATACACAAAAAAGAAGCTCTTCACACACATATATACACACTCTTATATAAAGATTCCATTATCTTTTGAGAGTGAAAGATCAAGGGACACCATGCCTGAATTGAAAAGTAGAGACTGCAACAGATGGCTTCATGTTTCTAGTGATAAAGAGAAGGCAAATATGGTAGGAGTAAGAATTGGAGCTGATGGGAAATGCAAATTAAGAGAAGCAGAAAGGGTTGAAAAGCTTATGCATCTCATTTGTTGGGGTCCAAATAAATAATATTTATTTTATTTCTGTGTGCATATTGTTGTCATCTCTGATAAGGGATTACTTTAAGGATTGTACACAGAAAATATTTAGTTTTATCAAAAAATAATAATTAATTTGCATTAAAAAATTTAATAAAATAATAACATATTTTTTAAACAAATATTTATATGAATTGATCTTTCCATGCTCATTAGACTAGTTTTATTGTCTTTTTTAGTTCTAAGGCTATAAGAATTGCTTGTAAGTCTTATCTATTTTCATGTTATATTAACAATGTTATCTAATTTATGTAATATACTTTTATATATATTATGATATCTATTTTCATGTTATATTAACAATGTTATCTAATTTATGTAATATACTTTTATATATATTATGGCTCTCATCATAAATATATTATGGAGGATAAAATCCATTGTTTATGTCGGATCGACTCCTTTAAATGATGAGAATAATGATTGTGTAAATTTTTTTATACAATATTAATAAATGATGATTATATGTTAAATTATACTGAAATGTTTTAATTAATTATATGATATAATAAATTAAAATATTTTTATTGGGTGATAGTGTATATTTATTAAACACTAATGTAATTTGAGATGATATTTTCAATTTAAGTAATAGTACTAGTTTGTCTATTCCATTTAACTGGTTGAAAATCGGACGACCCTGGTAGAAGCGGGAATGCAAACGAGTTACTTTTAGAAAATAAAGGTTTAAATAAAAGTTTAGGTTTACAGGGACAAAAACTATTCAAATCAAACAAATATAATTTATATTATTTACCCCATGATGGTCAAATCTTATACAATATAAATGAGGGTTCTTTTTAGAAACAACTTCATTTACGGTTCTTTCATTTCCTTACTAATTCACACCGTTCTTTCATTTCCTTACTAATTCACACCGAGATGTATGTTAAATTTTTTATACAAATTAAAAAATATAATAATATAATCATAACTTATTATATTTTTACTAAAATAATCTTATTAATTTATACAAAATATATACAAAATAATAATAAATAACACAATAATAAAATAAATATTATTATATATTTAAAGTAAGAACAACGATTATTTTAAAATAAATTTTATTTATTAAAATAACCATTATTTTAAAATATTTTAATATGAGAGAGTATATATCAATGTCACACCATCACTGTTTCTTTTGTCTCGTCTCTCATTCTTTGCTTTTCAGTGTCTTTCTTTCACTTTTTATTCGTACGTTCAATTTTTGTGTGTAACCTTTCATCCTCGAATTTTTTACCACATTACCACTGTTTGAAAAAAAATACACCATAGTACCATCATTGTACAAAAAAATATTAAATGCCACGAAAAAAATGGGCTTTAGCATTGAGTCGTCCAAACAATGGATGCACGGGTTCACTTTGAAATATTCAACCACCGGTTCGTCCAAGGGTGGGACGACCGGGTTATAGTTTTTCTTTTTTTGTTTTTTTTTCCTGATTATAAATATGAATTTATTTATATAAATTAGTTTTTATATATATTATTTAATTGATTAATATTATTTAATATAATAAAAATATTAAAAATATTTTTTTATTATATTTTTAAATTTATTTATTTATTTATTATATTCAAAGAATATTTTTTTAAAAAAAATAATCTATTTATTATATTATTATTTCGATACAGTTTGAAATTTTTTTACGAAAATGCCACATATTAAAAAAAGTGTGTCAGGTTCGCCCCAACGGACGAACTGAATAATATTTTAATATATTTTTATTTGTTATAAAGAGGTCAAGCGTGCTCATCTCTTTCTCGCACCAAATAATTATCTCACTTGTAAGTATGTCTGAATTCTTGAGACAAACACGTCCATCATCAGGGTCAGAGGAACCACTTCCAACTTTTCCGGTCATGAAAAGATGTTGCTTTGGAACACGCAGACGTTGGAGCATTTGAAGAGGGAATTGAATCGTTGGTTAGACGGAGAGATTGCTGATGGTGAGAAGATCGTTAAAATTGAGAGGAAAGTTATGGTTGCCGGCCCAAATGGAGAAACTCCGTCTTTAAGACTTGTGCATAACGACGCCTGTGTCCTTATGATGATGCTAACATCAGAGGATCCGATTGTGTTGATTGTTATAATCGCGTAGATCTGTTGCGTGCTTGGTCGTTTTATCAGTTTATTGTGTCATTATTTGTTCTTAGGTTGTTGTTGTTTGTTGTTCTTGTTGTTTGTTGTCTGTTGAATTTGAAATGAAAGGAACCATTATAAAGACATGACATTACATTGGTTGATATTACATTGCTAAAATATTTATGAAAACACTAAGGCCTATTAAACGGGTCAGCTACATTTGGACATTTGCTACGTATATGACCTACTTCACGACAGATCCCACACAACCTCTTTTGTTTTTCACATTCATCCGTTTCAGTTCTAATGCGAGTACTATTTGGGCGACCTTTCTTTTTTCCTTCGCATATTATCGTCATGGCAGAGTGTAAGTCCTGTATATTGTGGCCAATTTTCCTCATGTGGTAGTTCAAGGAAGCTTTCCTGGTAGACTTTAAAAACATTAAGAATTGTGAACACCTCAGGTATGTACATGGTGTAGTCTTGTCGTATACTAGCACATGCTGCGATAGCATGGGAGCAGGGCAAGTGAAAAGCTTCAAATTTTCCACAATCACATACTCGCTTCCTAAGATCAACACTGAAAGTACCTAATGGTCGACCGTCAGATTTATTCTTTCGCCACCATGAAATAGAATCTTTACGGTCGAATTGCATGACATTATATTTGTTTCAATAACTTCTTGTGTCAATCCCTTGATGCATGTAGCTGTATGGGTTTGACCAGAAGCCAACAGTTGTGTCCACTGATGACCTAGTTTCCCAAACAAAGATCCCATTCGAAAGTATGTTGCCTTAACCAAAGCTATGATTGGAAGATTACGAGTATCCTTAATAACCGAGTTCAATAATTCTGCAAGATTAGGTGTCATGTGTCCCCATCGTTCTCCACCGTCATATGCCCTTGCCCATTTCTCTCGGGGAATGTTGCATATCCACCTTATGGCATCCTTATTTGCTCTACGTATTTCACCTCCGTAGTAATTAAATGATGCCTCCGTCAACGCATATCCTATTGTAACAATTGTCAAAAAAAAATCCAAAATATTGAACCCTTCCAAACCACAAATCGACCAACCTACCAGTACTCTCCAATCCCTCAACCAAACTTCGATTACGCTCACTCTCACTCTCACTCTCAACAACATACATTTACCCCATCCTCCTCTCAACCTAACTATGACTTTCCATCCTCACAATTCCAACAACCAACCTACAACCCATCGTTTGAAAATGTATATCGTCCACCTTTTGAATCTAATGTTCCACTCTCAACCATATCGGTGCCTCAACACATCTCTAACTTTGATCTAACAGATGAGCAACTATTGAGTATGTCGGACTTTGGTGTTGATGACATTGAACGCGTTACTGAAGAAGGTCCATCAAATCAAGAGGAAGAAAATTTATCATCCGATAGTACTCCTCCAAGTGAAGATGATCCTCCAACAGAACCGCGTGGAAGAGGACGCCGCCAAAAATTTCCAACTAGATGCTACACAGGTTCACATATTTTTCAACCACCATGAAGAAAGTGAAAGTGAACTATGTAATGCATTTTTATTAAATAAATAAAATTTTATTATTGTTGGATGTTATTACTTAAATATTTAATTATACTATTACAAATAAATATAATTAATACAAATTAAAAATATAATAAGAAAAAAAATATTTTTAATTTTTTTATTATATTAAAATAATATTAATCAATTAAATAATATATATAAAACAAAAAAAAATTCATATTAAATAATCAATTAAAATAATTATCAATTAATAATCAATTAAAATTCATATTTCAAAGTGGGCCCGTGCGTCCATTACTTGAACGACCCAATGCTAAAGCCCATTTTTTTTGTGGCATTTTGATATTTTTTTGTACAATAGTAGCGTTATGGTGTATTTTTTTCAAAAAGTGACAATGTGGTAAAAAATTCTTGATCCTCTTTCCTATTAATTTATGATTTTTTTGTGGTTTGTTTATATTATATGATAAGTTTGTAATAGAAAAATACATTAATTATGTTTTTCAATATATGATAAAAAATTTATTATGATAAACTAATTGTCTACATATGGTTTTTTGGAAAAAAGAATATTTTAAAAAATAATTTGTTTTGGGCGGACACAATAAGTCGCCCTTTTACTATTAGAGATCTTTTTCTCATCTCTTTGTATTTTTAGAGGCTATTGACGAAATTTCAAAAATGTTCCGTATTTTTGGATATATATATATATATATATATATATATATATATATATATATATATATATATATATATATATATATATATATATATATATATATATATATATATTCAAATATTATAGATATTTATTTTATAAAAATTTATAAAAATTAGATTTTTGGATATATATATATATATATATATATATATATATATATATATATATATATATATATATATATATATATATATATATATATATATATATAAAAAAAAATTAATTTTAACAGAAAAATGATTTTAGATATGTATTTTTGAATGTTACTCTATTATAAAAATTTAAAAATACAGTTTAAAAATCAAATTAAATTAAATTAAATATTTATAAATTTAATCGGATTTTTTTCGAAAATATAAAAACAAAAAATAAATCAAAGAAATATAGAAAAACAAGGAACTTAGGGTTTAATTCAAAGTCTATTTTTCAGAAAATTGAGTTTTTACGTTAGGTCGTGTAAAGGCCAGAGACGCAGGAACGCAAGGTCTATAACACCGAGATTATTTAGTCACATTTCATTTTATTATAAAATATATCAATTAATGCAATTGATGCACCTTGATTGTAATTGATACAAATATTAAAATACTTCAGATATGCATATCTTAAAACCCCTGAAAATGAAATATTGTGATACTTCGGATATGCATATCCGAAGACCTCTGAAACGTGTGTTTAAATATACACATCCGAAGAGTATTTACGAGTTTTCAAAGATTTAACTCAACATATAGAGGTGGTCAAAGAAATTCTCTTACTAATAAATATGGGGTGAGGTTGAATTTTGGACCATTGAAGTTGATTAGTCTCATCTCATCTTTTGACATACTTAATCATGATGTGCCTAAACACGATTGACCTATCATTTTTTCATCCCTAATAATGATATTTGTATTTGCAAGATGATGATTCTGATTTTTTTAAATAATCATTTTTTTCAATAAAATAAAATAACTATTTTTCAAAAAAGAATCTAAAGTGAGCACTTTTAAAACAATTTTTTTCCAGACAGAGGTCAAGCCACTCTATGTGGCACATGCATGAAAAATAAATAAGAGACGCCACAGTGCATGGCTTGTCCTTATATGTAGTGTCATACATTGTGGCGTAGGAGGAGACGCCACCCTAGGTGGCTTGAAAATTATTTTTGGTTTTCTATAAATATAACCATCCATCTTCACCATTTTTCACACCTTTTCTCAAATAACTTTTTAAAATGTCTTTCACTCCATTGACAATGTTTTCCACCCCCATACCAAGGTTTTCACTGATCAAAAGAGATGTTCATGTTATTTTTTCGTCGAAAAAGCCTTCAATGAAGATCAAACTCTGGAACACGCAGACGTTCGAGCATTTTCAGAGGCACCTAAGTCGCTGGTTGGAAGGAGACATTCCTGATGGTGAGCTGATCAGAAAAATTGAAAGGAAAATGACAGTGAGGAACAAAAAATAGAGTAACTCGTTCATGGAAAACAGTGAGAAACAACGTTGATGCCCTTATGATGATGCTTGGCCCAACCGATATTGTGTTGATGGTTTTAATCTCCTTGTTATTATGATGTGTTTAGTTATTTTGTTTGCTTATCGTGTTGTTATGTTTTGCGTAGTTGTCTTGAGTTTGTCGTGTTGTTGTGTTTTGTGTAGTTGTCTTGAGTTTGACGTTTTGTAATTTTTTGGAACATTGTCTGAAGGTTATTGTAATTGAATGTTAACTTGAACACGAAATAAAAATTCGAATTTAAATTGAAATTTCTTGCTTAAAACAAATAAAAATAAGTTACTCCATAAAGTTTTCCATAAAGAAAATGTTGCAGAGCTAGACCCATTCAGAAAAAATATATATTGTGGGAAGAGGACATGTACTGCATAACCTTATCATTTTTTCCGTATCCATTTCGGTTCTAATACTTTTGCATTTGTTCACTGTGCCAAATAATGTCCTCTTGATAAACAGGTCAATAATTCTCATTTGCTAACACGAAGAAGATATTGATGTACATACTTAATACGCTTTCGACTTTGTAAATGGGGGATATATGTCTTGTTGGGTCTGTGTGAACATGCCTCTATGACATGAGAGTAAGGCATGTGAAAGGCTTGAAACTTTCAGCAATCGCACCAACTTCTATCTAGTTTGACCCGATAGCATCCCTTTGACCTCCCCTCATTATGATCCATTTTCTCATGCATATTGAACCAACCTTTAATACAGGAAAACACGGGGACACCATGTGTGTTAGATTTGGGAGGCTCCTCTTGAAGTGATTTCATAGAGCATTCACTAAACAATTGCCCTAATTGTAGCATTTCCCTCCATTTTCAACACCTGATATCAAACAATGACCCCAACTTAAAATCTGTTGCTATAACTAAAATAGTTGTCAGTAGGTTTCAAATTCTTTTGAACACAAGTTTCATTGATTCCACTATATTTGTTGTCTTGTGGCCCCATCGTTGATCATTGTTAAGTACACGACTACACTTATCCACTAGAATGTTATCGATCCACCTTAACGCTTCCGAGTTTGTCAATCAGATTTCTTCGCGTTAATGTTGGAGTGATGATTTTGTTAAGGGATACCCGGCATTAACAACTTTCTTTCGAAGCATCTTGTCTTTAATATCGCGCATGAAGGATTGTGTGATATGTCTAATGCAATAGGCATTGTGTTGAATATAGATCCTTCCAATCATTACTAGGGTTATTGTATGCACTCACAAAAACAACAACAACCCCAACAACCAACCCTTCAACGATACCAAACCCAACAAAAATATCAACCCACTCAAACCCAACAACCATACACTACCATATCCACTCAAACTTGTCATTAATTCATGCCACTCACACAAACACAATACCAAGAACAAGACCTGACCCACCACCAATGAGATGCACCCTCCACATCCTACCACAACACTGAAGACACATATGATACATATCCTTTCTACAATAGCACCCAACCTTACCATAGCACCCAACCTACATACAACAAAACATCACACAATCGAAGCACCCAACAATCCTACGGAGTTTAGACACCACAAGAACAATTTCTTCGTGTCCAAAATGATTCAACATCCCAATTCTATCAACCACCCCACCTACACATATCCCAACTAACAAGACCAAACTTTAACAACATGGGCACCGATGTTTTTAGAAGCACACACCGTAGAGAGAAATGATTGATGAGATGTATGATCCAATTGTACTAGGACCATCACATCAAGCATCTCATCATCAAGCGAGTTAGAACATACCCTAAACACCTCAGGGAAATCAACAGAGATTCGTGAGGCAAAGGAGAAGGCATTTTTGTCATACAGGTGAACGTTTAGGTAGGGGTGATGTCAGTAAAAATATGTATCTATGCATTGTGTAATTTTTTCCAACTTAAATATTAATGTAAGTTATGTGGTGCATCCACTTTAAGGATACATGCATGTGCCACACTATATGGCACTACATAAGAGGACAAGGCATGTAGTGTAGTGTCTCCTCCAATTTTTGCATGCATGCGCCACACATAGTGTCTCTTCATCTGTGTAGATTTTTTTTATAAAAAAAAGAGGTTACTTTGAAATTATTTTGAAAATGTGGTTATTTAAGAAAAAATTGTTATTTGAAAAAAAATAATTGATTATTCAGCTACATTCTTTTGCAGAGTTTTCTTGAGAAAATTATAATCAAAGTTTCATAGATTTATCTTTCATTTATCAATTAATTTTTTATTGAAAATCATGAACAACCTTCTTCAGAAGCTTTGAAAGTGCATTGACATACAAATACCTGAGAAATTGTGTTGCCATAGAAGAACCATAACACCAAAACTCTTGAAAAGAGATGAAGATGTTGTAAAATTTAAAAGAGGGCACGTTGTTGAGTTTAGACAATTTAATCATAGGATACAAGAGATGAAGGAGAAACGACGCCATGATAAGAAAGAAATGGAAAGAAAAATCCAGCTTCTTCTTAAGACCGTTTTGAATCAAAACACCTCAAAGTTGGATATAAAAGCTCTGGAAGCTTTGATATTAGCTCCTGCAACTGATGTTAACAGTGTCTTACGTTCTTCTTCATCAACACATATTCCAATTAATGATAAAGTAAGATTACATTTTTTTATGCTTTACATTATAAATTTAGAGCTTTAGATAATAATTTTATTTCAGTTATATTACTTTTATTTTGCATATTATGAATGATGATATCAATGAAGATTTTTAAGTCATTCGAAGATGAAGACACATAAATATGGAGATGTAGATGTAGATGTTGATGTTTAAGTTTACTTTTATAGATTCAAGATGTTATTTTGATTATGATATGTATATTGAAGATATTTTGTTGATCATAAATCATGATTGACATTAGGATATGAATATTATTATATAAAAAAAATTATTTGTTTTTGTAGATAATTTTGTGGTCCTTTACTATATCTATTGTAAATTAGTAGTATTTAAGATGCTAATTTGATATATATATATATATATATATATATATATATATATATATATATATATATATATATATATATATATATATATATATATATATATATATATATATATATATATATATATATGCTTTCATATAGTTTTTGTTGTAAATAAATTAGTTTACTTTGTTTTATGTTCATTTTGTAGGTTGTTGATGTTGATACTTGAAGCATTGAAGTTATGGGCAAGCTTGTACCAATTGGGAGGTGCTAAAAAGCTAGTTTTGAAGTTTTGTTCAGGCAAGCCCGTTGAGCGTAAATCAAAGCGTGCTTTGCCTTTTTGAAGTTGGACAACATGTAATTTTTGAGGCCGCTCAGTGGTGTGGTCCCGCTCAGCGCGGTCCACTGAACGTGAAAAGGATATTTTGCTGAGGCCGCTCAGCGCGGTCAGGCTGGTGAGTGGGATTACCTTTTTTGGTCACTTGTTTAAGTACCATTGTTAGATATTTTTCTCAACAACTCCATCTTTTCCGTTGCATATCATACTTAGGGCATAGAAATAACATATTTCTTCATTGTAACTCAAATTTCTTGAAGAAGATCTTGAATCTTTGCTTGTTTATTTTCCATCCATGTTCATCATCATCACTCATTTTTATGTATTTCTTTTGATCTTTTGGTGTATGAACTTGGTTGATAATTAATATATGTTGAATATCTTTGCTTTATTTGATCTCTTTATGGTTTGAATCATGATTGAGAAATATGTTTCAAACTTGACCTAAGATATTCATCTACTAAGGAACAAATGCTAGACATAGATTTGTGAGTTAATATTCACTAGTATCAAGCTTAAAGATTATCATGTTAATATTTAGAGTGAGACATCATTTAAAGATTAACATGATAGTACTCATAATATTGGTTGGAAATCAACAATATTGAGAGGATACGTGAATATATCGATCATCAACTAGTTCATCCGCTTGGTTAATCAAATATATATGAAATCATGTTAATGAAACTAATCTTGACATGCTTTTACCATTTGAAAAACAAATTCAAAACTCTCTTTAATCCAAACAACTCTATTTGATAAGAAAACTAAACTTGTTTGCATAAAATTTATGATTTTTGTGACTAAGAACCAAAACCCTTTTGTAACCAAATCTTAAATACACTTTAACCATCGAACGGTGGTGATATCACACCAATCCCTATGGAAAACAATAACTTAAAATAGTTGTGTTTGAAAATACGTACAACAAAATGCCGTCGTTGCCGGGGATTGGCGTTTGATATTAGAAGCATTGCAATAGTTTTTGTGATTTAAGATAATTTATTATATTAATCTCTCTTGTTTCTATTTGTGTGGTTAGCATTTTCAGAGTATAGTTTATGCAAGAAAGTGTTTCAGTCGATCAACTCCTATTCGATCTAGAAATTGAAAGGACAGCCAGAACACTTAATAGCAGCGCTAGACGAAGGAAAAGACTAGCTAGAGAAAGACAAGAAAGAGGAGAAGCATCTACTTCTTAACCACCACAAGTGTTCAGGGAAGTCATGGCAGATGCACCATCACCACCGAGAGGATCTTGTACTAATAGCCCTCGTCACACAGCTCAGTGTGCTCGCCTAGCCAATGTGAGGCATACTGAAATGAAGGCAGGGATACTCCAACTACTTTATGAAAATCCTTTTCATGGTCATGACCATGAATATCCATACACCTACCTTACAAAGCTTTATGAAATTGCGTGTGCGGAAGAAGCTCCAGAAGCTTAACAGGAACAACTTTTTCAAAGGCTTTTTCCTCACTCTTTTGTAGGGAAAGCAAAAGATTAGTATCTAGACCAACCACAACAAACAATGATCGATTGGAACGTGTTAGAGGAAAAAATTCTTGAAAGATATTTTCCTCAATCAAGATTCATGGAAGCTAAAACCGCGATCTTAGTGTTCTCGCAAGGTGTTAGTGAGACTTGGAATGGATCTTGGGAAAGATACAAGTAAATGCTTAGAAAATGCCCATGTCATGGTTTCGATGGTACCACTCAAATTCAAATTTTTCGCAATGGTCTCCAACCTCAACATAAATTGTTGTTGGATGCTACAGCGGGGGGTTCATTAAGGGTGAAGATATATTTGGAAGCCATTGAAATCATTGAGAAGATGGGAAGAAATGATCACTAAGCCCAAAATAATCGTGGGAATGTGCAAGTGAAGACGGGAGCTCTTGAGATAGGTGAAATTATGGTGCCAATAGCAGACTCAGATATCACATAAGGATGTCTTGACATCTGATTTGACATTATAAAACAGACAAGGTAGGAATACAAATAACAGTGCAGGAAACAAAAGAAACACACATAATTATTCACCCAGTTCAGTTCAAACCAACCTACATCTGGGGGCATACCAAGCCAGGAATGAAGTCTAGTATCAGTAGTACTAATTTAGAGTTAAACCTCCCTGTTTACACCCTTCACTTAATCCTCACCCAATGACCCTTATACCTAGGTCCTCCCTAGATATGTAATATCCCCATTCCACTTCCAATCATCGCAATGATCTCTAGAAGTCAACATCCCAGCCACTGCATCAATAACTAGATACCTATCAACTCTTCAAACATAAAACCAGTTTGGAGAACATCACTCCAAACACAAAATAGTCAAACTTGTGACTTAAACAAACTTGGAATTGCTTCACAGCTTCTTCGAAGAACACAATTGCACTCATTGCTTTACATCTTCTGGGTGAGTAAAATAATCCTCTTGCCTACAGGCTTCGATGTACAAATTAGTGACCATCCCACAATCCAGGTGATTCACTTACATGGCTAACCCTAAAGACTACATCTTTCTAAAACCGGCTAGCTTTCCAAAACTAGGTTACAACTGCTTATTTATAACCTATTACCCAACTGGATTTGGGCCTTCACATAACAGCTTAAAGCTGTAAAAAACTTTTGCAGTAACAAACTTTTGTAGTAACAAACAAGCAGATAACTTCTGCTACAATCAAGGTCCTTGCTGATTTTTATCCTTATCTCTTGGACCTCCACAAATGCCTTCAATTACACGCCACTTATGTTGCATAATATTCCCAAAATATTCTGTGCAATTGAAACAGAGTTGTAACAAACTTTGACAGTTTAGTAGCGTGATGTCTGATGTCTAATGTCTCGACATTTCATTTGACATGTTATTCCAGATGTTGAAGATGTTTAACACAACATGTTTAGGCATTCCAATAGGACTTTTGCTACATATATCCTACTGTATAATAGATTATTGCTACTATTTATTTGTTTTATTAAAATTTAAGCCAATCCATAAAACCAGGAACTTACAATCTCCCCCTTTGGCAAATTTTAGCTAAAACAAATAAATATAATTTCAAGCAATTACATAAAAACAGTAGCAACAGTTACAATTAAAAATTTACAATTAAAATGTGGTCTTCTACTCACAACTTCAAATCTTGAGTTGCTTGGGATGTTTTAACATCCGTCTTGACATCTTCTTTTCTCCATTGAGCCAACGCCAGACGTGTAAGGTAGGAGAAAGAAGAGACTTGATGCTAGATTTGGAGTTGAAATACCTCCTAAGTAGCATAAGATATAATTCAGATGGAATTCTAAATTTTCTCCATGTAACTTAGAACACATGTCACAATTGTGTTCATAACTCACAACACACGTCACAAAATATTTCCAAACATGGATTTGATGTTTGGTTTAGATGTATTTTGTGAACATACTATTTCATTCATAGCAGCAGTAATGAGACCAACGATAACAACAACAGCAACACAACTTTTCTCCCTCTTTTTAGAAAAAATTTGACAATGAGAGCCATCACAAAACCAGATCCAAGCATAGGAAGCCCAAATTCGAACAACTTTCATGATGTTGAAGACATAATTATTTACTTGAGGATAGAGGTAGAGGAGTACTTTATAAATATGTACGACTGAAGCTTAGGAATTTTCAGTCTTTTGTCAAGCTTTGGTTGAAGGACTGTACTAGAAACAAACATGTACCGTCCAAACTAACTTTGACTATCTTTATTAGTTTCTGCCAGATTCTTTTGATGGAGTTAGTTCCAATAAATTGCATGGGTCAGCTCACGTTTTTACATCATGCATGATTATGTGATTTCCACCTCTTCTTTCACTAATCTGGATTGCTCCTTTCTGAGATATCACAACTTGTAACTTTGACCGGCTTCTAGAATAATATTCTGGTTCTATAATATTCCTATGTATCCATACATTCTCATTACTTTTTAAATGGGGGCAAGTCATGTAGTTATAGTCTGAATTTATTTACTAACTTCCTTTTAGAGAGTAATGTTGTTTTAATAATCAGACTTTCTTCAACATCTAAATTTTTTGATGTTCCAACATCATTTGAGACATTCACACAGAGTCCATTTGTCTTGGCTCTAAGATTATAATAAAACTTTATGTCACTTCAGCACACAGCAATATAGACCCCCCTTCACATCAACTAATGAACAATTTCTCCCCCTCAGTTGTAGCTCAACATCAGTAAGAATAAATGTATAAACATCAAATAGAATATTCACAGATGCACACTCATTTTAAACATCTCTAATAGATGTTTCCTTTCCATTTATAACCATAATTAACAATTGGAAGCACACATAATCACAATTTACAATCAACATATATATATAGTAGTTGCTCCTCTCATATAGACAATTACTCCCCCTTATTATCAACACTTCTCCCTTTTAGATTCCAAGATGAAGCTTTCAACAATACTGTTAAGCCCCCTGAGTTATACAAAATAAGGACATTTTTGATGTTAGTCCTCATATTTTTAGAAGTCTTCTTTATTTGGAATTTGCCACAGTTTGCAAATTTAGAATCCTCAATTTACTTGCTACACAAGATTCAGATTGCCACACTCTGTAACTTGTTATAGAATACACCACAATATCAATCATGCGTATAACTAGAGATATGTCTTCAAAATATAAGTCTAAACCTTACTTGCCTTCTTCAATATCTGGTGTCTTCAATAGTTGTAATGTTACATCTTCATGTAGAATATTCTCTTCTATACATTACATACTCCATCTCTTCTTGATTCGTATTTCAACACAGTTATCACAAATATCCATCTCCCATCGAGATATTTGACAGCATCTGCATGCATCTCCTAAATTGAATCAGCTCTTCAAATAATTACCATATAATGTTTCCACACATCTTAAACTTGTGAAGATCATAATGAACTTTAACATTGACATTTAGTTCACAATATACCATGAATCCTTTAGCTAAACACTCAGCTCCCGACAGAGTATATGTAGTTTGGTATTCAGGTTACATACTAATAAGTATTAAGTCTCCTGTCAAAGTACCTACCAATTAGTCAACTAGAATTATATACTCACACTAGATTATCCTGATTGATTACTTCTTCACATTCATGCTAACTCCCTGGCAACAATACATACTTCTCATGATTGAAGACATTAAGATGATGTTTCAACATCTGATACAATATCATCCATTATGGTTTTGGGGTTAACATCCATAATATCCCATTCATAACACTTGGGGAGGAACATAGGAAGCACAATAAACACCACCTTTACAGCCAAACAATTAACATAACCAAGGGATAATATGAGCCATATTTTAATAAGCTTTTCTTCAGATTTTCATTCTGATTTTATGATGATGGATGCCATAGTCTATACCTACAGAGGAGATTTTCTCAACTAGGTTTCTGGAACAGACTTACTTATGGCATGACACAAATATATGCAGATTCTTCATAGCAATATGACTCCCTTGATTCTTCCAGACAACACCCTTTCAAGATTGTATTTAGGGTAGCCAACATTTAGGACCATAAATCACTGTGGTTGAATCACAGTATTCAGCTTCAAATAATATCTGTTCTATGGTCATGAACAGGATTCCACATATATGGTTTCTTTGATCAGAAGAATATCCCAAATAGAAGAATATCCCAAATATAAGCTCATCTTGATTTCAAATAAAGGAACAATAGAGTGTACCTTTATGAGTCCTTTTACTTGCATTGAGCTCAACTTATATACTCCTATAATCTTTGGTCAGAAATAAAATTACATCTGGAGTAGAGAACTTGTTGAACGTGTCTTGATCAATTGATATAAAGAAGATTGTTGATTCTCTAGGATTGACTTTATGTTTGGTAAAAATAATACAGTAGCAATAGGTTAAATAGGATTTATAACTTGTAAGGAGAAAGCAGGTTGAAGTTCTATTTAATGAAGAAACATGTTGTGTTGAAATGTTTCAACATCTAGAACATGTCTAAGAAGATGTCACGACATCGTGTTTGAGCTGACAAATAGGATTTTGTTATGTCTTTAACAGAAACAGAATATTCATAAGATATTATGAATCCTATGTGGCGCTATATTGAAGGATACTCAATCTGAAATCAAGGAGAACATTTAGGAAACTAAATATTGAAGGAAGACTTTATAAGAGAATCTTTTGCATATTTGTA
The DNA here is from genome assembly GCA_021764765.1 of Vicia sativa. Classification (NCBI taxonomy): domain Eukaryota; kingdom Viridiplantae; phylum Streptophyta; class Magnoliopsida; order Fabales; family Fabaceae; genus Vicia; species Vicia sativa. The sequence goes on from CM038792.1 coordinate 153,729,608, forward strand.
ACAACTTAATTGTTGTTACTTAAAGTCCTAAATTTATGGAGAATATCTTGGAGCAATTTTAGCAAGTTGTTTTGGAGAATTTTGTGGAGGTCCAAGAGCTAAGGAGAACAATCAGCAAGGACCTTGATTGTAGCAGAAGTTATCTGTGTATTTGATTCTGCAAAAGTTTGTTACTAAAAAAGTTTGTTACAACTTCAAGCTGTTATTTGAAGGCCTAAATCCAGTTGGATAATAGGTTATAAATAAGCAGTTGTAACCTAGTTTTATTAAGCTAGCCGGTTTTAGAAAGATGTAGTCTTTAGGTTTAGCCATGTAAGTCTCCTCTTCGAGATCAGGAGTAGGTTCCAAACATATGTACTCACACTACACTTTTTAGCACCCAAAACATCTTTTCTTCAACTGGTAGCTGCATACCACTAGTAATAATGTTATAACATCCCATAGAACATCAGTTCCATCTCCTTGGAACACATCATCCTTGATAATCTTCAAGGTCTTCAACTTGCAGATGTATATGAGAATCATTGATCAATTGATACTCATAAACTCTATTAGTAAATGCCTTTATGATTGGACTTGAGAAAGATCTCAAGTATCTTTGCACTTTTAATAAAGTTGTAAAATCTGCTAAATATTTTGTTTAATAAAATTAACCTTAGGATCCTTCTTTCACTTTAGGTGTTATATCATGCAGCGAAATATAGCCATACTTCAACAAAATTTACACAATACTTACTCCATAATTCAATTGTAAGCATGACATTTAAGGATTAAAAATAAATCAACCCTGCAATACGCTTACTTCTTCACCAAGCAATAGATTAGACCTAACCAATATCCTGACCAGATGGAAACACATAAACACAAGAGTTACCTTATCAATATCTTCACTCCCGCATGAAGGTTTTGACAATTTTCTTATTTGTGATAAATATAGGCTGAACAATTCAATCCAAATTCTTCACTCCTGCATGAAGTCTTTGAATTTAACTATCTTTGTTCCAGCTTCATTATCTTCTTTCTTTAAGAAGGTACAACAGTTTTGGTTAGGTTGGTCTAGTTCTCCACAAATAGGTTCATCCTCCACTTTAAGGGACCATACAATATCAACACTCCTTGTTCAAACAATCTTCTACCTTGTACACAACTAGAAAGTATCCCTCATGGATCTCATCCAGCAACAGACAAGATGCCCGCTCTGATAACATTTGAAATTCTAGTGACAATAGCAGACTCAGATGTCATATAAGGATGTCTTGACATATGATCTGACATTATAAAAACAGACAAGGTAGAACTAACAATTAACAGTGCAGGAAATAAAAGAACACGCAAAATTCTTCACCCAATTTGGTTCTAACCAACCTACATCAGGGGGCATACGAAGCCAAGAATAAAGTCCACTATCAGTAGTACTAATTTGGAGTTAAACCTCGCTGTTAACACCTTTCACTTAATCCCTACCCAATGTCCCTTCTACCTAAGATACCTCACTTAGATATGGAATATCCCCATTCCACTTCCAATCACTATAGTGATGTATAATAGTCAATATCCCAACCACTGCATAAACAGCTTAATCCCTAAAGACTACATATTTTTAAAACCGACTAGCTTGCTAAAACTAGGTTACAATTGCTTATTTATAACCTATTACCCAATTGTATTTGGGCCTTCAAATAATATCTTGAAGCGGTAACAAACTTTTGCAATAACAAACAAGAAGATAACTTCTGCTATAATCAAGGTCCTTGCTGATCTTTCTCCTTAGCTCTTGGACCTCCACAAATGCCTTCAATTACACGCCACTTATTATGCATAATATTCCCAGAATATTCTGCACAATTGAAACAAAACTGTAATAAACTTTGACAGTTCAGTAGCATGATGTCTGATGTCTAATGTCTCGACATCTCATTTGACATGCTATTCCAGATGTTGAAGAAGTTCAACACAACATGTTTAGACACTCCAATAGGATTTTTGCTGCATATATCCTATTGTATAATAGATTATTTCTTCTATTTATTTGTTTTATTAAAATTTAAGCCAATCCATAAAACCAGGAACTTACAATAGGTTCTAATAATGAAGCTCTTTTGGCCCAAAACAAATTGTTTGCCAAGCAAGTGAAATAATTGACCAAACAAATGGAAAGGCCTCCACAACAAATCATGGAAATGCAAGGATCATCTAGCAAACAAGTTCAGCAAATTTCTTGTTGTGAATTGTGCAAAGGTGATCACAAGACCGGGTTTTTTCCTCCGGTTGATGAGGAAGCAAATTACATGGAAAATCAAGGGCAAGGATATCAAGCAAGACCTCCGTATCAAAATCAAGGCCAGGGTTACCAACAAAGAAGTAACCAATGTTATCAAGGTGGATGGAGACAAGACAACAACAACAATCAAGCAAGACAAAATACTTACCAAAGTGGAACACAAGCTCAACCTCAACCTCAAACTCAAGCCAGAAGTTCAAACATTCAAGATACACTTTCGCAATTAATGCAAGCTTCTATGGCCAACCAAAAAATAACGAAAGCATCGATAAAGAATTTAGAGACTCAATTGGGTGAATTAGCAAAGCAAATTTCCGATCAAAGTGTCAGGCCCTCGTTTTTGGCAACTACTCAACCAAATCTAAGGGAGCATTGTAAAGAAATTATGACTAGGAGTGGAAGAGTTGTTGGAAATGGTATAGAAGAAAATGTTGTGGAGGAGGAACTTGTGAATAATGAAGAAAATGATGAAGAAATTGATGAAGAAATTGTTGTTGAGGAAGTTGTAGTTGAAAAGAATGGTGAAGATGTTGTAGTCGAAAATAAAAATGTTGAAGAAAAGAAGAAAAAGTTGAAGAGGGGAAATGAGAAGGTTTTCAGTTTACCGGTACAAAACTTACCTTATCCTTATGCTCCGTCTAAGAAGGATGATGCTCGACATTATACTCGGTTCATGGACATATTCATACAATTACAAATCAACATTCCTTTTACCGAGGCATTAGAGCAAATTCCAAAGTATGTCAAATTCATGAAGGACATTTTAACAAAGAAGAAGAGGTACATGGGCCAAGAGACTATCATGGTCGATGCTAGTTGTAGTGCGATCATTCAACGTACAATACCGAAGAAAGAAAGCGATACGGGACGGGTCACTTTACCCGTTACTATTGGTGATATGTATGTTGGAAAGGGATTGATAGATTTGGGATATATCATCAACTTGATTCCATTATCTATTGTGAATAGGTTGGGGAATATTGAGTTAAAATCCACAAAGATGACTTTACAATTGGCGGACAAGTCTACTACTCACCCACATGGAGTAGCCTTAGATTTGTTGGTAAAAGTGGAAAAATTCTTTTTCCCCATTCATTTCGTTGTGATAGAGATGGAGGAAGACTTGGATGCTCCCTTAATTCTTGGCCGCTGAAATTCTGGTACCAGATATGAGATGTCAAAGGTAATGTCACGACACTGATATATGTTTTGAACACAGCTAACATAACAAAATTATAAAGTGCAGAAAACAATAAAAACATAGTAGAGTTGTTAACCCATTTTGGTTCCAACCAACCTATGTCTGGGGGCTTCCAAGCCAAGGATGAAGTTCACTATCAGCAGTATTAATTCAGAGTTAAACCTCCCCATTTACACTCCTCACTTAATCACCTACCCAATGACCCTTCTACCTAAGATACCTCACTTATATATGAGAACCTCTACTCACTCCCTAAGTCACACACGGTGACACTCAACAAAAACAAAACTGAAGACGCTCTTCAAAGACATACAATCACACTTGTTTCAAAGCTTATGGTGATTGACAAATTACAACTCAACAAACGTCCTACTCAAGTATGAATACAAGAGAGGCTCACAATAAATAATGAACAACCAAAATAATGAACAACCAATAATTAAAATCTAGGTTTCTAAATCTAGAACAGCCAAACTGCAAAACAAGGTTTGCAAAAATGGAGTAAGAACAACTAGGGTTGCTTTACTCACAAGTCTTCAGCATTTCTTACATTTTCTCCACAAAAGAAGGACATAAGACCTCCAAGAATATTGTTGAAGGAGTTCTCAAGCTTCCTTAATTGAAGCATACAAAAACAAACAAACTGACTTCCTAACAATTCTGAACTTAAACCACTTCTGTCAGTTTCACATGTCAAGACACACTCATAATGGGAAAGAAAAGATGGATTAATGTTTAGACTATTAAAGCAACTCTCTAATTGTTTGACTTAATATCGGGACTGGAAGTAAACTTCCATAAGAGTTCTTTAATTGGACTGAATATCCACCAAGTTCGGATGGAGGAGGCGGCTTGATTTTTGAATTGTAGAGTGGGGGGATTGCGGTTCAAATATTTTGGAATTCATGTTGGAAGTAATCACTGAAGGGAGGGAATTTGGAAACCAATGATTGATATTGTGAGATGAAGATTAGCCTTGTGGAATAACAAAAAAATTTCAAATGGAGGCCAGATTATTCTTTTAAAGTCACTACTGTATGTGTTACATGTTTATTACTTATCCTTTTTAAAGCTCTGAAAGGTGTTACTGTCAAATTGGAATTGTTATTTAAGAATTTTTTTACAGGGTAGGGGCTTGGAGAGGAGAAACGTTAATTGGTACATTGGGATAAGGTGTGTAGGTGAAGGAAGAATAAGGATTAGGAATTAAAAATTTAAAGGCGTTTAATCACGCCTTGGTAGGAAAGTGGAAGTGGAGGTTTCTTCTAGAAAAAGACAAGTTATGGAATGAAGTGATTATGTGGAAGTATGAGGGCTAGGTATTTAAGGTGTTAAGAGTGATAGACATTGTTCTTTGTGGTGGAGAGACCTCAAGTCCCTGGATAAGGGTGAAGGAGGATATGGTAAAGATTGGTTTGATAACAAATTAGATAGAGAAGTAGGGAATGAGAAGGAAACGTTATTGTGGATTGATCCTTGGTTGCAAGGTAAAAGTTTAAAGATATTGTATCGTGTATTGTATAAGAAAGTTGGGAATACTAATGTTAAAGTGGGCGAGTTATCTTCGTCCCAAAATGGGGGGCTTATATGGTGCGCCAGCTGGGAGGGTAGCTTGGATGTGGAAGAGGTTAGGAAAGAGGAGGAGTTGAAAGCTAGGATTCAATCTTTTTACTTGAGAGACAATTTTAGAGATAGGTGGGTTTGGTTCAAGCATTTCAACAAACACCTTATATTCAAGAATTCTCAACTCATGGCTTCCAACAATTACATCAAATTCAAGAACCTAATTATGTTTAATAATTCACATCAATTCAAACATCTCATGACTATAACTCAAATTTAACCAACTCCTCTTTTATACATCATCACCAATATCAATTTAATCAAGATTACATCACAATTCCATTTAATTCAAGAATTTTCAAACAATATTTTATCCTAAAATCAATTAACCACAAGCAACTAATCAATTAAAGGTTCAAGGCTTACCGAAATGTGAATTGGAGCCGAAAGTGTTGGCCGAAAATCTGAAGGAGGAAGAATCACCGCTAGAAAATGAACTGAGTATGAATGGTTAAGGCAAGCCGGACTGGTACAATTGATGTCTGTGACGGAACAGATTCGTCCGAGCGGACGATCGACGCGAGGGAGTATACGCGGACTTCGCGTGATCAAAGGAGGAGCAAAAGTCGTGATCGGTGAGGCAAGGTGGTGCCGGATCTTGATATGGTGGACGGAATCGGTTTTCAGTGGAGGGAGTGGTTTTGGAGGGAGATGAGAAAAATTTGTGAGTTCTTGAGCCAAATTGAGAAAAAAAGAGTTTAGATCTTTTAGAGATTAGAGATAAAAGTGTGAGAGATTTTTTGGTGAGTGAGTGAGTTGAGGGAGTGAAAAATATGGTTTTGAATTGATATATTCCCTCCAAAAAATTATATTGGGCCTTAAACTTGAAATTGGGGACAAATCGGGTTTATCAGTGTCAGAAATGTCTGAATTACACGATCATCGATAACCATGCAAAATTCAAAAGCGGGCTCAACACGAAAAATTTCGAGGTTGAAATTTGTGACGCGTGACCGAAAGAACGGCCACAATTAGATAAACGACGAAGAAGCTATGAATTTTTGAAGATGCACTGACGCTGAGCCAAAACTGACTAGTGCATAAATTTTAATTATTTTTAGTGTTCAGTTCGCAAAGATCGCCTCGTATGAAAATCCTCAGATCAATATTCAAACTAGGGGCCTGAATTAGAGTCAGAGCTAAAGAAAATTGTGAAATTATGCCGCCAAAGTCGTCGCGATACAATAAAAATTGAAGGAAATATGAATTTTACAATATCAAGAAACATTTAGGCAGAAATTCGGTATTGCTCAAATATTTCTCTTTAATCTATAATTCTGGGGTACTTCCTTAAGGAATCAGCTCTCGGCCTGAACATACAAAATGAAGATGCCATCAAAAAGAAATTTCAGCCGATTGAACCACTCTAATACGGTATTCCCGTCGAAATTTTTGAATTTTTGAATGCCCTTAAAACACGCGCCCAGCCAGAAAATTCAATTTATTGCTCCCGAAAGATTAATTTTTCCTACGACCTTTTTCACAAGATTAGCCTTCGATCAGAACACAAAAAGTAAGGGTAATGCTAAGAAGAACCAGTTGCTCAAAAATCAGCCAAAAATACCAAACAAGATGAGAGTTATGAATTTCTGAGCGCCCGAAAGGTGAATAACCAGCAGATAAAATAACGTATGTTTCATAGAAATTAAATTATTCAAAGGCTTTCCTTGATGAATCGGCTTCCGGCCCGAACATGAAAAATGAAGATAACACTGAGACGGTTCCAATGCCTGTGGAACCGACTCAAAATGACATCCCAATTGCAAGTTGCGAATTTTTGAGAACCAGCGAAAACACTGTCTATGGCTCGCACTATCTCAAATCAACCGAACGCCCGATTTCTCCGCTGTTCGAAGCTTAGTAAGGCATACGGGAACTTGACATGATGATGGCTCAACTGATCATTTCCCTAGTAGCTTGCGAAATATGCTCAACACCTTTAAACCTTAGAAAACTAGAGTTTTGCCTTGTTGTGCGCTATATTAGAATAATATATTTTTGTGTAGTTTCTGAGAAGAAATGTCTCAATGTCATAACCACTTGTTGATTGAGGATGTATGCAATGTTAAATGACCTAATGGAGGACATGTACATGCGAGATGCATAAGTCAAATAGTCCTTATAAAAGGGTAGGAAAAATTTGGGGTATGACACCAGCATAGAAAGAGGGTGTCCCTTAGCATGGCTAATATTTTATATGGTATGATATGAAAGTGATGAGTTTTATGCTTGCATTTGAATATAATAACTCTAAGATAGTTAAACGATATTTGTTCCATAATGAGTCCAAGCATATTAGTAATTTACCACAACCTAGATCTAAAAGTACCTCCACCATAAAGGTTTCATTTAGTTGGACTAATATGTTGACTAGAATTATGATCGTATTTTTGAAGGAGATGGTTAATAACTTGAGCATTTTTTCTAATAACTTTAGAAAATAACATAAGGTCATATGAAAAAAAATGGTTAGGAATGATTGTGTTAACAACTGATATGCACGCCAGCTTATTCTGATCCACTAACATAGATAGTTGCCTATTTAGTGCCTCTTCAATAATACATATGAGCAATGAAGATAGATGATCTTCTTGCCTCACTCCTGTAGAGCAAAAAAAAAATCATAAATATTTCTCATTTATTATGAATGATTGTTCGGTTGAGTGTAAAATGGTAAGTATCCAATCACAATTTTTTAATTAAAATTAAATTGAACATGAACTTTAATAAGATATTGTCAATCTAAAGTATCCGATTTTTCTGACCTATCTTCAAAGCCGTATTATCTCTAATAGATTTCTTTTTCATCATATTAATGACTTCCGAAGTAATCAATAGACTCATAAATATGTATGCTTATAATGAAGTTTCATTGATGTTTTGTAATAATTTTATATGATGATCAACCTATCTATAATGATTTTAGTAATTATTTGAAATAAAAAATTTGCAAATACAAGAAATTTATACCGTCCTATAAAATTTGCTTCATATAGGTATTAAAATTACATGAACTATATTGAGATTAGGGAAAATTCAACATTGTTCAAAAAATTGATTCATTGAATTCTTGAGATCAACCTCTAATATATCTCAATAAACTTAAAAAAAAAAAAAAAAACCCATCCCAAAACCCATTTTATTGATTATATAGGTTTTGTATTGCTTAGTCTAACAATAATATTCTCTCATTTATTTAATAAATTTGTATACTCTTCCACAAACAAAATTTTCTCAAACAATTTAACAGAACTTAAATCCATATTTTTATACTCTTGACCTAATTTTTCTAATATTTTATTTCATAAAAAAAATAGCTTTTAAAGTTTAAATATTAAATTTGTCTCATTAGAACTCTTTTAGATATTACCTCAACCTAATTTATAAATAAATTATTTTTTTATCAATGAATAGTGAATATATCAGATCTATATAAAATATTAAATATATTATTATTTAAAAAAATAATATTTACTTATACATCATGTCGGAGGGAGCACCTCAACTCACCTCTTTAAAAGCATTTTCTAATAATTTATATCAAGCGGCTATTTATTTATGGACATAACTCTCTTTTTTATTCACAAAACTGAAAATCAGAAAATGTCATCAATTATTGAAAAAGTCCACAATTTCGAAGAGGTGGCTCACACTTATAAGAAATTAAGATGCTTGACAGAGATATTTTAAATAATGACAAACTCGAATACATGGCACTTGACAGAGTCTATAAACTATCATATTATCATTCATTCCTTCATTGTCTAAATGTATACTGACCATGAAAGATAAAATACGACAATACTACTTATATCTCTATATTCTTCACACCATACCCACATTTCCAAAATATATTTTAGTACTATGAAAACAATCAAATTCCTCCACTACTTCTATTTTCATTTATTCAGAAATTATACAAAGCTCCAAAGTATAAAATTGTTTTTGGAATTTAAAAATTATTGAAGTTTGTAAAATATACATTTCATAAATTAATTTTCGCAAACTTAGAAATATTGGTGTTGGCTTTTCATTTTTAAATTTTTATTTTGTTTTTAAAATATAAATAATTGCTTATCAACCGGATCAATTTCAATATACAAAAATCAGTTTGTCTTTCACTATGTATTACTCCCTCCGTTCCTTTTTAAGTGTCGTTTTAGAAGAATATTTTTGTTTCTATTTAAGTGTCGTTTTATAATTTAATGTCATAACTTATCAATTATACCCTTACTTTCTCAATAAATGAGAGAGAGTGTAGGAGTGAATTTATTAGGAAAGAGAAAATAAATGAGGGTATAATAGAAAAATTAACTTTAACATAGCACTATCTTAGTTGAAGAGCTTTATGCTAAAATGACACTTAAAAAGGAACGGAGGGAGTATTTTGTAGTTTGGTTTAAATATTTTGAAGTATTAATCAACTCAATAATCATTAAGAATGCTACTTTGATAGTCTATAAATATAAGTTATGAGACGACGGTACATAAATTTTAATATTGTAAATTGTAATTAAATAAGATCTTATAAAATAATATAAAAATATTTGTCATAAGCTATAAAAAAAATAACAATTTTAAATATTTTTTGAGAATTTAATTGTGGTTAATCTGCACTTTTTTTTTTTTTGAAAAACTTATGATAGACATGTTATTAAGTACACTTTTGAATTGTGATTAACCAATAGAGAACTAAGCAACTAAAGAATAATAACTAACAAAAGATCTATGAAAACAGGGACCTCACCCATAGAAAAGAAACTCTTCATATTAGATTTTTTGGTCAACAAGAAACAGTCAATTCGACCAAATATCCACCTGGATCAAGCAAAAATTTACTACACGGATTACCAAACCCAGAACAAATGTGAGCACCTCTTAAACCACCTAAAAAGCTTTGCAAAAAGTTATAGTCTCTTTAGGAGGTTTAGCATGTGCTCACATTTGTTCGGGTTTTGGTAATCTGTAGTAGTTTTTTGCTTGACCCCGATGGATATTTGGTCGAATTGGTTGTTTCTTGTTGGCCAAGAGGTCTGATAGAGAGTTTCTTTTCTATGGGTGAGGTCTTTGCTTTCATAGATCTTTAGTTAGTTACTATTCTTTGGTTGTCTAGTTTTCTTTGGAGGAATTTGAGGCATCCATAATTAAGTATGTCTTTATAGAAATGCGTATTATTTTGAGGATTAGGCAAGTGATCTCCCTCGGGTGATTGTTACCAAGAGGCAGATGATGATAGATCATTTGGTTCAAAGTTGAGGTTCATGTAAACATATTCAACTTTTTCCTAATCTTGTTTGACTTTTGATGTGGTGTCTGTCTGCAACCCAATTGCTGGCTTGGTGGATCCAGTAGTACTGGGGCACGCACAATCAACTTTTTCTCCATTTTACCTAGTTATTTTGTCGAGTTTTCTTGTTTTGAGCTCAAATGGTAATTTAGTGTCTACCCTAAACTACTTGAATGATTCTCAAGTTCTAGATAGATCTAAGAAGATAGGGTATTTTTTAAGAGAGCTAACAGTGTGAAGGTTGAGATAATGGTTCAGTTAGATCAAAGAGATGCAAAGGCAATTTCTCTTAGGGAGTATGTGATTTTTAAATGATTGTTAGATCTTTTAATGTTAGGGATCTTGAGGGAAAGATAAAGAAAATGAAGGTGATGGATCTTATTAGAGAGTTTCATTTAGATTTCATAGCAATTCAAGAAAACAAGTTAAGGCAGGTCGATGAGGTGTTGTGTCATAATTAATGGGGTAGTTCCTTCTGCAATTAGAGTTTTCAGCTAGTAGAGAGAAATCTAGTGGTGGGTTAATTTTTACCTGGTATAGTGTGAAATGGAAGATGGTTTTTTTTTTCTTTTCAGGGTCGCGATATCTTGGGTTGTGTTTAGAAGTGTTCCTTATTAAAGAAAAGGTTAAGGTGGGATCACCTTATTCTTGTATAAAAATAGTTTAAGGGGGTTATGTGGTATATCCTTGGTGACTTTAATTACTTTCTTAGACCCTTCGAAAGGAAGGTGCAAAGAATGGGGTCCTTGAGGCTGACTTGGCCAAGTATATTGAGTTTGAAGCCTTCATTGATGCCAAGTGTTTAGGGGATCTCACTTTGTTAGGTATGAAGTTTACCTAGTTCCATGATATTGATGTGCCTATGAGTAGGCTGGATATAATTATTCTATCTCACGCTTTGGAAGATGAGTGGAGTCAGGGAAGTCTTTATGATCTGCCTAGAGATATTTTAGACCATTTTCTTCCTCTAAGGCCTAAGCCCTACGATTTCAATAGTTTTGTGTTGGTTATTCATAGTTTTGACTTAATGGTACGCAAGTCTTGGAGTTCAAAAGCGTACAAGGATATGATGACAAGCATTCTAAAAGATAAGTTAAAAGTCCTTAAGGTGATTATTAAAGGTCGGAACAAGGTGGCACAAAGTAATATGGATTCTAGTGTCAAGAGGTGTAAGGATAATTAGAAGATGTCGGATCTAAAGGCGGAAGAGGCAAATCTTTCGCCAGAGGGTTCAATTGTTAGTTTGAGCGTTTACCTAGATCTTGATAAGCGTATACATTCTTAGGATGCTCAATTGTTATAGCGATCTAAGGTATCTTGCTTAAAAGAATGGGATGTTTATACATGTTATTTTTAGGTTTACTTGAAGCTTAGATCCCATATAAATAGTATGTTTGCTCACTGAGTTGAAGATTGTTGGTTGGAAGAGGTGTCAGAGTTTAGAGGTGTGGTTTCCAAGTATTTTAAAGAGCGCCTCTCTGATTCGGGGGAAGGTAGGCCTAGCCCTGATGAGGGTTTTCTTCAAAGTTTTTCTTCTACTGGGGTCTGGCTTCTTTCTTCCTATTTTTTCTCCTCTTGAAATCGATGTGGTTGAGGCGGGAATTAATGGGAGTAAAAGCCCATCTATGACAGGTTTAATTTCTCTTTCTACAAAAAGTGCTGGGATGTTTTGAAGTTAGAGGTTTATTTCATGGTTATGTTAGTTGGTCGTTCTTGGATTATATGTTTGTTAGGTTTGAGTTCGAAGTGAGATGGAGAACCTCAATTAGATCTTGTGTTTTTTCTGGTAGTCTATTGGTGTTGGTCAATGGCTTTATGACTGATGAGATTAGTATTCAGGGGTATCTTAAGAAAGCAGAACCTCTGGCGCATTTCCTTTTCCTATTTGTTAAGGAGGGTTTTAGTGCCTCAATGAGAAGGACAATTTTGTTTGTTCAGGGTAAGGTTGCATCATTGATTTAGTATATGGTGTTAAGGTGGATGGGGATGCTTCTTTCACTCCCTCCGGTCACTATTATAAGTAAAAGTTCTCTTTTTAAATTCATTAAATTATTTATGTATCTAACCTCATGTAATTTAGATACATCAAATATTTAATGAATCTAAAAAGAGAATCTTTACTTGTAATAGTGAGCGGACAGAATAATATTTTAGGGGATAATCAATATTATTAATGAGAATTACACATATAAAATTAGAGGATAATCAATAAAATCTTATAAATTATTTTTTAAAACGGAGAGAATAAAACTTAGAAAAACTTAGAAATTGAGAGATCAAAATGCATTTAAATCAAAAAGAAAATACTATTTTAGATAAAGATGGATTCAGGCTCATCATAGGTATCAAGCAACTAGTCTATGATCTTCAATCTCACCGTCTTAAATTTTTCACAGAAAACTACGATTAAAAGATTATAACCATTCATAAAAGGAAAATATGAGTTAGTTTATTACTACTATGTTTTACTAACATAAAATTTACAAAACTCTATGAACATTAAGCTACTAACATAGTGTATTCTCAAAAACCACTACTACAACAAGATAAAGTAGCTATAATACTTTAAGCTTCACCTTAAATTTAATTAGGACCCCAACAACTCAAGTACATGACAGTTCTAAGTGATTCCTCTGCTCTTTTAAACCTATCAGCAGCATCAGGATTAGCACCACCACCTTGATGAAACACATTTTCAGAAACATTACCAACAACACAGTTCTTTGATTTGGAAGGAAAGTGTTGTGTTCTTGAGCAGCCTTTGTAAGAATTAAGGATGCTTTTTCTTTTTGATCCATCCTTGATTCCTTCCTCCATGTTTGGAAAATATGTATCTCACCTCATATCACTTCCTTTATATTTTTTCTAACTTTATATTAGTTCACTCTTTAACTTTTTAGATATAGTGGTAGAAGCTAGATACAGATTAGATTTGGGATAAGAAGGATTAAAGAAAACAAGTTGCTATGAGAGAGAGAAAGAGAGAGATATTTCAACTACTCAGGCATTTAAAGTGAGGTATTGCTTTGTATTATATTGTATTATATAGAAATAGAAATGATTAGCTTAATTTTTTAGTTTAGACACATTATAAAAAAAATGTTTGATTTTATTAAATTGCAATTGATCATGTTGGCATATTATTATAAGACAGAATAACTTTAAAAATAATCTTCATGATTAAAGTCTTTAATTTTCAATGATGAATAAGAGAGGAGGATTTGTTAGTATTAGAGATGGACATATTTGTCGAAACAATAATGAGCCAATGTTCTATGATTGTAAGAGAAAGACACTAAAATTATATTTAAATTTGTAATACCTTAAATATATGAATCATATTTCTCTAGTATTTAATATTTAGTTTATTCTTAATCAATATAGAATTATCAAACAGCTATGAACCGACTACCTATAACATAATTTCACCATAGTTTTTAAGAGAGTAAATATTTTTGAATATTCTTAATCATTTATTATTATATTATGTCTATTTTTCTCTCTATAATAAATAATTTGGGTATTAGTTTTTTTACTGAATTTTAGGTATTATTAACAAATCAATTATACATATTATATTCAAATTTAAAACAAATTAAAAATGAGTAATTTAATAACTCCATTATAATTAATATCAAATAAATACCATTAATTATATTTTTAAATTATTCACAAGTTAAATTAGATACTCTTCCTCTTAAATTATAATTTTTCTATGACATTTCACACAAATTTAAAGTATAACTAATTCTAAAAATAAAAAAATTATATATTATTATAATAATTATGTTTTATTATTGATGTGAAAAAATAATTAAATAAAAGAATAATAACAAATAGTAGATTGTATAAAAAGAAAAATATTATTATTTTATTTATATTGTAAAATAACTTAAAATCTAAAACAAACATTTTTACAAAAGAGGAGTAACTTATAGTTTAAAATGGAAATAGCAATTTTTATGAGATACTAGAATGGATTCTGCTAGTGTAAAAAATAATTACTTGTCTTTAGTGTTGTTTCAGAATTTCATGCAGCCCCTAAAGCACGTGGTCCAACACGCTACGTACTGAGTGATGATATTATGCCCTTTTATCTATCTGAATAAGATCACTGCAGTTTGTTCTTATCCATTCCAAACCATGCCAGCTATTACTCTAATCAAATCACTCTAAGCAAATCAAATAACTCTTCCTTCTTACTTTATGGACTTCTGACTTTTTATTTTAGATATTTCTTAACTCATTCCACAATAGAATGAGACATTTTATAGAAATTTAAAATTGTCAATTTAAATACATTTTCGATTCGCATTTTATTTTGTATAAAATAGATTAAATGTGTTGAATTGTGTTGTCATCTAAATATTTCATATATAATTGGAAGTATACTTCTGATTTCTGCCATGATACATGCTACTTAAAACAGTAATCAATATGGATATGTTGATAGCTAACATTTCACACTTTCCACTCAAAATCTCTCAAAACCCTCATCATTTTCAATCTATTTTCCACTCCAAATCATCATCTTTGTGGTTCATCATATTAGAAAGAGCTCAAAGAAGTAGAATTTCAGGTAAAGTTTATTCATTTCATCTCTCATTCCCTACATTAATCTGTTACTTTTTCTAGAAAAATGTTACGTAGAAAACAAAATATACATCCAGTTTATGGTTATCGAAAGTTAATTTCTAGCTTATGTCTCTGTTAATTTTTGCACCAACTTTCAATATGACATTTTAATAATTATATTATTTATGTAACATAGGTATGGTGCATACCGATAATAGACCCAAACCCGATGTGTCTGAAGTTGTTTCGTCGCTCGTAGTTTCTCCTCTCCTAATTAAGGCGGTAGATGTTCGTGAGCAATTTAAAAATGTTGAAGAATTTGAATCACGTGAA
Source organism: Vicia sativa (assembly GCA_021764765.1). Taxonomy (NCBI): domain Eukaryota; kingdom Viridiplantae; phylum Streptophyta; class Magnoliopsida; order Fabales; family Fabaceae; genus Vicia; species Vicia sativa. The sequence continues at coordinate 153,744,908 of CM038792.1, forward strand.
GACATGTTACATTGGATTCATATAGAGGCAATGAAATTAGGATTTGGTATTGTGATAGCAAGGTCCGATAACGGTACGAATAAAATAAATGCATTTGTGATTTTGACATACAGAAGTGGGAGATACATATGTCGCATTCAAAAATTTAAACGCGACGACACCAGTTCAAGAAAATGTGAATGTCCATCATCCAATTGTAGGAAATGAAAATTTAATGAGATTAGCGGTTTACACAATCATGATTTAACTCAAAAGTTAGTCGATCATCCAATTGTATGTTGGCTCCTTCCAGATGAGAAGAAATGTGTTTTTGACATGACTTTGAATTTGGTACCGCCCAAAAATATACTTGCAACCTTGAAGAGCAAAAGACCCGAGAACACATCAAATATAAAAAAAGTTTACAATAAGCACTATCAAACCAAGTTAGCGATTAGGGAGGATAGAACCGAGATGCAACACCTCTTGAAACTTCTAGATGAAAACAATTATGTTTGTAGGCACCGACGAGGTAATTATGGGGTAACAGTTAGAGATAGTTATTGGACTCATCCTGATTTCATTAAATTGTTCAACATGTTTCCTACCGTGCTCATAATTGATTCGACGTATAAGACCAACAAGTACATGCTTCTGTTGATGGAAATTGTTGGTGTTATGTCGATTGAGAAGACGTACTCTGTTGGTTTTGCATTTCTAGAGTGCGAAAAAGAGGACAACTTTGCATGGGATTTAGAGGTTAGTATGTCAATGTTGAAGGATCAAGAAGATATGTCGAAAGTCATTGTTACCGACCGAGATACGACATTAATGAATTCGGTTGCAACTGTATTTCCCACTTCTTACCCATTACTTTGTAGGTACCATATTACTAAAAATGTGAGAAGTCGGGTTAAACCCGCGGTAAGGTCAAAACAGGTTGTAGCTGAAGATGGAAATTTGGTCAAGGCGGGCGTTATTATGGAGAAAATTATGGATGCATGGAATGTTATAATAAATGCATCTACAAAATAGTTATACGCTGATTTTGTTTTTACAGTTCATGAATGTTTGCGTGAAATATTCTGATCTATTGAAATATGTTGAAAACAAAAATTCTTGATCAAGTTAAGGAGAAGGTTGTTTGTGCTTAGACTAATCAGGTTATGCACCTCGATAATACAACAACAAACTGAGTTGAATCTATGCATACATGTATGAAGAATTGGATGGGAAATAGCAAAGGTGATTTGATTACAGGTTGAGAATCTGTGAACCGGATGATACTAAACCAGCATAACGAGTTACGATCAACATTTGGTCGTAGTATCGTGGTGTTAAAATACGGGTTCAAAGACAACACACTATAGTCTCAGTTGGTTGGTAACATCTCTCGTGCAGCTTTGAATTATATTTTTTTACGAGGCCAAACGAGCCTCTAATGTGGGTGCTAACATCCCAAAGTGTAGTTGCACAATTGTGAAAGCATATGGTCTCCCTTGTGCTTGTGTCATATATAAGAAGATGAATGGTGATAGCATGATACGTATGAACGAGGTCTCTAGTCATTGGAAGAGACTAAGTTTTGACGATAACAATAAAATGAAAACCGATAAGTCAGATATCTCTATCTTGGCCGAATAGGAAGTGTTACAAGAAAAATTGCGTACCCGAAGAACAGTTGAGGAAGATTGCGTACCTGAAGACCACAAATTTGTAACCACCATCCCAACCGATAAAAACTAAAGGGGCACCTAAGAAGTTGAAATCGACACCGGGCGACAGTTCTACTACGAAGAGTCCTTCGTATTTTGAACACATTGACAAAGTTTTTCCCGATTCACCTACACCAAAATCTCAAAAAAAGTGATTTCAAAGGTGCCCATATTAGCAAACCACCTACTACATCGACACCACCAAAAATACCATTCATCGATCACATGCTAGTTTTTATGCATGAGTACATTGAACAAATCGTTAATGTCGATTGTGAAGGTAATTGTGGTTTTCAAATTATTTTTGAGTTCCTCGGTAGAGATGAAGAGTATTACAATACTGTCCGAGATATCCTGATCAGAGAGTTGACAAGAAACAGAGAATTATACACACATGTTCTAGGGAGTAAAGAGAAGGTTGAGGAAATATATGGATGCGCTTCTCTGAAATAGGTCATCTCATAGCAAGTGCGTATGAGAGGATGTGTGTTAATCTTATAAGATACGGTTTCTCAGAGACTTATTTCCCTTTGCGCACTACTCCAACACCAAATCACAATGAACGTATCATATATGTTGGTTGGATTTCAAATCCACGACATTTTGTTCAAGTGTATTTTAAATCGGGATGCCCTATACCACCTACATCACCGGAGTGAACGCTTCATTTCAAAGACCCATCCGAGGCCTGGTCGGACGAAATCATTAAAAGAATGCAAGAATACAACAAGTTGAAACATATTGAAATAGAAAAAAATAGGGAATAATCAAAAGGGGTGCCACCGATGGATTTATCCGACGATAATTTTTTCGGCTCATTCAAGTAGTTAGGTATCATTTTATTGTTAATGTCATTTTGTTCATGTATTATAATATGGAAATATAGTCATTTTTGTAGTTTGGCCAAAAGCACAATATTCGAATACATGAGATTTTTTGGTATTAATTGTTATTTATGTTCTGTTTCTGGTTTTTCACTCCCAAGTTCTTAACCGAAAATATACTTCCGGTTCCATTTAATACAAAACCGAAACTTTAATTCCGATTTTTTCACTGACACGTAGATAGGATTTGTATGGTTCATGTTTACCTCCAACTACTATAAAAATACCCCCACTTCTTATATTTTTCCATACCTGTCGCGGCGGGAAAAATTCAATGAAGTCGCCACTATTGTTTATTTATCCTAAGGACGGGGAAACTATAGTAAAACCCTAAAGGTATGGATAAGGCGGTCATAACGACCAAGTTAAGGGTTCGGAAGTCGGTTAAGTGAGGGGAAGGTGTTAGCACCCCTTACTTCCCTTGTACTCAAAAGGAACCTTCTATAATGTTAGGGTTAAGGTGTGTTTGTCTAAGGTTTCTTACTCTATTTTCTAAATTATTAACGGTCACGGTTAGTGGTTAGTGACTCGTTAAAGCATTGCGCTTTATGCCTATGTATTCACCAAGAGATGCAATCAGAGTCTACGTAGTTATCATGGGTTTGGTTAGTATTTTTTATGGAATTAAAATTAAGCGATAAACTTTAATGTTAATGTCTAGTTTCTCGTTCGCGTTAAAGAGTATCAATATAATTCTTTTTTTTTTTAATTCTTTTTTTTATTTTCTTAAATTAGTAAAAAAAAAAAAAATTTTGAATTGGTTAGACGGTTTAACTTAATACTAAATGGAAGCATATTTTGTTGTTTTTAAATATTATTAAAATAAATTAAATTAAATTAAAATCTAATTAAAAAGATTAACCCAATTAGCTAAATAGTCTAATTAATCTAGTAAAAGAAATTATTATTGAACTTTTTATAAAGTAATTAAAATCTTAATTAATCTAATTTAACATAATTAAAAATAAATCAACATAGACCTAAGAATTAAATAAATTAGAACATACGAAAGATAATTTTATTATGGGTTTAATTAATACCAGGAGCTATAATTAATATACTATGTTGACTAATCTAATTAATGGTTAATAATAAGTATGAATAAAATCACCTAAATCAATAACTACAACATGGATAAATGAATAGAATAAGAGTGAGAATGAAAAAAAATAACTCTAACCTCTAAAGAAGAAGTGAGAGAAAAAAGAGTAAGTAATCTCTAATTAATGGTGTCTCTTAAACTACATGGTGACTTTTCAAAATAAAAGTTAATGAAAGCAATTCTTTTTTTTTTAACAAAGTAATCCGCAAAACTATCCCCAATTTTTTTAATGAAGGTTTGGTCCAATGTTAATAATCCATGTGGCGGGCTAATTCAATTATTATAAAAAATTTTAAAATAAAGAGTTATACATAATGTATCCTCATGAGAGAGAGTAAGACTCCATAACTTCCATCTTTCTTCTCGGTTCTCTCTACTCTTACTACTTCCTATTCATTTTCTTATTTATTATTTTTTACAACAACAAAAAAAAACAATCATACAATCCTATGACCTTTCAAACACTTCACATAATAATTAAAATAATATCCATCATACAATTTCAACCCACATCACAATGGAATGAATAATAGATGCAAAAGAGTGAAAGGTTACCGCCGGCAAAGAGACACTGCACTGGTTTTGGAACGATTGGAGTCCGACGTTTCTAGCTATGGTCAGATTGTACGGTGTTTAGAGGTTGAGCTTAAAACTATTGAAATTTCAGTGTGAAATCTCAAAGTTTTATTGTGATTCAGAGCTTTGGTAAGGGTTTGAGATATTGTTGATGATTTTTTAGTGAAGGTTTTTTTTCTCTCTTTTTTTCTCCTTCCAGATCTGTGAATTCTTCCTCTTTTTATAGGTAGAAATTGGGTTCTAACCATTGAATGTGATTATTCAAATTAGAAATATTTTCAATTGATTTCAGTTACTTCTATTTTGGCTCTTTTTGATTTCAATTCAAATAAAGATTTTGGATCTGGCCGGATATGGGACTTGGTGAATAGTGAGAAAATTCTGATTTTCTTTTTTTAGAAGGATTTTGTGCAAGTTTGGTGTAATTATATATCAATTTGAATTCAAGATTTGATTTTGTTGGTGAACTAAATCTTGGCATTGATGATATATCAGTCTTAAAAGATTGAAGCAAATTTGGATGAAGGTGAAATCGTAACAATTGATTCATTATATAAATACTACAAACTTTTAGGAATAAAACATAATGTGAAATAATATTAAGAATGAAAAATAAAAAATAAGTACTAATAGTAAGTTAGTAACTATAATCTAATCATAGAAATTTATTCTAGACAAATAAAAGCAAAGTTAATCATACAATATAAATCTTATTCGAGAAAAAAAAATTTGAAAAATTAAAAATTAATATATTGGTAATACTTAATAATATTAATACTAATGATAAAAATTATAATGACAAATCAATACAATAACAATAACAATTTGTAATCTAAAAAATGAACCTATTAATACTAATAAAAATAATATTACCAAAAATAAAATATAAAAGTAACCATAATAGCAGAATTAAAAACTAATCTAAAAAACTATGAAAATAATAATAATAATAATTTTAATAGAAAAAAGAACAAAAGGCTATTAATTAAAATGTGACAAAAGGCAACAAGAAAAATGTTCCCAAAAGTATAGAACGTGGGAATTGGACTCAAATCCTTTTGTACAAATAATTCATTACTTCTCTCCTTTATCTATTAGATCATTGTACTTATTAGAAATAAGCATAGTGCTTAAAAATATAAAGACTAGATAATTATTATTTATTTTTTTTGGGTATGACAACAAATCCTTATCCACTTGGTTACTATATCACCATCTTTGAATAGGAAAACCAAAAATCATAAGAAAGATATAACCCTAAATTAGAAGGTCAATGCAATGTATGATTGAGAATGTTATGATGACGCATGTGAAACATAAGTTAGATAAAAATAAAATTAGAAGGACAAATTTTGGGGTGAAACAATACCACAACACCAAAAACCAGAAATAGACATGAAATTAAACATCAAATGGGTTGTTGGAGTTGTCCACTTTTCCGGAGCTACACCATCTCGCAAATTTAAGTTCACCGTGTACACCCCTATTGAAGATATATGTGAAACATTGTAGGAACTTGTACCTTTTGGCGACAATCGCAAGGTAGTGAAGATCGAGTATCGCTCGCTATCGGTTGACAAAGATGGGAAGCTTCAGTTCATCAACCATGAACTGAAGAACGACACTGATTTACGGGCTATATGGTCTACTTATGATATTTTTGAGGAGAAAGTTTTGATCGAGCTAGATGCGACTTTAACAAGATCGGTCAATGATATTATTAGGATGTTTCAACGTCCACTCGGATGTTGATTTGTAATGTTTGATTTATATTTAACTCCTAAATGTATTTGCTACTTTTATGTTATGAATTATATTTATGTCTATGTTATGCAACTCAATGATTTTTTTTTGTTTCTATTAATAATAAAATCGGAAATACACTTTCGGTACAAAACTTGAATTAAATTTCCGGTTTCTGTGTATATTTTATCAGATATTTGTGTGCATTGAAAGTATACTTCTGATTTTGAGGGACACTTAAGGAAATTCCTATGGCGCGTAAGAAAATTAAGGGGTGGATTAAGAAATCCCCTTTATTTTTTTGCTTAAATATCCTCCATTGTATTTAACTATTAATATTAGAATTTCTTAACTCATCTTATAGTTTTCTAACGCACCATACAAAAATATAAAAATATTTTTGAAAAACAAAAATGTATTTTCGATATGCATCCATATCTGAATTTTGGTGGATGAGACTCTATATAACAATTGAGAATTAATAGGAAATACAACTATGGTTGGAATCACAATTGTATTTTTGGAAGCATCCCTAATACACACGGTTATTAAGATTGAGAAAATCAAGCTAACACGCAAATACGAACCGAAAATGCATTTATGGTTGAGATCATAGTTGTATTTCCAATTCGTGTTGACACTTATGTTATAACAAGATTTGGTTCTACAATTAATCTCTAATTTTGATGATAACAAGACATATATTTTATGTGTAACAATTTTGTTTGGAGAATCATCAGAATAATATTTTGGCCGCCTCAAAAAGATTATTGCATCCGCCTCTGAAGAAACATATGTAGTTCTGATGAATGTTGAATGTTAGCCAGAAAAGGATCCCCGAGTTCACTTTAAAGATAATTTGTTAATTTTGAAGACACGTGTATTTTCTCTATAAGAATTTTTGTTTAAAACTTATGCTTCCAGATCATAAATCATATTTGCTTCCAGATCATAAATCAAGCATTTTGCTTCCAGCTCAGAAATCAATATTTGTTCGTCATAGAAGTTGTTGTTTTCCATTTTGAAGACAAGTTTCTAATTCTGAAGACGGGTACTCTTGGAATATGTACATCTCTTCACAATAGATATATTCCATCAGAAGAAAAGATCAAAACAAGTAACACTTTCCGGACTAATAATCAGAAAACATTTCTATCAAAAGATGAGAACCCATAAACTTGCACAAGAAGGATTAGTACAAAGGTACAATTGCGTATTACACTATGGTAAATATATTGTACATCCAAAAGAAATTGGTGTGCTCTTTGTCTCCCACGATCGTTTTCTACCGTTATGGTAGCTAGCAATGAAAGAGATGTTTGTACTATTCAACATTTTATTTTCTCAACCTATATAAAGGAATGACTAATTAAGTGGAAATCAACGATCAAGGACACATATGAAACACAACAAAAAATTGAAAAAGACACTATGCAAAGAAATTTAAGAGATAACACTCAAGAGAAAATCACAACACAAAGAGTTGTTGCTCATATTTGTGTTAACCATTACCCTCTAAAAACATAAGAGTTGTTGCTCATATTTGTGTTTTTATTATCGTTGGTGCATACACAAGTGTTGTTGCTCATATTTGTAAGTAAACCTTTGTTCTTCATTGTAAGTGTTAAATATGCTTTATAGAAGCACTATTATAAGCATTGTTTGATTGTAAATCTTTTGATATTTGTTTCCTCGAGTGACAAGGGTATAGTCTTCATACTTGAGAGGGATAAGGTGTTTTTATAAACTCTTAGACGTTGTTGAAATCTTTCAAGATTAGTGAATTAAGTCCTTTTTTAAGGCGAAATCACCTTGGAGGTTGGACAAGAGTAGCCTTTTCTAAGGTGAACTTGTATAAACTGATTGTTGTTGTACCCCAATTTTTGCCCCTAAGATTCTAAAAGAAAAACTTCATACCATCACATTGCACAAAGGGTGTCTCCCTCTCTTTGGGTTTTCCCTTTAGAAGATCATCAAGCACCTTGTGAATGTGTTTATTTCTTGTGTGTGATGATTGATATTTGGCTAATAATAATATGTGTTCACTTTACTCTATAAATGTTGTAGGTGAATGCTGCACACGTTTCTTATTCAAGGAGTCCATAGGTTCATGTGTTTATTTCCATGCCTTCTCTCCTCAATTCTCAAAGATTTTGAAAGCATTGTTTCTCATTGAAGACTTCTCTTATCATCTACCATGGCCTCTCTTCTTGAGTATATGTTTCATGTTTGAAAGAGATCATCAAATTTGAAGAATTCTCCATTCTATGACCATCTATTCTGAAATTAGGGTTTTGAACTTTTGAGGATCATAATTTGGTGTTTGTATGAAGTTTGTGAATGATTTCAAAGTCATTTGATTCTTAATAGGACTTCTAATATGAACATTATTTGATTCAAGGAGTTTTGTTGATGAGAAGATTGTTTTGGAGGTCTATGATTGCTAACTCTTTAGATTGATGCTTCTTCTATCTTATATGGGTTTAAAGAATCATAACTTGGCCATCCCTCGTATCCTTGAGCTCATTATTATTTTACAATGAACCTAAGGATGTCTAATACTACTTAGTTCAATTGGTAGGAAAAGAAAATGCTTGGAAATTTACCTATGAGGTCAAAAGATTACAAGTCTTTGATGAATTTCTCAATTTTTGGTCAATCAACTTCAAGAGATCATATCTTGATCATTTTTTATCACCTTGACGTAATTATTTTTGCACAACAATCTTGAGGATGTGAACTTTATCTTCATATAGGTTTTGAAGATTGAAAGTGTTTGGAAGTTGCTTAAAGAAATCAAAAGATTATAGGTCATTTCACAAATTTCCCTCAACTTCACAAGGCCATAACTTTCTCAATTTTTGGATTTTTTAGATGATTCTTTTTTCCAAATGTTCCTTGAGAGATCTACTTCATATCATCTTCGAAAGTCAAGAGCAAATTTTGAGTGGAAAAGCAAGTTTTAAGAGAAAACATTATAAGTCATTTTTACAAAGTGTGGCATGCTTGATGTAACATCCCGATTTTTAATAGTTAATTATTAATTATTATTATTTATTATATTATGTGATAATTAATTTAATTGAATAATTTAAATGAATATTAGAATTATTTGAATATGTGTGTTGTTTAAATAATTGCGTTTTATGAGTAGAATTGTGGTTATTTGGTATTGAGCCTAAGTTTATGAATAGGAGTAATAAAGAGGTGTTAAGTGTTAATCCCAATAAGAATTTAATAGTTAGTAAAGGGTAAGAAGGAAAAGATAATTAGTGTTGTCATTTGGAGAAAAGAAGAGAAGAGAAGAGGAGAAAGAGGAAAAGTGAAGAGGAAACCCTAGAAGAAGAATCTTCAAGAGGTAAGGGGGAGAATCCATGTTATTATTTAATTATATGTTGTTGGGTAGTGATTAGTAACATGATAGGTTTTGTTGTTGATTTCAATTTCTAGATCTAAGAATTTCATATGTTAAGGTTTGTGTAGAAATTCATGAAATTGATAGAAATTGAGATGTTAAATGGAATAGGATGAGTATTATCATGTTAGAATGATAAATTGTGGTTAAACTTGATAGTAACATTTATGGGTAATGAATAGGGTGTTTAGATGAAGGAAATTCGTGTTTTTTTTAAGAAAAAAATGTATAAAAATGCCTTTTTAGTGACTTGCGTTGACTCATGAATCTTGGTGGGTCGGTGCGTAACATCCAGCAAGGATGGGAAGGGTTGTGCAATAGGTATGTGTCGACTCAGGATTCCTTTGCGTCTACTCGTGATTTATTTGCGTCGACTCATGATTGGTTTGCGTCGACTCATCAGACATGTTTTTCTAAAATTTTTGTAACAACAATAAATTTTTTAACCGTAACTCCGTTTTGGGAATCGTTCGAATCGTTAGAAATCTAGTGAAATAACCTACATGATAGAACTAGGTTTATTGGCATTGGATGATTGAATCATTATGTGATTTTTGTAGAATGACATGTGTATATGTAGGTGTATGTCATGAAATTGGTGTAATAAGAATAACATGAGTTAATATTGTTGTTATTTGGTAATGGTGATTGTGAGATGTTGGAAATACCATATGTGTTGTTTTGGTGTTGTTGAAACATGATATTGTGAAATTGGTGGATAATTCACATGAGTTGAATTATTGTGATATGCTTGAATAATTGAGGTTGGTGGATAATCTTAATTTGTATATGATGTTTGATGAATTGCACATGCATACATGGTTGACCTTGAAATACTAGGTGGTGAAACTTTGGATTCACATTGTGGCTCGATTATTAAATGGAATTAGTAGCGGTGAAACTTTGGATTCACATTGTGGCTCGATCCTTAAATAGAATTAGTAGCGATGAAACTTTGGATTCATATTTTGGCTCGATTCTTGAATGTATTTGTAGCGGTGAAACTTTGGGTTCACAATGGTGGCTTTGGTCTTGTCCGGATTGGAAGCGTGGCTTTGATTCTAAGTTATTGAATCGGAAGCTAGGTGAATGAAATGTTCCAATGGTACCACATGCATGAGTCACATTGCATTGTTGCCTCATGAGTCATTGAATAATATGTGTTATATGTTGAAATTGCGGTAATTAATTATGTTGATCATTAAATTGATTTTATTGATGATATTCATGCTAATTGTGATAAATGTGCATATGTTATACTTGAAGTGTTTGTATAATCATATTATTTTATAATATCACTTGAAGTGTGTGGAATTCTTGAATAGATGTTGTTTCTATATTGCTTCCAATTTATATACATTTGGATAATAATGTGAATTCTCACTCTTCTGTTGTGATGTTACCTCTATGTGGATAGCGTTCAGGTTCCGAAGATAACGGTGCTTCGCCCGAGACTAGTTAAGGAGTTTATCTAATTTTATTCCTTACCTTGGTAGTGAGTCATTGCTCTGGTCATGTAACACAGAATTTATTTGGATTTATGCTTTTATGAGATTTTGTTATGTACTCTCATATATTTTGGATTGGTACGTTGAGATACTATGTTGATGTGGCCTTGGTGCCGATGTATGAATTCTTATGACTTGATTATGATATGGATACATTGTTATTTCATCCAATGTTTACAGTATAGGATGTAATCATTGATAGTATCTATGAAAATGAAATACTCCGCTGTGAAATGCATGGCTTTATTTTAAAGCATGAGATTTAAATATGTGTTATGATTGTGACCAGCGTATGTATCGTTTTTAATGTGAAAATAAATGTGATGCCCTCTTGATATGCATTCTAATTTACTCTGATTGTGCAATATTTTTAAGTAGGGAATTAGAGGGTGTTACATTAGTGGTATCAAAGTAATGGTCGGTCAGATTTGGCCAGGTTATTAATTAATTTAATTCCTGTTGTATTCGATATGTGTGTGAAACACTATCGGTACTTGTGTGTTACCGCTTGTTTGCATGAGTGTGTTTGAAACAAGTGGGGGATAAGCTTTCGCTTTTCTGAGATGTTTTGTGGTGTAGCATTGGTTCGGTGTTCTGTTGACTTCAAAAGTGCGGATTTGAGCACAGATGAAGGACACTATTATAGTTTGGTAACAATTGTTTATGCTCCATTATGGTTGTCGCCTACCTATTGAAAATTTGAGGAACTGATCACTCTTAATCTCTAGTTGATAGTAAATGAGATTGTATTGGATGAGATATGCTTGTATTGCCAGCGTGATAGTATGTAAAGTATGGTCTATGATGAAGATAGTAGGGAGAGTGCTTCTTACTACAAGAATGTGAATGATAAGAAAGGAAAAGGTCAATTTCGTGGGGGAGGATCTTCTACTCCGATTAAGTGCTTCAAGTGTGGTGTGGAAGGGCATCATGCTTCTGATTATGGAAAGGATGTTGGAAAGTGCTTTAGGTGTGGCAAGTCGGGTCATAAAGTTGTTGATTGCAAGTTTAGTGCGGATGTGACATGTTATAACTGTGGAGAAAAAGGACACATTAGTACCAAGTGTGACAAACCAAGGAAGAAGCAAGATAAAGGGAAAGTATTTGCTTTGTTTGGTGCTGAGACTCCGGTTGAGGATAGGATTATCCGAGGTACGTGCTTTATTAATGGTGCACCTTTGATTGCTATCATTGATACTGGTGTAATACATTCTTTTATTGCTGCGGATTGTGTTAAGAGGTTGAATCTAGAATTGTCTGATATGCATGGAAATCTGATTATTGATACTCCTGTTATGGGTTCTATTTGTACTTCTGTTGCATGTATGAATTGTCCATTGAGTATTTTTGGTAGAGATTTTTGGATGGATTTAGTTTGTCTTTCGTTAGATCAATTGGATGTGATTCTTGGTATGAACTGTTTGGAATACAATCATGTTTTTATCAACTTTTTTGACAAGTCGATTATCTTTCTTAATTCTGGTGTCGAGAATGATTTGTTTTTGTTTGCTAAGCAAGTGGATGAATCTTTGAAGGATGGTGCTGTGTTGTTTGCTTTGTTGGCATCGTTGGATCTCGGTGATAAAAAAGCTATGGGTGAATTTCCTGTTGTTTGTGATTTTTTTGAGGTATTTCCTGATGACGTAAGTGATTTTCCGCCAGAGCGTGAGGTGGAGTTTTCGATTGATTTAGTTCTTGAAACTAGTCCCGTTTCTATAGATCTGTATCGGATGTCTGCTTATGAGTTGAAAGAGTTAAAGAGTCAACTTGAAGATTTTCTTGAAAAGAAGTTTATTCGTCTGAGTGTATCTCCGTGGGGTGTACTTGTTTTGTTGGTTAAGAAGAAGGAAGGTTCTATGAGGTTGTATGTTGATTATAGACAACTGAACAAGGTGACTATTAAGGACAAGTATCCACTTCCGAGGATTGATGATTAGATGGATCAGTTGGTTGGTGCTTGTGTTTTCAGTAAGATTGATTTAAGGTCTAGTTATCATCAGATTCGTGTGAAAGCTGGGGATATTCAGAAGAATGCTTTTAGGATAAGATATGGTCACTATGAGTATTCTGTAATGTCGTTCGATGTGACTAATGCTCATGGTGTATTCATGGAATATATGAATCGGATTTTTCATGAGTATCTAGATCAATTTGTTTTTGTGTTCATTGATGATATTTTGATGTATTCCAAGAGTGAAGAAGGTTATGCTGAGCATTTGAGGATTGTATTATCTGTGTTGAAAGAGAAGAAGTTGTATGCGAAGCTTTCTAAGTGTGAATTTTAGTTGAAGGAAGTGGGTTTCCTTGGTCATGTGATTTCGTGTGGTGTTTTATTTCAATGGATCCTTCGAAGGTTGAGGTTGTATCCCGTTGGGAAGCTCCGAAATTTGTTTCTGAGATTAAAAGATTTCTTGGGTTGGCTGGGTATTATCGTAAGTTCATTGAAGGATTTTTTAAGTTGGCATTGTCGTTGACGCAGTTGAGAAGGAAAGGTCAAGCTTTTGTTTGGGTTTTACAGTGTGAAGCTAATTTCCAAGAGCTTAAGAGAAGGTTAATAACCGCTCCTATTTTGATTTTGCCTAATCCGACAGAACCATTTGTGGTGTATTGTGATGCTTCATTGATGGGTTTAGGAGGTGTGTTAATACAGAATAGGCAAGTGGTAGCTTATGCTTCAAGTCAACTTGAAGTTCATGAGAGGAATTATCTGACGCATGATTTAGAGTTAGCCGCAGTGGTGTTTGTTTTGAAAATTTGGAGGCATTATTTATTTGGTTCGAGATTTGAGGTGTATAACGATCATAAGAATTTGAAGTATCTGTTTGATCAGAAGGAATTGAATATGAGGCAAAGAAGATGGTTGTAATTCTTGAAGGATTAGGATTTTGGTTTGAATTATCATCCGGGTAAAGTGAATGTTGTAGCTGATGCTTTGAGTAGGAAGTCTTTGCATATGTCGATGTTAACGGTGTGATGGTTGGATTTACTTGAGCAATTTCGAGATTTGAGTTTGGTTTGTGAAGTAAATTCTTCTTGTGTTAAGCTTGGTATGATGAAGCTTACTAGTGGTATTTTGGAGGAGATTCAAGAAGGTCAAGAATCAAATTTGATTTTGGTGGATAAGTTGACATTGATCAATCAAGGTGGAGGTGGTGATTTTCGGATTGATGAGAATGGTATCATGAGGTGTTGTGATAGAGTTTGTATTTCTGATGTTGGAGATTTGAAGAAGAGAATTCTTGATGAAGGACGTCGTAGTGGTATGAGTATTCATCCTGGTGCTACTAAGATGTATCAAGATTTAAGGAAATTATTTTGGTGGTCTGGTATGAAGAAGGATATTCCAGAGTTTGTGTATTCTTGTTTGATCTATCAAAGGTCGAAGATTGAACATCAGAAACCGTCTGGTTTATTGTAGTCGTTATCCATTCTTGAGTGGAAATGGGATAACATTTCTATGGATTTTGTTTTTGGATTTCCGAGGACTCCGAGTAGTCATGATGTTGTTTGGGTTATTGTGGATAGATTGACAAGGCCTGCTCACTTTATTCCAATTTTTATGGATTATCCTATGGAGAAGTTTGTCAAGTTGTATATTGAGAAAGTTGTGAGATTGCATGGTGTTCTGTCGAGTATTATTTTCGATAGAGATCTGAGGTTTACTTCGCATTTTGGGAAGGTTTGTAAGATGCATTAGGTACAAAGTTGCGTTTGAGTTTGGCGTATCACCCGCAAACTGATGGCCAGACTGAAAGGAAGATTCAATCATTGGAGGATCTTTTGAGAGCTTGTGTTATAGAGCAAAGAGGTGCTTGGGATAATTATTTGCCTTTGATTGAGTTTACCTATAACAGTAGTTTACATTCGAGTATTGGAATGACTCTGTTTGAAGCTTTGCACGGAAGAAGGTGTAGGACGCCTTTATGTTGGTATGAATCAGGTGAGAGTGTTGTGGTTGGATCTGAGATAGTTTAATAGACTACGAATAAGATTAAGATGATCCGGGAAGAAAAAAAAGATTTCCTAGAGTCGTCAGAAGAGTCATCATGATAAGAGGTGGAAAGGTCTTAGCTTTGAGAAATGAGATCACATGTTTTTGAGGGTTACTCCTATGACTAGTGTTGGTAGAGCATTGAAGTCAAGGAAGTTGACTCCGCGTTTTATTGGTCCTTATCAAATTTTCGAGAAAGTTGGTGAAGGAGCCTATCAAATTCATTTTCCGCCGTCACTTGCTAATCTTCATGACGTATTCCATGTATCTCAATTGAGGAAATATATGTCAAATATATCTCATGTTGTGCTGCTAGGTGATGTGCAAGTTAAAGTTAATTTAACGGTTGAGACTTTACTGATGCACATTGAGGATCGAGAAGTTAAGAAACTTTGAGGTAAAGAAATCGCTTTGGTGAAAGTGGCATGGGGAGGTCCCGCTAATGGTAATGTGGCTTGGGAGCTTGAGAATCAGATGAAGGATTCGAATTCTGAGTTGTTCGCTTGAGTTAATTTTCGAGGGCGAAAAATCTTTTAAGTAGGGGAGAGTTGTAACACCGGATTTTTAATAGTTAATTATTAATTATTATTATTTATTATATTATGTGATAATTAATTTAATTGGGTGATTTAAATGAATATTAGAATTATTTGAATATGTGTGTTATTTAAATAATTAAGTTTTATGAGTAGAATTGTGGTTATTTGGTATTGGGCCTAAGTTTATGAATAGGAGTAATAAAGAGGTGTTAAGTGTTAAGCCCAATAAGAAGTTACTAGTTAGTAAAGTATAAGAAGGAAAAGATAATTAGTGTTGTCATTTGGGGAAAGAAGAGAAAGAGGAAAAGAAGAGAAGAGAAGAGGAGAAAGATGAAAAGTGAATAGGAAACCCTAGAAGAAGAATCTTCAAGAAGTAAGGGGGAAAGTACATGTTATTATTTACTTATATGTTCTTGAGTAGTGATTAGTAACATGATAGGTTTTGTTGTTGATTTCAATTTCTAGATCTAAGAATTTCATATGTTAGGGGTTTGTCTAGAAATTCATGAAATTGATAGAAATTGAGATGTAAAATGGAATAGGATGAGTATTATCATGTTAGAATGATAGGTTGTGGTTAAAATTGGTAGTAAAAATTATGAGTAATGAAATAAGGTGTTTAGATGAAGGAAATACATGTTGTTTTTAAGGAGAAAAAAAGCAGAAAAATGCCTTTTTAGTGACTTGCGTCGACTCATGAATATGGATGGGTCGGTGCGTAACATCCAACAAGGCTGGGAAGGGTTGTGCAGCAGGTATGCGTCGACTTAGGATTCCTTTGAATCGACTCATGATTTATTTGCGTCGACTCATGATTGGGTTGCATCGACTCAACAGACAAACTTTTCTAACAATTTTGTAATGACCATAACATTTTAACCGTAACTCCGTTTTGGGCTTTGTTCGAATCGTTAGAAAGCTAATGCAATAACCTACATGATAGAACTAGGTTTGTAGGCATTGGAATTATGTGATTTTTGTAGAACGACATGTGTAGATGTAGGTGTATGTCATGAAATTGGTGAAATAAGAATAACATGAGTTAGTATTATTGTTATTTGCTAATGGTGATTGTGAGATGATGGAAATACGATATGTGTTGTTTTTGTGTTGTTGAAACATCATGTTGTGAAATTGGTGGATAATTCACATGAGTTGAAATATTGTGATATGCTTGAATAATTGAGGTTGGTGGATAATCTTAATTTGCATATGATGTTTGATGAATTGCACATGCATACATGGTTGACCTTGAAATACTAGGTGGTGAAACTTTGGATTCACATTGTGGCTCGATTCTTAAATGGAATTAGTAGCGGTTAAAATTTGAATTCACATTGTGGCTCGATTCTTAAATGGAATTAGTAGTGGTGAAACTTTGGATTCACATTTTGGCTCGATTCTTAAATGGATTAGTAGCGGTGAAACTTTGGGTTCACAATGGTGGCTTTGGTCTTGTCCGAATTTGAAGCATGGCTTTGATTCTAAGTTAATGAATCAGAATTGATGTGAATGAAATATTCCCAATGGAACCACATGCATGAGTCACATTGCATTGTTGTCTCATGAGTCATTGATTAATATGTGTTATGCGTTGAAATTGTGGTAATTGATTATGTTGATCATTGAATTGATTGTATTGATGACATTCATATTAATTGTGATAAATGTGAATATGTTATACTTGAAATGTTTGTTTAATCATATTATTTTGGAATATCACTTGAAATGTGTGGAGTTCTTGAATAGATGTTGTTTCTATATTGCTTCCAATTTATATACATTTGGGTAATTATGTTAATTCTCACTCTTCTGTTATGATGTTGCCTCTATGTGGGTAACGTGCAGGTTCCGAAGATAGAGGTGCTTCGCACTAGACTAGTTGAGGAGTTTATCTAGTTTTATTTCTTACATTAGGTAGTGAGTCATTGCTCTGGTCATGTAACACGAAATTTATTTGGATTTATGCTTTTATGAGATATTGTTATGTATTCTCATATATTTTGGATTGGTACGTTGAGATACTATATTGATGTGGCCTTAGTGTGATGTATGAATTCTTATGACTTGATTATGTTATGGATTCATTGTTATTTCATCTAATGTTTATAGTACAGGATGTAATTAATGATAGTATTTGTGAATATGAAATACTCCGTTGTGAAATGCATGGTTTTGTTTTAAACCACGAGATTCAAATATGTGTTATGTTTATGTACTATATATGTTTTGTTTTTAATTTGAAAAGAAATGTGATGCCCTCTTGATATGTATTCTAATTTACTCTGATTGTGCAATATTTTTATGTGGGGAATTAGAGTGTGTTACACTTGACCAAGGCCTGGCCTGAAAATCAATGTTTTTTCAAGAATCCTAAAGGGTATATATCTCAACTCAAGCATCCATTTTATTTTATTCTTTTTGAATTGTGTTCTACTCTTTGAATACTTCATTTTACTCAAGGAAAACCAAAAAGCGCAGAGGGAATTTGATTTAGCCTCAATTCAAAGTTTATGCTAAAATCTATTTCGAGCTCACCATCAGTTTGTGTGTTTTGCGCTACTGTTATATCCCAAAATTTCCCCTCCTATTTTCAAGACAATACACATCTCCATACTCAAGATTTCCTCAAGGGTTGACTAGATGAACCCTCTCCTAAGCAATCAACCCACAACTAGGGTTTTGATTCTCTCAAGTCAAAAATGGTTTCTATTGCCTCAAGTGAGCATCATGCTTCCTCATATGTCTCAAGGTATCTCCATGTCAAGTTTCAAGCCTCATAGCTCAAGTTTGGTCAGTCAATTGCTTAGATGGTTGAAAATCAATTGTATTGGACAAAAAGTCAACTATAGTCAACATAAGTCAAACTTCACCAGTTCTTGTCAACATCAAGATTTTGAAGTCACATTCATCATTTGATCAAGGATTAATCATGATTCATCAAGAAAATTCAAGAAATGGTCAAAAGTCAAAGTTTCTAAATTAGGGTTTATTGATAAAAAGTCAACAAAACTTTGACCAAGCATAACTTTCACATACTTCATCAGAAATTTTTCTACCAAAGCTCATTTTGAAAGGAATTCAATTCTCTACAACTTTGTGTCTCACAAGCTTTGGCCAAAAATGCTTCATTTGAGAATTATGGATCAAGATATTAAAGGTCATTCTAAAAGTCAACAAAAAGTCATATTTTTCCAAAGAAGTGTTGAAACCACCTGGCTGAACTTCTGACTGATAGGGGTGTATCAATGGAGTCGCCATTGGACGTCTTTTATCTCGCAGACGAGAAAGGAAAACATCGAGTAAACCTGAGGGGAGAAATCGCGCCCCTACGACCGAGAGATCGAGAGAATCTAGGTAAGGGAGTTAGTTACGCAGGGGAAATAGATTAGCACCCCACACGCCCGTAGTACTCTACGGTATCCACTTCTATTTTCTAGCTAAGGGGTGTGTTATATCTATCTATGGTTAAATGCTATCATGCATGCAAAAGAAAAAGAAAATAAAGAAACCACTGGGAAAAGAAGGAAGTCTTTACAAGTTGTGCTCGATCGAGCCCCGTGACAAGATGCCTACGTATTCCCTCATGCAATTGGAAAGTCAGAGCGTCGTAGCTCGGCTCACTTGCTTTGGTGGGTTTTGTGTTTTTTTACTTGTGAAAAAGGTTTTAAACACAAAAGAAAATGCACCCTTAAGCGAAAAGAATTTTTCTTGGTTGGTTGCTTTTACCTTGAAAAAGGAATTCAAACCATTATTAAGTGTTTTGTTTTCAAGATAAAAAGAAAGCAAGTTTTAGTTTAATTACATGCAAGGATTCAAAAAGAAACTAGCAAAACAAAAGGGAGACTAAACTAGTAGTAGCCCTAATGTTGTCATGCATAGATTGGACCTATGGATGAGGATGTAAGGGAATCTCTACCTATGTCAACATGCAAAGGATGTAAATCCTAACGTCTATGCTCGAGAGCTATCCTAACCGAGCGGTCCTAAGGGAAAACAATCTTATATCCGTCTTGGTTGTGAAACCAAGAGATACAAAGGGATGAAGCAATCAAGTGCTTTGGCAGAAGCACACAAGCAATGCAATGCTCAAACAAATGTGAAAGAATTTCAGGCATAGCCTACGAAGCAAATGATGCGAGTTTTGCAGTAAATGCGAACCCCAGGAATGAGTGGAGAGTCAAAATAGGGAACTCTGGCCAATTTTGTGATCGACTCGATAAAGGAATAGTAACACGATTCACGTGTACCATACAAGACACGGGCTAGAACTGTAGGGGACGACTGCCGACCCTTTCCACTTACCCCATATATCATGACTCGATAGTAGGAAAAAAATAAAAATGCGGGTCTTTGCGTAGTGGTGCCACGTCGCGTGTCCTAACCACTTGACCTATGCCAGCATAATTGTAAACACTTACTGAAAATCGCCTCCCTATGCACGGATGAGGACTTTAAACAAACCAAACACAATTAGCACACAGAAGCGCCCTAAACGGGTCTTTAAATAAACCAGAGGGTTTCCTGAACATGCTCCAACTACGGAAGCCCCATCAAGCATCTCTATTCCAACTTCTCATGGCAAAAGAAAATCTGTAAAGCCCTACTTCTCATGATATCTAGGAAAACTGTAAGAGAATGCGGTAAATGGTGTAGAAACTACCAAACGGATGTAAAAATCCGAAGAGCACTGCCAGCTAAAGAATACTCCGGAAAACTTCAAGTACTGCAGCCACGCAATAAGAGTAAATCGGTGAGAAGAGCTCAAGGCATAAAACAAGCGGAATACACGTTTATACGTAACCGAAGTAATAACACCTGCAAGAAAACTACGCAAGCAAACAATAGATGTACGCATATGCGCACAAGCCAAGGAACGTGTGTATACACATTCCAATCAAGGTGTACCTACAAGAACGAAGTTAGACTGAAAAAGTACACAATAAAATGTATACGTGGGTATACAAGCGTAAAACATCGAAATATTGTGTCATATGCATCTACAACACAAGTTCTTGTATCAAATACATCTCAAACAATGTTCAAGAGTGTTAGAATATATGATATTTGCATTTCAAATTGAGAAAGAAAAGAAAATTCAGTTCTAGGTCGCGCTAAGCCTGGTGTTTGGCGCTAAGCACGACACAAACAGAATATTTGGTGCTAAGCCTGCTCCTAGTGGCGCTAAGTGTGACCTGCAACACAAAAGTCAATGAATTTGGCGCTTAGCACGCTTCTGGTGGCGCTAAGTGTGGTTTGTAACCTGCATAATTTCCTGTTTTGAGCCAAATCTCCTTTCCATGATGTTCTCATGCCAAAAGTCGATCCATACAGTCAAGTAATCAAAGAAAAATACTTATTGGAAACTCTTACACTCAAAACTTGTTTGAAAGTGAGATGCAAAGAGAGAGTGAAAACACGACAAATCAACCAAATAATCTCCAAGCACGCAAAGGCAAGTATGTCAAAGTGATGTGAAAGCAATGTGAAGGATGTATGTCAAGGCAAAGCATGAGTTATGCGCAAGACGTAAGCTATATATGACATGTGGGGAATGCAAGTTAAAGTAACAATTCCAATGATCATTGATGACAATCAAATGCATGAACATGTGAGGAATGCAAGTTAAAGCAACAATTCCATTGTTCATTGATGATAATATGCATAAACATGTGAGGAATGCAAGTTAAAGTAACGATTCCAATGCTCATAGATGAAAATCAAATGGATGAACATGTGAGGAATGCAAACCTAAGTAATAATTCCAATGCTCATAGATAAAAATCAATGCATGAACATGTAAGGAATGCAAGATACAACTATTCTAATGCTCATATGTGCAAAGCTAATGCATGAACATGTTAAGAATACAAGTTGTAATAATTCCAATGCTCATAGATGAAAATCAAATGCATGAACATGTAAGAAATGCAAGATACAACAATTATAATGCTCATATGTGCAAAGCTAATGCGTGAACATGTTAATAATGCAAGTTGTAATAATTCCAATGCTCATAGATGAAAATCAATGCATGAACATGTAAGGAATGCACGATACAACAATTCTTATGCTCATATGTGGAAAGCTAATGCATGAACATGTTAAGAATGCAAGTTGTAATAATTCCATTTCTCATAGATGAAAATCAATGTATGAACATATAAGGAATGCAAGTTGTATCAACAATTCTAATGCTCATATGTCAAAGATCAATGCATGAACATGTTAAGACTGCAAGTTGAATTAACAATTCTAATGATCAGATGTCAAAGATCAATGCATGAACATGTTAAGAATGCAAGTTGAATCAATAATTCTAATGCTCGTAGATGCAAAGCTAATTCATGGAGGCAAGTGTAATCTAACATTATCTAGCATTAAGGATCAATCCGCAAATTACATGAGATCAATGCAAGCAAGTTATGCCACAAAGAAACTTGAGATGCATATGCATGAACTATGTACAATGCACAATACACCTAATGATCAAAATGCCTTTAAATCTACATGTCGACACACTTTCGAATGCAAATTATACCTCAAATCATCATGAATTAATGCAATTCAAACATTCTAAATGCTCTTTAATGCATGAGCATGTAATAGATGATGCAAGATGTACAAATTTGTGGCATAGATGCAAGGAAAATACAAATGCATAAGTGTATATGTGTGCTATGTACAAAATTCCTCACACCGACACGGATAAGGTTGCAAAATTCAATTCAATTCGACGAATTCAAAGATGAAAATTCAAGAATCGGAATCTACACGGAATTTGCAAGAGATTACAATATTCAATTTAAAGAAAAGCTAAAAGTTAATAATATCTTAAAATAAGTGCTTAATTGAACTAAACACTTACTTGAACTTGAAGTTTGAATCAAATTGAACAGGAATTCCTTGTGCTCTTCAAAGAAAATACCAAATCAACGTTGAATTGATGATAATACTCGAAATCAAGCTTGAACTCTTGAAGATCTTGAAAGCTTCAATGGAGAATTGTAGAAGAGGAAGAGGAATTGCTTAATTCTTGAAAATTGAGAGAAATCAAGAAGAAATGACTCTTTCTAGGTCAAATTCGAGTAGAAGAAGGAGAAGAGTAGCAAGATCCTATGGAGAGAGAGCTTCATTGTGAAGAAGAGAAATTCCAGGGCGCGCTTAGCCTGAGAAGGTGCGCTTAGCGTGGTCTGCAGTGACGACCGGTGTTGGAAGGAGGTCCGGTGGCGGCCTGTGGTGGTGGTTGTTTGGAGGGAAAGTTAAAATTTTATTTTTGTTCTTGAGCTTTTGCTTTGGTTTTGAGAGAATTAGAGTGTGATCTTTGGTGAAAATTAAGCAAATGATTGTGTTTTTGTATTTTGTGAAGGCAAAAATTATTTATAGCATGGGGAATGGGGCTTAAGAGTGCCTTAGATCAATAATTAAGCCCAAATCGTGATTATCCGAATAATTTTCGTAATTAATCTAAAACATCCAAATCTGTGCGGAATTTGAAGTCGGAATGCAAACATAAAGCGTCTGGAATATGATTTTTCTTGCGTGAATCAAAATTTCGACTTGATCAGATGAACTGTAAATGTAATATGAATTTTTGAAGTTTCAGCATAGTTTTCAGGCAACTGACACATGCAGAATTTCAATGCGCTCTTCGATGAAAATGCCTCGAACGATGGCCTTCTGATCGAAATTTTCAAATGAGTATTTCTGATGCAATTGAAGCTATCAAAATTTGTGAACTTTTGGCACTGGTCCCACCCTATTTTGATAAAAATCGAACAAGATATGATTTTTCGAACTTCGCGTATTAGATGAAAATCACTCTGTTCAGCTCAAAAATCAACCTGAAGAATAAAATGATGGTATTGATTGGTGAAGAATCAGCTCTTGAGTTGCAAATGAAAGTCGAAGATAATTTCGATGTGGAATTTTAGAAATCGGCTCTGCTCTGTTTCGAGTTTCCATCTAAGAGATATGAATGTTTTTAGTGCATAGAACACACGGAACAACACTAAAATATAGTTTATTGAGGAATAAGCGAATAAATTCTTTTCCTTTGACGAAACGGCTTCCGATCTGAATAAAGAAACTGGAGAATAAATTGAAATGATCCCAGAGCTTATGGAATCACACCAAAATAGCTTTCTGACTAGAATATGTTGTATTGAGCATAAGAATTGAGGAATATCAATATAGGACTTAAAGCGATATGAGATAACCAAAACATGTCATTTCTTTCACCACTTGGGATACCTTGAACTCGGTAACCCCATGACCAATTCTATGTGTACAACTACATGTACGTTTATGCAATTGAATTATAAGCCAGATATACGGGAATGAAGAGGGTAAATTTTGGGGTACAACAAGTGTACATGAGCATAGCATCTTCAATGAAGATGAAACCAAAAAGAAAATTTAGAGGACATCTTGAGATTTCTAAAAAGTCCAAGAACACTCTCAAATGATAAAAATTGAGCAAGTTATGGCTTGAGCAAAATTGGAAATTTTGAAGAAATGCATGAAGGAAATAATGACCAAACTTGAAAATTTTCCAAATGGGCCTATATTTCTTTGATTCAAACTTGTTTCTAATGTTGTCAAGAGCCTCCAAGCCCAGCCACACGCCCTTTTGTACTTTATTTTATTAATTTTTGAACTAAATCATTAAAATTCAAATTTAATTAAAATAAAATACAAAAATTAAATAAAACAAATGCAAAGCTGTAAATAAGAGTTGCTTGAGGTCCAAGATAGTCATGATAGCTGGCAATTTCGAGATATCTTTGATTGACATGAGATTGAAGATAAAAAATAGAAATATTTGGTGTTGATTTCCAATCAAATATTCAAAGCATGATTTTCTTCAAAATTGTTAACCTAAATCGATCACTTATATATATACAAGGATGCCAGATACAAAGGACACGAAATGCTTGCCTCAAGAAACCTAGTCAAGTCTCAAAAAACTATGGTTCACAAGGAAGTGGCATACCAAGTTTTAAATTGATTCAAGCCATTCCAAGGTCACCAATACCTTCACCATGTTCCTCTGAATCATTCCAGACCCCTGCAAGCAAGCGAAGCACCCTGAGCAGTAAGATCACGATTTTAGTTTCATTCATATTTTTGAAATTCGATTTCATTCATACACGCGTTTTCAATTAAATTTGATCATTTATTTGTGTTTGTATTACTATTTTGATGCTTTCTGGATAGTTTGATTAAATTTTAGATGTCGGTATGAGAATTCACCATGATTAGGGTTTAGAGCTCAGAATTAGGGCTTCGCGAATCAGGCATAATTGGAAAAAAACGGAGGGCATCATCGTGTTTAGAACATGATTTCCAATCGATCTGTGTTCTTACAATTGGTTTATATTGCATATTTTGAGACTTATGATTTGCAGGAACTATAGTTACAGACAAAGGTCATGGGTAAATCCTTCAGCGACAAACAATGTTCGTAGGTAAAGGTCAAGTTCAAAAAAAGCGTGAACGAAGGAGATGAACAGTACCTCGCGCGAACGTTTGATTCAAATATTTTAAAAATAATGTTTTGTTATAATATTTGTTTTGCGTTTCATTGACAGATGGTGAGCGTGACACAGTTGGCAAAGGTAGAAGGCTGATCACCATGAGCGACTGAGTTCGAATCTGAGCTTCTTCACTCTTTTTTCATCTTTTCCAATTCTTTTCCTTTTCATTATTTTCCCATTATTTTCATAATTATCTTAATTAACTTAATAATTAGCTAGTAATTAGGTTTAACAATTAGAAATTAGGATTAATGACTAATTAATTCTTTTTTCCTTTTCGTAATTAATTTAGTTTAATTTAGGTTAATTAATTTAATTTAAATTAAATTTCTTTTATTAATTAAAAACAATTAGACTTAGGGTTTTTTAATTCACCCGATTTTCACATAGTAATTAGGGTTTCTACTAACCTTTAACGTTTTTTTACTAACATCAAAACATCTTTCTTTTACTTATTTATTGCTTTTTCGCATTTAAATTCTAGAAATCGATGTATAGGTTGTAAGAGTTATTTTTGTAATAACGTAGATTTTATTTCCGCACTTTACTTTCTGCACCTCTATTATGTATCTGCCCCAAAGCCTATAATAGCTTAGGATTTTCTTTCCCACACTTTTTACTTTCTGCGCCTTTATTTCTTGTACATATACACTGCTTAGACGCATGGCTAATAGGATTGCACGACAAAAGCTAAAATCAATCTTAGACCCTAATAATCAGGATAAAATATCCGAATCAAACACACTACTTTCGGAATAAAAATCATCACAAAGATCATAGTCCCTGGATGACCCTCGATGTTACCTACGGATAAAAGATCTCGTCCCTCGATTGTTGCCTACGAATAAGTGATGATCTTCCCTTCTAATTGCTAAGGTATCCTTACAATGTTGCCTTCGATGACCATACGTTGACCCTATGCCTGTCCCTTCACATCCAACGGATAGAGTTACCTACCAACCAATGGTATGGATAGCGCTATCCTAAAGGAAAAGGAAAATAACAAGAATGACCTTTCTAAGTAGGTAATAAGACTCTAAATTGCTTGCTCAAATCAATCAAAAAAATACTTTTCACACCTCACACTTTTTTTCATAAATATTTTAAAACAAAACAATTTGTATACATTCCAACGAGAATCATTACAAAGTTAAACATTTTTTTCCAAACAAATATTTCCGAACACTTCGTATACATTCTTGAGGACTGATTCAAGAATCATTACGAAGTCAAAGAGAAATACTTTTCAAAAATAATTTTCAAATCACACACACACACACAACAAGTAATTTTTCAAAGGTGAGCTATGAAATTAAGAGCCCGTACTTAACAACATATGGAAAGGGTGCTAATACCTTCCCTTTCATAATTACCTCCCGTACTTATAATCGATAAAAGGTTCTTCCTGTTCTTTTCACCTTTTCTTTATTAGATAAATGAAAAGTCAGTGGTGACTCTTGCTATCCGCAACATTTGCGATAAAATGCAAAACAAACAAGTCAATTATCCCACCGTGTTACTTAACTAGCGACTATGTTGGGGACAACACTCAAAAGAGGGGTTACCTTAAGGTTTTAGATTACTTTTACTCGCTTTCTGTTTGCTTTGTATGCTTTACTTTTAA
Source organism: Vicia sativa (assembly GCA_021764765.1). Classification (NCBI taxonomy): domain Eukaryota; kingdom Viridiplantae; phylum Streptophyta; class Magnoliopsida; order Fabales; family Fabaceae; genus Vicia; species Vicia sativa. The sequence goes on from CM038792.1 coordinate 153,771,523, forward strand.
GGGTTGCTTGGGTACTATATTTGTGGGGGATCCTACACCGGAATCTAGATTTCCTTAGGTAAGTAGCAATAGATCATCGCGAATATCCGGCATAGACCGAAACGGTTAAGATGATGGCTACGGTTAGTGTGAAACTTTGGATGTCCTGATGTTCCTCATGTCCAGTTGAGGAAATATTTGGTGTAACATCCAGATTTTTAAATAGCTAATTATTAATTATTATTATATATTATAGTATGTGATAATTAATTTAATTGGGTTTGTTAATTTAAATTTGAATTATTTGAATATGTGTGTTATTTGAATAATTGAGTTTTATGAGTAGAATTATGGTTATTTAGTATTGGGCCTATTTATGAGAATGGAAGTAATAGAGAAGTGTTAAGTATTAAGCCGATTAATAAAATACTAGTTAGTAAGGATTAGAAGGGAATCATAATTAGAATTTCATTTGGAGAAAGAAGAGAAAAGAAGAGGAGAAAGAGGAAAAGTGAAGAGAGACCCTAGAAGAAGAATCCTCAAGAGGTAAGGGTGGAGAATCCATGTTATTGTTTGATTGTATATTGTGGGTAATGATTAGGAACATGCTAGGTTTTTCAATTTCAATTTCTAGAATCTTTGAATGTTAGGGTTTGAAAGAGAATTGTGTTCTTCAACTTAGAATGATGACCCATGACTAGAAATATGTTAGGATACCCTTTAATGATGTTATTTGGTTGATTGAAATGAGTTTTATGTGTTAATTTTGTGGGAAAATGGAACTGGTTCGTAGTAGAAAATTTCCTGTATCGCAGACCGCGCTTAGCGCAATATAGGGCAGGCTTAGTGCGAAATGTTCTGACTTTTGGAGTTGTTTGTTCAGCGAGGTGCGCTTAGCGCGATAGGCCGGGCTTAGCATGAGCTGAAATGGAAAACATTATTTTTAGGATCTTTTGACATGGAATCTCATATGATTATATTTATTGTAGTATTTTCATATATGTGATTACTTGATCCAATTGTGATTGAACGTGTTTTGGATTGGTTTTGAATACTATTTCAATGTATGTTTGATTACTTGAGTATAGTATGTGCTAATCTTATTTGATGGAATTTGTTGAATAACATTGGTGGAATGATATGTCATAATGTTATGTGTGATGTGTGATGATATGTATAAGATACATGTGATGATCTTATTGTTGAAATATAATGTTGTGCAATTGATGTATAATTCATATGAGATGAATTGTGATGATATGCTTGGATAATTGAGGTTTTGTGAATAATCTTAATTTTCATATGTTGTCTTGGTGAGTTTTACATGCATACATTTGGCTCGATCATTGTGTGGATAAGTAGCGGTGAAACGTTGGGTTCACAAATTGGCTCGATCCATGATGGATAAGTAGTGGTGAAGCATTGGGTTCACATTTGGCTCGATTCCATTGGGAATAAGTAGCGGAGGCTTTTGGTCTTGTCCGGATCGGAAGTAAGGTCTTGGATTCTATGAATGAATCGGAAGTAGGGCTAACGAAATGTTCCTAAAAACTTGGTACCACATGCATATTGAGTCACATTTCATTGTTGTCACATGAGTCATTATTGAATATGCAATATGTGAAAATGAACTTGTGATGTTTAATCATATGGATTATTGAAGTGTTTGGATGGATGATAATTATGCTATGGGTAATAAATATGAACATAATATACGTGTAATGTTTGTATGATCATGTTATCTTGGAACATCACTTGAAGTGTGTGGAATTCGTGATTAGGTGTTGTTTCTTCATTATTTCCATTTATATACTTTTGAATAATAATGTGAATTCTCACCCTTCTATTATAATGTTTCCTCTACGTGGGTAACATGCAGGTTCTGAGGATAGCGGTGCTTCACACGAGACTAGTTGAAGAGTCTAGCTAGTTTATCTGTTACTAGGTAGTCTAATCATTGCTCTGTTAATGTAACACATGATTTATCTGGATTTCTGCATTGATGAGATATTTGTTGTGTATGCTCATCTATTTTGATTTGTATGATTGAGATACTATGTTGATGTGGCCTTGGTGCCGATGTATGAATTATGATGATTTGAGTACGTTATGGATTCATTGCTTTTCATCCAATGATTATAGTATGGGATGTGATCATTGATAGTATCTGTGAATAAGAATTAATATGCTATGAAATGCATGATTTGTTTTAAAGCATGAGATTCAAATATGTGTTATGATTATGACCAATGTGCATGTATTGTTTTAATTGTAAAGTAAATCATGTGACGCCCTCTTGTTATGCATTTTATTTACTCTGATTGTTTAATAAATAAAGGGGAATTAGAATGGGGTGTTACATTTGGCATCTGCGTGGTGTCATCAAGAACTAACTAAACTTTTAGAACCCTAATTGACCCATCTTAGCCATTAGAAGGTAGTGATATATCCGACTTCAGTGCTAAATGAGGTTGGTTGATACTCGATGTTACACTCATTGAGATTCGACTTTTGGGATGTTTTGGTCGACCGTTTGGTAGTCGTGCTGAAATAAAGCTTGAGAGGAAGATCCAATATGAGATTCCTATAACCTGGTTACTATTATAGGACAGGTTGAACCAACTTAAACTCTGGTATGGTAGACACCTATACCTCATGCAAGCCTTAAACCTAGGGTTATTGTGTGAATTGCTTGTGTCTGCTATTTAAACATGACATCATGACATCATAACATCATATCATTTCTAACTATTTCAAGGACCTATGGATTTATCTTTTCTCTTTGTTATAGGGTTATGGCTTCCAAGAAGACTATCTGAATCAACTTTGTGGGTACACCCTCTCAACTCAAGGAGTTACTCTCAAAAGTTCCCGATCACGCTCAGTTCATCAAGAGGCATATTTATCTACTTGACTTGGTTACCTCCAGTTTTGAAGAAGATATGACGAGCATCGTATTCCAGTTCTTTGATCCGAAACATCAATGTTTTACATTCCCAGATTAACAGTTGGTACCTACAATGGAAGAGTTCTCTAAGCTACTTAGGATACCTATCCTTGATCAGATACCTTTCACCGGTTCAGAAAAAGTTTCGAGGTTTGAAGACATTGCATCAGGTTTACACCTAAAATGGTCGGACATTGAAGCCAATTGGGAAACAAGAAGTGAAGTTAAGGGTTTGCTTGCTAAGTTTATGATAAAGAAGGCTCGAGAATTCTTAAAGGCTATGAGTTTCCACACTTTTGAAGACATTTTGGCTTTGCTAATCTATGGGTTGGTACTATTTCCTAATCCAGATTAATTCATAGACGTGAACGCCATCAAGATATTCCTCGTTCATACCTTGTGCCTACCTTACTTGGAGATATTATGCATTCTCTCCACACTCGTACTATGAAAAGACAAGGAACTCTTATGTGTTGCATACCGTTATTATCCAGGTGGTTTATTTCGCACCTTCCTCGATCATTAATGAAGAATGAACAAGGTTTGAAATGGTCTCAAAGGTTGATGTCACTTTCTCATTCAGATGTTCGTTGGTGTCTCTACTCTCAACAAGACTTCACTTTCATTGAGCGTTGTGGAGAACTCCCTAATGTACCACTCCTTAGCATAAGGGGAGGTATCACTTATAACCATTCTCTAGTGTTACGATAGTTTGGTTATGCTCGAAGAGACGGTCCTCATGATATACTTATCCAAGGCATTGTGTTTGACTACGACAACGATCTCCAAGGTTACCGTCGAAGATTTGTGCACGCTTGGGGCATGGTATAGAAAACTGATACCAAGACCCTGGGACATAAAAATTCCATTCCTTGGGAACCTTACATCAAATGGGTGCGAGCTCGCGCTCAAAACCTCATGATGCCATATGTTGCTGTCCTACCAATTATTATGGAACCTGTTGCCGAAAGCGAAGAATCTTACACCATTCTTCATCCAGATATGCCTATTGATTTTGAAGAATTGAAGAGATCATGGATTCAACTTAAGGAAGAAATGGATACGTTCAAAGCTCAGTGCTATGCAAGCAAGAAAAGAGTATTAGAGCTGACGAAGCAACTTCACGGGGAACAAAACATTAATACATACGTCAACACAAAAGAGGAAGCGTCCATGTGAGGCCTAAGCACTAGGAATTTTATTTTTGTACTTGAACTTTCTTTTTGTATTGCTAATCAGACTAATAAAAAGTTTGTTCTTGCTTGTTTACCAAATTTAAATGCCTAAGGTCCTTGAAAAAATTGCATTGCATAACATTACACATTATATCATATCATTTCATAATAGGTACTCTAAAGACCATTTTTCTTATTTTCTTGCTGCTTATTTCTCATTGTCAAAGATCTCCAGGCTCAGAATGCTCAGTTCCAAGAGATGTTCACCAACTTGGCCCAAGGATAAAAAGATCTGAAAGAGCTCATCATCAAGAAGAAAAAAAGAAGATCATTGGTATTCTTGACGTAGGGAAAAGGTACAGAGGTCCGGTAAAAGTAGTCAGACAACTTGAGTTCTCATACAAGAGCGACGAAACTGAAGGAAGCATCAAGGCCGATGAAGGAAGTTATCATGGGTCTCAAGAAGAAGAGGAAGAAAAATATATGAGCGACCAGTACCATCCTAACAACGAGAAGTATAAGCAACTTTAAGACCTTCTGAATGCTGTGGAAAATCTGAAAATGTCAGGGTTGAATTTTGATGATTTAAGCCTAGTTCCTGGAGTGGTCATTCCCCGCAAGTTCAAAGTTCCTACTTTTGCCAAATATGATGGCGTTTCTTGTCCAAAACTTCACCTGATGTCATATGTTCAGAAGATTCAACCCCACACTACTGACAAGAAATTATGGATGCATTTCTTTCAAGAGAGTCTATCTGGAGCACAGTTAGAATGGTATTATCAGCTAGAGAATACTCACATTCGTACCTAGAATAAGTTGGCAGATGCTTTCTACAAATAGTAACAATATAATGCTGAATTGGCACCAACTCGTATGCAACTACAAAGTATGTTTATGGGTCGTGACAAGAAATTCAAAGAGTACGCCCATAAATAGAGAGATCTTCAGGCAGGGCCCAACCACCCTTGTCTAGTAGGGAGTTGGTTGACATGTTCATGGGAACATTGACAGGCCTATTCTTCAATCATCTGATTGGAAACTCATCAGCTGGATTCACCAAATTGATACTGACAGGAGAACATATCGAAGCTGGAATCAAGAGTGGAAAGATTCAAGTCGAAACATCTTCAAATGTTGCGAAGAGATCTTTTGGTGGAAAGAAAGAAGCAAATGTTGTGTATGGTCAGAAGAATCGCGACAAAGGTGATCTCCAGCAATCTGTGGGGGAAGTCCTGATCTCCAATCTTACACCAGTGCAACCTCAACAAGAAAACACGCGTAGACAAGATGCACCAAGAATACAGTTTATGAAGATCAATATGTCGTTGTCTTAAGCATTACAACACATATTGAAAGCAAAGCTGATTACTTTGAGGGATCCTCCTCAGTATTTCAACACTTCTTCTCTGAAGTACAACCTAATACATGGTGTGAATACCACTCCAATAGCCCAGGGCACGACACCAACAACTTTTGGGCCCTAAAGAACAAGATCCAAGACATGATTAAAGCCCGGGAAATTGAATTCGACCCTCCTGTCAAAACTCTGAATGTGATCAACACACCTATGCCTGATCATGGCAAGAGTACCAACTCCATTGATAACGACTCATATGTCTTTGTTGTGAATGAGTTAACCACTCCATTGATGATTGTCAAAAAGAATTTGCTACAAGATGGTTTATTTCCAGGATGTTTTGACAATTGTCGTTACTACGCATCCAAACTAAATGGATGTGCATGGTTGAAGAAAGGTTTTCAACGCTTGATAGACAACCGAGAAGTGTTATTCATGAAAAATGCGTCTGTAGAAAGTTTGTGCGAAGATGTTTCCAAAAGCTTGAAAATCGAAGACGTAAGCGAAGCCATACCAGAAGTCTGGGATACCCTGGGGAAGCCAAGTGGTAAGTTTGATTTCATGGTGAAGTATACCGTTCCCAAAAGCTACAAAATCGCAATCGAAAACATCAAGGCAACCAGATGTGGAGATGATGACCATCTCGAACAATATGCTGATGTGAACACAATAAGGACCACCTCTGCGAATCCTGCACCTAGAGTGGCACCTCTAATTATTACCTCGCCTAGATCAATTATATATTCCTATGACAAAGCTATACCTTGGAATTATGGAGCCGAAGTTTACTATTATGGCGTCAAGCAAGATCCATTAACCATTGAAGACAGCACAGTTGAAGCAATTAATCCTGATGTCGACAATATCACTGGATCAAGCAAAGTAACCAAAACCGAAAGAGTGTTTTCTCCAGATATCTCTCCTCCAAAGGATACTACTACACCAATTCGCATTCCTTCTATTGAACCAACTCCCGAGGCTCAAGGGAAAGAGAAAGTGACTCAACCTGCTCAGATGGAGGTACCAAAGGAAGTTGCTGAAGATAACTCCAAACAAGAAATGGAGGAAATTCTGAAGATCATTAAGAAGAGCGATTACAATATAGTGGAGCAATTGGGACAAACCTCGTCCAAGATTTCCATGATATCTCTGTTGTTGTGCTCCGAGGCTCATGCTAAAGCCTTGGTGAAGTTTTTGAAAAATGCCCACATACCGCAAGACACTTCTGTTGACCAGTTCGAAATTTGTATTGCTAGCTTAACCGCAGATAATGGCTTGGGCTTTTCTGATTCTGATTTGACTCCTTCCAGAAGGAAACACAACAAAGCCTTGCACATTTCTATAGGTTTGGAGTTGCTTGAGGTCCAAGATAGTCCTGATAGCTGAAAATTTCTAGATATCTTTGATTGGCATGAGATTGGAGTGATTGAAGCAAAAATAGAAAGATTTGTTGTTGATTTCCAATCAAATATTCTTGCATTCAAAGCTTGATTTTTCTTCAAAATTGTTAACCTAAATCCATCACGTATATATATACAAGGATGCCAGATACAAAGGACATGAAATCCTTGCCTCAAGAAACCTAGCCAAGTCTCAAAAAATCGTGGTTCACAAGGAAGTGGCAGACCAAGTTTCAGATTGATTCAAGCCATTCCAAGGTCACCAATAGCTTTATCGGGATCCTCTGAATCATTCCAGACCCCGACAAGTAAGCGAAGCACCCTGAGCAGTAAGATCACGATTTTAGTTTCATTCATATTTTTGAAATTCGATTTCATTCATACACGTGTTTTCAATTGAATTTGATCATACACTTGTGTATGTATTACTATTTCGATGCTTTCTAGATAGTTTGATTGAAGTTTAGATGCATGTATTAGAATTCATCATGATTAGGGTTTAGAGATCAGAATTAGGGCTTCGCGAATCAGGCATAATTGGATAAAATAGAGGGCATCATCGTGTTTAGAACATGATTTCAGTCGATCTGTGTTCTTACAATTGGTTTATATTGCATATTTTGAGACTTATGATTTGCAGGAACTATAGTTACAGACAAAGGTCGTGGGTAAAGACTTCAGCGACAAACAATGTCCGTAGGTAAAGGTTAAGTTCAGAAAAAACGTGAACGAAGGAGATGAACAGTACCTGGCGCGAACGTTTAATTCAAATATTTTAAAAATAATGTTTTGTTATAATATTTGTTTTGCGTTTCATTGACAAATGGCGAGCGTGGCACAATTGGCAAAGGTAGAAGGTTGGTCACCATGAGGGACTGAGTTTAAATCTCAGCTCCCTCACTCTTTTTCATCTTTTCCAATTCTTTTCCTTTTCATTATTTTCGCATTATTTTCATAATTAACTTAATTAACTTAATAATTAGTTAGTAATTAGGTTAAACAATTAAAAATTAGGATTAATGACTAATTAACTTTTTTTTTTCCTTTTTCCTAATTAATTTAATTAGTTTAATTTAGTTTAATTAATTTAATTTAAATTAAATTTCTTTTATTAATTAAAAAAATTAGACTTAGGGTTTTCCGATTCACCCGATTTTCACATAGTAATTAGGGTTCCTACTAACCTTAAACATTTTTTTACTAACCTCAACATTTTTCTTTTATTTATTTATTGATTTTTTGCATTTAAATTGTAGAAATTGATGTATAGGTCGCAAGGGTTATTTTTATAATAGCGTAGATTTTATTTCTGCACTTTACTTTCTGCACCTCTAATTGCGTAGATTTTATTTCCGCACTTTACTTTACTTTCCGCACTTTGTGTATCATAGCTTAGGATTTACTTTCCCACACCTTTATTTCCTGTACATATACACTACTTAGATGTATGGCTAATAGGATTGCATGACAAGAGCTAAAATCAATCTTAGATCACCCTATTAATCAAGATAAAATATTTGAATCAAACACACTACTTTCACACTTGCACCCTCTAGGGTATCCTCTCTGTTGCTTTCGGAATAAAAATGGTCATGTCCCTCGAACATAGGGGTATCATTAGCAAAGACCCTCGGTTCAAAATTATCACAAATATCATAGTCCCTCGATGTTGCCTACGAATAAAAGATCTCGTCCCTCGGTTGTTGCCTACGAATAAGTGATGATTGTCTCTTCGAATTGCTAAGGTATCCTTATAATGTTGCCTTCGATGACCATACGATGACCCTATGCTCGTTCCTTCACATCCAACAGATAGAGTTATCTACCAACCAATGGTATGGATAGCGCTAAGGAAAAGAAAAATAACAAGAATGACATTTCTGAGTAGGTAATAAGACTCTAAATTGCTTGTAAACAATATTTTCAAACAAACACTTTGTATACATTGATCAAGAAAAGTTAAATTTTTTCAAAATACTTTTCAAATCACACACACACAAAAAGCCATTTTTCAAAGGTGAGCTAAGCAATTAAGAGCCCGTAGATAACTATGGATGGAAATGGTGCTAATACCTTTCCTTTTTTATAATTACCTCCCGTACTCAGAATCGATAAAAGGTCTTTCATGTTCTTTTCACCTTTCTTTTATTAGATAAAATAAAAGTTGGTGGCGACTTTTGCTATCCGCAACATTTGCGATAAAATGCAAAACAAACAAGTCAGTTGTCCCACCGTGTTACAGCTACCAATCATTTCTAAGCCAAGTTAAGCCTTGATTTCGTGACTAATTGTGATTAGGAACTTCCTAAGATTAATTAGCACATCAAAACGCAAGGAATGGTTGAGTTTTGATGCAATGAAGTCACACTTTTTTCATGAACACGGGTGTGCATGATTTCTCTCCAAATTGTATCGTTCACCCTCCCTTTTGATCCCATTCACTTATCCTATATATAAAGACACATTCCACTCATTTCCTCAAGCTTTGATAGCCTGAAAATCGCTGCCAAACTCTCTCCAAACCTCACATTTATGCAACTTCAAATTTGTGTTTAAACCACTTCCAGTTTGAAATTAACCCCTGATTCTTCTACCTTGAACCTCACTAAAGCTATCAGAACAAGAATCGTACCTTGAAACACCCTAAATCGTGCTATCCAAGTTCAGTTTCAGAGCTCTGAAAGTGAACTTCATTCAGGTAGGAATCTCCATCAAATCTCTTCAAATGAATGTCTAACTTGTTCTCCTCATCTCCCTGATCCTTGTGATCTTCACCATTTGCGTTTTCATCAAGTATTGGCTGAGAATTTTTATCAAAATCCTATTCGCTATTATTTGAGTTTTTTCCAATTTTCTCTTCACTCAGTTAAAATAAATTTTTCGCGAGCATATGTTTGAGATCGTCTTGAAGAGACGAATCCAAGGATACCACTCATGTTTATTGATTTTACAGTTTGATAATCGAGTAGGGATGATGGTTGGAGGTTGAAGATGACCTACGTGTCTGTCTTCAACCAATGGGGGCCTGACATGTAATTTTTTTGAATTTGATCCGGTATGTGTTTTGTATCGTGCACGCGTCTCTGGGGCCCTTGAATCTGATTACTTTTATTAGTTAGCATTGATCCAACGCGTGACATTAATTCTTGTTTTATTTTTTTAATTTTTAATCTGGTTTGAAAACCAAGGAGGTCCATATCAAGCACAGCGCGTCATGTCCATTGGATGTGATTACTAACGCGTTTTGACTATGATCAGATGGTCCACATTTTTTTGGCTTTTATTTTATTTTCTGATTTTATATTTTAAATGTTTTAAACTTCAAAAAATCATATAAAATCCATTTTTGACTCAAAAATTATGAAAAAAATTCACAAAAATATTTTCAAATATTCTCTTTCTGATTTTTACTTTTCATAATTTTATTTTCAGATTTGGTATTTTTTATGATTTTTCTCTTTTATTTGTTATTTTTAATTATTTTAAAATACTTTTTGACATTTTAAAATTCAAGAAAAATTATGGAAGGATCCAATGGTCATTTGACAAATATTGGTGACCTCATTTTATTTTTATTTCTGATCTTACTATTTTTTGCCATTTTTTTGGTTTAGTTCACTTTTATTTTATTTTCTAAAAATATTTTCTGACTTTAAAATTTTCTAAAAATTTTTGTCAACACTTGCTGACCTCTATTTGACTTTGGTTAATTTTCTTGGAATTTTATTTTGATGAAAAAAAATACTATTTATGTGTTTCATCAATAAAGTTCAATTAAATAGTCTAATTTCAAAATTACTTTTAACCTTTTTTATTTGATTTGATTTTCATTTTATTTTGCTGACTTTTTTGCATTTATTTCGGAGTCACAAATTTCCTTAACATCAATGGAATTTGGATGTTGATAGGTCTATTGACCAAATCCATCAAGAAATTTGATTGATTTTGACGAAGTTAGACCAAATAAATTCATCTGATGCAAAATAAACTTAGAAATTATTTCTTCTTCTCCACCTTATTTTTCTTTTGTCCCGATTTGGAGAAAGTGGTCAATTGGCGGCATGAACTTTCATGTTCAAACATAAGCCCCAAAAGATGACTTGAGCTTTGATCTTGGTTCAACACATGTGGCGCTTGTCGTGTGGTCGCGTTGATTTTTAATCAAGCTTCTGACAAATTTCCACTAACATTGTCCATTTGAAATTCTTAATCATATTTGATCAAGTGATGTGATAATTCCAAAACCGGTGATATACTTGACAAAAAGCAATTGAAACTTGTTGTGTGGTCGTGTTGATTCTATCAAGCTTCTTGAAAGTCTTCATGCGCAAGTTTCAAGATGTTCACCGTGCTGATGACTAATTACTAACAATACGATGATATACTTGACAAGTTTCAAGATGGTCATCTTGCTAACCTTTATTAATTGCTTTTTATTTTCCGCTCTTTACTTTCCGCTTTTACTTTCATGCTCTTTATTGTTATGCACTTTATTTTTTAGCATTTACATTTCATGCCATTTTTTCTTTGCTCACTTGAGCATTTATTTTCTATATCATTTTTTCTTTGCTCACTTGAGCATTTTATTTTCTTGTCATTTTGAATTTGCTCACTTGAGCTTTGTTTTCTTTTTCCAAAATACCTAATAATTCAACTTAAACATAAAAAAGTTTTAATTGGACTTGGTCACTATACGTGCATAAAATCTATTGCCCGGGCTAGGAGAGATAAATGAGATACGAGCAGTTGGACAAGTAAAGCAAGGGTGTCCCCTCAGAGCATATACCCCGGATCATCAGGCCTAGATGTGCCTGGTCGAGATGTGTAGGCCGCGGTATACCTGCCTAGCTGTGCTAGGCCGGGCTGTATCTGCCTAACCGTACAGGCCGAGGTGTATCTGCCTAGCGGTGCAGGCTGGGCTACGCCTACCGGGTTGAGTCAGGACTGGTTGGTTACATAACTCAATAGACATCGGTTGCAGACGTTACAAACCATTATGGGCGGTTACAGACGTTACCGTATTAATGAACGGTAACAACAATTACAACCATTATGATCAAAATCATAGTTACACTATATATATGGTCTAAGATTATATGCAAGGGAATAACTCTCCGATTACCACTCTCTCTCCAAACCTCTTATCTAAGGGCTCCTAACTACGGCGTAAGCTAGACTCATAGCTTGGAGACCATGCATCCCTTGCGTGAGCCTCTGAATCCTTTAATACCCGAAATCAGTGTTTTAAAAACCGGACCGGACCGCCAGTCGGACCGGGAACCGGCCAGGTAATCGGCCTGGTTCAATAGTTGGATCGGGAATGTCGTTGAACCGGTAAGAACCGGCAAGAACCGGTGAAAACTGGAAAAACCGGTGGTTCAACTGTATTTTTAAATTTTTTTATTCAAAATTTTTAAATTTTTTAAAAAATATGCAATTTAAATTTTTTATTTATTTGGATTATTTTATTAAAATATTATATTTAAATAAAAAATAAAATTAATTAATTGTATTATTGACAAAGAAAATGTTGTTGATGCGGTTGATTTTGTAGATAATTTTGATATCGAAGAAGGATATCTTAATATTAAAATAATCTTTACTCCTTGAAACTAAATAGTAGATAATAAAATTATTTTGTTATAAATTATACTATGTTGCAATTATACTTTGTAATTTTGTACTATTTTATTATATATGATACTTATATTTAAAATTTAAATTTAAATTATCAAATTGTAAATTTATTTATGATATGATATTTTTAAAATATTTAAAATATTTAAAATTTAAATTTAAATTATCAAATTGTGAATTTATTTATGAAATGATATTTTAAAAAAAATTAATTCTAATTATATTTTGTAGAGATTGAGTCATCTGGTTCGACAAGTTTTATACCTATATCGTTTTGTTATAAAGGCCGGTTTAATCAACTGAGTTATCTGGTTTAATCCGGTTTAGTCATGCGGTTCGACCATGACCCAGTGGTTCAACTAATAAACCAGTGACCCAGTACCTTCACCGGTTTGATCTCCGGTCCAATTTTTAAAACACCGTCCGAAATATAGTTTTCTAGCAAGAACATTTGACGTCCATCATAGAGCCCGGTAAAATCTTTCCCCATACCACACAACAAAACTCATGATCCTCACGTTATTCTAATGGCGGTTGAACAGTAGCAATGAGTTACTTCGTTCAATGTAGTTTCTTCCCATCATTTTTGTCTAGAACGTGAAAGATCTCCACATTGGTGATAAAAGATGGCTTAGCTATCACCTACTACCGACAAATCTGATCCACCCAGCATGGACAACCCGTTTCAGATTTAGAAACTCTCTCTCTTTAAGAAAAGTTTCAATGAAGAGATATGAGTTGAAATCTCCAGCAAGGGTAAAGATTAACCAACGACGTACTAGTGTTTTTATCCCAAATTAAAGCTTGCTGTGGAAATCAAAAAATCATAGCTTAAAGTTAATCAGTAGTCTGTGGAGTTGTAGCTTAAAGTTATCTTCAACATACAGAACCATCAAGGCCAATGTGATGCTGACATCAGCGATGGGGTCTTTGATGGCAGCAATCGATAATCGATAGGCTTGATGGCCAAAAGGTTGATCGTAGACATAGTGCAGATAGCAAAAGAATTGTGGCAGGTTATGATGATCTCAAACAGTCAAGTTGAAAAAGGTGGACGAGATCTGCAGTTCATGATAAGCTCATTAGTCACGGCGACGACAACACTAATCAGGCCGACCCAACCAAAGTATCAAACTCTACACCCTTTGCTTGCAAGGCAGAATGCTCAGGCTATTACATGATTATGTTACTTTTCTGAAACTTACATATTTTATATAATTTAGAGGCCTATTTTTTTAGCATTGAAGCCTATTTTAAAGGCCCAAGACTATGAGGCCTAAGGCGATGGCCTCACTCGCCTTGGGCTTGGGCCGGCCCTAACGCTAATAAACGAGGAACCGAAGTTATGGAGAGGAGATGCCCTAACGCTAATAAACGAGGGACCGAAGTTATGGAGAGGAGATGATGTCAACAAAAAGATCACCACACGCATGGCAACACCATCAATTTTCCCGAAGAAGGAAGCATACCCGTCAATGTCGATGATGATGAAGCCAACATCCAAGCTTCTATCGGTGATCTCGTTGATGAAAGATAAGTCGTGGCATTTTGCATTTTGAGATTAACATACATAGCTGATTAGTGAGAGAACATTAATCAATATCATGATTTCGGATAACAGACGATTGCTTGTAACAGTCACAAGGCTGGAGGACAGAATCGGTCCTAATTTACAAAGAGGGCATGACTGTGTTAAAATGGTGCCTAGCGGCGGAGATGACCGTAATTGCAACATTCAAGCACCAGCAGTTATGATACTTGTGTAGCTTATGATCCGGTCAGTGCTGGAAATAATCATGTGGACCTCAAGTGTCATAAGATCAGCAGTTTCCCAAACTTCTAAAGGCCTGTTACCAATATTATTACGACGGAGGTATGTCATATTTTTGGGGGCTGTGTAACTCTTTCAACAACAAGTCGACGTTCTTTCTACCATGTTTATGGTCTTCAACACCATCCCAAAAAATATAACAACATCATTGCATTCAAAGATAAGTGATACACTTTTCCGTTCTAATGTCAAATTATTTCTAAAAACGTATTTGTCTCATCAAATTTAACTGTTTATTAAATTAAGTTGAAATTTGATATGTAATAGAAACCGAATAATCAACAGATAAATTGCTTTACATAGCCTATGATCTAGTCATAGTTGGTTATTGATTGGGTATAAGCTATAACGTTTACTGTTATGTTTATCGCGACCGCTATTGCACCTGCATTGATTACCATTAAACGTCGGTGAAGTCGTTAGGCTATGATCTTTTAAAATGTTTACTGTTAAGATATGCAGGGCCGGAAGGTTGTTACATATGTCTTAATACAGAATGCATAAACCTAATAGGTTGTGATCCACATAGCAAGTACCGGTAATGGTAACTAGACAGTTCGAGGAAGAGCGGTCACAGGCATCAACGATGTCATCAAAAGATTCTCAATGAATCGTCTGTCTTAATTCCAGGATAAAACAAGTGGATGTGTTGAAAGATACATAACCCAAGTCTTTGATCCCATAGAAGGCATATGAAAAACCGAGATAGAAGAGGTAGTGCTCTAAAACGGATTCTTGACATCAACCTTGCACAGAAGTATGGTCTATAATCATCCGCAACAACATCAACATTAAAAGATGAGTTTCATCCTCTCTTTTCCTTTCTTAGCTCATAAGTTCAAAACTTATGTCAGTTCAGAAATATGTCAGGTTCTCGTATATGCAGTAGGGACACCATCTTTGCACCTTATGATCTGATTTATTGATGAACTTCAGATGTTTGATTAAAGATCTGACACTGCTTAAAACAAAATGATGATATTGAATGCAAATATATGCTTGCTTCTAATATTCTTGTGAGGTAACAATAATGCCTTGTCGGATACATGGTCTATAGTTAGGCTCATATCAAAAGCCAAAATCTAACTGATTGATGCATGAGTTTGTGTTATGCACGGTAGTACTATGAGATTATAACAATTAAACAATTTCTATAAAGTTATATAGTAAGCACTCGTGATGATGTTGTTTGTTTTGGACGGTGGAAATAAAATAATAACATTGTATGAACATCGCTTTGCCCGTGGAGTATTATAAACAATAAATAAATTGTGTTATTATAATACATACAAAGTCCATTTCTTTAATACAGGTTTATAAACAGCCCGATGTAAAAGACCAACCGAGCTAGTTCTGAGAGATGGATCTAATTAACAAACAAGACCGCCTCGGGCCAAAATAGATCTCGGAGACACTGCCGACGAAGTTAGAAATGAACGGGTCGATAATCACCAATAACATCGTACAAAATGGATGTAGGATAAAAGTTGTGCAGATACCATACCAAATTGCGGGTGTGCCTATCTGGGTCTGAAGGATAAACAAATCGCGTTGCCGATGTCTACCATAAAAAGATAAGCCGACTTACAGCCAAATCGGAGTACAGGTGAATCTCGGTCTCATCGTTGTCATCAAAAGATAAGTCATTTTTTACATATTTTATTAATCTAAACAGTTCAGCCATTGTCTGCTTATAACACTAATTGTTATGATTATCTCAAACGTTATGGTTCAAGCGTTGATTATCATTAAACGTCGATAATGTCGACGATTTGGTTTCTACTTTGACAAATTTTTGGAAAGAGTCATCAGATGAATAATGGTTTATATTGATAGACACTGTTACGTTTTGTTTTGTTATGATTTACAATGCTACGTGTTGCTTGACATGTTTAATTTATCATGTGTATTTAATGGGTTATACTTTAGTTTATTATTAAACAAATGGTATAAGGCATTTACAAAGAGTTGTTAGAAGTAATTTTAAAGTACCAAGGACGCCATCAGTAAAGAAGTTCCAGACCACATCGAATTATAGTGCTTTGTTTCTACAATATACATTCACATAACAATGAGAACTTTCATATAGTCCCGTTGTCGCTAATTAAAGATAAGTACCTTTTATTTTACAATATGCTTATCACATCATTCATTAATAAAAATATATACTTGAATAATGGTTAGAAATACTAATAGAAAATACTTTAGTATCTTAGATTAATGTATATACATATATTGGTTGATAAGTTTCAAAGAGACATGTGTTTTCCTATAATACATTTATTCACGGTACATTTTGAAATTAATAAAGGAATATATGGTTTCTCTTACTGACGGTGGTCTAGACATTTTGAAAATTTATTATAAACCTGTTAGGAATTAGATGGAGCAAGTAGCACCATTAGTATGAAAATATTATTTCCAAAAAAGACTATTTTGTTGAAAAATACCACACATAACTAATTTCATACCTTGATTTATTATGTTTTGGAAGATCCATCAAAGCAAGATTTCCAACGAGCATCGAGTAGAAAAATCTTCCTTAGCCGAGATGGCTCTGAGAAAAAGCACTTTATCATGTTCCAATAAAGCCTCACGTTTGGGGGATCATATAGGCATCCCCGGATTCCGGTTAAAATATAGGCAACAAAACGAAGAAACAGAAGAAGCCGGATAGATTACAAGTTTATACTTCAAAAAATTATTTAAAAATTGTTGCATAAGGCGAGCTAATGTCTCTGCCGTTTGTAAAAGAAATGCTAGTTACATCTGCTAAAAATAAAGGTGCCGTCCTACTCCCCTGCGTGGGTAAAGAGGTACCTTAAAACAAACTTAGTCGGTGTAAAAGAAACTAGGATGTAATAAGGGCTCCCTACTGAGTTCCATCTCGATGGTTCTCTAACAAATCACTGCATTCGCCACATGGATTCCCTGCCGTGTATCATTTCAATGGTGCTCCCCGGCATAACTCGACGTCTCGCCAAGGTTCAACCTCGCCAGGGGCTCTGTTCCAAGACAAATAAAGGCTCCTTGTCGAGTTCCATCTCGATGGTTCTCCAACAAAGCACTGCGTTCACCACATGGGCTCCCTGCCGAGTATCATTTCAATGGTGCTCCCCCAGCATAACTCGGCGTCTCGCCAAGGTTCAACCTCTCCAGGGGCTCTGTTCCAAAACAAATAAAGGCTCTCTGCCGAGTTCCATCTCAATTGGTTCTTAAAGCAAAGTCTACATTTCACCGTAGTCAGGCTCAGTATAACGGATTTTAACTCTTTTGCTGCCCCGATTTGGCTCAACGCCTCTATTTGAAGGAATGCTTCACCTATTTATGTAGCACCATACAAGCATTTTAAAATCATTCTTCAAGGTATAAAATCTTCCTGTCTTAGTCGGCTTTATAGTCGTCCCAGGGGCCTGATTTCCAGGCAGGATAATAAAGAAGGTGCAAACATTGTTTGCCCACAAAGAGATAATGCCTTTAATGTGAAGTCGTCATGGCTTTAAAATAGCCACTCGACTAGGGGGCTGATAAACGAGCACAATCTCCTTTTTCACATACCAAACGCATACAAAATGCAAAAATTTTAAAATGAACGCAAATTGAGCAAAAGCAGTATTTAAAACGCCGAGAGGGCAATTGTCAAGAAGTTTTACAAAATACACAATACACCCACCAAAAAGGGTGACTAAACAAAATATCCAAGAAAATTACTTGGTTATCTCGATCGGTGATTTGTTCACTAATGGCTCGGGGGCTCGTCACCATCGTCGTCGGCCTCTATAAAAGCCTACACGGTCATTTAAAATTTAAAACCTCCTCGGTTCGAAGCTCTCAAATGAAGAACCATAATCGGATTCCGTCAAATCCTATCTAAAGGTATTCTCGAAGGATTTGCACCATGGTTCAAATCCCAAAAAAAGCTGCCTAAAGGGATCTAACATTTAAGAATTCAGGTAAAATCTATTAGCCGACTCCTACAAAAGTCGATACAGAGTTCTACACCTCGGTTCTAAATAGAGGCGTCTTAGAAGTAATCTTACGTGCTATCTAAAACTAGAAGCTCCTTTTATATCTCACGACAAATACTCAAAATGTTATCAGTGTATTCTTGTTGGAAGCTCTGGAAACCTTAAACAAAATCACCGAGTTTTTCTCGCAAAATCGCTCAAAGGCATCTTTGTGCGTCAATTAAACACTCTCCTTACAAGGGTCGAGTCCTAAAAACTCTAGGAAATTATGATGAAAAATAGGCATATAAATCGTTGGGTGTCTTTATAATGAACGACACTACATGATCGGTCGTGTACAAACCCGTATAAGCAAATACTCCTCATCAAAGAGAGTTAAGTACTTAATCGGATTGGAATCAAGACCTAGCAGGTCAAACACCATCTCTAAATGAATTGAACCATTAAAATAGACGAGTATCATAAAAACATTGGTTATGATTTACGTACTTTGAGGTCGCTCAAGTTAAATAAAACTCGTGGTCATTTAAACTTTGGTGAATTAATGCCTGTTGAGCAAACAAGCGAAATTCGCATCTATTCATAGCTCGATATTGGAAGTCCATCCCGGGGCAAATATTCATGCTTCTATTAAATCGACCATAAGGCCTCAAAATCTAAAAGCCATATGCTCGGGGGGCTTATGTACGTGCATAAAATCTACTATCCGAGCTAGGAGAGATAAATGAGATACGAGTCGTTGGACCAGTAAAGCAAGGGTGTCCTTGTAGAGAATAACCCCGGATCATCAGGCCTAGATGTGCTTGTTCGAGTTGTGTAGGCTGGGGTATACCTGTATAGTTGTGCCAGGCCGGGTTGTATCTTCCTAACCGTACAGGCTGGGGTGTATCTGCCTAGCGGTGCAGGCCAGGCTACACCTGCTGGTTTGAGTCGGGACTGGTTGGTTACATAACTCAATAGACAACGGTTACAAACGTTACAAACCATTATGGGTGGTTACAAATGTTACCATATTTATGGACGGTTATAACCATTATGATCATAAATCATAGTTATACTATATATATGGCCTAAGACTATAGGCAAAGGGAGAATTCTTTGATTACCACTCTCTCTCCAAACCTCTTATCTAAGGGCTCCCAACTGCGGGGTAAGTTAGACCCATAACTTGGAGGCCATGCATCCCTTGTGTGAGCCTCCGAATCCCTTAATACCCTAAATATAGTTTTTAGCAAGAACAATTACTATCCTTATGCTCTAAGTTTGACTTTTGGACTTAAGATTAGGCCCTTTACCCCAGCTTGGAGATTTTTGTGCCCTTGGTGTTATTTTGTCTTGTTTGACTATTATCTTTGTATGCAGATTATTCTGTTATACTCGATTAAGAGTGGATTTCCTCCAAATACAACCGTTACTCTATCCGTTTTTCTTGAGACAAAAGAGTTCATCCGAGGCATTGACTTATCTGAAGCTTGTTTTTTTTTGTCTGGTTATTTGTTGTTTATGTGGCAATCCAAAGGATGGGATATGGTATTGGCTATTAATGTCAAGTACTAGCTTTCTCACCCGGTTAGATCTTTCTTTACCCTTACCTTTTACTTTAAGCACTTAGGTTAGCCTCTTCATCTCCTCCCCATTCTTTAATTTTCAAAATCTTCCCTTTTTTTCAAAGGATTCTTGTTTTCAAAACTCGAACCGCTTTCATAAAAAACTTGGACTTAGGTCCATGAATTTTCAAACTTCTTTTCTTAATAAAGTTTCAATTCATTTAATAATACTTTGACTTTTCTTTTCATAAGACTAAAAAACATCTAACCTCATTCAAACTTTTTGAGCTCTTTGTAGCTTTTCTAACAAACATTTTCTTAAAATCAACCAACACACAACTTTAGTCTTTTTTACCTGAGCTACTAGGTTTTGATTTCAACATTGCACATTGTTGGTATGTAGGCCTAGAACTCATTGGAAGTTCTATCAAACAAATAATTATAAAAAATTCTTCTTTTCTCCCCCCACCATCCATTTTGTACATATACTATTTTTTAGCACACATATACAAATTTTCAAAAAGGTTCCTGCGGAGTACCGTAGATGCTTTGGGTGTCTAACACCTTCACTTTGAATAACTAACCCCTGGTCCCAGATCTATGATATTTTTATGTTAGGATTTTATTCTCTCTTTTTCCTAGTCCTTTGGATAAAATAAAAGCGCGGTGGCGACTCTTTTGTTATTTTTGAGTTAAGTCAATTCAATGGCTTATACTCACAGTTTTTGCCGCTAAAATTGTGTCATTTTTCTTTCTTGCATTGTCTATCATTGATAGTTTGTGAAAATCATTCTTTAAAGAAAAAAAATTGAAAAGTAAATTCAACTACCCCCATTTCTTGTGTTTTTCTCTACCTTTAACTTAAACGTGCGTTGCCTCTTCCTCATTTTCATAAACACTTTGAAAATAAAAACAATCAACACACAATAACCTAACCCTCTCAAACCCCATTGTATCAAAATCAGTCCATTTCACGAAAAGCTCATCAGAAATCGTCAAGCATCACTTACACTTCAGTGTTCAAGCAGATTCAAGAAAGAAAAATTATCATTTATAAGTTGTTTTTGAGCTTTTTGGACTTTAAGTAATTCCACCTACAACTTGTGTTTTAGGGTAGACAATTCAAGATATTTTAGTGTTTGTAATCTTAAGAGTCATAAGAAATGTGTTAGGTATGTCTTTTTTACGATCAATGACCATTTGTTTGAGTTCATTGGGGCTGAGCTTCTCCATTAGCGAACCTGAAATGTTGCAGGTCGTACTAGAAATGCATTTTCAATTTTCTTCAACATTTACATCAAAAATCGTAAATGCATATCCAATTTTAGTTATTATGCATTTTTTTTTCTTTTTTTTTAACGCGAGCCTTATTGTTTACGCTTGTTTCGTGCTTCTACGAAATTAATGGATGAGAGACCATCTATATTTAGGCACGACAGACTTGCACAACATGCTTCTGTGTAGAGGGAAATAAGTCACGCATCTCAGAATCCTTCTGCCTCTGGACAGGTTATGTCAGATGCACCTACTGTGAGTACAACTCCGTCATCAGATGTTTTGCATGATGTCAAAACTTAGAAAAACTAGCATTTTAGTATATTGGATATTATCTCTATGTCTTGTGGAACTCCTTTTCCTTATGGGTCTTAGGAACCATTAAAAACCATTTGAAAATTGATCCAAGACGTGAAAACCAAGATTCTACATGATTTTTCATTGCATGTGTCGACACATACATATTTTCAGGTCGACACATGTAACTCAGTTTTGAAGCATGTAGCCACTGGAAGGCTCAGATCGAATCATACATTACATACATCGACACATTACTGAAATTTTTCTGAAATTGCAGAAATTCTTATTTTATATGTCGAAACATACGAATTTCAGGTCGAAACTTTTACTATCGTTTTAAATCATGTAGCCTTTAACTTGCTTCAGTCGACGCATATACCTTTTCAGGTCGAACATAGAACTTAAAATTTAACGTATGTGTCGACACATACGAATTTTAGGTCGACACATACTGATTGTTTTGGTCATATTTTCAAATATTTTAATTTCGAAAACATCCTTTTCCCCTAAACTTCCAAAACTATAAATACTTCATTCATTCAACATTCCAACTTGATGATACCATAAAAATATCATGTTTTTACTCTTCATCTTCAACCTCCAACCTATCTATACACACTAACAAACCATTGTAATGATTCTTTGTTGAGGTGCCATCTAGGCAAGAATTGATAACATTCAATTAGGTTCTTGTGTAGTTGAGAATATTCTGTTGATATTTGCGAGTGTCTTCATTCGGAAGAACTATGCGTTTGTCCTACAAGATCTTTCATTGCTTTGGGAGTTTTCGTGCAAGACTTTAAAAAGAGGATTGCATCCAAGTGAATCCCTTGAAGATAAAGAATGAAAATTATCTTTTGTAGATAAAAAACATCACTCAAGCCAAAATCAACATCACTTCCAAATCAAACAAAAAGATAAGAAAAACTAGACAAGGCAAAACTAGAACCTTTTGAAGTGACGGCTGATCCAGGCGGTGCAACATCAGTGTCATGGAGGGAGGCCGGATAATGCACGGTGGAGAAGAGACCAGTGCAGTCGTGGCTAGTGTGTTTTGAAGGTGCGAATGGAGGGACTATCGGTATGACGTAAAGACACCTAGAGAAGGGCTTCATTGGAGATTTTCGATCGGAGATTTCGCGTCTTCTTCTCTCTTCCAATTTTCCTCTTTTTCCTTCTTTATTTCTTAAATGTGAATGTTAATGGGTATTGTTGTGTGATATGTTTATTGATATTTAGAATTGTGGTTTTTTATGTTGTTATCAAGTGTTATGTTGGAGGTTTGTTTATGGTGAAGGTTTGAAAGTTTGATATTGGTGTATGATTGAATAAGTATTATTTTTTATATGTTCATGAATTTAAAGTGTGGAGGTTGTTGTTGGCTTAATGAACTTATGAATGGAGATAAAAGTATGAAGATTTAGTGATTTTTAATGGAGGTGATGTTGTATATGGTTTGGTATTTGTAAAGTTAGTAGTGTGGTAGACGATCGTGATGTCGGGTTGTGGGGAGGTTTGAGTGTTAATTTATTGTAAAAAATGTGAGGGATGAAAAAGAATTTGGAATTTGGTGGTGGTGTCTTTTTGGGTGTTGACTCAATTGCTAACAAGAGTTTGACTGGGGGAAATTGTGTGTAATGAGCGCACGTGTGTAAATAATTAGGTTAAAAAATAAAAAGGGAAAACAAAAAAATCAAATGATACTAGAATGAGATAGTTATATCAAATATTATTTGATTTTTTCTTGATCGCTAAGCTGACAAACTTTGATCAATCAAAAGTCAGTGTGATAGAGCACGAGCAATCAAAAGCCAGTATGCCAAAATGCGACCAATCAGGAGACTGAAATGACAAATCAAGAGAGATTTTAATTTTTTAAATAATTTTTTCTATGATTTTTGACTATTTTTTAAATTTAAAAAATGAAAAAAACTAATAATTAAAAAATGCCTAATAATATAAACAAAAATATTATTAAAATAATGGGGGTCGACCTCACGATATTTCACATGATATCCCTGCTTGGATACCAACTAAACTAACTGACACTTTTATTTCTTTTGTTTTTCAAATACTCTTAAATAAACCTAAGCAAAAATGGGGTATGATAGACCACTATAAGTTGATCTGATTGGTAACGAAGATATTTTGTCACATTCTTTGATGATCATAATAGAAATATATGTATATATCTAGTCAATAGAAAAGATGAGGTATTTGAAGTGTTTAAGAAGTTCAAGTCGATGGTTGAAAGAAAAATCGGTCACAAGCTCAAAATTCTCCAAATGGATGGTGAATGCGAATATGTCTCAAATGACTTTGGGAGGTTTGGTGATCAAGAGGGTATAGTATATACAATAGTACAACCCTATACATTTCAGCAAAACGATGTTGTCGAAAGAAAGAATCGATCGATCATGAACATGACGAGAAGCGTGTTGAAATGGAATAACTTGTCGAAAGAGTTATGGGGGGAACTGGTGTCCACAACTACATGATTGTTAGATGTCCAATAAAGAAGTTTGAGAAGATCACATTGGAGGAAACATGAAATGGATTTAAAGAGAATCTGAGTCATTTGAGAGTTTTTCCAGCTTGGTAGCATATCGACATGTGTCGGGACAACTTATAAAGAAGTTTGATGATAAGGGAGAATTAATGATACTTGTAGAGTATCACTCTATCGGTTACAAGTTGTATAATGAAACGAATAGAAGAAACATGATCATCCAAGACGTTGTTTTCTAAGAAATCAAGCAGTTACAGCAACCTGTAATCATTTACCAAAAAGCTATAATTGATTACAACAATGAGAAAATAGTTCCCATAGTGCTTGATAGTGCAAAAGCAACCTTTTTTGAAGATCGAATGGAAAAAGTGTGAGAATAACAACAAGTCAAATAGGTTTTCCTCCAAGACTCCAAGATTGTGAATTGTTCTGAGATAGTGAAGTTAATGACGATGGTGATTTCCTCCATTTTTCACTTATGGCCGAATCTGAACCCGTTAAAACAGAGGAGGTATTTAGAGATCCAAAATAGATTTGTGCTATGAAAATGGATCTGAAATCAATTGAAAAGAACAAGATTGGGAGTTAGTTGATCTACCAGAAGGAAATAAGCCAATTGTGTAAGATGGATGTACAAAGTGAACGAAAATCCCAAGGGTGAAATAATCAAGCATAAGGCTCGATTAGTTGCAAAAAGATTTTTGCAAAGAGAATACATAAAATTTGAAGAAGTATTTGCACTGGTGGATAAAATTGAAACCATTAAACTAGTAGTTGGTATTACAAATAACAACAATTGATCCATCTGCCAAATGGATGTCAAATCTGTGTATTTGAACGAACCACTTGAAGAGGAAGTTTATGAAGAACAACCCCTGGTTTTGTTGTGAAAAACCAAGAATCAAAGTTACTAGTCTAAGAAGGAAATTCTTATGCACCAAATAAAATGCCCATTTGAGATTTTGAAAAAGTTTGAAATACAGCATCGTAATGATGTCATTACTCCTACTGAATCGAGGTTGTATTTGTCAAAGAATAAGGATAAGCAAGATGTTAATACAACTCAGTAGGGTGATTGAATCCTTGCGTTATTTATGCAATATGCGACCGAATTTGGCGCTTATTGTTAATATTGTGAGTGGATCCATGAAAAGATCGAAGGTGTCACACTTGACAACATTCAAGAGGATTCTAAGATGCGTCAAAGGATCTATTGGCTGCAAAATTTTCTTTCCTGCGATGAATAGGGAAAAAAGCAATTTTCTCGGTTTTACCGATTTTAATTGGTGCATATATGAAATGCTGGTTACAGGCAGACTCAGGATGTCGTGACATCTGATCAGACATTATAAAACAGACAAGGTAGAGTATACAATTAACAATGCATGAAACAAAAGAACACCAGGAATTATTAATCCAGTTCGGTTCTTACCAACCTACATCTGGGGGCATACCAGGCCAGGAATGAAGTTCACTATCAGCAGTATTAATTCAGAGTAAACCTTCATGTTTACACTCCTTACTTAATCAGACTACCCAACGACCCTTCTACCTAAGATACCACACTTAGATATGAGAACCTCCGCTCACTTCCAATCACCTCAATGATGTCTATCAGTCACTATCACACCAGCAACTGCATCAACTGCTTAGCTCCTAACACAATCATCTTGGAGATACCTCACTCCAAACACAACTAAAACAGTTTGAAGATACCACACTTCAAACACAATACAAAACAGTCACACATGTGACACAAACTAAACTTGGAATTGCTTCACAGCTTCTTCCAATGATACAATCATTAACCATCCCACAATCCAGGTGGTTCACTTACATGGATAACCCTAAAGACTATATCTTTCTAAAACCGACTAGCTTACTAAAACTAGGTTACAACTGCTTATTTATAACCTATTACCCAACTGGATTTGGGCCTTCAAAATAACATCATAAGTTGTAATAAACTTCTACAGTAACAAACTTTCTGCAGAGATAAACAAGCAGATAACTTCTAATACAATCAAGGTTCTTGCTGATATTTCTCCTTAGCTCTTGGATCTTCACATATGACTTCAAAGTCACGCCACATAAGATGTATAATATTCCCAGAATATTCTTCTCTAATTAAAACAGAATTGTAACAAACTTAACAGTTTTTGTCGATGTCTGATGTCTCGACATCTCCTTCGACATGTTGTTCCAGATGTTGAAACATTTCAACACAACATGTTTCTCCATTAAATAGAACTTCAACTTTCTTTCTCCTTACAAGTTATAAACCTTATTTAACATATTGCTTCTAAATTAGTTTTACCAAACATAAAGCCAATCCTAAAAATAGAGAATCAACAATCTCCCCCTTTGGCTTATTTTGGCTAAAACTAATTTACATAACCTTTGTATTACAGAAACATAATAAAATATACAAGGGTTTAAACAATTTAATCCAATAGCAGCAATTTAGAAGTCTTCAGTAGTCACTGTTTATGATATTTCAAACTTTACAAGTGACAGTCTTTAGTCTTCTTTTATGATGTTGAAACATCATACTAGGACATCTTTCTGGCAGGTCCAATTCCAATGTTCTCTCTATTTTAAGGATTCCACAAATCACACAAAGTTTCTCTCCCTTAAAAGTTTCTCTTCAGAGATAACATAACATAACCACTTCTCCCCCTTTTTAGTCATAATAAGACAAAGGCTTGTTAAAGGAGAACTCACTATAGCTCGGGAAACATAACATCATAGGCACCATCTTCACAAAGAAGGAAAAATATTGAGGCTATGATGCACATGAGGAAGAAGATACTAAATACTCCCCCTCAAACTGAGAATTATGCTACGACACAAATTGACACAACATCCTCTTTTGGAGCCCAAGAGGAAACTCACTAACAGAAACAAACACTTGAATTATCCATTTACATACATAGAGAATCAAACCTCTATATTGGATAACTCAGAAAACAAGACACAATTTGTGTTCATAACTCAAAAACAAGACATAGAACAAAAATACTTGCAGAAAATGCAAGAACCAACAAACTCAGAATAGGACACCCTATTCATTTTCTTTGCAAAAACAGCTCCAAAGATTGACCTCAGACTTAACTACATATGAACACTACCCTTTCCCTATGTTTGCCACAAGTTGACAAACATAACCTTCATAGACTCTAAACTTACCCATATCCGAACGAAGGACGTGAGAGTAAAACAACCGAAGACACAACAAAAGTGAAGGAAAAAACAAAAAGACACTCTAAATACCTGAGCAACTAAAATAACGTACCTAGACTGTAACAATTGTTTTGGTCAAGAAACATTACTTCAATAAGAACCGCATCAGGTGAATTTATGCACTGGCTGAAGGCAATAAATGCCTTTAATACAACCTGTTTATTTAGGAACTAATAATTTCCAAAACATGCACTAAGTCAGAACACGTGATACACACCATTAATACACGTCTTAGATGGAAAGTTTAAGAATTATCTCTGCTAGTCTTTAAGGATAAAACGTGTCTTGAGATATGTCCTGACTTCTTGTTCGACATTGTTCTTCTGGCTTGAAAAAATTAGTCTTTAAAAGACTTTCCATATGATTAGAAGCATAATTACACTGTCTTTGTGGATCTCAATACCCCTTACTCCCCCTGGGATACACAAAGTAAGGACATCTTTGATGTTGCTCCTCATAATACTCGAAGTATTCTCTATTTGGAATTTGCCACAGTTTCCAAATTAGGAATCTTTAGTTTGCTTGCTTCACAAGATTCAGATTGCCACACTCTGTAACTTGTAATAGAAGAAACCTCCTTGTTAACTATGTGTATAAATAATTATAAGTCTTCAAGAGATAAGTCTGAACCTTATCATCTTTCTTCAATCTCTGGTGTCTTCAGCATTTGTGATGTTATATCTTCATGTAGAACATTCTCTTCTATACATCACAGTCTTTATCTCTTTCTTGATTTAGATTTCCACACAGTTATCACAAATATCCACCTCCCATCAAGATATTTGACAACATCTGTATGCATCTCGTTAGTTGAATCAACTCTTCAAATAATCACTAGATAACATTGCCACACATCTTTGACTTATGAAGATAACAATGAACTTTAGTCAAGGTAGAGTATACACGCAGACTCAAGATGTCGTGACATCTGATCTGACATTATAAAACAGACAAGGTAGAGTATACAGTTAACAATGCAGGAAACAAAAGAATACCAGGAATTGTTAACCCAGTTCGGTTCTAACCAACCTACATCTGGGGGCATACTAAGCCAGGAATGAAGTTCACTATCAACAGTAATAATTCGGAGTAAACCTCCATGTTTACACTCCTTACTTAATCAGACTACCCAATGACCCTCGTACCTAAGATACCACACTTAGATATGAGAACCTCCGCTCACTTCCAATCAGCTCAGTGATGTCTATCAGACACTATCACACCAACAACTGCATCAACTGCTTGGCTCCTAACACAATCATCTTGGAGATACCTCACTCCAAACACAACTAAAACAATTTGAAGATACCACACTTCAAACACAATATAAAACAGTCACACATGTGACACAAACCAAACTTGGAATTGCTTCACAGCTTCTTCCAATGACACAAGTACACTCATTGCTTCACAACTTCTGAGTGAGTAAAATGAACCTCTTTCCTACAGGCTTCGAGGCACAAATCAGTGACCATCCCACAACCCGGGTGGTTCACTTACATGGCTAACCTTAAAGACTACATCTTTTTAAAACCGACTAGCTTACTAAAACTAGGTTACAACAGCTTATTTATAACCTATTACCCAACTGGATTTGGGCCTTCAAGATAATAGCATAAGTTGTAACAAACTTCTGCAGTAACAAACTTTATGCATAGATAAACAAGCAGATAACTTCTTCTACAATCAAGGTCCTTGTTGATCTTTCTCCTTAGCTCTTGGACCTTCACATATGCCTTCAAAGTCACGCCACATAAGATGCATAATATTCTCAGAATATTCTGCTCTAATTAAAATAGAACTGTAACAAACTTAACGGTTTCTGTAGCGTGATGTCTTGATGTCTCGACATCTCCTTCGACATGTTGTTCTAGATGTTGAAACATTTCAACACAACATGTTTCTCCATTAAATAGAACTTTAAGCTGCTTTCTCCTTGCAAGGTATAAATCCTATTCAACCTATTGTTGCTAGTTTTACCAAACATAAAGCCAATCCTAAAAATAGAGAATTAACAATAGATAAAGATGATAGACAATTTACAACAGAATACATATTTATATTCGGTGAAACACCGATCTCATGGTGTTCGAAGAAGGAACCAATAGTAGCAGTCTCTTCTTGTGAAGTCGATTACATTGTCGCTTTGTTGTGTGTGTGCCGAATCGTGTGGTTAATGAGTCTGTTAAAGGAGTTGGGTAGTAAAGATGGTGATGATGTAAAGCTCGTGGTTGATAACATTTATGCTATAAACCTTGCTAAGAATCATATTACATATGGGAGAAACAAGCATATTAAGATGTTTCACTATTGGAGAGAACTAGTTAGTGGAGGAAGATTGAGTATGGAATATTGTAGAAGTGAAGACCAAATGACCGATTTGATGTAAAAAGGAGTGTCGAGTGAAGTCTTTAAAAGATTGAAGAAGCATGTGGACTTGAGAGACTTAGAACATTTAAATTAAGGTAGTGTGTTGTGAAAATCACTCAGTTCAAGTGTTGTAACCGATTACTGCATATTAATAACCGATTACCATTGTATTGAATTGATTTGTTTAGAACAACAATAATATGTTATTGTGTTTTAGTAACCCGTTACCATCGTGTTGAGATTTAATTTTAAAAGCAATCGTAACTGATTACAAAGTTTAGTTTGTTCAGTTAAGTGTTTGTATCTCAAACAATTGTCCTTATGTATATACACCTTTGAGATATACATATAATAACAATACTAAATACACATTTTTCATCCTCAATTTTACTCTTTTTAATTTTCTTAGTGCATTCATTTCCTCAATTTTATCAATTATGTGGTTCCAAATTCTAACGCGATGATCTATGGACAAATTTAAATACTTACAATTACATATCTATCTTAAAAGCAAATTGACCCCTTAATACTTTTTTGGAAAAGATATGTGTCTATGATGTGTTAGGCTAGAAAAGTGGTGTGACTGCCAAACTTCAACGTGTCTTTAAGCCAGCGACACCTTCCCATGTCGACAACATTAACGTTTCGGTTTTATTTTTTTCCACTTCACAGTGTTGATAAGCTTTTTTGTCTTTTTCCCTCCTTATACTTTGTTGCCGTGACAAACGTTTGAAAGCAATCCAACTTTTCACTGGGTTTTGTCCTTCCATTCCAAGAACCATATTTTCTGAGTCTCATTGCGTCTACTCTCTCTTTCTCTTGTGTTGTACTTCTATTTTCTAGTTATGGCTGCTCTATCTTCTCTGTCATTCTCAGCAATGAACTCACAGAGAAAATCAACTCTTCCTTCTACTCGGTTCCTTGCTTCCAATTCTGAAATCTTTGGAATTCGGACAGATTCCTCGTATCATTGTGTCGGTGTTCGAGCTGCCAATTCTGCATCTAAAATGGTTATTCAATGCATGTCTTCAGTCACAGGTTTGTGCCTTTGTTAATTTGATTCCTAATATTTGAATGAACTTGCGGTTGATGTGAGAATCTATTTGGTTGGTGATATGTAATTACCTCTATAAGCGCTTTTTGTGCCTTACGGTCTGACACAAATGCGGCCCGGTGTCCTACTCACCCTAAACTTTTCTGAACAAAAAAAATTGAATGGCCCTGAAATAGTATATCACATTTGGTTTTAATTAGGAAAAGTTTCTTCAAATTCCTTATTGTGTGTTACTTTAGTTAAGTTTACATTTGTATGCATGTTGAATGTTTTGAAGCTTAGGTATGACATATTAGTGTATGACATGGTGTAAAAAGTTTTACATTAATTCTGTTTATCTTTTTAACACCTACTTTTAAAAATGAATCTTATTATCTACTGCAGATGTTCCCAGTGTTTCTGAGACAAAGTTAAATTTCCTAAAGGCATATAAACGGCCAATCCCGAGTATCTACAACAATGTGCTGCAGGAGCTCATTGTTCAGCAACATTTGATGAGATACAAGACATCATACCGTTATGATCCTGTGTTTGCTCTAGGTTTTGTCACTATATATGATAAATTCATGGAAGGGTATTCTAGTGAAGAAGACCGAGACACTATATTCAAAGCGTATATTAACGCGTTGAAGGAAGATCCAGAACAATACAGGTTAGGAGATTGATTGATTGTTCTTTATTTTCCTTTGTTACCCTTGATCTAAACCTTTGACACGGTGGTGTTTTATGTTACCCTCTACAGAATAGATGCACAAAAGTTGGAAGAGTGGGCAAGAGCTCAAAATTCATCTTCTCTGGTTGAGTTTTCATCCAAAGAAGGAGAAGTTGAAGGGGTTTTAAAGGATATTGGAGAAAGAGCAGGAGGAAAGGGAGAATTTAGTTATAGTCGTTTCTTTGCGGTAGGCCTTTTTCGTCTTCTGGAGTTGGCAAATGCAACAGAACCAACAATTTTAGACAAGGTAGCTCAATTCATTCAAGGCATTTTGCATGACATATGATTTGAATTATTCAAATCAATGTTTTATTATTGTTTTCTATTTTACAATTGTTGAAGTTGAACCTATAAACAGCTTTGTGCGGCTTTGAGCATCAACAAAAAAAGCGTTGATCGGGACTTGGATGTGTATCGTATGCTGCTTTCCAAGCTGGTTCAAGCAAAAGAGTTGCTAAGAGAATATATTGACAGGTAGATATCTAACATTTCAATGCCTTTTAGGCTTTAGTTGTTCCCATCCTCTGCTGTCATGGCTTTTCGTTTTGAATTTGGTATAACTGCAGTTATAACTTTGCTAAGTGTGTTTAGTTTTATGGTAAAGATCGTCATAATTGATTTTTCGCTCCTATCAAACACAACTTGAAGGAAAATTTATATATTTTTAGTGTCAAATAAAGTTGATTTTGCTTCTAAACCTCAATTTGACTAGATATATGATAAAAAGTGACTTTTGCAACAGGTAAAGACACAAACTTCCTTATTTTATAGACAGATTCACCATTCTATCCTGTGTACATTTTTCAGAAAACTCGAGATTACAAAACTTGTTTGTAACCAACTGAGAACTTGTCTCGAGCTTATAATTTTATGAGTATGCTATCGTTACAAATTTACAATTCAGAATCTAATAGAATTGACAGATTTATAGTTACAACTTGATGGTTATTCTCAGCAAGGTTTTGATTCACTGAAATGTTTTTTTTGAACTCCAGGGAGAAGAAGAAAAGTCAAGAAAGGGCGGAGCCACAGAAGGCTAATGGGGCCATTTCAAAATAATGTTTGTAGGAACAATTGTCGGTTCTGTATCTATTGTCTTCTGAAATGATGTCCAAGTGAAGATTTCTTGTCTTCTGAAATGATGTCCAAGTGAAGATTTCTTATCCTTCACATGATTTTTCTTAATCCAATGAGTCGGATAAGCAATAATCAGCATAGTTTCACTTGCTAAAACCACAATTGACCATTCAAACACAATTTGCGTTTATTTTGTTGTTTTTACCTTGCAGTCACAGATGTATTTTGCAATTCTTGAAAGAAACCTCGAAGGCATACCTTCTAACTACATAATTTTTTTTTCTATATTCCGGCATGTACACTGAGTTTGACATCAATTTCATGGTTAAAATTTACTATCATTAGTTACGGATTTATCCCAACAAATGCATTTTTCTCCTTTTAGAAAGTTGTGTGGTGCTTTGTTCCTCCCTCCTCCAGAACCACAATGTATTCAATCATCAACTCTCCCCAAACACTGAATTTAAAAATTGTGGAAGATTTTCAAACAATTTATTAAAACGTACTCTCATTTTTGTCACTCGAAAAGAAACTAGAAACATCGACACTGGTTTGAATATATATTTCAACTGCAAGGACGATAAGAATAAATCAATTATTGCATTCTCAATTCTTAATTTACAATCACAATGTTTGCAGACATAATGCTGCTAGAATTGAGCAAACAGGTGACAAAATAGATGGAGGCTACGATAAATAAACACATAAAACAAACACACATAATGTCAGCAAATGGCTAGGCAATGTCAACAGCATAATGTTAAAGAATGGTGTAATAGGGGAAAATCTAACTGAGATGAGCAATATCTACTTCATCTGGAATTTTGAATGTTTCGGCTGCACCAAACTTTCGAAATTCATCTGCTAAACTGTCTTCATCATCGTCTTCTTCTTCTTCAGCATTATGACGATAAGGTGAAGATGGATCATCATGCACACTTTTAGACTTGGATTCATGAGTGGCAAGCATGTTAACCTGGCCGTGGTGAGAAATCTCTACCAAAACAGTGTCATCATCAACTGGTAGAGGTTGCTTCCAAGGCTCCCCATCAATCCTCATGTATGTATGATCTGCAGCACCTTTGTGAAACTCAAAGCGGATTCTTTTTGCCTAATGACAAGATCATTTCAAGTCATTTTAAACTTTCAAATCCATAAAATGATAACAATTGGCAGGGGGAAATATTTCCAAGAGAAAAACATGATTAAGATAAGAATGCTGTAGTTTAAGAACTTAAAATAAAAAAAACAAATATGTATGCAATATTTCATCGTATCTCACACCTGAGCAAGGCGAGTTCCATGACCATTTGGATGAAGTAAAACAAGTCCATGCCAGGCATCTCGAAAACCAACAACTTCAATAAGACCGTCATCTACATATGGAGGTGTAAAATCTTTCTGTATTTGATCAAGTTAGCATATTTAGAGCTTTGTTTGGTGATTGCATAATTATTACTACTTTAGCTACTAACTCCTAGACTATAAAAATTACAGGGAAAACGACTTTAATCAATAATAAAAAAATTCAGCATTAGTTATGAAATTTACATCACGTACCCTCCTTCTGTTTGGTGTACCCCATGGATTAAATCCACCAGAAAAGCTAGGCAAGTTAAGGCATACAATTGATCGGATGCTGGAAAAAAATGAAAAGCAGGTAACAAACGCATCAGATGTTATTCAAGCAGTAAACAACAACACAAAGAATATTAGAAACCGAAAAATATAAACGACCATGTGGCTATAAAATATCCATACTCAAGAAGTTGACATTGTGATGAAACATTAGTCATCAAATAATTAACAATTGATACAATGATAGATGAAGTTCTGAAGACATGAATGGGTATGATTCACATGACAATGAGCTTAGGAACTATCAAGCATAGTTATGTGTGGTGATGGATGGATCTATGGTATTTTCTAAGTGTAGTTTTTGCTAGAGATATGCCAATGAGCTTGTAGTTTAATAGATATAACCAAGTTGTAAGACTTCAGTAAGATGTTGATTTGGAAGTTTCAATCCTTCACTAGACTGTACTTTCCTCTCCACTGCCCAAGTTCTTACAACTTCAATATTGCCAAAATAGAAAGGTAAAAATTCACAGAATGTTTTACCTGGGAGGTATTACTAGATCTTCCCAATGACCCGGTGTTTTCATGACTTTGACTTTTCCCATGTGTGCTATGTTCCTGCGGTCAAAGATCAAATTAAATTTACTTAACTGTTCCTCGTAACTAATACATATATAGAAAAAAATTGCTTAACATGGACCTATGAAGGATATATACAATGATATTGCGTGTATAGTTGGGTGCATATGTGCGCGCAATTCACCAGTCTAAACAAGTAATGAAGAATGAAAGAACTGCATAGTATATATAACATTCAAAATTATTATAACTTTGTTCTCAGTCTCCAATAGAAAGCCTCATATTTAGAACTATTTAAACTATATAATTTGACATTTGAACAGAGGGAAATCCAATGATACTCTGTAGAAATTAAGTTTCTACATGTATCAGTGTCCATTCCAATCTAAGGACTTGGTTAAATAAGACTCTGTCATAGATGAGACTATGAGAGACCAAATAAGCCGCAAAATAGTAAATTAACAATGATCACTAGGTTTATATTGATGTAGACTATGGCATATTACCTAATTTTGAGAATGAATTAGAAAATGCTATTGTCCTAGTTGTAGAAAGCTCTAAACAAAGAAATGTTGGTACTTTATAGTCTATTCCACGAGCCTATAAACAAAGGATTTAACAAATCAATAGTGGAATGGGGAACTTAGCATTCTGAAGCTTCATAAGCAAAAATGAAGAGAAAAAAAAATCGAAGTCAAAATATGAATAGATTTTATGAAATAGATTTCGAGTGTCATGTGTGGATCATGCAAGAGAAGGCTGTCTATAGTATAAAATAACAGAGCCAACACTTTCCTAGATCACACTGGTGGGAACTCTATAGCCACCAGGCTGCTCTTTTATTTGTGTAGGCATAAATCACCACTATGAACTTTCATGGCTTTACAACAAGGACCTATACTAGATGGTTCATGAACTCAGTCGGGTAAAAGGAACCTTAAAATCATATATGGAAAAACATATAAATCTTTTGAGCAATCAATGAAAGATCTACATGAACTGACCTGGATGGAGGATGGAATAAGGAAGCTAAAAACCATCCTTGTGTGCATCCAAGCTTAGCATAAGTGCTCTGACAGAATTTGATATAGAATCACAAAAAAGAAAAAATGGATAATGAAAATTCATCTTGATGGTTTGAATATTTCAATGAATAGTGAAAGGGACAGCGGATTAGTTGAAAATAAGAATAGGATTCATGTATTTATCGTATAGGATTGACATATTGTATCATATCATATCGTGTAAATAGAAATAAAATACTTTGTAATTAGTCTATTAATTTGCCATATGCATTTCTCTTTTTCTGTCATTCAACAGTAGTGCTGCTATTAACTTCAGCACAATAACACTTCTATGTATTTTATTATAGTTATGCAGAAACAACAATATACCTGATTAACCAACTGATTTTTGAATTTTTCGGGGTGCAGTTTTCGTTCAGAATGAAATGCATAAGACACTTGAGCATCCATTCCTACAATCAGAAGTCACAGATTTTTCAACCACTGTTTAAGCAAGAAGAAAAGATGGAATTTTAGAGGGGGAGGGAGTCGCAAAGAGTTCCTTCTCTTAGATTCTATGACATAGAATACAATCAGAAAAGGGGAAAAAATAGTCTAAGCTAAAAACAATTAGCCCTAATGATGAATATAATCAACGATTTTAAGCAAACAAACAACAATATCGGAATTATTTCCATCATTTCATATTCATACTTTTCACAGCTTTTTTTTTTGTGTGTAAGCAAGATATATTAATGGGAGAACTAAGGGTTCTCCAAACCTGTTTACACAAATGAACGGGTAATAACTACACCCGACAAAAAAAAGAGGGAAATTATCAACCAATTAAAACTTTGATAAGAACCACAAAGGATCTTTGCTAAAGTCGTAGAAACTATAATTGGGATGGATAATCTCTCGTATGTATGACCATTTTCAAACCAAAATCTTTATGCCCCAAATCGTATTATCCACATTCCACCTATCCTCACTAAAACAAATACCATTCCTCCCAAGCCAAATAGACCATAAAGTGGCTAACCAAACTATTCCCAATGTGCTATCTCTAACTTTTTTTCCTTTACAAAAAGAAAATCAATCCCAAAAATTTGAAAGGCTATTCTCCCCACTAACAACTGGTTTTTCTATCCAATGTGCTATTTCTTCCCAAATTCTCTTAATCACTCTACAATTGTGAAAAATATGATCAAGAGATTCCGGATTCAAGCCACAAAAAGAACAACATAAAGCATCATCATGGAAATTAATTCCTCTAACCTTTTAAGAGATCCTAAAAAAGTAAAGGTTTTATTGCTAAAGTTAATTTAATTGAATTTTGCAATTTAATAATTTGATATTACTGTAATATTTAACCAATATCAAGGGGTGTGAAACAGAAAAAATTAAATATTATTATGTAAAGCCAACTAAATCAACTAATTCATCCTTCACTATAATTCTTACCCATGCTGAAGTAATTCCAAAATCCACCTCGAAAAGTGTGGCAACCTTCCTGAAGAACAGTAAGAAACAACCATACAAGGAAGTAGAGGGATTAGAAAAAGAAGCAACCATACAAGGAAGTAGAGGGATTAGAAAAAGAAGCCTGAACTTCTGTAACAAAAGGTTTACAGAAAATACAATCACCACACGTTATACTGCGTAAATTTCACTAGCAAAAATCAAGGATAAAAGTTAAAATATGCACATATTTGCTGTTTGTGCTTGAGGAATACAAGGCTCGTGCCCATAATAGATCATAACAAAAATTTCACCCCAAACTATAAGTGATTTAGTCCAACAAATAATTGGAAAATGTAGTGCCCAGTCACCACGAACTGGATGCAGTATGAAATTGTTAAATAGTGAATGGTATATTGGCGTACTATATTAAGTTCATCTGTCTCTGACACACGATGGAAGGCATGCAGAGAATGGGGCAAATCAAGAGGTGCAATAGGTTCACAAGCACCATGTTTCGGAATCTTCATCCGCATAAGAAGGTGCCAGCTGAAGATTTAGGAAAAAACATAAATTATCAGTCAAGCAGTTGATATAAGAAATCTAGAAAAATATTTATTGAAGATCTTGAACAAAAAGTAGCCCTTAAAAATTGTGACAAATTTTCTTTGGATAAAGGAGCATTCAGAACTTGAGAAGTCAGTAAGGGAGAAACAAAGTACTCCTTAAGGCTTAAACTATGGGAACCACTCAAAAATGCCCCAAAAGAGAATATAATAGAATGATGATAAAATAGTGTGAATACTGAACCAAAAAAAAAAATCAAACAACATTCAGCAAGATGGATTGTGATTAACTACCTATATGACACCACAAAAGATATCATATTGAGCTGGTACACAGAAAATGGAAATAAAATATTAAATGGTAAACGAAATTACAGGTTTTCAATTATGATATCAGTTGTTGATTTCACATTGAAGGGTTCTGCAGTTATTCCAACTATACTTTCATTTACACAGTACCAAATCAATTTAGGGTATTATCCATAACCAGGCAAGTATCATATTATATAACTAATATTCCTTAGAACTTTCCCAATAGTAGGAAGAAATGTAACTATAGACTCATATGCGAGATATTTAAACAGTAGAATAACTAATAAGATGAAAAAAAAGGAGGAAAGTTTATTACTTGTCAATTTTCATTTCCTTAGCTTTCATTACTTGATCTAGAAATGACAAAACAGATTGTTCATCGGTTCCTGGGTTTTTCTTCCCCTGCAATACAGCAGAAAACATTATGATTTACGGGATTAATCATCTTTGATACTTTTCTAAGAAGAATTATTATCAGTCACAGCAACTGCTGAGTACTTCCTCAACCTCAACAACATTGAAAGGCATACTAAAAATCACAATCTTTAAATATAGGAAATCTGTGTATAGTTAATTAAAGAAAAAATAGCCAAGTTAATGCCAACATGCTCTAAGCTTAGAAATGAACCAGCATAATAGCACACTCTAAAGTGCATCCCGTCAAACAAGGAATTCAAATCATATAAATTAAAAATTCTTAGCTTCTAAAACCAAGTCATGGCAGAGGCACCATATGTTTCAAGCATACTGTAAGGTTTCACCAAAAGCTCAGTGTTGAAATGTGATTTCCTACCCAACCAAATGCAAATGGTAGATTATTCCCTGTGCCCAAGGGAACTGTAGCTATGGGGGGTGAATGCGATAATTTGAGATCACAAACAACTCCAAGCAACCAGCCAGCTGTTCCATCACCTCCTGCAACCTAGAGACAAAATACACATCAAAATCTCAAACGGAAAAAAAAAAAAATTGCATATAAAATTGAATATATGAGCAAACCATGTTAACATTATACAAATTTAAAAAATTAAAAACAAAAATTGCAGTCACAACCATGGTTTTAAATTGCAGTCAGCTGCAATATTGCTGATGTACTAGCCTCCACAACTGCATCAGACCACAATTGCGGTGTGAATTAAAACCATACGTCCGACCGCCATTAGAAATCACATCAAACAATTTCGTTCATGTTTCTTCAAATATTTTCATCAAATCTCAAAATTTCATAATCCAAAAACTCAATTACTTCCTAATGCTATTTAATGAAAAATCTTAACATAAATGTTCTTTAACGCTATATTTCAAACATCTGCCAATTAAAATTCAAGCTGCAACGGCCAAAAACTTGCAATACTAGTCGAAACAAAAACACATAAAAATGGAATTTCAACTTACAATCAATCTCAGTCTCTCCATAATCGATATAGCAAGCGGATCACCCTGAACCTTGAGGTTTTCCAAATTAGCATAGATTCTACTCAAAACCTTATCAGGAGTCTCTTCCCCCAAATCAAAAACCTAAACAAACAAACAAACAAAATCTATACTCACTCCTACATAATAAAAACAAGCCATACTCTAAAAATCCAGAAAAATCTAGAAAATCTAAACCTGTTTATCTTTGAGAAGTGCACGATAGGTTTTCAAGAGCTCTCCACCTAACTGACCACCACTCTTAGAGTTAACAAAAACAAGCACCGGAAACTTGGGTCCGTCGCCATTGATCTCGGCATCTTCAACCTCAGAACCCGGCACAAGAACGTGATTCGGGATCCAAAAGTTCTTCAGGAATTCGAAATCGCGTGACGCCATTGTCGCATTCAGTTAGAAACGATAGTAATTCAGTAACTGAAAATCAATTACAGGAAAAGCGATTAAAGAACTAAACAATTGATTTTAAAGCACATGTGACGTTGACGATTAACAACTAGAAATCGTTATTGTGAAATTCAGCAATGCGATTATTGGATAAGTTGGATGGTGAAACGTGATTACGAGAGTGCGATGTGAGAGGTTGAATCGTGAAAATGAAATGAAAATTGAAAGGAAATTTACCTAGTGATGTGATTGTGAAGAAGCGTGATGATTGATGAAGAGGAAGCAGAATTGAGAATTAAGAGAGGGAGTTTATGCAAAAGAATGGAGCAAATCAGGAAAAAGAGAAAAAGAGCGACACTTTGCCAGATTAGAGAGGGAGATGATAATGATTTTCCTGTTTTACTGTAAGTTACTACATGACAATAATTTCATTCAAAAAATATAATTCCTATTCGATCAATAAAATAAAGTTTGACTTTTTGTACGCGCTAGTTTAATAATAATTGAACTTTATTACTATATTCTAAATGGTCATAATAATTAGATCTAATCCACGTGTTAAAAGAAATCAAATTTATGGCCAGTTTTTTTTTTTTTAGTTTTTTAAAATGAAATATCACATATTTTTGTTAAAATAAAATATTTTTTCAATTTAAAAACTAACTTGAATAACTTTTTACAACAATAATTTTTGAGATTTTGTTTTCAAATTTATATGGTTTTGACTATGCTTTAATCTCAATTTAATGGTTGATACACAGAATTTTATTTGTATGATAACTTTTTAAATTTAATTGTTTCAAATTGAGTTTCAAATAACCAGTAATGCGTAAATCTATATATTTGTATGGTAACTTTTTAAATTTTGTCTTTTAATTTATAAAAAAAAGAGTTTCAAATAACTTCTACTCTTTTTTTAAATCCTAAAAACTATTTTTGTAAATACAAATAAAAAATACCTTTTTAAAAAGTTGTAAATCAATGATTAACTTAAACTAGTCAATTCATTATTCTAAAAGAAATAAAAATTATTTTAAATTAGGAAATAAAAAACTTTAAGTTAGTCAATCAAGTATTTTAAATTTTATTTTAAATATTTTTCTTACATTACTCTATCTATTATTCTATAGAAATAAATTTTATGATATATCTAATTGATATATTACAAGAAATAAAATTTATTTTAAAGATTCAATAAAATTATTTTAAATTATAATAAAAAATTTATCACGGGAAATTTACACGGGAGAATCCATTGTGAAATTACGCATGATAGGTGTATGATAGTGTAACATGTCATTAGTTTGAATGAGTTCAACTCCCAATAAATATATATTAGACAACAAAATTGGCATGTCGTCTGCCCAAGTAGTATGTCACTTAATCATTGTAATTCTCTTTTGTGATGTGCAAGCTCCTAATCAGTTGTTCATCGAGTGTCGTGGGATGTGATGGTGGTTGTTGTGATACTCTTTTTCTTCGATCAGAGCAGTAGTGGTAGGCAAAGATACTATCTAACTTTGATATTGAGCAAAAATGACGGAGGTTTGGAATGTCCACGTTGGATAGTTTGCACAATCCCACAATTAAACCTAAAAGTATAAAGACATGTTTATATGGGGAACTAAGGTTGTCTCATATCTCGTTGGATATTAACCTAGATATATCCACTTGTTTTTCTATTAAGATGTACCAGAACATTTGTGAATGTACAAAGTGGAAAAGATGGTGTGGTTGCTAGGAGTGATATTATGGAGAAATGTCATTTATATTTGAGTGTGGTTGATTAGATGAAACCTCTTGAAACTGGTGGTTCTCACATCTCGTCCGAACTAATATGTCTTCCCAACATCACATATATCAGCCAGTATGCCTATCATAGTCTCATTTTCTTTTAGCCAACGTGACATCAAACAAATCAAATTTCCTTGGGTTAGTTACATAGTTATCTTTAATATAAGAATTGATGAATTATTTATCTAAAGGAAGCATTTGACCTTGAACCTAGGATAAACTTTCTAAATGTTGTAGCTTTTGTTGGTTTAGAATTTGCATAGTATTCTCGGATGATGTCTATGTTGATATGCTATGAAGGGTGTGTTAGTAGAATACTCCAACTCTATAATTAATTTTTCGGATAATATTGTTGGACATGTGACTTCACACACGGAGTAAATTGTGTGGTTTGAAAAAAATTGGTTTTAAAAATTTTTTCATATTAAAAATAGAGTTTGAAAATCATACATAGTAGAAAATAAATAATAGAAAATAAATGGCAGAATTTAAAGATTTAAAGGGAAGAAGAACACAAAAAATTATAAAGGTTCAGTCAAATCAAAAGGATCTACTCCTCTCCCCAAGAATTGATCTCGAGAGTTTCCAATAATAGTTTAGAGCTTTTAGTAGGAAAAACTCGTGAACCCCTTATATAAGAAAATGATGGTTGATCTTCAACCAATTATTACAAGATGATGGATACGAGAATTTGCGTCTTTTCTTCAATATATTATTGAGAGTGAAGCAGCCAATCTTCATTCCCAATGGTTTATTAAAGTAATTAGTCTTCTTTTCACGGACGTTGGAGTGGTTAGTCTCCAAGTTCCAAAAAAATTGAGCTCAATACTTTGGTTTTAGTCCGGCTAACCAAAAACCTGTGAGATTTTAGTCATCTTGATCTCGAAGCTGTGAAACTTTTAATACCAAGTTGAGCTTCAACATATCTTTGTTTTAATCGAGCTAACAAAGAGCCTATGAATATTTTTACATTGTCTAATCTTCAACCAAACTTAGGACAGATCACACTAGGACAGATCACACAATCCTCTAATATAAGATTTTATAGGAGAAGCTTATAACCCATATAAATA
Source organism: Vicia sativa (assembly GCA_021764765.1). NCBI lineage: Eukaryota > Viridiplantae > Streptophyta > Magnoliopsida > Fabales > Fabaceae > Vicia > Vicia sativa. The sequence goes on from CM038792.1 coordinate 153,814,089, forward strand.
TCTAGATGGGCAGTATTCAACCAAGGTGTATAAAAATGATTCCCTCGGTGAATTTTAAAATTCTACCATTCCCAGAATTACACACACACACACAGATATATATATATATATCCCCACTCACAAATGAACTTTTCTCGAAAAGGCATTCGGCTAAAACATTTAGTGAGGGAAAGTTAAATAAAACTTTAGAGAAAGTGTGAGAGATGAAAGTGTCAAAATACGATTCATGATGCTTTGAAATGAGAAATAAGACATTTATTTATAGGCAAGAAGTTGGCTCAAAAAGGAATTTGTATTTAATGCATTTTGCCATTAGCTAATCGATTAGACCAAGTTTCTAATTAATTAGATGATGCAAATATATGATTGTAAGTCCACAAAAATGGAAAGTTAAGATATCTAGTCGTTGCACAAAATTAGGGCACATTCAAACTAGCTTGGGCCTTAAGTTTATGCAATTATAATTGATTGGACATATGTACTAATCGATTAAAAAAATCAAAATTTTGCCCATGGCTTATTTGACAGTTCCTAATTCACTTGACATATCCGGTGTATAAGTGGACAAGAGAATTTGACAAGAAAGGACGATGAGGCCACATAACAATAAATCACGAGGACTATGTGAATGATGTATTTAATGGCACTAAAAATCTTCCTATAATTGTGTTGGTGATAACAACCTATTATAGGTTGGGATCATTGTTCCCTACTAGAGGTAAAAAGTGGAGCTCAACGTTAGAATCAAGGAAATTATTTAGTGAAACCTACATGAAATTTGTGGAGGAAACTATGAAATCTTACACACATTTGGTCACATGATTTGATCATAAAAATCACATCTCCATTGTCTATGAGACAATGGACCATAATGAAGGGCGGTCAATAGGATACTACCGGATTGAACACATAAAGGTATGTGCATCTACAGAAAGTTTCAAGACTTTTATATTCCTTGATCCCATGTCATTGCGACATATTCTAGTGTTCGTCAAGACACATTCTTGCGCCTATTAAACATCTACAAGGTCATAAACTCTTTTAGTGTCTACAATAATAGCTTTCCAATGGTAGATAGTGAGGAACATTGATCTACATATGAAGAAGACGTAATTTACCACAATGAAAATATGAGAAGGAATATAAAAAATTCCACATGTACACGTATTAGAACCAAAATGGATACAACTGATAAAATGAAAAGAAAGTGTGAAATATGTGGTTTTACTGATCGCACGTGGAAAAATTTTCCCAATGTTGGAACAAGTTATGGATAAGATTTAATTATGTTGTTACATTTATGGCAAACTTCTCATTTAATATGGATAACAACTTTTGCTTACAAGAAAATAAACACCAATGTGTCTAAAACAATAACACATACAACAAATAAAAATACTAAACAACACAAATTATCTAAGACCATACAACAATCAAAACAGTATCATTTGTTCCAGACATCATATCCCCAACATGATTGTCATTCTTTATTGGCAACCAACAATGTTGGATTTCAATATTTCCATATGCAATGGACATGTACGAAACAAGTTTGTCTATTCTTCTAATTCTTTCACCACCTTTAATCTCTCAGAGTAACAAAATGTTTAAGTTAGTCTCCATTTGCTCAAAACATCAATTACTCCAAAAGTATATCTTCATCATATGCTTGTTTTTTGAATAAAAAAATATGCACATACTAATTCATGTTAGAACAAATGAACAAAAAAAAATTAGATGACATTAAAAAGAGATGTGAGAAATTGAACTCGCAGCTTCTGCCTAAATAGAGTGATGCTCTAACCAATTAAAGTACTATCCCAAAGAAAAGTCATATAGTATGCATACATATTCTTACAATTTCATTCAATCTCTTTCTTTTTCTATTTGAGATTCGAAAGAGGTTGACTTCTATATAAATTCATATTTTTATGGGTCTGCACTTTATCAACACTGATGACTCGCAATTTGTTCGTTATTTCCAACTTGATTAAGAAATAAATGAATCAAGGAAACAAAAAAGACTCTTTTTTGTTTTTTGACTTTACGAAAAAGTTTATTTTGATCCCTTAACTATTAAAAAGATCGATTGGACCCCTTATAACTTCAAACAACATGACGTTAGTCCTTTCCGTTAAATTTGTTAGTCAAAATCAAAATAAAGGGCCACTTGACATACATCTGGCGTAGATGTGACAATGTATTCATCCAAAACCCAGATTTCTTGCAACATTCATACATTGCTCAAAAATCCATCTCATTCTTGCAACATTCATACCATTTTCCATAAATTAATCCCATTTTCAAAACCTACTTTTTTAACTCAACCATCAGTATCAACAAACCGGTTTTGCCTTAACCAACACATTTCCTTCACAACACTTAACTAACAACGATTTCTATTTCAAGAAGCATGTATTTGAATACACATTACACAAACTTTGAAATTACATCAAACAATCTTTGCTTCCATTCTTTGACCTTCAAAGAAAGTATTTACATGCTCTACAAAATACTCCCTATTTGTTGGATCTCTCTCTCTCTCTCTCTCTCTCTCTCTCTAAATTATTGTGTTATCTCTTTAAGACCCACCATCATCGTCATTTGTTGTGCTTCTCCATTTGTCATATATAGATCTGAGAAATTTAACATCATTCGTTTCTCCGGATACATAGAATCTGGTCTATTTCCAACCAATAGTCCACGAATCTGGCACCATGTTACATCTTTCTCCTCTACAAAACTCCCCTTCCACGATCCCTACACGACCTCCTTCACTGTCACCAACAACAACCTTCATTTCTGGCATTTTCTCGTTGGAAAATGCTCTTTTCTCCTTTAATTTTAGGTTTTGTTTGGTTTATCAGCGAAAAAATATGGTTGGAAAATGAGTTCCTTGAAATCCTTTTAATGATGGAGTTTTGCAGTTTTCCTCCCATTTAAGTTAAAAATGTACTCCCTCTGTAACGATTTATAAGCAAAATTGACTTTTTTTAGTACATTTGACAATTGATGTTTAGTCTATATATGGATTAAATATATCAATTGTCAAATATACTAAAAAAATCAATTTTACTTATAAATCGTTACGGAGGAAATATCCCTTTTATGTTTGGTTTTGTTTTAATTTGAATCGATATAAAATTTTGCAAGGTACAACATGCAAACCATAATTGTGTCCAAAAATATTTATGGTTTGTGCAGATTGTTAGTTTGAACTTGATAATTTTGGAATAATAATTGAATCATTGATTTGATTAGTCTAAAATTAATAAAAAAGAATACCATCACATCCAATTGGCGCCCGCTTTGAACACCAAAGAGGTCACACCAAAAATCTCCCAAAAAATAGGTTATGCCAAATGGATTGACTCTCCCTGTACGAATTATATGCATGCCTAAATTCATTGAAAACATCATATTTATTTAGGAACAACTTGTCTACCCATAAAAAAAATTAGGTTACGTATCTTCAACCCATCAACTAATAACAATTATTTTTATTTAATTGTTCAAATTTTAGAGATTTTTAATACACTTTACTATATAGATAACTCTATCCAACTTTTGAAACGATTAAATATAAATTCACCTAGGGGTGTTCGCGGTGCGGTTTGAGCGATTTTGACGGAAAAAATCATCCGAACCGCAAGAGAAAAATACGTGCGATTTGGTTTGGTTCAGTTGACTTTTAGAAAAAACCAAACCAAACCAAACTAATGCGGTTTGATTCGGTTCGGTTAGTTCGGTTTTTTATAAATATTTTATTGAGTTATACATACACATATAGATGACAACATAGCTTCATATTTACTCATTCATACACTACCAAATAACAACAAAACACATCATATTTGGACAACAACTTCTCATTTAATATGTATAAATTAGATTAGACAAAAGTGAAATGATAAATATAAAATAATATATAAAACAATATCAAAAATATTATAATGAAACAAAAAAAAGAGAAGAGACGAGATATCAATGAAGACGAAAAAGAAAGAACATATGAGATGAGAGATTATAGAAGAAGATGTGCGATAAAAACGAAATTAAAGAGAGAACATTTGCATAAAAATAGGAAGGTGCAAAAGAAAGAATATAAGAAAGTAGAAATTAGAGAAGAAGATGTAAGATGTATGTAGCAAAGATGACGCAATAATGTTATGAGACATTTGAGAAGATTGAAACTGAAATCATAAGTGTAAGAATGAAAACATTATTCGTAATCATAAGGCTAGAGTATAATAGGTTTAGCTTTGAGTGAAATGTGAGTTAAATAAAATTTAAGGGTAATATAATACGGTTTGATTTGGTTTTGTTCGGTTTCCAAATTCCAAACCGCAAACCGAACCGAACCATGCGGTTTTGTCAGAAAATGACCAAAACAAATTTTAACCAAATGCGGTTTTTTGCAGTTTCAATTTGATTTGGTTTGCAATTTTCTATTGGCTTGATTTAATTTTGAACACCCCTAAATTCACCTATCTATTTATACTCCAAGTGTCAATACTCTAAAGTGTGATATACGTAAGCGCCAGTTGGTTGAAAGTGCATCGTAGGATTTTGTTGTTTTTGTTTGATACGTGTATCCGAATATATAAGAAATTGATCATCTCATACTTTTCTTCTACGGCCATCTCTCCTCTCTCCTGTGCATTTGCTAACCCTTGAATCTTATTTAACCATTTGATCTTACCTATTTTATTATGCAGATTTTTTATTTTTTTCTCTCCACCATTTGATCAAGACAGAATAGACAGCATGGAGAAAGAAACTGCAGAGGATCTAGATCCGAATATATATCTATCTATCTATATATATATATATATATATATATATATATATATATTATTTGGGTAAAATTTTCATATAAAAACACGAAGAAATGATTATAAAATGTTCCACGAGAAGCACGCCGGCGGAACCAGTTAGCAACAAAATTTCAAGTTGACTTGTCTTTCTCCTCTTCATACATATCTCATCACTCATGAGAACACATCCAACAACAATAACACAGTGATGATGAAGTTGATAGAACAATCTCAAGTTTCACCACCACCAAATTCATTTCCATCACCAACCATTCTTCCCCTCACTTTCTTCGACATCCCATGGTTTTATTGTCACCCTATTAACCGCATCTTCTTTTACCACTTTCCTCATCCAACTCATCACTTCCTTCAAACAACACTTCCCATTCTCAAACACTCTCTTTCTCTCACCCTCCAACACTTCTTCCCCTTCACCTCCAATCTAATCGTCCCTCCAAACTCCCATAACCCCCCTTACATACGCTACCTCCATGGCGACTCTCTCTCATTCACCGTCTCTGAATCCTCAGCAAACTTCAACCTCCTCATATCCGATTCACAAGACGCTCAAAACTGGCACCCTCTTGTTCCTAACCTACCTCCACCTCGTATAGAACAAAACAGTACACGAGTTATTCCTATCATGGCCATTCAACTCACCGTTCTACCAAATCATGGATTCTCTATATGCCTCACGTTTCAGCACGTTGCTGGAGACGGAAAATCACTTCACCATTTCATGAAATATTGGGCTTCTCTTTCAAAAGCCAGTGCAAACAACAACAATAGTACTTTATTATCTCTTGATCTTCCTTCCCATGAAAGAGATCGAGTTAAAGACACAAAAGGTCTTAAATCTATCTACTTACAAGAACTACAAGATTCTGATTCGAAAAAGATGGAATTCGCGGGCCTCGTTCGAGATTCTCGTGTTAACAAGATTCGAACCACTTTAGTTTTGAGCTATGAACAAGTTCAGAATTTGAAGAAATGGGTCATTGATAAATGTAAAGATAGTCAACATGTATCAACTTTTGTTGTAACAAGTTCCTTGATTTGGTTTTGTATGGTAAAATCTGAGCAGAGAGAAAGCAAAAGTGATCAAGATGATTGTGTTGCTGTTGATGATCTATGCTACTTTGTGTTTCTGGCAGATTGTCGTGATAGCAGTGAATTTTCATTACCAAAAACCTACTTTGGAAATTGTGTTACCTCTTATACTGTGGCTGTAAAGAGGAATGAGTTAGTTGGAGAAAATGGGATTGTTGTGGCTTCAAATGGCATTGAAAACAAGATAAGAGCTTTTAAGAGTGATGCTTTATTAGGAGCTGAAACATTGATGTCTGAATATAGGGAATTATCGAAACGTAAGTCTGTGGTAGTGGTTGCAGGATCACCAAAACTTGCTGTTTATGAGACTGATTTTGGTTGGGGGAAGCCTGTGAAATCTGATTCAGTACATCTTGATTCATCTGGTTCGATTTCTCTTTCTGATTGTAGAGATGGTGGAGGTGGAATTGAGGTTGGTTTGGCTCTTGATAGGTCTCGAATGGCTAATTTCATCAGCATCTTTCGACAACAACTTGATAGTATTTGTAACATGTGAATGGAAGAAAATGCACAAAGTTTTGGTTTTCAGCAACTTAAGTTTTTTACTTAAATTTATTCTAAGTTTATGTCCATAATCAATCCAGAATTAAGTCGGATTCACGTGCCTTTAGATGTATCTTAGTGGGTTTATCATATTAACTTTAAGAGATATAAATATTATCATCTTCTTAATCGTAACTACTTTGTTTCGAATAATGCCACATTTCACAAAAATGTTACTTCACTCCTCTTCAACCTCACATAGAGATCATGAATGACTTTGACTCTGAGTTTGAGTTTCTAATTTTCAATCATAATTTTTTTAAAAGACCTAAATTTATTTATGAGTCTGAGTTGTCGTATATTATGAATGAACCCACTCCTAATCATAATAGTCTTGAATCAAGATTTAGTCCTAATTCCTTTGCGCCACTGTCTTCTTTTTGTAGAAACCAACACCTTCGACACCAATTATAGTGTATCAAAGAAAACGTAAATTTGATTTTTTCCAGAAACTACTTCAATCCCCCGAACCTAAGATAAGTATTGAAAATGATTCTCATATTTGTGGTTCTCAAATTTATGATACTTGTGATATTATTCTTAATGATTTACTCATTACTTAAAAGATTAAAGATTTTATTCCTCCAAGTATAGATATCATATTTTTCAATAGATATCCTCTAAACACCTTTTCACATAATATCAGAGTTTTATTGTAGCAATTAATTCGGTTAACCTCATCATCTAATGAAAAAACACTGAAATGAAAAAATTGGCCCAAATTATGTGTTAGGAAATAAAAACTCTTGGAAAAATGATGCTTAGAAAATTGTTGAGAAGCAAAAAGGTAAGAAGCCATTTGAATGCAAATGAATTTATATTGTAAATCACAAACTAGATGACACCCTTGATCATTACATGACAAGATTAGTGATAAAGATGAATATTGTTCAAATCTTATTGTAGGTGAGAATTACAACAAATTATTGGTAAAAATGCGTTCTTTCATAAAATTGATTCAATGTTCTCATTCAAGAAGGTTAGATCCATTTTACCACCCTACTTAAAATTGATTCAATATTTCTCATTCATGCATTTTTTTAATGTGAATATTGTTTCTGGATCTATGTATTTGCAGATAGTAAATACCAATATCTAGTGTTTTGATGATGACAACACATGACAATAGTCTACAACACTAATGATAACCAAAGCATCTTATAAGAGAACTTACATTCAAGGGCTTTTATAATTAGATACTATCCAACAAAGTCTTGAAACTTCTTTGATGAAAAGTGTGAAAGTTCACCAGGCCATGTCTGTCTGAGTGAACTGAGGAAATTCACACACACACTTAAAATATATTTTCATTCTAAAAATGAATTTTCAGTGCCAAGAACATGTTATTAAAGAGCTATATAATTTTTTTAAGTACCTAATTGATTAGATATATTTTCCAATCAATTAACTAATCTTTTCATATATCTAATCAATTGGGACATTTGCTTAATCAATTAAAAGATTGATATTGTTTGTGAAATCAGCAAAGATAACACATTTAAGATTTGCAACGACTCTATATCTAAACCTTTTATTTGGGCTTCATAATCGTTTATATTTGAAGTATCTAATCGATTAGCCCAATTGATTAGATAATTAAGTTATCCCACGACTCTATATTTTGAAGTATCTTCAGGGTCCAACAATTGTTGACATGCTGAGGCGGATCTCTCAATGTAATATACTCTGCTTTCAACATGTTTGTAGTGCTTGAGACAATGACATGTTGATCTTCGTAAACTGTTTTCTTTGAGTGTTTTGGCCTATGAGGTTGTGTGAGATTGGATATCGGGATTAGATTGATGACAATCTTTATCCTCTTGACCATACACAAACTTTCTTGAACACTCTTGATTCCGGTCGAATCGCTCTCCGAGGAATTTCCAATCAGATGATTGAAGAATGGACCTGTCAGCATTCCCATGAACATGTCAACCAACTCCCTATTAGACAAGGGTGGCTGAACTCTGCCTGCTAGATCTCTCCATTTCTGGGCGTACTCTTTGAACTTCTCATCACGGCGCATAGACATATTTTGCAGTTGCATGCAAGTTGGTACCAATTCAACATTGTATTGGTACTGTTTGTAGAAAGTATATGCCAAATCATTTCAGGTATAAATATGAGTATTCTCTAGCTGATAATACCATTCTAACTGTGCTCCGGTCAGGTTCTCTTGAAAGAAATGCATCCACAATTTTTTGTCAGCATTATGCAGTTGAATCTTCTGAACATAGGATTTCAGATGAAGCTTCGGACAAGAAATTGCATCATATTTAGAAAAAGTAGGAACTTTGAACTTGCGGGGAATTACCACTCCAGGAACCAGGCTTAAGTCATCAAAATTCAATCGTGTCATTTTCAGATTTTCCATAGCATTCAGACGGTCTTCGAGTTGCTTACATTTCTCGTTGTCAGGAGGATATTGCTCGCTCACATAGTCTTCTCCTTCTTCTTCTTGAGACCCATGATGGCTCCCTTCATTGGCCTTGACACTTCCTTCAGTTTCGCCGCTCATTTCTGAGAATTCAAGCTATCTGACTACCATGACTGGACCTTTGAACCTTTTCCCCATGTTAAGAATATCAACGATCTTCTTATTTTTCTTCTTGATGATGAGCTCATTCAGATCTTTTTGTCCTTGGTCCAAGTTGATGAACATCTCTTAGAACTGAGTATTCTGAGCCTGGAGATCTTTAACAGTTTGTTCGAGAGGCATTTATGCAGAAATAAACAGCGAGAAAAATAAGAAAACTGGTCTTCAGAGTACCTGTTATGAAATGATATGCTATGATATGCAATGTTATGTAATGTTATACAATGTTTTCAAGGACCTTTGAAATTTAAATTTGGTAAACAAGCAAGAACAAACTTTTTATTAGTTTGATTACTGAATACAAATAAAAGTTCAAAAAGTAAGACTCTAAATGCCTTAAGCCTCCCATGGACGCTTCTTCTTTGTGTTGACGTAGATGTTAATGCTCTATTCCTCGTGAAGTAGCTTCGTCAACTCCAATACTTTTTTCTCGCTTGCATAACATTGAGCTTCGAGTGTATCCCTTTCTTCTTTGAGTTGAATCCAGGATCTCTTCAATTCTTCAAAATCGGTAGGCATATCTGGATGAAGAATGATGTAACATTCATCGCCTTCGGCAACAGGTTCCATAATTACTGGTAGAATAGAAGTATATGGCTAACAAGTTCCAAAATGTAGTTATTTTGTATATATGTTTTGTGGCACTTATCCATTCTTGTTTGTTAATAATCGGTGAATAACCCCAATTTTTGTTGTAAATACATTTTATTGTGTTTTGTGTACATATTGTACCGTTTGACTAGTTTTGTTTATATTTTGTAGGTATTTGTTGCACATTTGGAGCATCGAGGAATAAAGTGTTAAAGACGCGGCTCCGGATGCGTTTTGATGAATAAAAGTCCATTTTTGGGAAAATATGTTTATTGGAGGCCGTTGAGCGTGGTTTGAAGCGCGCTGCTTGGTTTGGCATTGTTGTGGCAGAGAGTATTTTATCTTGAGAGGACGCTGAGCGGAGTTTATGTCAGTTTAGTATGTAAATATCTCAGACGCCGCTGAGCGCGATCGTCTGAGATTTGTTTTATAACTTCATTTTTTCCACTTTTTAGGTTATGGTTTTGAGAAAGTTTTTGCTCCCAAATTCCATCACCATACATTTTTTATAAATTAGCTTAGAAAACAACATTAGGGTCTTGCAATGGATAATTGGAGGTAGATTGCTCTTCGATAGGAGTTGACAAACCAGTGTAAACGATTAGTGTATCTCTTCTCTTCTCTTTGTATTTCTCTATTTTGTTGATTATGTATGTATTTCTACCTTAAACTCATGTATATTTGTCGTCCTTGGCATTGTATAAATTTTTCTTTACAAATATGTGTTGGTGATTGTCTTAGGTTTTTAATCTATGTTAGCGATTTGAGTTTTGCTAGATATAGATCGCTTAGATTCTTACCTAGGATGATTCTCTGTTAGTTTCTGAATGCTAGGAATGGGTCTAGAGCTGACATTCACTTAGGGTATCTGAGCTTAATGCCTCTGTGTTGGTGAAATATTGCCAGAGATGGGTATGGAGGTGACGCAGTTGACTTCTGGTTGTCGAGGTATGTCAGAGATGGATATTGAGGTGATTCGGGAGGATTCTCAATTTGGGTTAGAAATAGCTTAGGTTGTGAGAGGTATGTGATGACACGGACGAGTATCGTAGACTGAGTATAACTAGACGATAGATTTAAGTCTGTGACGGGTAGTGTGCATTCATTCCGGACAAACTGTCCATCCTTTATACTTTTTGTTCATTTACTTTTTGCCTTTTATTTTCAACTCATTTACTCCCTAATTCATTAACGATTGAATTATCGAACGATGAATCAATAACCAATCTCTCTGGACACGATACGATATAACCTAACCGATATATATCACCCAGTAAACATAATACTTTACTTTTTGCTTGCCTGCTATACCAGCATTGGAACAAAATGGCGTCGTTGCCGGTGATTTATTGTTTCTGTATTGCGATAATTCCATTGTTTTTGAGTTTTATAATTAATGTATATGTTGTATAGACTTTGTATATGAACTTGTATATTATTATTTGTACATTATGTGTGTTTACTTTCCATACTTGTATATATGTGTGTTTTTCCTTGTTTTAGAGTATTGTTGTAAGTTATCTCGTATTCGTAACTTTTGTTGTGTGGTTGTTAGGAGACTTTCTTTAGGTTTGTGCGACATAGTAATACCATGGTATGGCGAGAGGAAGTTACTAGAGCTCGCACAATAAAGGCGTCGATCTTACGACGTAAAATAAACATGTTTGTTTATGTTTGTTTGCGTGTGTGGTGGCTTATTTTTTAACAAGTTGAAATAGGACTTGCTCTTAATTTCAAATCTTCAATTCTCAACTTGTTAATTCATTTTCACCAAGTTTTTGTATTGTTATTTGCTTTTGTTTGTTATGTCAATTTGTTGTTTTCCATAAGTTTGTAGTGTTTTAGATTGTGGAAGTGTGTATGTTTTGTAAATAGTTTATAGTTTTGTAAATGAGATTGTATAGGTGTGTTAGTGGAGTTGCATAGCATCGCACGATTCTTTTTTTTTTGCAACGGTGTAGCTTAACGCCTCTGAGCCTGAATTCTTTTAAAATTTCACTTGGTTTTTCTTTTTTCCACTTTCACCAAGGCTTTTTGTATTGAATAAAATTATTATTATTTTTCTAACTCTTTTGTGGTTGTTTGGACTCAAATTTTGGTCTGGTAGCTTGAGGTTACATTTGGTGATTTTCTGAGTTTGATCGTTTCAACTCGCGGATGTATGATAATGATAGTTTTCAAAGTTGGTACACGCCAGGTACTCGTTTATCGCTTTCTATAGCATAACATGTTTAGGAAATTTATCATTTTTATAATTACCATACCATTCATTCTTTTTGCATTACTTGCTCATGAATTGAATCACTTTAGTTCCCTTTTTACCCATAAATGGGAGGAAGCTTTCCATTGTTTACATATGCTTGAGGCCATAATTCTTATTTTAGCTGGATTTTATTATTCTTGTTCATACATAAATTCCCCAGCCGAGATGTAAGGCTGGAGGGGGGTTTGCAAGCATCCAGGATGAATCTCGGATGAGATATGAGACGCTTATCCGGCATAGTTCCCGGATTTGGGATAGGAGACCGGGTCAGCCCCGGGATATGACCCGGACGTCTATCCGGGCTAGGAGGGTTGGATTGGTCTCCGTTACGCTACTTATGGATCGGTTACGAACGTTACGAATCATTAAGTAGCGGTTTCAAGTATTAAATGGACGGTTACATCATTATGATCATTAGTGATGGCTATGCTATAAAAAGAGGCCTTAGGGCCATGGGAAAAGGATCATTCTCTCATTCCCTCTCTTAGCTACACGCTCAAGAGGGATCATCCACTTTATCTCTAAGGGCTCCCAACTACGGGGTAAGCTAGACCCATAGCTTGGAGGTCATACATCTTTGTATGACCCTCTGAATCCCTTAAGATCTTACATGAGGTTTTTCCTGCAAGAACATTGGCTCCCACCATGGGGCCCCGGTAAAACTTTCCCGGGCCTCAAGATCCATCCTAGTCCCATAGGAACATTTGTCACGACACATCCTCGGATCACAAATGTTTAGCATGCAATTGGACATCTACAAAGCCTTCGAAAAACAAGTTATTGTGATGTCTCTGACTTATAGTTCGACAGACTAATATTGTTATACATGTATGTTTTTTAGTCAGAAAGCATTGGCGATGGTCATGTTGGTGTGTTCATCTCCGGTGACGACAAAAGGTGGTCAAAAAGGTTAAGCCGAGTCAAGCTAGGGAGCAGAAATGGAATTTCGGGGTGTTCCGACGCCCATCGCCAGCTTCCACGCATATCCCTAATGTCCAACATGCAATTAGACATTTATGTTGGCAAAGCCTTTTAAAGAATAAGCTATTATGATTCCTCTGTCTCATAATTTTACAAACTAATTTTATAATATTTGTCTATGGTTTCACCGTAATCCCAGCGTTCTCGTCAAAGAGAATCGCGAGAAGCAAGCTTTCGTAGTTTGATGGATGGTGACGATGATGTGCGTTGCATCCCGGCCAATTGTGACGGAAACATTCTCGACGAGGATAGTTTGCAAGGAGACGTCAGAGATGGGTCCATGGGTCTTGCTTTTGTGTTTTGTGTGGCCCTGTCGTAGTACTGGTGTCGTCGAAGGCTCGCAACCATCGTCACAAGGTAGTTCAGAGAAGACGTGAACGAAGGTCGTCGACATAGGCAGGTTACTGCTGTCAAATATTACACACTTAAGAGGCCATCACAGGTTCATGATGTCGTGAAGCCATCGCAGTAAAAGATAAGTGATTGTCTTTAATTTCCGTTGATTCATCATTATTTTCAGTAAATGATTGTCACATTACAAATCTCCGTTTATAATTTCCGTAACTGTTGTAACGGCAATCCCTAAACAGATTTCTGCTTATTCTCTTATATTGAATGCGCTTTGAATTTTCATGATTAATTAGAGAAAACGGAGATCATAATTTGTAAATTAATTGTCGTTTGTTATTAGAGAATTCATTATGTGAAAATAAAACTGAAATCTAAATAAGGATTCCGTTTTTGATTTGTCAAATTTCTGATAGTTACAACGGTTACAAATTGAAAGCTCACAATAATGAGGTCAGTTGGAGAATACAGGGAAAGATAGCGAAGCCGTGAGGATACTCATATCATGTGATGTTTGATGTCAACAGCGAGAATGACGCCACCAGTGGCCACGGCGACGCTGCCATTGTTTACAACAACTGTTGACGGTGGTAAAGGCCACGTTATGTCTAATTCGAACAAACCAAGATGAATCAACAAAGAGCTTCCGGACGTGAGGTCGAAGTAAAGCCGTAACAGACTGCTCAGAGCATCGGATATGTGATGTTTTGTTAGGGTCCATTTCTGAAGATGATACAGAGATATCTAGTGAAGTCGGCAAGCAAGAATAAAATCAGAATTATGACATCGACACTGAAAAGATAAGTAATCCTTGTATTTGTCATTTTCTAAGTCACAACCAGCTGGTGTGTTCTAATTAAAATGGTTATAATGCTAATTATTGCTGTTAATCTCTCTGGTGGTATTTGTGTTGTGGCAACAACTTTATTTATCAATCAGGATGAAAGCGTAGTATCACGCCGAAACAATCCTCTAGCAGGTATCCCTGCGCAGATCAATGGTGATTATCCGAGCTGGTAGTCGTTGTCGTCACGACGCGGAAGTCCTCGATAAACACAAGCTTATGTTTGGAAGATTGGTTTAGAAAATGGAAGGGCGGATACGCGTATAAACACTAGTGTATCGGGAAGAGGCAATACCGGCCCATCCGTGATGCCCACACAGAGAGTCATTCTTCCATTTGAAAGGGAAGAGGAAATACCGTCCCATATACCGGATTGTTAACGACGCTATGACGAGTCATTAATAAGTGTCAGACAAAGTGGGCTGACAGATTTTAGCTCCTTGACTGAGGTATCATCGATCTTTCCGTGGTCGCGATGGAGGCTGTTGCGCGTCCATTGAAAAGATAAGTCGTTATTCCTATTGCATCTTTCAAATAACTACTATATCATACTTGTTGTCTGGGGTTTTAATTTGAAACATGCTCATGTTTATATAACATAATCATATCCTTTGAAAGTGATAACAGTATGACTGTGGATCCTTCAAACTCTCCAATCTTTAGCACAGTTACGTGAGAATCTTCTCAGCTTGATTGCTAGAAACAAACACTCAACTTGGAGCTTCTGTCAACGCATTGACAGTCGCCGATAGGGCAGGAGTAGCCATGCCGATAACTCAAACGCTCAGGTCATCAACCATCCGGGACTTTCGATATTGAGGATAGGTTTTTCATTCCGAGTATCCGGTCGAGGCTGCCAGTTTCGCAAGCAGTGCTGACTTATACCTTGCTTGAGATTGATTCTGGAGGGATAGGCCACCTCGTCAACACCAGTAGGAGAAGAGCTGGATATTGATTAATGGAGCTGCAGTCAGGATTGAAAGATCCCGGCCGATTACGAGGAACAAATTCATGTCCGAAAATAGTCAGTGGATCCGCTCTATTTGGATCCACCTCAAATTCCCTGACTGCTGCGCGTGAAAATGTGTTACTTATGATTAGCCATGCTGCAATCTGAACGTTGCTCAAATCATTGAGTCAGACTATCAACTTTGTCATTCAAAGATAAGTAGCTTATACTCATACTTAACTATACTCTACGCATTGTATTGAATTTAGGCACTATTCAAGTAATATTTTTTCAGAAGGATCTCGGCTGGAAATAAAGGAATTCTACCGAGATGTAATCAAGGCAACGCCAGTTTGTAACATACGCGGTATGACCGATTTTATCAAACATCGAGGATCTCGGTTCAGGTTGCGTACTGGCCAAACGTTACCTCATGAAGACAGTGCCGACATGCCGTGTTTGGAAGAATCAGTACGGTGTTATATAGCTTGATTCACTGCTTATCCAATTTTGCTGGAATAGATAGTATATGATTTTCAATTACGTTGGGGAATTGGAAAAAGGCATTGATGCTAACCTATTAGTAAAGACACCAACTCAAAGGTCGTGTTTGGATGATTGATGATGTCGGCATGGATCTAACTCGGAACATAGTGGATTCCTGGTTGAAATTGCCATCTCCAATCTGAGATTAATGAGATTTATCATAACGGAGGCACACCCTATTTGATAGAAGTGTTCAATGTGTATTATCTAAAGAACCTCCGACGTGGACATATAAATTCAGATAAGTTTCCATTTCACCGAATTTGACTGGTTGTGAACTTTCTACTCGGTTTGCTACTTTAAAACATTTACGAGTTTGCTATCCATGTGTTTGATGAAAGGCAGTAAATGTATAATGGTTATTTATACTGCATTGGATGTGCTGGGCATTTGAAAGTTATTCAATTATACACTGGAAATATGATACTACGTGTTAGGAGTTGCACATTTTTCATGCACTTCATGTTGATATTTTGTATGCATGCCATGCAAATTTTTATATATAATGCTATCAGTTGAATTATGTGGGTTATATTCATTGTGCACACAATAGCCAAAACATATATGCCCCTCACTATGCATGCTTTCCTAAAAGTCACGTTGTGAAGTTGTGTTATGTTCTTTCTGTTTGCTTTAGTTGTTTATAGGAGGACATAACACTCTGGGTGTTGTATAGCCTAGTATAGCCTAGTGTAATATAGGTCAGTATGATGGAAGAAAACATGACGATTGAAGTTTATTCCTACACCGCCATCGCTTCATTCTCAATCATGAATGTCTTTTTAATCTATGAATATTTATTGGTAGGAACAATGTAGAATATATACTACATTATAGCTTACATATTCTGTAATATTTTTACTAAGAAAATCATCTTGTATACACGACGTGTTTGTTTAATTTTATGGCATGTGAGCATATTTTATAATTAAGATAAATGTGTGCGTTGGAAAATATACATAGAGATATGGAAAGAAAGTGACATGTGCTTTGCAGTTTCGGTATATATTTATTGTCTTCTTGATAGTTCTGACGCTAAAAAAGAAATGACTTTGTGGTTTATGATTGTAGAAAATAAAGAACGGAGTTGTTATGCCAATCAAAAGCAGAGATAACGCAAAATTGTAGAAGTTGACGTTAATGCAAAGACGCGTTTATTGCTTACAAAACTATTGTATTAGGCGAGCTAATGTCTCTGCTGATTGGAAAAAGTCATTTAAATTTACTTTGGCAAATAGGTGTCGCTCCTTTTCCCCTGCGTGGGTTGGAGGCACCCCACTTTTATTAGTGTTGAAATTCAGAAGGAATCTGGAATATGTGCAAAAAATGAACAGGTGCCCGGCTAAGGCAATTAAACGCGGGAAATGGAGTCCTCTTTGATCGGGGAGGATCGGTGTCAAAGCGCTTCACTTTTTTCCTACCAAAATCTCACGCTTGGGGGGCTCATATAACCATCCCGATCAAGAATAATAGAAGAAAAGACAGCAGAAAGTCGGGCAGATGGGATAGTTAAAAATTTGTAAAGATTAAAATATTGTTTAAATACCATTATGTAAAGGTGTCGTCTTACTCTCCTGTGTGGGCGAAGAGACATCTTGGAGTTAATCCTAGTTTGTAAAGGCCAAGTAGGATGTAACGGATGAGTGCATTGTACCTCCAACAAATGGCGGGAACCATTAGGTACGTACTGCTGAGCTCGATCTCGAATCGTCTCTCAGTCACGGTAAAACCCTCTTCCGAAAAGGCTCTGTTCCTACGCGGAACAACCTTCTGGTCAACCTCGGTAGAGGCTCTGAACCCTCTGGTCAACCTCGGTAGAGGCTCTGAACCCTCTGGTCAACCTCGGTTGGGCTCTGAATCCGTCTCGGATCATCCCTATAGAGACTCTGAACCTCAAAGGCTCTGTTCCTACGCGGAACAACCTTCAGGTCAATCTCGGTTGGGCTCTAAATCCGTCTCGGATCATCCCTATAGAGGCTCTGAACCTCAAAGGCTCTGTTCCTACTCGGAACAACCTCTTGGTCACCCTCGCCTGGACTATGATTCCGTCTCGGATCAACTCCTAGTGACGGTTATACCTTTAATTTCTGGCAAATCACGGAGCTCTGGTCCTATCTCTGATCAACTCCTAGTGGCATTGAAGCCTCGGGTTCGTCACACAAAGCTCTGGTCCTATCTCGGATCAACTTAGTGGCGTTGAACCTCTAATTTCAGCCAACCCGCAGGGAGGCTCTGTATCTAACGCGTTAAAGCGGTAAAAAACTGAAATGGTGTCATGAACAGTTGTTATGTGCTTGGAAAAGCCAGCATAGTCTGCTTGATGCATCATGTGACTCGGGGGCTGGTGGTATGGCATAAAAATTGTTAACGAATAAACCTCAAAAGGCTCTACTCGGAACAACCTAAGAGGCTTTTTGTTCCTAACTCGGAACAACCTTAAAGACTCTGACTGTACCAAGCATATAATGCAAAGAACCTTAATTGGATTCTGTCAGGCGTTTCGCCAAAGCCTTGGTTCAAGATACTCTGCTTCGATCAGTGTCAGGCACAAACCCGGTATTTTGCCACAGCTCGACTTCAAGCCTTGAGTCAGGTTTTGAAGGCTTGAGTAAAGTACGACTTGACAAAACCTTGGAAAAATCACTCGGGGGCTAGTCTGTCTATAAATCTTACTACTCCGAACCGAGGTGTGAGGTCGGAGGGAATTTTCTGTCCCGGCCATGCGTCCTAGGATCCAGCCCGGGCTAAAAACGAGCGTTACGTTTGGGTTAAGCTGGAGTGTCGATTCTAGCGACGTGCGTTACATTAAAAAACCTCAAAAGCGAAGAATGGTAAACTACTGTGTGCAAATTCGCACTAAGGCACAGGTTGGTATTGGAGGTCGGCCGGGGTCAAAGTTTATGTTTCTATTTAATCGACCATAAGGTTTCAAGGTCTAGAAACCATATGCTCGGGGGGCTTATGTTCATACATAAATTCCCCAGCCGAGATGTAAGGCCGGAGGGGGGTTTGCAAGCATCCGGGATGAATCTCGGATGAGATATGAGACGCTTATCCGGCATAGTTCCCGAATTTGGGATAGGAGACCGGGTCAGCCCCGGGATATGACCCGGACGTCTATCCGGGCTAGGAGGGTTGGATTGGTCTCCGTTACGCTACTTATAGATCGGTTACAAACGTTACGAATCATTAAGTAGCGGTTTCAAGTATTAAATGGACGGTTACATCATTATGATCATTAGTGATGACTATGCTATAAAAAGAGGCCTTAGGGCCATGGGAAAAGGATCATTATCTCGTTCCCTCTCTTAGCTACACGCTCAAGAGGGATCATCCACTTTATCTCTAAGGGCTCCCAACTGCGGGGTAAGCTAGACCCATAGCTTGGAGGCCATACATCTTTGTATGACCCTCTGAATCCCTTAAGATCTTACATGAGGTTTTTCCTGCAAGAACAATTCTTAATCTTTTGTTTTTTGTTGATTGTATGATTGCATGAAAATGATCAAGGCAAATTTGTTTCATTTTGAGCACATCAACCTTGGCCAAATATTCAATTCACCTTGTGAGTGTGTGAACCTTTGTTAGCCCCTTTGAACTTTTATCAATATCCATGTTTATTTGAACTTGATACTTGTCTATGAGTGTCAATTCACCTTTTTTATGGATGTTAATTTATTTGTTTCTTGAATCCCCAACTATATGTTGTTGTATGAATTTTTACCTTTCCTTATAAAGTAGGGAGTATTCACATAATGATGTTGGTTGGATTCAAGTTGGGGAGAGAAATGTTTATGTACTTATATTGTGATTGGTATGAGGTTAAGAAAAAGAAAAGAAAAAAAATGTGAGAAAGATTAGAAAAAGAAAAGAAAAAGAGAAAAAGCTTTGAAAAAGAAAAAGAAAACAAAAAAAAAGTATGAATAGTGTTGTGTTAATAAGTGAGGTGTTTTGGTGTGAAATTTGTGATGAAGAAGAAATTTGATTGAAATTCTATTGTTTGGAATTTTGTGAGTTGATCACTCCCTTAGGTTTAGGCAAGTTTTTGTTTCGATTAGCTTTAGGACTTATCACTTGTTTGTTAGCCAAGCCGCATTACAACCTTGAAAAGCCCTTGTGATTCTTGCATTTTTATTTTCAATTGAGTTTTTGGATGAATGCATAATTTAGTCTTTTGTTTGCAAGTTTGTGGATGAGTGTTTTTTGTCCCTCACCTTTGTGTGTTCTTCATCTACCGATGAATTTTTGCTAGGAGTGATTCATGATTGAGTTTGTTTTGTTTTAGAATGTTTTGCATGATTTTTGTACTTAAGATTTGTTTTGTTTATATGTTGTCGTTGTCGTATGGTGGTAAGTTTGTATTTGTCGTGCACGTTTTCGATTGAACCATACATTTATTTTTCGTTTTAAAACTTGTTGATTCCTAATTATTTGATTATCATTTTTTGTTTCTTTGAGTTATTTGACTTTGTTTGAGGAGAAACAATGTGTCAAGTTGGGGAGAGTTGATAAGTGCCAAAATATAATTATTTTGTATATATATGTTTTGCGGCACTTATCCGTTCTTGTTTGTTAATAATCGGTGAATAACCCCAATTTTTGTTGTAAATACATTTTATTGTGTTTTGTGTACATATTGTACCGTTTAACTAATTTTTTTTAAAAAAAATATTTTGTAGGTATTTGTTGCACATTTTGAGCATCGAGGAATAAAGTGTCTAAGACATGGCTCCGGATGCGTTTTGATGAATAACAGTCCATCTTTGGGAAGATATGTTCAGTGGAGGCCGCTGAGTGCGGTGAGGCCGCTGAGCGCGGTTTGAAGCGCACTGCTTGTTTGATACTGTTGCGGCAGAGAGTATTTTAGCTTGAGAAGCCGCTGAGCATGCTCACGCCGCTGAGCAGGCTCACGTCGCTGAGCGGAGTTTATGTCGGTTTAGTATGTAAATATCTCAGACTCCGTTGAGCGGACTCACGCTGTTGAGCACGGTCGTTTGAGATTTGTTTTATAACTTCATTTTTCCACTTTTTAGGTTATGGTTATGGGAAAGTTTTTGCTCTCAAATTCCATCACCATACATTTTTGATAGATTAGCTTAGAAAACAACACTAGGGTCTTGCAATGGATGATTGGAGGTGGATTACTCTTCGATAGGCGTTGACAAACTGGTGTAAATGAGTAGTGTATCTCTTCTCTTCTCTTTGTATTTCTCTATTTTATTGGTTATGTATGTATTTCTACCTTGAACTCTTGTATATTTGTCGCCCTTGTTGTTGTATATAGTTTGCTTTACAAATCTGTGTTGGTGATTGTCTTAGGTTTTTACTCTATATTAGGGGTTTGAGCTTTACTAGATATAGATCGCTTAGATTCTTACATAGGATGATTACCTGTTAGTTTTTGAATGCTAGGAATGGGTTTAGAGCTGACATTCACTTAGGGTATCTGAGCTTAATTCCTCTGTGTTGGTGAAATATGCCAGAGATGGGTATAGAGGTGACGCAGTCGACTTCTGGTTATTGAGGTATACCATAGATGGATATCGAGGTGATTCAGGAGGATTCTCAATTTGGGTTAGAAATAGCTTAGGTTGTGAGAGGTATGTGATGACATGGACGAGTATCTTAGGTTGAGTATAACTGGATGATAGATTTAAGTTTGTGATGGGTAGTGAGCATTCGTTCTGGACAAGCTGTCTATCTTTTATACTTTTTGTTCATTTACTTTTTGTCTGTTATTTTCAACTCATTTATTCCCAAACTCATTAACGGTAGAATTGTCGAATGACGAATCAATAACCAATCTCTGTGGACACGATACGATATAACCTAACCGGTATATATCACCCGGTAAAAATAATACTTTACTTTTTGCTTGCCTGCTATAACTGCACCGCAACAAAATGTGGTTCATGGGATTTTGAGCGCTAGCTCGCACCCATTTGAGGTAAGGTTCCCAAGGAGTGGAATTTTTATGCCCCAATGTGTTAGTATCAATTTTCTTCACCATGCCCCAAGTGTGCACAAATCTTTGACGGTAACCTTGTAGATCGTTGTCGTAGTCAAACACAATACCTTGGATAAACATGTCATGAGGACCATCTCTTAGAGCATAACCAAACTGACGTAGCGCTAGAGAAGGGTTGTAAGTGATACCTCCCCTTATGCCAAGGAGTGGTACATTAGGGAATTCTCCATAACGCTCAATGAAAGTGAAGTCTTTTTGAGAGTAGAGACACCAACGGATATCTGAATGAGAGAGTGACATCAACCTTTGAGACCACTTCAGATCTTGTTAAATCTTCATCACTGATCGAGGAAGGTGTGAAATAAACCGCCTAGATAATAACAGTATGCAACATATGAGAGTCCCTTGTCTTTTCATAGTACGAATGTGGAGAGAATGCAAAATATCTCCAAGTAAGGTAGGCACATGATTATGAGTGAGGAATATCTTGATGGCATCCACGTCTATGAATTGATCCGAATTAGGGAATATCACCAAACCATAGATTAGAAAGGCCAAAATGTCTTCGAAAGAGTGGAAACTCATAGCCTTTAAAAATTCTCGAGCCTTGTTTATTAGGAAACTTAACGAGCATATACTTAACTCCACTTTTTGTTTCCCAATTAGCTTTAATGCCTGACCGCTTTAGATGTAAAGTTGCTGCAATGTCTTTAAACCTCAGAACTTTTTCTAAACTGGTGAACGGTATCTGATCAAGAATGAGTATCCAAAGTATCTTAGAGAACTCTTCCACTGTGGGTACTAACTGATAGTCCGTGAAAGTAAAGCAGTGATGTTTTGGATCAAAGAACTGGAATACGACACTCATCATATCTTCTTCAAAACCGGAAGTAACCAAGTCGAGTAGATAACCATGCCTCTTGATGAATTGAGAGTGGTCGAGAAATTTTAAGACTAGCTCATTGAGTTGAGAAGGTATACCCACAAAGTTGATTCAGATAGTCTTCCTAGAATCCATAGCCCTACAACACAAAGCAAAAGTAAATACCTAGGTCCTTGAAATGATTAGAAATATTATGATGTTATTATGTTATGATGTCATGTTTAAATAGCACACGCAAGCAATTCACACAATAGACTTAGGTTTAAGTCTTGCATGAGGTATAGGTGTCTACCCTTCACCGGAGTTTAAGTTGGTTCAACCTTTTGTACAATAGTAACCGGGTTCTAGGAATCTTATATCACAGATCATTCTCGTAGGCTTTACTTCAGTACGGCTACCAAGTGGTCGACCGAAACATCCCGAAAGTCGAATCTCAATGACCGTAGCATCGAGTATCAACTAACCTCAGTCTGCACCAAAGTCAGTTATCTCACTACCTTCTAATGTCCAAGATGGATCAATTAGGGTTATAAAAGTTTAGTTAGTATTTGATGACACCACGCAGACACCAAATATTTCATCAACTGAACATGAGGAACATCAGGACATCCAAAGTGTCACACTAACCGTAGCCATCATTTTAACTGTTTCAGTCTACATCGGACAGTCGTGATGATCTATTGCTACTTACCTAAGGAAACTTGGATCCGGGTGTAGGATCCCTAAAAAATATAATACCCAAGAAACCTTTAAAAGTAAAGCAGACAAAGAAAACAGAAAGCAATAAAAGTGATATAAAACCCTAAGGTAACGTCTCTTTGGGTAGTCCCCCAACAGAGTCTCCAGTTCTATAACACGGTGGGAGAACTGACTTGTTTGTTTTGCTTTTTATCGCAAATGTTGCGATAAAAAAATTATAATTAAGGGTTTTTTATAAAAAAAAAATTTGATTTAAAAAAAAATTAAAAATTTGTTTTTTATGAAAAATAAAAAAACTATAATTAATTTTTTCGAAAATATAAAAAACTGGAAAAAAATTTTGAGAAATATAAAAAACTGGAAAAAATTTCCGGAAAAAAAACTGAAATATTTGTTGTTTTAAAAAATAAAAAAATTGAAATTGATTTTCCGAAAAATATAAAAAAAAATGTGTATTTTTTGTTTGAAAAAAAAACTGGAAAATATTTTCGGAAAAAAAAACTGAAAATTCTTTTTTTGAAAAATTAAAAAAAAATTTGAAATTATTTTACCAAAAAATATAAAAAAAATTTGAGAAATAAATAAAAAAGGAAATTTCAGAAAAAAACTGAAATTATTTTATCAAAAAATATAAAAAATTGGGATTTTTTTTGAAAAATAAAAAAATGAAATTTTAGAAAAAAAAAACTGAAATTTTTATTTTTTTTACAAAAATATATTTTCCAAAAAAAAATTGAAAATAATTTTTCTGAAAAATTTCAAAAAAACTGTAATGATTCTTTTATAATTTAAAAGACTTTTTTTTTAAATTGAACCATTAATATGGTTCAATTCAATTCAGTTCATGAACCGAGAACACCCCTAATTTATTTCTGGAGAAAATTGACTTCTTGTAACTATCATATGGTTAAACGTTAATGTTTGTAAGTAATTTAGTGAGCCCTACAAAACATATTCATGTTATTTCCAAGTGGAACCATATTCATGTTACTTCCATGAAGTATGCATTGACTAGTAGGAACTTAGTTTTTAGGGATGACTTTGAGAATATATTACTATATTCAGCATCCGACTTTCAGAGAATGCAAAGTAAACTACTATACATAACTCAGAATTTTGTGGTTAAAAAGAGTCTCACAAATATTTTTCACTAATAAATTGTAGAAAAATAGACCCATGTTTATTACCCCACAAATAAATGTTAAATTTAAACATAATCTCTAAAACTTGAAACAACCTTGACCAACTTGTACGTTGTTGTTAAGCTGAGGGGAGCATTATGCAATTTTGAGTAATTTGTTATATTCTATAAGATTAATAATATCATATTTAAAATGAGAAAAGAGATTATGACAGTGTATAATATTTTTACACTCTCAATCAATTACAATCATGTAAAACGTCAAATCTTAATATAAATTTTTAAATACTTCGATGATTTTACACTATAATTAATGTTTGTGTCAATATTTTTACTTGACACTACACTATCATTAAACTCATTTAAAATTTCTTTAAGGTGTAAACCTAGGTTTGAAAAGTAAACCAAGACAAATATGAACGAGTATAATTTAAGTTAAAACCCCAAAATAATAAACTCATTTAAATTAGATAAAGTATCATCACAATATCACTTTCTATGTAATTGTCACCCTTGCTTAAAATAATAAAAATGTAAATTTCACCCTAGCCCCTTCGCATGTCTTAACCATTGTATCAAACTCAATGAGATCACAAAGCTTGTCGACAAACTCCATGACTTTTTCCATAAAAAAAAGAAAGAAAACAGTAATGCCACCGCTTGACTAATTGACTTATCTTTAAGAAATTTCCATGTTTATCCCCTCCCCTTGCCAAGAACTTGTACTCACTAATTCCTGTCATTTATCCTTTGATAAACTTATAAGCAAAGGACATGTAATATTTAACAATTAAAGTTTACAAATCAATGATTCTATTGACAGAAATATATGTGCCTATTTTAAGTTGTAGCATCTTCCTTTTCATTTCTTCCCCATTTCAATTATACATTTTTTTATTTGATTAAACTGATAAATTGACTTGGTCATTTTGGAACCAAATGTATATTTATACGTTCATTACTTCTCCCAAATAACTCACCAATCAACATCATCACTCAATTTTCACAAATGGCTTATCCTACAAACTTTGTTCATAAGTTTATTGAGCAAACTCTAATTATTCCATCATCAACAACAACAGTTTCTCTTCCTCTCACATTTCTTGATCTACCTTTAGCCGGTCCAATTTACGTTAAACGTCAATTTTTCTATCATTTTCCTCATTCAACCGATTATTTTTACAAAACAACACTTCCATCTCTCAAACACTCTCTTTCGCATACTCTTCAACATTTCTTTCCCCTCGCGGGAAATCTCATCTCTCCACCTCCACCAAATAAACCATATATCATTTGCACGCAAAAGGACTCTGTCGTCTTTACCATCATTGAATCTTCCGCGAATTTCAATGATCTTTCAGCCAATAACCACCCCATAAATATCAAAGATTTTAATCACCTTGTTCCAAAATTAGTACACAAAACAATCTTAGATGATCATGAGATTGAAAATAACACCTTCATATTCCCTTTGTTGTCTTTACAAGTCTCGATTTTCCCTAACCACGGTCTTTGCATCGCAATCACATATTGTCACGTTATGGATGATCATTGTTGTAATCATTTCATGAAAACTTGGTCTTCTATCCATGGAACTTGTGAAGTAAACTTGAAGCCAACACCTTGTTTTCATAGAAATATTTTGAGGGACCCAAAAGGGCTTGAGAATGTTTTCTTAAGAGACTATTTTGAAGAAAGAAAAACATGGAAAAATAAAGTTAGTCTAACTCAAGACTATGTTAAAGCAACTATTGTTTTTGGAAAAGAAGAAATTGAGAGAATGAAAAGATGGTCACTCAATCAATGGAAGAAAAATGATCATGAGACTAAACAACCGCAATTTTTATCTAAATTTGTTGTAACTTGTGGATTTATATGGGCTAGTTTGGTTAAAACAAGATATAGAAACGATAACAATGACGATGAAAAAGAAGAGTATTTTCGTTTTGCAGGTGATTGCAGAGATAGACTTGGATACGCAATACCGGAAGGTTATTTTGGAAATTGTTTAACACTATGTCACGCAACTGCGAAGAGAAAGGATATGAAAGGAGAATATGGTTTTGTGAATGCGGTTAAGGTAATTGAAAGGGCGGTAAGGGATATGAAAAACGAACCTTTTAAAGACGCGGCCGAATGGAGGGAGACATTTAAGAAGATGTATGAGTTTGGAAGTGTTTTGTTGGTGACAGGATCACCTAGGTTTAGTGTTTATGAGGTTGATTTTGGATTTGGAAAACCAGTTAAAGTTGAGATGATGCATTCGTTTAAATGCATGTCTATTGCTGAAAGTGGAGGTAGCGAAGGTGGACTTGAGGTTGGTTTGGTATTTAAAACTGGGGAATTTGAATATTTTTGTTCAGTCATTGAAGAAGGACTTGAATCTTGTAAATTCTAACAAATATGTTGTCATTGTCTTTTAATTGGTTTGTGTGTATGATTTCCATACAGTATAAATCATAGTCTATCAATTATAGTCGGATGGTTGAGACTTTAGATTATAAAAATTGACAATTAAATAGTGCAAACACACTTATTTCCAACGCATAGTGCTACTTGAACTATGCCATACAATGTATTTGGTTCTATCATGTAGTTTGACCATTAAGAATTAGTTTCTATGGAATTGACACAATCTGCTCTTAAAACTAGAAACATCAACTATTCATTTCATCATAACATAAGCAACCACTTAGACGGTATTAAAGAGAAGGAAATTCTCAAATGAATAAATAAGAAAATACCATTGAGATGTCTCGTGTTTCTCATGTATTGAAATATATTTTTTATAAGATGGTTGTTAAGTCAGGGAACTTTAGGTGGTTGGGTTTGATTGTTGTTGAAGGACATTGTATAAAGTGGTTGGTGAGTTGGGATCTTTGAGTAGTTGAGTTTAATTGTTACTTCTCCCCTCGTTGCACTTATAAGATGGTCAAGCTAAAATAAGTAGAATGATAAGTCTAGGAATTAGAAGTCCTTACAACAATAACATATTTTGGATTGTTTCGATACTTGGAGAGACATAGATGGTCTTACGAAGTTATTTGTTAGATTGTTGGGAAGCTCTGAGCTAAATAATCTGGGTTATGATGGTGATCATATTGAGGAGAAAGACAAATAAATGAGCTTTGACGCAAGACAATGCCTCCGCAAGATTGCAGACGGCCACTTCACAACAGTTGTGAGAACATTGATGTTATTTTGAGCGCCCGTATAATGGAAAAACAATGAATATTTTGGAGGATAAAAATTCGTACAAACCACCTCAATCTATGCCAACCACCTTGTTCTCTAAAGCTCCTTTAGTGGTTGAAGTTGATAATATATTTAGGTACAATAAATTATTTTACAAAGAGACGTCATATGGTAGAGTTTCTCTACAAGCATAACATATATTAGATGCATTAGATGGAGAAATTGTTGTTGTGATCATATATATATATATATATATATATATATATATATATATATATATATATAATGTGCAATCACTCTAGTTGTTAACTTATGGTATTGAGGAATATGTCTGATGATTTTTTTTGCAGAGTTGTTTCCTCTACACCCTAGCACTATTAATAAAGTTTGATGGTCTGATACACCCAATTTTTATGAGTTGAAGAGGTCTAATGCCACCATTCAAGCACGTTTGGACAAACATGATGGAAGATCTGAGGAACATGGCGTTTTTATCTCAGCTCTTGCCTAACATGCCGAAAGACTTCATGGATAGGCTACCTCCTCCTCCTCCACTTAACCCTTAGACCATTTTGTTTATGTTTGTTTTAAGAATTGTAGATGTTTTCCGTATTTCTAAAACTTTTTGTACTTTGGTCTTTCGTAAATGGAATTTTTTTCTTTGTTTCTTTAAATGTTTTTGATTTCGGTCAAAGGGGGAGAAAGTAATGATTTTGATATTACTTATTATCATAATCTTGTTCACAAACATGTTCTAATGTTTTGCCACCTGTTTACTGTGGAAAATGGTAAACAATCGTTGGTGCTCCCAAAATCCTAAAGTTAAGGGTTACTCGCAAGATCGACCAGTTGATATTAAGACGTGTGCTAAGGTTTTTTGAGATTATACTAGTTCTGTCGAAATCCTTATCTAAGAAACGGTTTTCTAAGACTAAGGGAACAAATATAATGGCTTTGCACACTATGATTAGATTCGAATGAGTGGTGACTCGTGACCGACAGAAGAAACCTAAACGTAACAATTAACAATCTGACTTCACAATGTGATTTTTACCAACTATGGTGACTCGTGACCGACAGAAGGCTGTGAACTTCAGACTTGTTCTAATCGAAGTAAGTATCGACTGACTCTTTTGTTAACTCGAAACTTGTAATGAAAAGAGAATCAACATAAACGATAATGCAAAGATATTGCTGAAACGTAAATAAAATGCAAGTAAAGTTTGTAGAAGAAAGGACTAAAATATAAAGGTTTTGCATTGAAATAAAAGTGGTGATTCACGTACATCAAGCAATCTTAAACTCTTTGCTTCTTGACGCTCGGAATGAACAGAGTTTTTGCAAGTTATTTGAGTATACAAGTGAACACACAGAAAATACATTGAAACTATTTATTTATAGTATTTACAAAGTAATTGCCCTAAAGAAATCGACGGGTGACATTTGAACTCTAAGGTAACCGCTTCACCAGATGTTGCCACCTATTTGGCGCTTAAACGAGTCGTGCGCTGCTGGTAACTTCTTAGAGACTTTGAATTTTGAATCTTCTCGCCTCTGATAAACTCAAATGCTTCTTGCTTACTTCAACATGTACTCTTTTTGGCAAGAAACAATAGCAGAATTCTTCTAAGTTCTGAATCCTCTATAGTCGACACGACCAAATTCTACCACTTCCTTCACTTTGTGTGCCTTGGTCGATTCGACCATTTTCCTCATATTTTAACATACTTTCCTTGTTATAGATTTCATTGTAACTTGATATTTTCTTCGGCCATTGATTTCTTTAACTTGCCAAAACCAACTTTCAAACACTTTGTTCTCAATTTCCAAAAAATCCTTATTTCAGGAAGTTACCCTTAACTTATGAGAACACCCTCTTTTAATACACGTGATTGAATACCTTGTGATTTTTCAATGTAACAAAATTCCCCCCAGAGATGTCATTTTCGAATTCGACATATATGAGATAATGGCATCTTTAAAGTGTCAATTTCAACATTCAGCTGAGTCGTTCCCACTATCTTTAAAAGTGGACGTTACTATTCTATCTTTTTCGTGACTTCATGTAATCGTGGAAATGTATCACGCCTTTAATTTTTAAACGCGTGATCATTTATTGTTCATCATCATTACGCTTTTAGTGGCAGACATGACCCACCACTCCCGCTTTAATCTCGCAGCACGTGTCCTTCAACTTGACACGAATCTGACTTAAGAAATCACAAATATTTTCTTATTATGTTCTTCTTCCTTTAACGAGGCTATAAATACCCCACTTCCTCATTTTCTTCTTTTCCCTTCGCTTTCTTCAACCCTTTTCTTTAGAGAAAACCTAGAAATCTGAAATCACCATTCATGTTCATCTTCTTCAAACCTTCTTCGATGGAAAATACTGATAACATCGCCACGTCTCCAGCCATGGAACTTCAGCTACGCCTAGTCGATGGCAAACCCTATGTGCCAGAACCTCCATTCGCTGATGAGAAAGCAAAAATCTGGAAATCTCAGGTACTCATTCCTTTCAGTCTTGAAGGAGAACCCTTAACTTTTCTGGGTCCTCTCCCTGTTGATACACCCTCTGAAATATACGTAGATGATAATAGAGCTTTTTTCCCTACTAGCACCACGACTAACCCAACATACAAGAATTTCATATACCACCATCAACAAGAATCTGTCCCCATCACCAACGAAGAAAACATAGCATTTTTGACTCTCTGGCTCTCACATTTTATTTTTTCCTCTAGGTCGATGCAGGTGGCCAAGTAGTTTTCTTACCTTGCTACTCAATTGCACAATGGTGAGAATATTGCTTTGGTCCAGTTGATTTTGGCCTCCTTATATGCCTCCTTAACTGAAGTCTCCAACCAAATCAAGAATTTCGACCCCACTAATCCAAAGAGAAAAAATGTTTTGGTCCATGGTCCTTTTTAGCTTCTGCAATTATGGCTAAATGCCACTCTCTAAAGACATTAAAACTTTCAGAAGCAGAAAGGTAGCGTGCCCCCAAAACCAAATGCATGTTATTTGGCAGCGTCTTCTGCGACTAACCCTCATCGACAAAACTTCTCCTAATCTTGAGGTCTTCAAAATGTTGTTCGACATTATATTAACAAGAGTTGAATTTACACCTTCCATGGCTCTATTCTTTGATGGAAAAATTGGCTCAGTGTGGCTTACTAAATTGTTTCCATCTGTGGAAGATGAAGACAAGAAAAGATCCCTAATCTGCTGGAGTCGCTTCCTAACTCCTCAATTTTATCTTCTGTGATTGTCGGCCAAAATCCGGGTTTGGTTGCTTACCAGCCCAACTTGGTGGCCCGACAATTTGGGTTTTTCCAACTTGTTCCCAAATCTATGTTTAACTCTCACGAATTACTAGTCGACATCACCTCCGACAAACCTTGGAAAACTGTAAAAGAAGACATTGACAATCTCTGGGCACAAAGGCCCATGCTTACTTTCACCACTTTTAAGTAATCATTCTACTACACCAAGGAATTTGAGACTTGGTGGCAGTCATATTATGTTACTTTCGTTGGAGATTCCAATAAGAATATATCTGAACTGACTGTAGCTTTTGATAATTTTCAGGGCAATATGACCAAATGTAAGGTCACTAATTTTATGAAAATTCAAGATTTTCAGAAGTATTTCAGGGTGGTGTATCTACCAACTAACCTTCGTCGGACCATCTCTGACGCATCCCGAGAGTTAAAGGAGAAGGTAACCGACAGGATTCCACAACTCAAAATTCCTGATTACGCGAAAGACAAATATCTTTATGCACTTCATTTTGGAAACATTAAATCTATAAAATATTAAAGAGTTTTAAATTTTAAACAACTATTCTAGTTAATAGTTTTATTTTATATAATATTGTACATTTTATATTTTCATAAAAGAAGTATATAATATTTAAACAAATATCTCCTTAGATGCAATTATATAATATAAGTCACAAGGTTTTAAAAGTAAATAAATTATATTAACCTCGTACAATATGACATGCATCATTGCTCTTGACTCGTTAAATTTGGATGACTTTAGAGTATCATCATATCATTGTTGTGAATAATTCATGATTAGAAAGGGCGTTTTAGTAATTATTAGGGTACTTTAGTATTTGTTATTTTACTGTTAGTATCGTATACCTTAATCCTTAAGATTAGGATTAGGGTTTGTTTTTAGTTAGTTACTTTTGGGTTTTTAGTCGTGTATAAATAAGGGCTTGTATTTCATTATTTTTCAATTCAATACAATTCAATCCTTATTTTATACTCTCTCTTATTTCCATCGTTTATTCTCTTCTATCCTTGTGCCCCAACAAATTGGTATATAGAGCTTCCAGTTTAGAATTCAGGGAAACGAGAATTGCGTTTTTGTCTGTGGGATATTTGCGCAAGGAAGAAGATGAACGAAAACAACAACTTAAGCACCAAAATTCCAGCCTTTGATGGCAAAAACTGGAATCAATGGATGATCCAGATGCGTGTGCTGTTTGGAGCTCAAGACGCTCTGGAGCTTGTTACCGATGGTTACATTCTAGTTGTAGAAGCTGTAACAGAGGAAGAGAAAGAGGCGCAGCGAAATAAAAGGAGGAGGGATCAGAAGGCGCTGTTCTACATCCATCAGTGTGTGGATGCGACTGTGTTTGAGAATATTGTAGACTCTATGACGTCAAAGGGGGCGTGGGACACACTGGTCAGATGTTACGATGGTGACGCATCAGTGAAGAAGGTGAAGCTTCAGTCCTTGAGAAAGCAATACGAAAATCTCAACATGAAGAATAGTGAAAAGGTTTCTGAGTATATCTCAAGAGTGATTCTGATCACTAATGAGATGAAGGCTTGTGGAGAAGCTCTTTCTGAACAAGTGATCATAGAGAAGGTTCTGAGGTCACTTACCCCTCAGTTTGACTATATTGTTGTTGCAATTGAACATAACAAAGATCTGTAGACCATGAAGATTGAAGAGCTGCAAAGTAGTCTAGAAGCACATGAATTGCGCTTGACTGACAGAACTTCTGAGAAGGGAGTAGAGAAGGCTCTGAAAGTTTCTTTTGTCAAGAAGGACCAGAAGCAGAATAGATGTCGTGGCTTCTGATGAACCTGTGCTATTGATGGCTTCTGACTCTGACTATCAGTGGTCAGAAGATTGGTGGTATATGAACACTGGGTGCTCAAACCACTTAACTGGGAACAAACAATGGCTGGTAGACTTTAACCCTAGAAGGAAAACAAAAATCAGATGTGCTGATGACAAATACCTCACTGTAGAAGGTATGGGAAACGTCAGAGTAAAGGTGAAGAATGGGAAAAACATTATGATTAAAGATGTTTGGTACATTCACGGAATCGGCAACGATAAGTGTAGGTCAGCTCATTGAGAAAGGTTTCTTAGTTGTAATGAAGGAAAACCTTTTGAAGTTGTATGATTCCCATAAGAAGTTAATCATAAAGTCTGAATAGGGAAGCAACAGAACACTCAAGGTGAATGTTAGTACAACTGAATGCCTTAGTACGGTCAAGGTGAAAAGTGGCACGAAGGTTGGGGCATCCGAAGTATAGAAGCTTAGGGCATCTAAGTTCTAAGAAGCTCGTATGTGGCATTCCAGAAATTGTGAATCCTGAGAAGTCATGTGAGGTGTGCATGAAAGGCAAACAACCAAGATTTCTATTTGCATCAGAAGTTGCTCCAAGAGCAAAACATGCTCTGGAAGTAGTACATTCTGATGTGTGTGGACCATTCCTAGTACTTTCACTTGGAGGAAACAAATATTTTGTGTCCTTTATGGATAAGTTCACAAGGATGACGTGGGTAACAATCATTAAATTCAAACATGAGGTGTTTACTGAGTTCCAGAAGTTCAAGCTGAAGGTTGAGAAGCAGGGTCGTCAGAAGTTGAAGATTCTGAGAATAGATGGTGGAGGTGAATATAACTCTGCTGAGTTCCAGAAGTTTTGTGAGGAGAATGGAATAGAACATGAAGTTACTACTCCATACACTCCTCAACACAACGGTCTTGCTGAGAGAAGAAACATAACTTTGCTTGATATGTCCAGAAGTATGTTAAAAGAGAAGAAGTTGCCTCATACGTTATAGGGAGAAGTTGTTGCCACATCAGCATATATTCTAAACAGGTGTCCTACAAAGAAGCTGAAGGAAATTGTTCCTTTAGAGAAGTGGTCTGAAGATAAGCAAAGCGTTGGTCATCTAAAGTTTTTGGTTCTGTATGTTACAAACACGTACCAGAAGCTAGAAGATAGAAGTTGGATGATAGAAGCAAAGTAATGTTGCTAGTGGGGTACCACATTATAGATGCATATAAACTCTATTGTCCAGAAACCAACAAAGTTGAAGTTAACAGAGACGTTGTTGTGAAAGAGTCAGAAGTTTGGGATTGGAATAAGTCTCAATCAACTTCTGATGCAGTGATAACTTCTGAAGACGAGTCAAAAGTTGAAGGTTCTGGGAAAGAGTCAGAAGATGATTCTGAAGACTCTGGAGATGAATATTTTGACCCAGATTCTGATGATGGTCCAAAATCTGGTGGTGATTATGCTTCTGGAAGGGAAAAATCTAAAGACATAGGTTCTGGAGGACAAGTTTCTAGAGGTGATCAAAATGATCATGCTTCTGGAAGGGAAAACTCTGAAGACCAAGGCTCTGGAGGACAAGCTTCTGAAGGTGACCATGCTTCTAAGGGTGACACTTCTGAAGATAGAACTTTTGGACAAGGTCTAGAAGTTAATATTGTTCCAGCTTCTGGTGACACTTCTGACGATAGAGCTTCTAGACAAGGTCCAGAAGTTAATATTGTCCCAGGTTCTGGAGAACAAATTCAAAGGTCACAACGAGTCAGAACCATACCTAAAAGGCTTGTAGATTGTGAGATATTGCAAGACACTGAAGTCGACTCAGAGGGAGAAGTTATTCAGTGTGCCATGTTAGTAGATTTTGAACCACTGGGTATAGAAGAAGCACTCAAGAAGAAAGTTTGGCTTGATGCCATGAAAGAAGAACTTGAGGATATAAAGAGAAACAAAACTTGGGAGTTGATAGAACTTCCAAAGAAGAAGAAAGTCATCAGTGTCAGATGGGTTTTCAAGGTGAAGCTTAAGCCAGATGGATCGGTTGGCAAGCATAAAGCTAGGCTAGTGGCCAGAGGTTTTCTACAGAAACCTGGATTAGACTACTTCGAGGTGTTTGCTCCTGTAGCTAGGCATGAAACAATCAGATTGGTGATTGCTTTAGCTGCAAAAAGAAGTTGGCCACTGATGCATTTGGATGTAAAGTCAGCATTTCTGAATGGTCCCTTACTAGAGGAGGTATACGTGTCACAACCTCCTGGCTTCGTGAAAAAGAATCAGGAAGGGATGGTGTATAAGTTACACAAAGCTCTGTATAGACTGAAGCAAGCACCCAGAGCTTGGAATCAGAAGATTGATTCGTTTTTCCAGAAGCAAAGGTTCTAGAAATGTGAAATGGAGTATGGTGTATATGTGAACCATTTTGGAAGAAATATGGTTCTAGTATGTCTTTATGTTAATGACATATTGCTTACAGGAAGTTGTCCAGAAGATATATCCAAGCTCAAGAAAGTGCTGATGAATGAATTCGAGATGACAGATTTAGGAAATATGCCATATTTTCTAGGGATGGAGGTTTTGTACTCAAGGAACGTATCATTCTGCATCAGCTGAAGTATGAAATTGAACTTCTGAAGAGATTTAAGCTGCAAAAGTGTCTAGTTGCTGTGACACCATCAAAACCAATCATAAATTAGATCCTGACTCTAATGGTGATTCTGTGGATGCTACAACCTTCAAGCAGCTGGTTGGTTTTCTTAGGTATTTGTAAAATACCAGACCTGACATTCGCTATGCAGTTGGAATGTTTAGCAAATTTACGAGTAATCCAAAGTGGTCTCATTACCAAGCTGCTGTCAGGATTCTGAGGTACATTAAGGGGACTCTAAAATATGGAGTGCTATTTCCCTCTGGAAGGAAGTTAGAACCAAAACTAGCGGGTTATTTTGATTTTGACTGGTGTGGAGATAGAGTTGATAGAAGAAGCACTTCTAGCTACCTGTTCAAGTTTCTAGGAGGTCCTATTGCTTGGATTTCCAAGAAACAACCTATTGTGGCTCTGTCAACATGTGAAGCAGGCGCTGTAGCTGCATGTCAAGCTGTTTGGCTACTAAACCTTCTGGAGGATTTGAAAATTGTGATAGAGAAACCTTTGAAGCTGCTGATTGATAACAAGTTTGCAACCAACCTTGCCAAGAATCCAGTGTTGCATGGAAGAAGCAAGCATATTGAGACAAAGTATCATTTTCTCAGAAGTGAAGTACAAAAAGGAGTAGTAGAAGTTCTGCACTGCAGCACCCAGAAGCAGTTAGCAGATGTTTTGACAAAGGCTATAAAAATTGACCAATTTCTTCATCTGAGAAATGAAATTGGTGTCGTCAGTTTTGATGGACATGAATTAAGGGATGGTGTTGTGAATAATTCATGATTAGAAAGGGCGTTTTAGTAATTATTATGGTACTTTAGTATTTGTTATTTTAATGTTAGTATCGTATATCTTAATTCCTTGAGATTAGGATTATGGTTTGTTTTTAGTTAGTTACTTCTAGGCTTTTAGTCGTGTATAAATAGGTGCTTGTATTTCATTAGTTTTCAATTCAATTCAATACAATTCAATCTTTATTTTATACTCTCTCTTATTTCCATTGTTTATTCTCTTTTATTCTTGTGCCCCAACAATCATCCCAAACGGTTCATAAGTCAATATCAAACAATGATAACAAATAAAATATTCTAAAATAATATATTGCAATGATGATATACTTTTCAATTGTCTTAAGAATTACTCAAAATAACAAGGCAATGTATAATGTAATAATAATTTTAAATTCAAAAATATAAAATATATAGTGTCTAAATCAATAAAATTGAGTCTAAAATAAATTCAAAATGTATCACTTTATTAAAATAATTAAGAATCGTGTTACTATCAAAAAAAATTCTACACCAAATATTTTATGCTAAAATATTGAAAATATATCATATAAAATAGTACACAATTCTCAATTTATATATATATATATATATATATATATATATATATATATATATATATATATATATATATATATATATATATATATATATATATATATATATATATATATATATATATATATATATATAAATTTCACATTATTTTACAGAATAGCAAATATATTTAAACCATTGGACCATGAATAAATGAAATAATAATCTCATTTTATTTATTTTATAAATCAAACAAAAACCCCTATCAATTGATTACGGAATAAAATCAATTTATTAATCTAACTATCACCAACCATTAAATCAGGAATATCATTTAAGATATCGAAGACAAAATTAAAGAATATTATAGTCAAAATTATAAGTGATTCTCGAATAATTCCTTGTAAAATGTGTGGGCAAATCATGATATTCCAAAAAAAAGGAAAGAATATTAAATTATTAATACATTTTATTGAAGGCAAGGATGACAATCATGAATCCATAACGAAATTCAAAATTAATTCGTAGGTATTATATTCCATTTGTTCAAAATTTAATACATTCACCAAATATTAAATTCATGCGATAAGAATAAGAATAAATAATATAATACTCTATCAGTTTTAAGTGTCATTTTAATATAAAACTCTTTAATTAAGATAGTGATATGTTAGAGTAAATTTTTCTATTATACTCTCATTTATTTTCTCTTTCTTAATAAATTTACTCCTACACTCTCTTTTATTTATTGAGAAAGTAAGAATATAATTGATAAATTATAACATTAAATTATAAAATGACATTTAAATAGAAACAAAAATATTTTTCTAAAACAACATTTAAAAGGGAAAGCTGAGACTATTGTATATAGTTACAACAAATTTTCAATATATTAGTATCTATAAAAGGTATAATCAAATTATGTGATTTTCTCCTTTAATTTGGTTAGCCAAAACAAGTTTGGGATCCGATAGATGGTCTATTCAATATATCAACGTATTCGATAAAACATGATGATTTTAAAACCTTTTGATACCTAGTAATGACGAATTCTTTTACGAAATTTTAAAATCATAACAAATTTTCTACCAATGTGAATATGAGTCAATCTTAATTCATCGGCAACAAACATAACAAAAATTAATGCCTTTGATAGCAATAAAAGAACATAAAAAATGCATTTTATAATTTAAGAAGTGCACCATCCAGAATGAGATTATAATATGTGACTCCTTTTGAAAAAAATAAATAATAATGATATATCATAATTATGGAGTCTTTCTTCTAAGATGAATAAATGAAAACAGAAATCATAAATCAATTTCAAATTCTACATGTAAATTCATCTATTTGGTTCGGTCAAAAGTTGATTTCATAAAACGAAATTCATATATTTTATAATAGTTATAATATGTATCTAGTATGACTTTGATACCAATTGATAGATTTAAATGAATCGATAGACATAAATTATAGCATATTATTATATGATAGATTAAACAAGAATAATAAGAACGGTGTACTTTGTAGGATTGAAGATATTTCTGTCGAAGAGAAAGAATATGAGAGAATCACTATCCTCATTGCCATTTAGGATTTTCAAAGTATGTTAATCGTTTAATGAGACAACATTTAAATAACTAAACGGCTGAGGGCAGGACCTCTCATTGAACTTAACTAAATGGTCCAACTCATCACGGTCCATTCAGAGACGATTACCCAATTAAATAATTTATCAATAAATATTTAATAACAATAGACTATAATTCATATTAATAATAATTAACAATAATTGATTATTGTTAATCCAAAATTGATTAATTCTAACATTTTTATCTTTATATAATTATTTTTAAAAGAATTTATTCAGTTTCCACACATAATTTTCTTTCCTTTTGGTTTAATCTTCAGGTTGTTTCACCAAAATTGTTTCATCTATATAGAAAGGCAGTTTTTAACATCCATTTGTTCCAATTCTAACTAAAAATTTGATTCCACGGCAAGGTGGATTTTAATGAACTTGTACTTGACAACTGTTAGAGAATATATAATTGAAAATTAGCACCCTCATTTAATTTGTAAGTCTATTTAAAACTAATCAATCTAGAATTTTATCTCATCATTCATAATTGAATGATGTTCCTTATTTTCTTTAAAATGCATAACAAATTTGTAGCTGTTTGGCTCTTCAATCTAATATTGTACTTCATGTTCCCTTTGTCTACCATATGATGAACTCTCCCAAGATAAATTACTTATCTTGTTCATTTGATTGGTAATTGGTTGCTTCATTTGTCATAAAAGCGACAACTTGTGATGCACTTCTCATGTCTTGATTCTATAAACACCACAATGTGTAAGCATTTGCCCATTCTTGATATATAAGGAACATGTATCTTAGAGCCCTTGATTCCAACTTGTCTTATCTAATTAATATTCGAATAGGCAACACAACCAAAAACTATTATATAATAACTATTGCAATAATTAGATAAAAATTCAAGGCCATTATGAGTCATTAACTTCTTCACCTTTCATACCAGTTTGATTTTCAACAAGAGTTTTCAAGCTTTTGAAATTATTAAAAGTTTTATCTTTCGTTTTCCCAATATAAATCCATAATTTTCTAGATTCTTATCAACTATGGACATGTAATACCTTGCGCCAGATTGTGATGGAGTTCTCGAGGGTACCCAAAGATCAGCATAAACATAGTCTAGAGATCCGTTTGTTCTTTGATGTGCTTTGTTGAAATTTTCCCTACAAGTTTTTTCAAACACACAAAATTCAAAGATTCCTCAGCTTCTCAACCTTATCACCATATAACAGGGTTTTATTTCCTAATTAAATTAGGACATTCTCAGTAGCTTGGCTAGTCTAATGTGCCATACCTCAGTCTTAGTTAAGGATTTTGTAGAAGTTGTAGCACCTGATCTAGTAATAGTTTCATCTTCAAGAGATTACATGTCATTTATCTTAATGCCTATCGTAACTTCCTGTCATCCCTTTATGACTTTCATAATACCTTTTTAACCTTTAAACACACATCCTTTCTTATTAAATTTAAAAGAAATTAAATTTATATGCATTATTATTTCCCAATAACATTGATTCTCCTTCTTCATCACATAACTCCTCAAACAATAATTTGTTTGGAAGCATATGCTAAGTACACCCAAAGTCCATGACCTATTCCTTATAAGAGTTGTTTTTATAGGCTACCAAGGCATCAGTAAATTCATATCCATCTTGAAGATTGGCAGCGGTAAAATTATCCTTCTTCTCACCATCGTTTTTTCAACCTATGAGAACACAGCTTCCTTATATGACTCTCCTTCTTATAATGATAACACCTTATAAGAGGGACATCACCACCATAAGTCCTTTGTTGACACCTTTCTTTTTATTATTCTTGGCATTTTTCTTTGATAATTTTCATTTCATTGACAATCCTTCACCCCACACAAGAAGAATGTTGCTCTTTTATTTCACTCAAATCCTTAGAATGCAAAGCAATTTGCACTTATTAAAAAATCAAGGATTCTCTTCCTTATAACTGTTAAGCAGACAATAATCTTTGCATTTATTTGTTGAAACAAAGATTTTTCAAGAAAGATTATGTTTTAGGAGAAGAAAAAGAAAAAGAGGAAGAAG
Source organism: Vicia sativa (assembly GCA_021764765.1). NCBI lineage: Eukaryota > Viridiplantae > Streptophyta > Magnoliopsida > Fabales > Fabaceae > Vicia > Vicia sativa. The sequence continues at coordinate 153,854,279 of CM038792.1, forward strand.
ATTGAGGAGAGAGAGAGTGATTGTTTTACTAAAATATTGTACGGAAAATATTATTGATTTATGTTGATTACAAAGGAAAACTCCTTATATAGGCACACATTTCCCAGACCCAAATAGTAACTAAGCTAAGGCCCAAATAGTAAGGCCCAAGCAGCCTTCGACACACTGCAACAACATGCAGCATTCGACTACACCGCATATAGCCTAACCTTTTGATTCCTAGAATTTCGACACAAGCTAATTCAACACAATTATTCTGTTCGACGCAACAAGAATTATTCATTCTAGCACACCCCCTAATTCATGTTCTTTAGACTTCTCATCTCTTTAACTCTTCGAATCTGACTTTCGTCAAAGTTTTGGTGAATATGTCAGCCAATTGTACTTCTATCTTGCAGTGCTTTATTTCAAGCTTCCATTTGTTGACTTGATCCCTCAAGAAATGATACCTTCTTTCTATGTGTTTACTTCGACCGTCACACACAGGGTGATTTGCCAAATTAATGACTAATTTGTTGTCAACAAATAGCTTTATCTTCTTAGGCTCCATTATCTTGAGTTCCTCAAGTAACATTTAAATCCATGCTGCTTGGCAGGTAGCATATGATGCAGCTACATATTCTGCTTCGCAAGATGACAACACCACAATGCGTTGTTTCATCGAACTTCATGAGATTGGAGCTCCTTCGATCATGAAGATTTAACCTACAATTCTTTTCTTTTCGTCTTGATCTCCACTGAAATCTGAATCAATGTATCCATAGACTTCGACACTAGTGTTGTTCTTCGACTTCCTGGGCAACAACACGCCATGATCTATAGTTCTCTTGATGTATATCAACACCCTCTTTACTTCGATGAGATGACATTCTTGAGGTTTCTCCATAAATCTTCTCAATAGTCCTACACTTTGGCAGATATCTGACTTGATATTGCAAAGGTATCTCAGGAATCCAATGATTAGTTTTTGGATGAATGCATAATTTAGTCTTTTGTTTGCAAGATTGTGGATGAGTGTTAAAAGTCCCTCACCTTTGTGTGTTCTTCATCTACCGATGAATTTTTGCTAGATGTGAGTCATGATTGAGCTTGTTTTGTTTTAGAACGTTTTGCATGATTTTTGTACTTAGGATTCATTTCGTTTATATGTTGTCGTTGTAGGATAATGGTAAGTATAAGCTTTGCTTGTGTACGTTTTTATTTGAACCAAACATTTATTTTCCGTTTTAAAAAAACTTGTCGATTTGTGATTCTTGGATTATCGTCTTTTGTTTCTTTAGGTTTACTTGACTTTGTTTGAGGAAAAACAATGTGTCAAGTTGGGGAGAGTTGATAAGTGCCAAAGTATAGTTGTTTTGTATATATATTTTGTGGCACTTATCTATTCTTTTGTGTATATTTTAGTTAATAACCCCGACTTTATTTGTAAATATGTTATTTTGTTTATAATAGATTTTTTGATTCATTTGTATATCATTTGATAGTTTTTATGTCTTTTATAGGTATTTGTTGCATGTTGGAGCATTGAGGAATAAAGTGTCGAAGACACGGCTCCGAAGACGCAATTTTGATGAATAAAAGACCAGTTTTGCTCAAGAGAGGGAGCTTAGCACGGCCAGTCCGCTAAACGCGAGTTCGCTCAGCGCGTCTTGGAGCGCATTCAGTGTTTTGTTACTGTAGTGGTAAAGACTTCATTTTAGTGGCCGCTGAGCGAGATGAGGCCACTGAGCGGCATTTAGGTCGGTTGAACGTGTAAATATCTGCAGATGCCACTTAGCACAATGAAGTCGTTGAGCGCGGTCTACTGAGTTTTCTTTTATAACTTCATTTTGCTTCGTTTTCTTGTTATGATTTTGGGGTGGATTTTGATCCCCATTTCCATCAACCTTTATTTTTGGTAGTATAGCTTAGAAAACAACATTAGGCTTTGCTTATGGATGATTGGAGGTGGATTACTCTTCGATTGGCTCTAATAAACCAGTGTAGATATGTGGTTTATTTCTTCTTCCCTCTATGTATTTCTCTATTTGACGGGTTTATATGTATATTTACCTTGAACTCATGTATATTTGTCGCCCTTAGCTTTGTATAAAGTTTGCTTTACGAATTTGTGTTGGTGATTGTCTTAGGTTTTTACCTTGTGTTAGGGATTTGAGCTTTGCTAGACATAGATTGCTTAGATTCTTACCTAGGATGATTATCTATTAGTTTTTGAATGCTAGAAATGGATTTAGAGCTGACATTCACTTAGGATATCTGATCTTAATGCCTCCATGTCAAGAGTGTCGGGCTAGACATAGTCGATGCGAGTGGTGCAATTGAATTCTCAAATTGGGATAGAAATAGCTTGGATTATGATAGGTATGTGATGACATGGACGAATATCGTAGATAGAGTATAACTGGACGGTAGATTTATGTCTATGACGGGTAGTTTGCATTCGTTCCAGACAACTGGTCTATCCTTTTTATACTTTTGTTTGCATTTATTTTATGTTTATAACTTTTCTTTACAACCCATTTAACCCCAAACTCATTAACAAATGAATTATCGAACGACGAATCAATAATCAATCTCTGTGGACACAATACGATATAACCTAACCGATATATATCACCTGGTAAAAATAATACTTTACTTTTTCTTGCAATGCAACAAAATGGCGGCAATGTCGGGGATTGGTTTTATTGTTTATGTATTGCGATAATTCTGTTGTTTTTGAGTTTTGTAATTAATGTATATGTTTTATATACTTTGTATATGAACTTGTACATTGTTACTTGTACATGTTGTGTGTTTACTTTTTATACTTGTGCATAGTTGTACTTTTCCTAATTTTTACGTATTGTTGTGAATTGTCTCGTTTCTGTAACATTTGTTGTGTGGTTGTTAGGACACTTTCTTTAGGTTTGCGCAGGTGTGACAATACCATGGCATGACAAGAGGAGGTTATAGAGCTCTCACAATAAAGGCGTCGAGCTTACGACATAAAACAAGCATGTTTTGTTTATGTGTGTGGTGGCTTGTATTTTAACAAGTTGAAATAGGACTTGCTCTTAATTTCAATTCTTCATTTTTCAAATTGTTAATTCATTTTCACCGTTTTTGTATTGTTATTTGCTTTTGTTTTGTTATGTCAATTTGTTGTTTTTCCACAAGTTTGTAGTGTTTTAGCTTGTGGAAGTGTGTATGTTTTGTAAATAGTTTTTAGTTGCGTAAATAAGATTTTGTAGGTGAAGTGGAGCTTGCATAGCAGCTGCACCTATTGATGTATTTTTCTGCAACTGGTGTAGCGCGCTTAGCGCGCTCTACTGTGCAGAGCTAGTGAATTCTTTTTAAATTTCACTTGGCTTTCCTTTTTCCCACTTCCACCACAACTTATTTGTATTGAATAAAATTGTTATTATTATTTTAATTCTTTTGTTGTTGTTTGGACTCCAATGTTGGTCCGGTAGCTTGAGATTGTATTTTGTGATTTTCCGGGTTTGATCGTTTCAACTCGTGAATGTATGATAATGATAGGTTTCAAAGTTGGTACACACCAGATACTCGTTTATCGCTTTCGATAGCATAACATGTTTATGAAACTTTTCATTTGTATATTTACCATGGAATTCATTCTTTTGCATTACTTGCTCATGAATTGAATCACTTTAGTTCCCCTTTTACCCGTAAATGTGAGGAAGCTTTCCATTATTCACATATGCTGGAGGCCACAATTCTTGTTTTAAGTAGATTTTATTATGCTTAATCTTTTGTTTTTTGTTGATTGTATGAATTCATAAAAATAATCAAGGCATTTTGTTTGATTTTGAGCATAACTACCTTGACCAAATATTCAATTCACCTTGTGAGTGTGTGAATCTTTGTTAACCCCTTTGAACTTTTATCAATATTCATGTTTATTTGAACTTGATGCTTTTCTATGAGTGTTTAGTTCATCCTTTTTGTCTGGATGTTGATTTCTTTGTTTCTGTAACCCTTAACTATATGTTGTTGTCTGAGTTTTTACTTTGCTTTAGAAAGTAGAGAGTATTCACATAATGATGTTGGTTTAATTCAAGATGGGGGTAGGAATGGTTATGTGCTTATGTTGTGATTAATATGATGTTAAGAAAAGAAAAAGAAAAAGAAAAAAACATGAGAAAAAAAGAAAGATTAGAAAAATAAAGAAAAAAGAAAAAAAAAGTTTAGAAAAAGAAAATCAAAGACAAAAGGAGTATGAATAATGTTGTGTTAATAAGTGAGTTGTTTTGGTTTAAAAATTTGTGATGAAGAAGAAGTTTGATTGGAGTTTTATTGTTTAGAACTTTGTGGAATTAATTGCTCCCTTAGGTTTAGGCAAGTTTTTGTTTCAATTAGCATTAGGTCTTATCACTTGTTTGTTAACCAAGCCACATTACAACCTTGAAAAGCCCTTGTGATTTTTGCATTTGTATTTTCAATAATAGTTTTTGGATGAATGCATAATTTTTTCTTTTCTTTGCAAGATTGTGGATGAGTGTCAAAAATCCCTCACTTTTGTGTGTTCTTCATCTACCGATGAATTTTTTCTAGGTGTGAGTCATGATTGAGCTTGTTTTGTTTTAGAACATTTTGCATGATTTTTGTAGTTATGATTCATTTCGTTTATATGTTGTCGTTGTAGGATAGTGGTAAGCATGTACTTTGCTTGTGTATTTTTTATTTGAACCATACATTTGTTTTCCGTTTTAAACAAACTTGTCGATTCGTGATTCTTTGATTATCGTCTTTTGTTTCTATAGGTTTACTTGACTTTCTTTGAGGACAAACAATGTGTCAAGTTGGGGAGAGTTGATAAGTGACAAAATATAGTTGTTTTGTATATATGTTTTGTGGCACTTATCCATTCTTTTGTGTATATTTAGTTTAATAACTCCGACTTTGTTTGTAAATACGTTATTTTGTATATAATTGAGTTTTTGATTCAGTTGTGTATCATTTGATAGTTTTTATGTCTTTTGTAGGTATTTGTTGCGTGTTGGAGCATCGAGGAATAAAGTGTCGAAGAGACAGCTCTAAAGATGCAACTTTGATGAATAAAAGACCAGTTTTATTTAGGAGAGGGCGCTTAGCGCGGTCAGCCCGCTAAGCGTGAGATCGCTCAGTGCGTTTTGGAGCGCGTTGAGTGTTTTGTTACTGTAGCGGCAGAGAATTCATTTTAGTGGCCGCTGAGCGATGTTTAGGTCGGTTTAACGTGTAAATATCTACAAACGCCGCTTAGCGCGATGAAGCCGCTGAGCGCGGTCTGTAACACCCTAAATTCTACCCGGAAAGTATAAAGAAAATAAGAGTATTTTTAATTTTTCATACAACACATGGAATGCTACACTATCTTCTTTAACAACATAAACATAACACCTTTATTAATAGGGGATCATAAAACACTTGCTTCAACTTTTAAAATAAAACAACAGTTTATTTAATATGCCACGGAAATTCGTAAGTATTCAAATCAAGCAACTGATCGTCTTTATTCACTCAAAATAATTTGAAACATCATGTTCAACTTCTAAAATACTGAACAACTTTTATTTCACAACATCACTTAAGATTCAACAATTACTAACAACAACAAGAGTCAACATATAAACAACATAGACTAAACACCCCCCTGAGTGCTACGTATAAGAGCAAGACACCAACTTGAACTAACAACGGCTAATCCTTCATTCTTGGATACCTGCACGTTACCAATATAAATGCAACGGCGAACAAATAGAAAGGGTGAGATATCAAAAAATATAAGCAAAAGTATGATAACTAATATATTAGATATAGAATCATACAATGTTCACTGCTTCAACCAACTATAACATAACAATCAATAAAACAACATATTGAATAACACCCAATATAATAACTCTTATCATCACCACATAAATAATCACAATTCATCACAATCGTCATAAATCATTATCACCACATAAATCATCACAATCGTCATAAATCATCATCACCACATAAATCATCACAATTCATCACAATCATCATAAATCATCATAAGACAACAAATAACCAATGAACTCAAAAAAACATAACCGACACAATGTGTCTCGACTATGTATGCATTCGGTACCAACATATTTTGTTCGTAATTAGAAACATTGCCTAAACCCCTCGTTATTTTGGCAAAAGCCCTCGTCATTTATGCAATGTATGCGACTCGACAAAAGACAACACATACACACAATAACACATCAACATCGTCATAATCATCAAAATGGAATAAGCCCTCGTCATTTTATTTGCCAAACATCGGAGGTAAAACATCGTCATTAACATCAAAATGGCATAAGCCCTCGTCATTTTATTTAACAAACATTAGAGGTAAAACATCGTCATTAACATCATCACGAAATCAACAACAATTAATAACAACATCAACCCATCATTTAGGCATAAGCCCTCAACATTTTGTTTACCAAACTCCAAGGTAAAACGATTAACAACAACATATTTTGCATTATGCAAATCTCCAACAACAATTCGTCAATCTTCAAAATCATGCATTCAATTAAAAGAAGCATATCAATAATATTCATAATTTAATTAATTTCGGTTACGAATTAATATTCAGCAAAATATACTCGTCATTTTATTTACCAAACATCGGAGGTAAACTTCATCATTAACATCATCGCATTTTGCATTATGCAAATCATCATCAACAAAATCATGCTTCAAATCGGTGAAAGAGAGAAACGTCCAGAAATAAGCAATTTCCTCAAAACAGCCTGCATGAGCCAACTCATGGGTCCTTAGGTCGGCTCATGAGTGAGAAATTATAGTCTAGAAGCGCTCGGGAAGGCGCACGCCTTCTCCATGTGTCGACTCATATAGCCTGTTCCAGAAGTTTCTACTTCTGGACCATCAGAAGTTATGCACCATCAGAAGTTCTGCACCATCAGAACTTCAGCCCAATAGAACTTCTGCACCATCAGAAGTTCTGGACCATCAAAAGTTCTGCACCATCAGAACTTCTGCACCATCAGAATTTCTGGACCACCAGAAGTTCTACACCATCAGAACTTCTGCACCATGAGAAGTTCTGGACCATCAGAAGTTCTGCACCATTAGAGCTTCTGCCCAATAGAACTTCTACACCATCAGAAGTTCTGGACCATCAGAACTTCTGCACCATTAAAACTTCTGCCCAACAGAACTTCTACACCATCAAAAGTTTTGGACCATCAGAACATCTGTCCAACAGAATTTCTGCACCATCAGATGTTCTGGACCATCAGAAGTTCTGCACCATCAGAACTTCTGCCCAACAGAACTTCTGCACCATCAAAAGTTTTGGACCATCAGAAGTTCTGCACCATCAGAACTTCTACCCAACAGAACTTCTGCATCATCAAAACTTCTGCCCAACAGAACTTCTACACCATCAGAAGTTCTGGACCATCAAAATTTCTGAACCATCAGAACTTCTGCCCAACATAACTTCTGCACCATCAGAAGTTCTAGACCATCAGAAGTTCTGCACCATAAGAACTTTTGTCCAACAGAACTTTTGTACCATCAGAAGTTCTGGACCATCAGAAGTTCTGCACCATCAAAACTTGTGGACATCAATTATACCCAACAAAACTAGTCTGCTATTTATTCTGCTATGGCTATTTGTTTGCTACATACCACATGTTAAATTCACTATTATAATTATTTTATTACTCCAACTATACTATACTAGCACATGTATTCATTATACTTAAAGGGTTCCTAGAAGTAATGCCAAAACAACTACCCAAGTCGTGTCATCCCCTTACAACTTCATCTTCTTCATCATTTCCTCATTTTTACAGCACTAAGTGTTCTAACAGTTCAACCCAGAATCAACTTAGTTTCCAAAAATACACTTCTATCTACCAATATAACTACACACATAATCACACCAACACAGTACTAGCAACAACAACAATTAACAGACAACAATATTTTCAATATTGATCTATCAATTTCATCACAAAACATTGTATCTACAGTGAATTTATACACCCTAGATCCCACATAAAAATCATCATACAAATCGAACCCCACCCCTTACCTTTGGATTGGAGAGAGCTCGAAAAACTTGATCGGAAACGGCAACTAACGGACTGGAATTTGAGTTTTTCTCCTCAACTTCTAGCAAACCCTTATTCCCAATTTTTTCCTCTTCTTTCTTCTCTCTTGCTACAGTACGTGGTGTTCTACTTTATTTCTCTAAACTTCTGTTTCTACCTTTCTTCCTCTCCTTATATAATACAAAACAACTAACACCCACTATCCACTACATGTACTTGTTTAATTATAAAAAATCCAACTTCACCACAACCACACACTTACCTACTTCTAAGTGCCTTGGTTTATTTAATAATTAATGGATGATACACTATAAATTCTAGTCTTGCAACTTAAGATGATACACTTAACTAAATTAATTGTTTAACTAACTAAATAAAATCCAACTTTAATTTTAATAATCCAATATTAAATCCTTATATAATTTAATTAAATAATTAATTAAATTCGGGGCGTTACACTGTCTCTGTCGAGTTTACTTTTATAACTTCATTTTGCTTCATTTTATCGTTATGGTTTTGGGGTGGATTTTGATCCCCATTTCCATCAACCATTATTTTTGGTAGTATAGCTTAGAAAACAATATTAGGCTTTGCTTATGGGATGATTGGAGGTGGATTGCTCTTCGATTGGCTCTAACAAACTAGTGTAGATCTGTGGTTTATCTCTTCTCCTCTCTATGTATTTCTCTATTTTTTGGGTTTGTATTTATGTTTACCTTGAACTCATGTATATTTGTCGCCCATGGCATTGTACAAAGTTTGCTTTACGAATATGTGTTGGTGATTGTCTTAGGTTTTTACCTTGTGTTAGGGATTTGAGATTTACTAAACATAGATTTCTTAGATTCTTACCTAGGATGATTATCTGTTAGTTTTTGCATGCTAGAAATGAGTTTAGAGCTGACATTCACTTAGGGTATCTGATCTTTATGCCTCTGTGTGAGGAGTGTCGGGCAAGACATAGTTGATGCGAGTGATGCGGTTGAATTCTCAATTTGGTTTAGAAATAGCTTGGATTGTGAGAGTTATAAAATGACACGGACGAGTATCGTAGATAGAGTATAACTAGAAAATAGATTTAAGTCTGTGACGGGTAGTGTGCATTCGTTCCACACAAGTTGTCTATCCTTTTTATACTTTTGTTTGCATTTATTTTCTATTTATAACTTTTCTTTACAACCCATTTAACCGTAAACTCATTAACGAACGAATTATTGAACGAAGAATTAATAACCAATCTCTATGGACACGATAGGATATAACCTAACTGGTATCTATCACCCGATAAAAATAATACTTTACTTTTTGCTTGCCGCTAATACTGCCGCAACAATGCTTTACAGTCTTTGTTCCTCTAATATTTTTGTGCAGCCTTTTGAGCATTCGTCACGTCTGCTTCCAGCTATGATACTCCATCATTCAAGATTTTAACCACATCTTGATATATAAATATAACCTTCATCAGTGCAATCCATCGTTGATAGTTTTCACCTTTGAAAACTAGTAGATTCGTTGGAATCTGCGACAACGTTGTTGTTTCGTTTCCCATTAGATTCTCTCTGAATTGCAATCGAGCTCATTGATACGAATTTGTTGGAGAAAAGGTTTTTCAAGAAAGATTATGTTTTGGGAGAAGAAGAAGAAGAAGAAGAAGAAGAAGAAGAAGAAGAGGAAGAAGATGATTGACGAGAGAGAGACAAAGATGATTGTTATACTGAAAAATTGTAAGGAAAATATTATTGATCTATGTTGATTACAAAGGAAAGCTCCTTATATAGGCACACCTTTCCCAGGCTCAATAGTAAATAACCTAAGGCTCAAATGCTAAGTCCCAAGCAGTCTTCGACACACTGCAATAACATGCAACAATCTACTACATCGCATATAGTCTAACCTTTCGATTCCTAGAATTTTGACATAAGCTAATTCGACACAATTATTCTGTTCGACGGAACAAGAATTATTCATTCTAACATTATTGTGAATAATTTACTTTCATAGAATAAGAAATTAGTTATTACGGGTTTTAATTAGTCATTATGAATTGTAGTTATCTTTAATTACTGACACTATTATATATAATATCAAATACAATGAGAAAGGCAACAAGTCAATTTTCGTGACATGGTATCAGAGCCTAGTTTGATTAAATAAACCTTAAATCGTGTTAGCATGGTCTTGTTAAGTGACACCCATTGGGTCTGTTATATGTGAGAATTGAATCTCCATTGATGAACATGAGTACATGATTATACATGAGGAAGATGAAGAACATGCATAGAATAATTCAAGCTTAGTTTGATACTTTTGTGATCAATTCATGTTATTTAATAAGCCTTAGCTTATGAGTATTTGTACAATATCATTATGTGATGAAGTTAGCTACATTTTTAACTTACTTCATACTCACTCTAACTACCTTAGCATACACACTAACTAACCTCTCTATATTTATCTCTTAATAGGGTCTCTCTCGAAATTGTGTCTTCTACTTTGGTTCGTTGTCTGTTCGTTCTGCTATAGTTGTTTGTAGTTTCGTGTCGTATCTTGATTTTGTCTCGATGATTATCGATTTGAAGGATTGAGATCATGATTATTGGTGTTGTTCTGGATAGTTGTTCTTCGTGTGTGATTAGGAGTTTGGTTATCGTCTTGTACATTTGTCTTTGATTCAAGATTGATGATGTTTCTTTGAAATCGTGATTTAGTGTTTGCGATATGTGATTCTGGTTCTGGTTGTTTATGATTTTGCGATCGCGTTTATTAGAAACTAAAACTTGTTTTCCTTCTTTACCATAGTGGTACCGGTACTGTGTTTAAATTTGTTCTTTATTTTGTTTTCCATCTTTTTGTAACATTCAAGCGGTCAATACTTAAGAAAAAAAATCAAATTCACAGTCTATTACACGTGACATGGGGTTTGTTTTTAATTTCTATAGTGATAAGAATATAGTCCAAAGGTTCTAGGCTTATACTATGATTTCAAAAAATGATAAGAATTTTTTGTCAAAAAAAATGATAATATTTTTTGTGTCCAATTTACCGGAAAAAATTATGCCATATCGGAATTCCAATTAAAAAATTATGTCATGGGAAAAATATTATGGAGTCACTTAGATGTTGTCTCCAAAGTCCCAACACAGAAAATTGCATTAGATGCGTGAGAAACCAAAGATGCTCAAATAATTACTTGGATCCTCAGCACTATTGATCCTCTAATGATAAACATTTTGACTTCATTTTCAATTACTCAAGAAATATGAAATTCTTTGAAGTGTATTTACAACCAAGACAATGTAGCCAAACATTTCAGGTGGCGCTAGAGATAGACAATTACAAACAAGTTATGTTATATGTTCAAGAATATTATTCTGGTTTTTTTATTCTCTGGACATAACACTCTCATCTTATTCATACTAATGTTCCCAAGACTTCTCTCGCAGCTGTCCAAGAAGTCTACAAAATAAGTAGTCGAGATCAATTTCTCATGAAACTTCACCCATAATTTGACGTTGTCAGAGGTGCTTTACTTAATAGAAATCACGTTCCTTCTTTGGATACATGTGTTGGAGAACTTCTAAGGGAGGAACAAATTCTTATTACTCAAGAAGCCATGTCTAATGAATTTGTTGTTCTAAGCATGTGGCGATTGCATATGCTGCTCAGAGTAGAGGTAAAGGTCGTGATATGAGTCAGGTTCAATATTTCTCTTGCAAAAAATTTGGACATATTTCTCGGAGTTGCAGGAAAAAGTTCTTTAACTATTGCAATTAAGCAGCAATTTCATATTATATCTGATTGTCCCACACGTCCTCCATGACCCACAAAAAATTCGGTGCAGGCATTCCATGCAACTACAAATTCTGCAGTTGGTCATTTTGTTACTTTTGCATCTAATGGCGGTACTCTTCAACCTAAAATAACCCAACATATGGTACTTTCCGCTCTTTCTTCGTTGGGAGTTCAGGGTAAGTCTTCAAATGATTCTTGTCCGTGATTTCTTGATTCTAGTGCATCCAATCACATGACAGACTCTTTTGAATACTTGCACAATTTACATTCTTACCATGGTAATCAGAAAATTCTAATTGCTGATGTTAACGCTCCCTCCATCACTAATGTTGGTGATCTCAACTATGATTTTTGGAATGTGTTTGTATCACATGGACTTGCTTCCAAATTATTATCTGTTGGTCAATTAGTTGATAACTATTATAATGCAAATTTTTCTCGTGATGGTTGTCTTGCGCATGAACAAGTGTCAGGGAAGGTGGTTGCGAGGCCTAACAACACCTTCATTTGGTTGCACCATTCGCTATAATTATTTGCATCAAATGTTAGTAGGTTTGTAGGGACTCTATAATTGAAGATAGATTTCATGTTGCACAACGAGTGTTTATGGATCAGAACTAGGCTCTTGATACCTAATGTTGGAACATACAATCACACATTTGGTGATTAATTAACGGTTTAAGGTATGTGGAGAAGAAGATGGTGAGAAAGAAGAGAATTAGAGAGATATGATTGAGGGTGGGAATGAGCAATTGCATTAACCTAAGATGAGGATGCCTCCAAGGAATTTGTACAAGTGTTACAAAATGATTGAAACCTAAAAAAAATCATCTAATTATAAAAACTAGGGGTCTTAAGCAATTAACACAAATGGTTACACATGCAAAACAATAAAATCTACATGTCAGGTATAACTGATTAACGCATTTGATTAACTGGTTAACACAAATTCAAAAATAGCTTTTTCAAAGTTCAAAAGTGCTTTTTCATCCCCTATAATCGGTTACACCCTATATTAACTGATTGCAACATTTAAATTATTGATTTTTACTCAACAAAAAATGCAACAAACTTAAATTTATAAACAAAACATTGATAAATAATTTTTTTTTATGTTCATTATAGTCTTCTTCAATTTAATAAAATAGTCTCATTTATATTAAATAAGATCTTATTTCGTATCAATGTTTAAAATTTAAGAAATAATTTAGGGTTAATACCTATTTTGCCCCCTTCCATATAGGACGCATTTGAAAAAATCCCCTGCAAAAAAAAAGTTGCATAGATTCCCTCAACATTTTGAAAAAGTTTATTTTTAAACCTTGGTCAGACCACATCACTAAAAATGATGATGTGACAGCGTTTTTTGTTTAGTTTAATTTAAAGGATATGCCACATGTGTAAAATGGATCATGGAAAGACCAAGTTGCCCTTTTGAAAAACAATCTGAATGTTAACCTAGTTTGTCATTTCTTCTTCTTCTTCCGTTTTGGTCTGTGCGAACCACCACCAGCTTCTTTAGTGCTCGTTGTGTTCTTTCTCCTAATCCATTTCTTCCTCTGGACTCCTCATGCAACATTGTTTCCTTGTTGCTGGCCATGTTCTGAAGACATAGCGACTACTCCAAGCGATTCTGCTACCGATTCAACATCCACAGATTTGAATTTTGCAACTTCGTCTGGTTCGGTTGTCTTGTTTTGTGGCTTATTGATACCAGAATTTTGTATAACTTTGATTTCAACGCTTTTCTCCTTCCCTTTAGCATCGCAGCGACTCTCACTAGATAAGACATTAAAGAGCTCTCGACTGCACATATTGGAACTTGAGTCTTTCTTCTCCACTTCATCCATAAATTTGGGTAACGGTGACGCACGCAGCCATTGACCAAATGCCAGATCTTGTTCTTCAAGTTCTTCAAATCCTTCTTCGTTCAAGTCCTCCACGCTTCACAATCTTTCATTTGATGCCCCATTCTACCACACACAAAACTGAAAATGGTTAGTCTCTCATATTTGAATTGCACCCAGATCTTATTTTCTTTAAAAGTTACCACCATCCCTCTTTCTCACCCAAAAGGAAATAAAATGCATATTTAACTCAGAGGGTTGTTCCTAATGGCAAACGGAAGAAGAAGACGAAATGGCAAACTAGGTTAACATTCAGATTGTTATTGAAGAGGACAATTTGGTCTTTCCATGAGCCATTTTACATATGTGGCATATCCTTTAAATTAAACTAAATAAAAAACGCTACCACATCATCATTTTTAGTGATGTGGCCTGACCAAGATCTAAAAATAAACTTTTTCAAAATGTTGAGGGAATCTATGCAATTTTTTTGAAGGAGATTTTTCGCAATAGATATTAATTCAATAATTTATTATTGTAAAAACGATCACGATCAAAATGATATCGAAGTGTTGACACCGTTATGCATATTTTTAATCACTACTTTAGTATGATAAAAAAATAAATTACAATTGTCAATTCCCAATAAAACAATTATAATTAATTTACAATATCTTTATTGATGGAAATTGTGAAAACTTTTAAACAACGGTTGCAATTGATCTATATATTAAATATACTCCTCTTCTGGACTATTCTCTTTGTATATACACGTGGCAAAAAGACCAGCATGTATACAGATTGTTACTACAAGGACTTCACATTTAACAAGCAACTTAAAAAAGATGACATCAAAGTGAATTGTAACTTACAAAACAGGAACAACAATCGCAAGAGATCTCAAATGTAATATAATATTATTTTTTTGAAGAAAAAGCAATAACCAAGAAGAGATAATCAACTTAAAGAAGCATTTGACTTATAAATCTTACAATGTTAGATAAAGAGTTGATGAATTTTGCCACCTGATTTTCAATGGCTTTTGAATATATTGCCTTAGATGCTAGTAATATAGAGGAAGCAACGTGAGGATTGTTCTATGCAAAGATTATGTGAACACTGAACAGTATAGGGAATCGTTGACTTCATTTGTGGAATAAGAATGGAACACATGTCGTATAAGATAGTTTTAACTTTTATAATATGGTTCCTTTCAAGAAAATTTGTCCGGTTGTAAGTGGACATGTGTCCAAGAATGTGAAGGTATATGTTTTATGGTTAACACATCATCAACCTCAATCTTCTTGGACGTTAGTTTGTATAATTTCTTTTATAAAGGATAACTATAATAAGTTATTTAATTTTAATGATTTAAAATATAGCAATGTTTTAAAGCCAAAATAGTTCATTGTAACAAACATTAATTAGACAGAACATATAAACTAAAATGACTGAGTAAAACTCAATTTGGCATATATATATATATATATATATATATATATATATATATATATATATATATATATATATATATATATATATCTTCTAAGAACCGTGAATAATATTAATATATTTTAATTTTAAATTAGAGTTAATATCATTTTACCTTCTGTCATATAGTCGATATTTGATTTTGTCCTCTGCAAATTTTTTTAAAAAAACACCCTTTTATTATTTTAAAATACTAATAATTTAGTCTTTAAAGTCAAAATCTTTAGATTTTCTATGGATTTTCTTTTGAATTTACCTGCAAATTTTGATTTTGACTAAATTGTTAGTATATTAAAATGGAAAGAGTGTTTTTTTTAAAAAAATTACAGGGGCAAAATCAAAAATCTATATGGCAGGGGATCAAAGAAGTTTTATTTGCTACGTGATTTTCACATCATTAAATTGCGAAATGAAAATCACATCACAACTTAATTTCATTTAATAACCAACGTTCTATTCAAATTTTAGTTATAATTTTTAAAATTTTTATTTTAATTAATTTGTTGCGACATGAGAATCACATTGCAATTGTTTTTTAATTTCTTCTGACTCCCCATGTAATAACGTTAGTTTGTAGTATATTTTATTATTAAAATTATGTAGTGACGCGATTATCACGTCGCAACTTCTTATTTTGTCATGTGATAATCACGTCACAAATTTACTTTGCTAGGAGCACTTTTTATATATATATATATATATATATATATATATATATATATATATATATATATATATATATATATATATATATATATATATATAATGAGTAAATTATATAAGAATGATAATTTAATAATAAATATTGAATTTATATTTAATAGTTAAGATGAAAAGATAATTAAATATATATTGAATAGTAGGGGCGTTCAAAACCAAACTCAACCCAATAGAAAACCGCAAACCAAATCAAACCAAACCGAAACTCCAAGAAACCGCATTTGGTTCGGATTAGTTTGGGTCAGTTTTTAACAAAACCGCATGGTTTGGTTCAGTTTGTGGTTTGTATTTTGAAAATCAATCCAAACTAAATCAAATCGCATTATGTTAGAACCTAAATTTTACTTAACGCGCATCTAACCCAAACCTAAACCTATTATACATTAGCCTTATGATTACGAACAATTTTCTCATCTTTACAGTTATGGTTTCAGTTTCAATCTTCTTAAATATCTACTAACATTATCACTTCATCTTCACTAATTACATCTTGTCTATTCTTCTTTAATCTCTACTCTCTTAAAAATTTTCCTTTTCACGTTCTTATTTTTTATACAATTTTTCTTTCTTTCAATTTCATTTTATCGCACATCTTTATCTCTGATCTCTCCTCTTTATCTCTGATCTCTCCTCTCTTATGTTATTTCTTTTTCATCTTCACTATTTTCTCATGACTTCAATTTTTTTTTGTTATATTTTAATATTTTTTATATTGTTTTATGCTATTATTTTATGTTTATTATTTCACTTTTGTCTAATATAACTTTTACATATTAAATGGAAAGTTATTGTCCAAAAATGATTAATTTTTTTGTTATAATTTAGTAGTGTCATGTATGAATGACCAAATACAAAGTTATGTTGTCATATATATGTGAATGTATGACTCAATAAATTATTTGTAAAAAATTGAACCAATCGCACCGAACCAAATCACATTGGTTTGGTTTGGTTTTCTCTAAACGTCAACTGAACCAAACCAAACCGCATGCCTTTTTCTCTCGCGGTTCAGATATTTTTTATATCAAAACCGTCCAAATCGCACCGCAAATTTTCTTTCGAATTTACCTGCAGATTTTTATTTTAATGACTAAATTATTAGTATTTTAAAATGACAAGAGTGTTTTTTTTTAAAAAAAATTACAAGGATAAAATCAAAAGCCTATATGGCAGGGGATCAAAGAAGTTTTATTTGGTACGTGATTTTCTCATCACTGAATTGCGAAATGAAAATCACATCACAACTTAATTTCATTTAATAACCAACGTTCTATTCATGTTTTGGTTATAATTTTTTAAATTTTTAATTTTAATTAATTTGTTGCGACGTAGAAATCACATTGCAATTTATTTCTTAATTTCTTCTGATTCCCCATGTGATTATCACGTCACAAATTTACTTCGTGAGATAGCACTTTTTTGTAGTATTATATATATATATATATATATATATATCAAATTATAATAAGTAAATTATATAAGAATGATAATTTAATAATAAATATTGAATTTATATTTAATAGTTAAAATGAAAAGATAATTAAATATATATTGAGTAGAAAGAATTGAAGAATTTTTACAAAGAATATTTGTTTTTGTTTATAACACCTAAAATCTCTTAATTTTAGGAATTCAAAATTTTTATTGAATTAGAATTTTAAATGATTTACATAAAGTTTTCAAATATCATTTAGTTAAAAATATATAAACACACTTTTATTAATTTATATAAAATTATTTTTCAAAAAATATCAAATATTATTATATTTAAAATTAAAAAAAACTTATTTCTGAAAACTTTCCTTTTTCCTCTTCATCAAACTCCCAAGCAAAATCTAAAGAATTATCGTACTTATTTGTTGTTTACCGTTCAATCATGCATAATATTTAGCTATCAATAAAATTATTATAAAAGAACCGAAACTATATTTAAACTGGAAAATATTTTTTCACTCAAGATAAATGAAGCCACCTTCGTGACTATAATAAAGAAAAATAAGTACATGACCCATATTTGTCAAATGTTTGATATTAGAACCGAACAACTTTTACCATCTTTGCCAGAGATGGAGTATATCTAAAACTAAGGTCAAATTAGCTCAATTATTATTACTGGTTTTTTAGAACAAAGTCAACCCTTCTATAACTCGGATACAATCTTTTAATTACTGTAAATTAGAAAATGTCACGTAACAAATCATTTTCCCTCTACTAATATGATGTTTCGTTTTCTTTAATAAAAAAAGGCTCCACTTTATGATTTGTATAATCGTATTGGGAGTCTGTCTCTTGAACTGCATACGATACAACAAATAGTTTATACTTGCTCCGTCACGCTTTGATCATATTCCATCCTTTATTCAAAATTCTAATAACTGCACAGAAATATATGTCTTATTTTTTCTCCTTACTTTCTATAAACAAACAAATTAGATCAAAATGAGAATTAGAAGTTTCAATGTTAATAATTTTTTTCTTTATTTTCTATAAACAAACACATTAGATTTAAGATGAGTATTGTCGTATATATATATATATATATATATATATATATATATATATATATATATATATGAGAGATGATGATGATTTTTTGTAAAGTATTCTTTACCCATAAATTCTCAAAAAATTTATTCACTTTACAACTGTAAAAATCTGTAAATACTCTATCTGAGTTGTTACAAAACAGAGGTTACTCTCTCTATTTATAATTGAGCTAACTTGCTCCATAAGCCAACACCTAAAACTATAAAAGCACAAAATACAATTTAGACCTAAGTTGAAATCAGGTGTCAAGCGAACTACTTTGACCTTTCGACACACATAACTCTACAAATAATTTAACACACTTCGACACCGACTAAGTCAACACACCCTTGTTTTGTAGAGCAATATGCTCCTTCGACACAACGGATTACAATCTCAACACCACATAATTCATCGTGTCTAAGTTATTTATATTCATTATAACTCTTAATCTTCTAAATACTTCAACCTGCACATCCTTCATCATGATATTGCAATCTGATTCTCACTTCTGCAGTATGACAAGTTTAGCTTCCCTTTAGCTACCTTCTCTCAAGATAATGGAACCTAATTCGATGTGCTTGCTTCGTCCATGTGCTATCAGATTCTTTTCCAGATTGATAGCCGACACGATGTTGATCTTTATGGTAATTGCTTCATAATTATTCATTGTAAACTCTTCGACTAGATTCACCATCCATGTTACTTGACATTCACAAAGAGAAACAATTATGTACTCTGCTTCACATGATGATAATACAACTATTGGTTCTTTTCTCGAACTCCAAGCAACTGGTGTACTAGATAGATAGATAAATAAATAGATAGATAGAGAGAGAGAGAGAGAGATAGAGAGAGAGAGAGGCCTCATTTGTGATCTTCGTGCAATGAAATGGTATGAGATGATAGAGAATCTTGGGGGGAAATTGGGGTACAACAACTACCCTTATTTAAGTGTCTTCTATCCAGATATAAGAAGGAAACCTTCGCCTCAACGATATAGAAGATACTTAAATATAACACAAGCCTTATTTTTGGACCTAATATGCTATGCAATGCTCAATGGTTATTGTTATACCCCAAAAATTTTCCTCCTACTTCTCAAGACAATTCACATCACAATTCTCAAGGATTTCACAAGGGTTGACCAGACAAACCCTCTGCTAAAGCAATCAATCCAAGCTAGGGTTTTGCCATTCTCAAGACAAGATGGACTGATAATGCTTCAAGTGGTCATCATACATCATCCTATATTCCAAGGGATCATTATGTGAAGATTCAAGCCTCACAATATAAAAATCTCTCTCTCTCTCTATCAAAATATAAAAATCTCTCTCTCTCTCTCACTCACTCACTCTCTCTCTATCAAGCCTCACAATATAAAAATATCTCTCTCTCTCTCTCTATATATATATATATATATCAAAATATAAAAATCTCTCTCTCTCTCTCTCTCTCTCTCCCTATTTTTGGACCTAATATGCTATGCAATGCTCAATGGTTATTGTTATACCCCAAAATTTTCCCTTCTACTTCTCAAGACAATTCACATCTCAATTCTCAAGGATTTCACAAGGGTTGACCAGACAAACCCTCTCCTAAAGCAATCAATCCAAGCTAGGGTTTTGCCATTCTCAAGTCAAGATGGACTTATAATGCTTCAAGTGGTCATCATACCTCATCCTATATTCCAAGGGATCATTATGTCAAGATTCAAGCCTCACAATATAAATCTCTCTCTCTCTCTCTCTCTACCTCAAAATATTTAAAGCCGCCAATATATAAATAGAAATTTTCATTTTCTACCATTGGAGGCCACCACATGCAGTGCCTTTCACCTTGAACACATGGCTCCAAAATATCACAAACTTATAGTGTTTGATAACTCCAAGCCCACTCAAAATTCTTTAATCCATTCATATTCTAGACAGATAAAATCCAAACTTAAAACATATGTGTAAATAGAGCTCAGGGGAGTGGTAGAAAGCTTTATCGTGAATTCAAGAGAAACCTGGGAATAAGACACCAAATTAGTATCATTATTTATTAACAAACTTTTTGAAGAACATAACATCTCTCTCTCTCTCTCTCTATATATATATATATATATATATATATATATATATCTCAATAACCTTCCAATGCACTCCTCATGTTCTTTGTTCGAAGCTTTCAGGCGTCGATCCCACAAATCAGTCTTCGCTAAAATGGTTTGGGGTTCTATAACTTCATCAAACATGTCACACTCATGAATAAAAACCACGAGTAAGAATAAAATAAGAAAATTGTCGAGATATTACCTCTGGTGTTTAGCCAATGACGAACAATAGA
Source organism: Vicia sativa (assembly GCA_021764765.1). Classification (NCBI taxonomy): domain Eukaryota; kingdom Viridiplantae; phylum Streptophyta; class Magnoliopsida; order Fabales; family Fabaceae; genus Vicia; species Vicia sativa. The sequence continues at coordinate 153,875,076 of CM038792.1, forward strand.
GGAGAAAAGAAGTTGAACAGTGAAATTTTGGTACAACAGCAGACTCAGATGTCCTATAAGGATATCAAGACATATGATCTAACATTAAACAAAACAGACAAGGTATACTAATATAACAGTGTAAGAAACATAAATAACACAACATAATTGTTCACCCAGTTTGGTTCAAACCAACCTACATCTAGGGGCATACCAAGCTAGGAATGAAGTCCACTATCAGCTGTATTAATCTAGAGTTAAACTTCCCGTTTACACCCCTCATTTAATCACTACCCAATGACCCTTCTACCTAGGTTCTCCCTAGATATGGAATATCCTCATCCAACTTCCAATCATTGCGATGATGTCTAGCAGTCAACATCTCAGCCACTGCATCAACAACTTGATTTCCAATAACTCTTCAACACCTGAAAAGTAGAAGTCACATTTCTATCACAAACTACCTAAGAGTTAAAGCCTCTTGCTTCTAACTTAGGACACACCTTAGAGTTACATCACAGTTTTCTCCAAGAACATAACACCCTCTTACCTATAGGCTTCGAGGTGTACACATGATGACCTTCCCAAAATCCGGGAGGTTCACTCACAAACTAACTCTCTTAGAGAGTAGCAAAGACTCAACCCTAATAATATGAAAGTTACATTCTCGCCTGGGTGCTGAACTTAGGTTGCAAAGCTTCTATTTATAACCTATTATCCAACTGGATTTGGATCTTCAAATTATAATAAAATTGCTGCTGAAAATGCTCCACGATATTCTCCAAAACATCTTTCTAAAAGCACTCCAAGATATTCTCCAAAATAGTAGCTAAAACAGCTCTAAGATATTCTCCACAAGAATAAGACTTCAATCATTTAGTTCCCTAATATATCTCCTTGATTTGGGATCCAAGTAACAATGATTAAGTTGTTACAAATTTGCAAAGGATTCTCCTATAAAATCTCATTTACCTATCAATATAGCGCCACATAGGATTATTCAATATCCTAAAAATATTCTGCTTCTGTTAAGAACGTAACAGACTCAATTTCTCAGCTCATGCGTGATGTTGGGACATCTTTTTCGACATGTTGTTCTAGATGTTAAAACACTTCAACACAACATGTTTCTTCATAGAATTTCAACCTTCTTTCTCCTTACAAGTTATATAATCCTATTTAACCTATTGTTGTTATATTAATTTTATCAAACATAAAGTCAATCCTAAAAATAGAGAATTAACAAACAGAAAGCACATAAGGATTTTTAGTAAAAGAGGAAGACCAAACTAATTTGAAATAAGGAAATGTAACACTTATTAAAGGTTGTGAGTTTTAGACAACAAAGCGGATGCATTTAAGACTAATAGCCTAAGAATATAAAGGTAATGATAAATTGACTTATATGTGAGTTCCAAGGCAGTAAGCGATGATGATTAAAATTAAACCCTTAGTAAAATTAAGAAATTCATTAGTTCGAAAGTAAAACCTCTATGGAATAGGATTCGATTGCACATATGAATCAAAGTTATTCAATATGCACGTTCCTTCTCCTAAAAAGGCATATCATAGATTTCATTAGGGACCACTGACCTAAGTCATCATAGCACAGTAGTCGATTTCAGACTTTCTCGAAAAGAAGCAATTTCTTGCCATGATAGCCATCTTCCCTTTCAGAATTCCTTAAGGACTTGAGAACAAGTTTGTAAACTGGGGTATATTTTCCCATGTTCATGACAATTGCGAGTCTGTTGTCGGTACTCACATGAATATATGGATTTTTCCGAGAAACATTGCCTCTTTGGACCTTATGCTTGAGGGATCGTGTACATTAAAGTCTCACCCCTAAAGCACTTCACCCCTTTAGGTCTCATGCTTGGGAATTGTGTGCATTCTTGTCTCTTCCTCCAAAGTCCTACGCCCCTTTGAGACTCATGCTTGAGAGATTATGTACATTTCAGTCTCATTATATACTAGTATGTACCTAGACAATGGGTGACTGAGTCAGGTAAGAACCCGATCACTGATTGATTTTTGGACCAAAGAAAATAGGTATACCAAGGCATGCATATTCAATTTATGCAAGAACACCTCAATACGTTGACATAACTTTAAGAACAGATTAACACTCATAAATAATCTGTCTCAGACAAAGAAACAAATAATTTTATGTCCATTCATTTTTCCAGCTATATAAGAAGACATGCATGATAATAAGAAATGGATGGTTCATAAAGGGAATTTTTTTAAAATAACCATGTTTTAAAGTTTTAATACCAAACTAACCAACCTTTCACCATAATTTCCAATCTAACCATGTTTCAAACAAAATATGAATTAAAGAGGAGACGCCACTTGAATTGGCGCCTCCTTTATTTTTTTTTCAAATTTTTCTAGTTGCCTGCGAATTTTTCATGCTGATTTGATATTATATGCGGATTTTTCTACGGAATTACCTGCGAAAAATAATCCGCAAGTAAATCTACGAATAAATCCGCAGGAAATCTGAATTCTTTACAAAAATCCGCAGATAACTGGAAAAATTTGAAAAAAATTATAAGAGACGTCAATTCAAGTGGTGTCTCCTCATTAATTCACTTTTTGTTGTTTGAAACATGGTTATGAAAAAAAAATTGGTTTATTTGATATTACAATTTCAAAACTTGATTATTGAAAAAAAATCCTCATAAAGGACTCAGAGCCTGCAAGACTTTAGAAAAACAACTTTGCTATTTATACACCAAAGACTTAAACCAAACACTGTTCACCGTATTTATATGGTGAACAGTGTTTTTTTATTTTAAAAAATATATATTTTAAAAATAAAAAAATGAACGGTGCGTGAACAGTGTTTGAACAATGCCGATGAGTAGTGTTCGTGAACAGTGTATGAACAATGAATTTTATTGATAAAATGAAGTTGGTTAATCAAATGCAAAATATTGGTTAATATACTGATGAAGTTGGTTAATAAACATTCAGAAATTAAAAATAATTTTTAATAGTAAAATAAAATTGGTTAATGAAATGTAAAAAATTAGTTAATGAAGTTACAAAATTGGTTAATAGACTGCCCAGATTTTAAGTAATTATGAAGTTGGTTAATGAAATGTAAGAATTTGGTTAATAAAGTTATAAAATCGGTTGATGAGATAATTTGTTTTTGTACTCCATCAATCTAAAATAAAAAGTTAAAAAATATATTTAAAAATTAGCAATCACAACATATTGAGGAGAGACTTCTCATTCCACTCAACCACGCTTATACAAAACACTAGAGTTATCAAACTAGTGTAATCTACGTATTCCACCAACTCTTCATCAATTAATTCATGATGCTCTTAATTTCTTTGTATACCCTTCTCAATCATATAATTTATCTTCATCAATCTTATTAATATCTTTACAAATCATATCGTGGTGGCTTTCAAAATGTAACACAATCAAATAGGTAAGCCATGATGCACCAATGGAATTATTAATTAACTTGTTTCCCCTTTAGAGTAAATTATATGTAAATTCAAACATAGTAAGTAAAAAGGCCCTTATTATTTCTTTTAAATATTTCAAGGCTTTTGGAATTATCATAAGGAATATTTAACATTTCCAAATATAAAAAGTAATTAAAACTATATTATTCACTTTTAATTTTCTTTTAATAAAAGCATTAGTATTCAGCTTTGATGCTGTATGAGATCATTAAATATATGAGATACTGTATGTAAGTATTGCATACGTATACATGTATATATATTATATATTATATATACCAAATAAATACAAAAAAGTGCATATAATTGATAATGTAATCCACAAGATCATATATCATGTATACATTGTTGAAATACGTTGCATTTGGGCGGCACCAAATCCTTTTGACTTCAAACATGCAACCTTCATTTCTTTTACTATAAAAACATACTTCATTATGCTTTACTTTAGAACATACAAAACTTTTTACTTTCCTCTTTCTATTTTTTGGTGCACTTTTCAACTATTCAAAATCATAATATAGTTTCATCTTCAAGCTAGCTTTGTGAAACATGGGAAGATCACCTTGTTGTGATAAAACTGGACTCAAGAAAGGTCCATGGACACATGAAGAAGATCTTTTGCTTGTCAACTATATTAATACTCATGGAGCTGGTAATTGGCGCAACCTACCCAAAAATGCTGGTATGAATTTTATTACTAATTTACTTGTTGTTCTCTAATTAATGTACTTTAATTAGTTTCTGATGAAGTTTTTTTCTTTTTTTGTTGAAATAATGTTATAGGTCTTCAAAGATGTGGTAAGAGTTGTCGGCTTCGATGGACTAATTATTTGAGACCTGATATCAAGAGAGGGAGATTCTCGTTCGAAGAAGAAGAAGCTATCATTCAACTCCATAGTGTCATGGGAAACAAGTATGTGTATTCATTTACTTGTTTTTTCTCTACAGCAGCGGCTGTACAAATTTTACATTATATTTCGCTGTGTAAAAATTTGGCCTAATATAATTTTTATGCTAAATTTTTAATTTTATTGTTTGTCGTAGATGGTCGGCCATAGCGGCCAGATTGCCCGGAAGAACAGACAATGAAATAAAGAACTACTGGAACACGCACATTAGGAAAAGACTACTTCGAAGTGGAATAGACCCGGTAACTCATACACCGCGTCTTGATCATCTATTCGACATGTCCTCCATGAATATTCTGAGATCAGCTTTATTAGGATCCAACCCATCGTTTCTGAACTTGTTAGGTGGTGCTCAAGCTTTGATGAACCCAGAGTTGTTAAAACTAGCTGCAACTGCCACACTAATAAACAACAACAACATGAATTTGGTTTCACAGAATCAACAACAGTTCAATAATGTTGCTAATTATTCTACTCAACAACAAGTACAAAATAATCAAGTTCCTCTACAAGATCAGTTTCAAATACCAACTCAAACTCATGGCAATATAATGAGTAGTTCAAATTCAGCTGAAAATTCTAATCCTTGTTATCTTGAGGAGGATTTGATTAATAAACAATATTCAGAACTGTTTCATTGTCTTAACGATGGAAACAATAATAACACCGGATATGAATCAGTTATATCGACTACGCCTTTATCAACAACACCAACACCAACACCATCATCAACTTATGTGAATAGCTGCACAGAGGAGGAGAGGGATACATATTGCAGTGACATATTTAAGTTTGAAATTCCAGAAAGTTCTTTGGACATTAATGATTTCTTGTAAATATTTGTACATATGATTGTTTTTAGGTACAAATAGTGTTTACTATAAATGCTATAGTTAGTTACAGTTTGCATTGGTTATTCTTGTGTTATTTAATTTTTTTGGTTACTCAGAATAATTTGTTGTGGTGGTGTTTATTAATTCTTGGTTGATAATAATACTATTTGATGTATAATTTTAGATATTTTTTATCTGAATGTTTCCTCTGTTTTCTAAGATCGCAGCAAATTAGTTTTTGTAGTTGGATACTCTTAAAATGTTGTTTGAGTGAAGCTTATGTTTTTTTTTTTAATATAAAAACTATGAAATAGCTACAAGTTATGCAGGTTATTATTTTGTTTTTTAAACATTATAATTTAATTTTAATTTTGGTTTTAAGATTATTTATCAATAAAAAGAAAATAAATTAATTTTAGTTTTTTTAAAGGAATTATTCATACTAAAAAAACTTTGGAGAATGAGATGGTAAGGATTTCTTCTTGTGCTGGGTAATCTCAGAAAATATTCTATTTATGGAAAAAATAAATTATTGTCTTATTCATACAGACTCAACATCATTTTTTTTCATTACCCCACTTTTTTTCTCTTTAAAATAATAATAATTATAAAATTATATTTATATTTCATTAATATTTATAAAATAATAACTAACACAAATATTTTTTTTATATAAAAGTAGTAATTGAAAAGGAAACATATCGAACATTACTAAAAAGCTTACATAAAAATAAACATTAATTAGAAACTAAATATAAACTTTATTACTAAGTTTGACAAGTTTGCAGAAGTGCAAAAAAATCACTCTAATATTTCAAGATTTGGGGACATATACAATTAACTGCATTGTTACAAACAAGTTTTGTATATTTCTATCTCTGAAGTTTTGTTGCTATTCCAAAGTTCCTAGGAGTTAGATTGGACCAAAGGAATATTGCTTCCCATTGAATACCCCTTAAGGAAAGTCGTACTATATTGATAAAAGGTGACGACATATGCACAAAATTTTGGGCTTGTCCCTAATTATGGCAAAAAGAGTAAGGTAATATATGCAAGGGAATTTCTTCCCCTCCCTTATAACTTCTTTGTCATCTTTGGTGAAATTCTAAATTTATTTCTAAAATTTGAAGATGTATTTTCGAATACATCAGAGTTTTTTTTTCCTTCTGAATTCAGAGATGTATTTTTGAAGTTATGAAATTTATTTTTTTGAGGTGAATTCGGAGATGTATTTCCGAAGTTACGAAATTTCTCTTTTTGAGGTGAATTCGAAGATGTATTTCTGAAGTTAAAAAATTTCCTTTTTTTAGGCGAAATCAGAGATGTATTTCCGAAAGTACGAAATTTCATTTTTTTTGGGTGAATTCAGAGATGTATTTCCAAAATAGACATGGATTGATTTCAACAAAACAGAAACCTTGAAACACAAAATTATGTAGATATAACGTAGATATTGAAACATTCATAGTACATAGATATTACATAAATCTTAGTAGAGTATCAGTGAAAATTACTTCACATAACCATTAAATCGTCACCCATCTTCAGTGAAAACTCGGTGAATTGTACCTTTTCTTCAGTGTCAAGTGATGGGGAATGATACTCGAGCTTGTCTACCTTCTGATTTTTTGGATAATGCAAGAGAAAGTTGAGTATGGCAATGAGTTTAGCGAGAGGTGTGCCTCGCAGAACCTAAATTAAAGTGACGACATCACACCGTTGAAGTAAACAAAAGCAAAGTGTAGATATGTTTGTGTCATATTTGATTTATGGTGTATGATGATGAAGAAATGGTTTAAACATCCTATTTATAGAAGATTTAGAGTAATTTGGTCCCAAGAATTTTCATCCTGTATCAGGGTATGTTTCGGAAATACATTTTCGAAACTGTTTCAAAAATACACTTCCAAAACAACCCATTTTCTTCAGAGATTCAGGTTTTTTTGGGGTTTTTCCTACCCCTAAGAGATGCATAAAGAAATTCCTTATATGGAATGGGATTTGTTTCCGTTAAGGCAGAAAGGACACGGTAACTTTGTGCTTTTTTTACGCATTATATTTTCTCTTTCATTTTTTTAAATAAAAAGTTGGCAATTTTGCCTAAAGGCCTGGTAACTTTACCGCCTTAAAAGCAATAAATTTTACTTCAATCATATATTTAAGCATGTCAAAAAAATTGAATTGATCGCATCCAACTGACCCATCTCAAATTTAATGGAGAAAATTTTATTTAAATGGGTGAGTGTGGAAAATTTCAATTTTCAATTATAGGGGCTAGAAGCGGTACCAGGGGGACTGTGGTGGACCACGACCCACCCCAAAAAAATTTACCATAGATATTTCCGATAATACCCTAAAATTTAGATTATTATATGGAAAAATATTTGGTTTTCCTTTCCTCTTTTATTTCCACAAGGCAATAAATCTTTTCTAAAAGCTTCACTTGTTTCTTCTCCGTCTCCGACAACCTTTCTCGAACACAGATCCATCTCCTTTTGGCTCTGTGAAACACGATGTCATCCCCACATTATTACGAGCCGTTCTTCCTCTCTGACTCTCCATTGTGACACTTCTTCTTTATTTTTAGAAAGATAACCTCTCTCTCTCTCTCTCTATTCATCATTTTGTTGATTGATTGTTAATTTTGAATGAATGATTTTGTTATTGGAAATTTTGTGAATTGTGAATCAATGTTAAAATATATAGTTTGACATTAAGAATCATATTTTAGGCAAAATTGATTACAATCTCCAAATATATCATTCTTAACGAATTGATTCTTGTTGATTGTCGATTATTGTTGATTGTCGGTTGTTATAACAACAAGTATGATTGTGATTGTTGTTGCCTTGTGCTTTTATTGTTACAACAACAAACTTTGATTGTTGATTGTGAGTTTTTTTTCTTGTTTTATGATTGTTTCTTTATACATTGCTGACTTTGTTGGTTGTAAAGTGTTCATGATAACAAAGGTAGAGTATTTCCAAAATTGTTGATAAGTAAGGAGAGTGTTTCTAAATTTGTTGTTGATGAAAACAACAAGTTTAGTTTATGACAATATTTTTAACTATAGGAAGAGATTTAACACTTTGGAATCTGTGAGAAATTGAATTTGTTGGCCTTGTCTTCTTGAATTAGGTTCTAAGCAATATGTATTTTCTTTAGTGTTTGGTCTTGTTGATTTCCATTAAAATGTTTTAGGCAAAATTTTGACTTGAGAAATAATGATTTTCTACTTTCTTGCTCTATGGTTCCATTCAGTCTCAAATTTTATATATTGATAAACTTTCAAATCTTTGTAGTATTTTATTATTTTGAACATTTAACGTAAATTATGTACTAATCATCATTTCTATAGATTTTATTGTAGTTGGAAATTATATGATTGAACAACCTATTGTCTTATTCCATGATAAACAGGGATTACTCAAACATATACCTAAATTTTTTTATATAAACAAGCTAAACAAAACCATAATTGAAATATTATGTGTAAATATTCACTCTCATGAAAAAAGTAGCATCATAATGTAGTGTATAATAATCGTTCAGCTGTAGAATTTTTGAATCTAAGGAATTGTGTTAGCATTCCTACAATCCATTGTACTTTATTTGTAATAATATTTGTGTTAATCATTAAGGTGTAGGTTTTTGCTCCTTTTTATGTGACGAATAAAGATGACTTTAAGTAATTCAATACACGTAAAGTATTATTTTAAGGTATGTATTTTATTTTTTTAATGATTCATTTTCTGTTTATTACGACTTAAATTTTTATATGCAATATGATTTTTATAATTAATTTAAATATTATAATTTATTTTAGTAGTCCACTTGCATTTTTATCTTGGTTCCGCGACTGACATGGGCAAAGACGAAGGAATCTATTCCTCATTAGAGACATAGGTGAGTGGTAAATTATTACTTGAGATTGAGTTTGGAAGTGAGAACGAGGGTACGTAGTACAAGGAGGTGAAGGCGGAGCTAGTATACTTAAACTTGCCCTTACCTGTCTCATTGAAATTCCTAAATATATTAATAAGGGATAAATATGTTTTTGGTCCTCCTAAAAATTTTATATTTAACTTTTAGTCCTTACAAAAAATTTCTTTAAAGAATGGTCCTTCTAAAAATTTTAATTTAAAGATTTGGTCCCTCTTGCAACTTAGCGACGTTTTTTAGAACTTATCAACGAAAATTAGCGATGATTATTTATTTAGAGACTTAATTAATTACAATTTTAGCGTCGGTTTTTGGCATGAGGGATAAAAAGTTAAAATAAAATTTTTTAGGAGGAGCATTCTTTGAAAGAAATTTTTATGGTGAGTTAAAACGTCCAATAACTAAGGTGTCCATGATTCGAATCTTGGTTGCTAGTGGAAGAATTTTGGGGTTATCTCTTAATTCTTTCAATTATAATAATTACTTACAACTATTTGCTCAGACAAACTGAAAACATGTCCATGCCTCTCTATGTTGTGTTTTTTGGTATTCTATTAATGTTAACCTTCTATATTAATTTTGTTCTTTTAAGTCATGTTATGAAATTTGGAAAATGGGGAAAAAAACCTATTTCAATGATGCTAAGATTTTATATAAAAATTTATATAATCTTATTTACATGAAGAAAGATGACATGTATATGCAAAGTTATGTAGGGTAATTTGATATTTTGATTTTTGATTTTGATGCAATTATTCCTTTTGTTGACAATGTCAACAATCATGTTGAACAATGTGGGAAGTTCTTTATGTTTATAACACTTGTCAGTCTTACACCGGACCTTGAATCAGCCCAAATGCTAATTTTGTGTAGTGCATGTGTTCATTCACATGACATTGTTTGTAAGCAACTACTCATATCTCTAATCCTTTAACTTATATATCAACCCTTGCTTCTCTCGATGATCAAAATGACTCCACTGCCATAGTCTCAAACTATTATTAGCAAGGTGTTAGAGGAGGAGGATATGAAAATATTATGATTCGACCTCATTGTATGTATGACAACGAATTTAGCCATGTTGAGGCGTAATTCCAAACAAAATCTAATTGATTGTTGCCAAAAGATTCCAATATTGTTCAAAATGAACCCTCTAACAAAATTGTTAAGGTCTCCCTTTCTACCAGAGTACAATTCGAAATTATGTTCTACACATGACAAATGTTGTACACGATGTCTAACAACATAATTAGTTTGGTTATGAATTTCTTTAAAGGGGTAATTGAGACTAATTGTTAAGGTCTCCCTTTCCAATGTTGTGCAAATTTTTGTGCCAAACATATTGAACACATAACCAGAAATAGATTTTCTAGAATCCATACAGCATGCATAATCAGAGTTAACATATCATTCGATTATTGCTTTACTATCTTCACCACAAGCTCCACCATAAACTATGAAAATTTTCAAGGACCTGTTTATGTACCTTAGAATCCACTTCAACTCTTGCCATTGAGCCTTTCTAGGATTCACCATGTACCTGCTTACAAGACTTATTGCATATGATAAGTCGGGTATAGTACAAACCATGGCATACATCAAAGAACCTACTATGTTAGCATATAAGATGTTATCATATAAGATTTTTTGACCTTAGCAGCGGTACACTGATCTATACTCAGCTTTAATTAAGGGTTTATCAGAGTCACAATGAGCTTTGAATTTGATATACCAAACTTGTTGAGAATATTTTGTATGTATGTCTCTCGTGAGAAGCATAATTATGGTTGTTTTCAATCTTTTTAGACGTCAATCCCAAGAAACCTGGATTCAAATGGACATGTGCTCCATAATAGTAGATAACATATCGTTAAAATCGACACCTTCTTTATGAGTGAAACCTCTTGTGACCAATCTTTCCTTATATCTTTTTGACTTCACTCCTTCGATTCCTTCCTTAACTTTGAAAATCCACTTACAACCGACTAACACGGCTTTAGCATGGTTCTTGATCAGTTCCTAATTGTGGTTATCATGAAGATATTTCATCTCATCATCCTCGAACTTCAACCATCCAGTCTTATTTCGACTCCTTATAATTTTTCTTATAGTCTCTAGGTTCTTCATCTAGAACCTCACTCATGAAGATTAAGGCATAAGTTGTGGGATTTGCATGCCCATGTCTCTGAGGTGGCTTGATGACTTTTCTCGAACTATCTCTTGCCAACAGATAGTCATCGATAGTTTCCTCAACTTCTTCAATATCTTCAGCATCTTGTGCTTCTTTTTCAACTTGATCTAGGATACACAATTCAACATCAACATGCTCCACCTCAATATAAACTCTTCATGTTCCATCTCTTCTTTAGATATCTCTACACTTTGACCAACTCCATCAATTTTCTTGAAAGGTATCTCAGCTTCATTGAAAACAATATATTGACTGGTGATACACCTTATGTGACTTATCTCTGGGCACCATAGTTTATAATCTTTGACTCCTTTGGGGTATCCCATGAACATGCATCTCAGAGCTCTAGGTTAATACTTGTCTTGCCTAATATGGACATAGGCTACACAACCAAATACTCTATGTTTGTTGAGATCTATTGGATGTCTCGACCAAAAATCTATAGGTGTCTTTTTATCTAACACAGTCAAATGACATTTTTTTATCATATATGTTTTTGTCGAAACAACCTCTGACCAAAACACATTCTTTAACCCACCACTAGACAACATGCCTCTAACTTTTGCCAAAATGGATCGATTAAACCATTCATCCAAACCATTTTGTTAGGGAATACATGCAGTGTTTTTGTTCCTTACAATAGTAGAGGTTGCATAAAAACTATCAAATGCCTCATTGCAAGATTCAAGGCCATTGTCGATTCTGAACCTCTTGACCTTTTCGCCAGTCTGATTATTTACCACAGTCTTCCTACTTTTGAAATTCTCAAAAGTTTCATCCTTTGTCTTCTGGAGGAATACCCATAACTTTCTAGAATAATCATCAATTATGGATAGAAAATACCTTGCTCTTGAATGTGATGGACATCTTGTATGCCCCCAAAGATCAGTATGGATGTAATCAAGGGATCCTTGTGTTCTTTGTTTGCCTTTATTGAACTTCACTCTGAAAGGTTTTTGACTTTGTCTCCACCAAGCATATTTTGTTTCCTCGGTTGGACTAGACCCCTTTCATTGACATAGCCTAATCTCATGTGCCTAATTTATGTATTTGACAAAGGTTTCATGCAAGCAACATCTGCAGAACCACTTACAACTTCAACCTCAGGGGTATACAAGCCTTATTTATTCACGCCTCTCAAGACTTCCTTCGACCCCTTCATAACTCTTAGGATACTTTTATCTCCTTAGAAAATATAACCTTTCTTGTTGAATTCATCAAGAGAAATCAAATTCCTCTTCAAATCAGTTACATACTTGACTTTATTCAACAACTTTATTGACTCAAAATGGTGCTTGATTCTCACAAATCCAACACCTATAACCTTGCAAGATTTGTTGTTGTAATCTAAATTCATAATCTACTCTTTACTTGAGTCACTTCTTGAAACCATAAGAATATCATATGAGTCAAACTTATCTTGAATAATGGCTATGTTACCATTTTTCTTACCACCATGATCTTTCAGGCGTTTGGGGAAAAAAATTCTTGTGGGACCCTCATTCTTATAATGATAACATCGAATGCCAGATGCATCACTGCTATAAGACTTTTGTTGACTTTTACCCTTCTTCTTGTCGAAATTGTCATCTTTTTTGTGAATTTCTCCTTGATTGACAGACCTTCGCCAATCGAAGATGCCTTGTGCTCATTTCGTTTATTCATCTCCTTTGATTACAAGGAGGAATTGAATTCTTTAAACACCAAAGACTCTAATCCATTTAAGATAGTTTCTTTGAAGTGATTATGAGACTTGTGTAAAGATTACAACAATAATAACACTTTATCTTCGTCAATGATGTTAACATAATATTTTCCAGATAAAAAATTAGCTTGTTCAACATATCCAACTTCTAAATTTAGACTTTATCTTCACTCATCTTGAGTGAATAATAACATTATTCATTTACAAGAAATTGACAAAAGACTTGGTCGTATACAAACTGTTAAGTTTCATCCACGCTCTTGTTGTCGTATTTTCTTTCGAAACCTATTTGAGAACCTTATCACCAAGACTTATAATAATAAATTCATGGGCTTTCTCAATCATCGTCATATTCTTCCTCTCTATTAGTGTTGAAACCATGGTTGCATTTCTCTTCAACACTTCCAACAGATCCTGTTGAACAAGAAGGACTTGCATCTTCAATCGCCAAAGATCAAATTTGTTCACCGCACCAATTTGTTGTGAAAAACAAGGCCAAGAACAAAATATAAAAAAATCGTTAATACAAAGTAATCCTAAAGATGCAAAAGGATACAACGAAATTGGTTATAAGCGGTTATTCTTTACTTTCACTTTGAAAACAAGATTACAAGTGTTACATAATAACAAATAACCTCTATTATACCCTAATTAGGATTTTCATTGTGCAATAACGAGAGACTAGTGACCAATGGTTTTTATACGGTTATTTATCATTAATTTTAGTTATCTTTTTTTTGTGGAGTGTTTTATTTAAATTTTACCACTTTTTATGTGATGGTTGTGCTTTTTACTATTTTCAGGTTCAGAGGAATAAATCTGGACAAATCGGTGCAAAAATCGAAATTTCAGAAGAAATGAAAAAATCATGTTTCGGGAGGCCTGACACGGGTGACCGTGTCACCTAACACAGGCCGTGTCAAGAGGAAGGTCTGAGCGTGTGGAAGAAGTAAGGGAAGTCAGGGGTGCAACACTGGCGAGTGTTGCCTGACACGGTCCATGTTGCAACCTTTGGGACTTGGATTGAATAATTATAAGTTTGAGGGCCAACACGGGTGGTCGTGTTTGCCTATGACGCTGATTTCCAGTTTTTTTTCCTATTTTGCCTATATGTTAAGTTGTGGGGACGTTTTGGGTACCTTAGTGAGTTTTATATTTAGATGAGTTTCCACGGTGAATGAGGTGACTTTTTCCAGCAAATAATACTTACATAATTAAAGAATGGAGAGTTTAAGGTTATTGGAGAGCGAAAGATTCTCATGAGCGGAAACAATTGAAGATCAAAGCTATCCAAGTTCATGTAATGTTTAATTTTTATCTTGTAGTTATTTTGAACAATATTAGTAGCTAAACCCTCTAATGTTAGGGGGTGTCCCTAAGTTAACTCTTTAAACGATTTGGATTATGAATTTCTTTAATTCAATAATCTTCCCTATTCAATTTAACTGAACAATGTTCTTATGCTTTATTGATCAGACCACTTAGGATTGATTTATGGTTAACAATCAACTGGACCGTGATTGCAAAGGTTTTTGTACGAATATACTATATTGGATATCACCTAGGACTAGGGATACCTATAGTTACCGGTTAACCCTTGATAAAACAAAGGCTTGATTTCATCATAATTCTCTAAGGACCTAGGATTTAGGAAAGGTTTTCCCACTAAAGACTTAGGGGAAAATAACCTAAGTCCTGGTAGTTGATGGTTTTGAACTTGTTGAAGAAATTAGGATTCAAGGTAGTTACAAGACAAATTATACACCTTACCCTAGCATGCTCCTCATATCTGTGAAAAAACCAATTTATATTTCTGCTATTCGTTAATTGACAATTTCAAAACCAAAACCCAATTCAAGTTTTTGTTTAATTGCGCTGCAAATTGAACTTAATACTGATACGCATTCCTTGAGATCGATACTTTGGTATTTCCCATTATTACTACGTTGGCGAATTAATACACTTGCTAATTTTCAGATCAAGTTATTGGCGTCGTTGTCGGGGACTGCCCCAATATAGAGTTCAATATTCTTTCAATTAAATTTTTGTTGCTTGTCAACTAAAATTTATTTCAGTTTTTATTATTATTAATTTATTTTTTTTATTAATGGTTTACATCAAATCCTTGTATTCGAGGAAACCCCTCAACTGAATTTATTTTTGACACTGAGATATAAAGAACCTTTCACGCAAGATGTAGACAAGCTCGGCTAACCAGACTAGCCTCCGATTAATAACTTCTTTATGTTTATACAAAGTCAGAATCAGAAGAAGAAATTAAGATGGTTGAAAATCCTCCATTAATTAAAAGGCTTCTTAGTTATTATGGTGAGGTGAATACACCGAGTAGTAGGTTGTCAATTATAGCTGCACGTAAGTGAATGTGTCAAAATTTTAGCTGCACGTAAGCAAAATCACTCAGCTTGAGGGAAGATCTTTCACGAGAAATGTAAATTAAGATGCCAATAAACATATACGTAGGTTTCAAATCATGAGTACCACGTTGAAGATTGATGGGCATACAGATGAGCAAAGAAATTGGTAATTTTTCCGTTTACCTTATCTGATGATGTGGAAGAGTGGTTTTACTCATTACCGGTTGAGAGTATTACTACTTGGGAAGAGATGGAGAAAATTGTTCTTGGAAAGTACTTTCCTGCTTCTGTTTATATTGGGAGAAGATATGAAATTGTGGATTTTAAGCAAAAAGAATCAGAGTCACTAGGTGATGCTTATAAGAGGTTCAAGAGGTTATTGGTAGCTTGTCCCAATCCCAATATGTATTAAACTGAGAAAATGTATATGTTTGTGAATGGCCTTAGAATAAAGACAAAGCAGCTTATTGACACAGTTGTTGGTGGCTCATCCAACTTTACAACAGCCACTGGTATTAAGAAGATAATTAAAGCCATTGTTGCAAATGAACACCTGGAATTGTATGACAGGGTTCCAAGTATCCCAAAGGGAGTGATTTATTTGAAGTTGGAAGTCAACAAATAACTCAAAATTGAAGAAATAATTATTTCCGAAGTGGAGAAAAAGGTGAAGGCAATGAATGGTGATCAACAGGTAGGTCAGGTTCAACATGGGTAAAATGATGTTTATGCAATTTGTAGTGGACCACACATTACTATACAATGTCTTGCAACTCCACAATAAAATTGAGGAGTAAAATTCTTGAAGCATAATAATAAACTTTCTCACACCTATAATCTTGGGTGGAAGAATCATCCTAATTTCTCCTAGAAAGATCAACAGCAACAAGCACCTCAAAAGACAGAATAAGAGGTAGCTATTAAAAAGATGGCTTCCCACACCTCTCAATTTCAAGAATAGATAAGGAACAAACACAAGAATACCACAACTACAATCGAAGTTTTGGTAGTTCAAATGGGATAGAGTGTACAACAAGTATCTTTACAAGCACAAGGAAATCATAAAAATCGTGAGAATGTTAATGCTATCACCACAAGGAGTGAGAAAGTTGCTAAAGAAAAAGGAGAGGATGTAAAATTTCATGATCATATCATTGGTGTAGAGTTAAAAGTGAGAGAGAACAAGAAAAATAAGGAAGAAATGGCATCGCCTGTGAAGCCAGTTAAAGAGAATACTAAACCAGTGATTAGGTTATCGTATCCTTCTTGAGTAGGAAAGAAGAACACAAAAGAGAAAGACTTTGATAAATTTGTCAATTTGTTCAAAAAGAAAGAGATCAACATACGGATCTTTGAAGAATTCATGAAAATGCCCTTAGACCAGAAATTCATGAAGGTGGTACTATAAAAAAATAGACCAGCAAAAGATGGACCGGTACCTGGTGATGAGAAATTGTATACAATCACGTCCGAGAGAAGAAATTCTATCAAGTAAAAGGATATGGGGTCGGTTTCAATATCGTGCACTATGAAATACAAAAAATTCAAGAGGGTTCTTATTGGTTATGGTTCTAGTGTGACCTTAAGGCCATTATCTATCTTTAAAAAACTTGGTATTGAAAAGATAAGTGAGAGTGGTACAAAACTGAAATTTTCTAATCACACCATCAAGCAATCATTTGAGACAGTTGGAGATGTATTGTGGAAATTGACAATTTTGTCTTTCCAGTTGTCTTCCAAATCATGGACATTCGTGAAGATGAAGAGACTCATATCAATCTTGGTCGACCATTCTTGCTTACTAGTCGATGCAAATTTGACATCGAGACAGGTAATATGACATTAAAATTATTTAATGAGGAGATAACTTTGAAGGTGTTGGAAAGAAAGAAGCAAGGTGCGTGTGGAAATAATAAACCTTTAGTTGGTATGTGTTAGCTGGTGATTTCGATAAGCTATTCATTTCGAAACAATGGGTTTTGTATTGCTTGGACTTTGTTCGAATGAAGGGAATAAGGTCTTGAGGTTGCATTTTTGGCTGAAAGTGAAGGAGTTTCGAATGGTTGTTGGAAATTTAGAGTTTTTTATCTAAGGAAGTTTCGAATTTGAATAAGAACATTTGAATTGATTATTTTCGTTAAAGATTCAAAATTCAAAATGAAGGCTTAATATCTTTGATAGTGGATGATTCAAAATTCAAATATAAGGCGACATTCCATTGAAGGATGCGTGGAAGCCACAAATTGTAGAAACCATGCAATCTTCAAACATGGCATCTTTTTAGAGTAAGACCGTTAGGGTAGAAATAGTATAACTAGGAGTCTTAGTGTTAGGATTTGTGTGATCATTATTGTACAAAAACTGATATACTCAAACTACCAAGTGTAAGGGAAACGAGTTACAGAAACATGTACGTATAGAAACACCATTGTTTATCTTTGAAGTTTTAAATTAAAGTTCTTTATCTTTAAAAGTTGTTTCGTTTTAAGTTATTCCTTTATCTTTCAGTCAAGCCTATACCTTTCCAAAAGTCTTTATTTCTTTACCAAGTCGTTTACATTTAGTTTACAAACCATTTATTTTAGTTTATAAAGTCTTTCTTTCAATTTAAAGTCTTTTCATTCGAAGTTAATCATAAATCCGTACATTATTTTATCAACATTTGTATGTTTCGATTTGTATCTCGTTGTTACTTTCAATTGAAGCCTGTATTATCTATAATCGAATCTTTGTTTAATAAGGATTCATGTTTTTAGATAGAAAGTGGAATATGAATATTAAGTCCAATTCAAACATCAACACTTAGACACATGTCATAGGATCAATCTAGTCGATCCTGTAAGTCACCAAAAGAAATTGTTAATTTGGAAGACTAGCGGTTGTTTACTAGAAAGCCCTGTAAACAATATGATCAAACTAGCAGGAGAAGGAAAAATTCCAAAACCTCTCCCAGAAGAAGTCTCAGGCATAATATCTCAGGTGGGATCAATAAAAATTCCCAAGTTCACTCTAGCAGTCAAGAGGAGAAATAAAAAAGAACACCAAGGTGTGGAGATGGAAGTCAAAAATGACTTGAAGCACAAAGTGGTTCATACTTTTGGTTTAGATGAGTTTTGGGTTGCGGATGGGACAAGCAACAAGGTGTGGAGAAGGAAGTATCCCCCATAATAAGAGGAGTGAGTCGTCGAGCAATGCGATGTTAAACGAAGCGCTTTGTGGGAGGCAACCCACACTTTTAATAACTTAGTTTTTCTTTTTGTGTTTGTTTTGTTTTGTTTGCAGGTAATAAAAAGGGAGGGTTATTGGTGAAAGTTAGGAGGCGACAACTAGTGTTGCATTACCCTCTGTAAGTCACCTTTCTCTAGCTTGTTTTAAAACATTGGGATCAATGATTAGTTGAAGTTTGGGGGGGGGTTACTGCTTTGATTTTCGATTTATTTGTTGGTTGTATGCTAATTGTTGAGTTAATCTACGAGTTGAAGTCCGTCCCAAATTTTGACCAAACTTTTTTTTATTGTGTAACACGGTGGGAGAACTGACTTGTTTGTTTTTCTTTTTATCGCAAATGTTACGGATAGAAAGATTCCCCATCGACTTTTCTTTTATCCAATAAAGGGAAGGTGAAAAGAATAGGAAAATACATTCGTTAGATTCTGAGTACGGGAGGCAGTTATAAAAAGGGAAGGTATTAGCACCCTTGTCATACGTAGTTATCTACGGGCTCTTAGTTGCTTAGCTCACTTTGAAAATTTTCTTTCTATGTTTGTGTAGTTTGAAAATGTATTTTGAAAAGGCATTTCGCTTTGACTTCGTAATGATTCTCGTTGGAATGTATACGAAGTGTTTGGAAATGTAAAGATATTTAACTTTGTAATGATTCACGCTGGAATGTATACAAAGTGTTTGAAATTTTTTTGAAAAGTGTGAGGTGTGAAAATGTATTTTGATTGGAGCAAACAACAGAGTCTTATTACCTACTCAGAATGGTCGTTTCCATATTATTTTTCCTTCTCCTTTAGAATAAGGCTATCCATACCATTGGTTGGAAAGTAACTTTATTCATTTGGATGTGAAGGGACAATCGAAGGGTCATCATATGGTCATAGAAGGCAACATGTAAGGATATCTTTAGCAATTCGTAGGGACAATCACCACTTTTCATAGGCAACAATCGAGGGACGAGATCATGTATTCGTAAGCAACATCAAGGGTCATCGAGGGACTATGATCTTTGTATCGAAGGGACTATGATGATATTATTCGTAAATGTCTTTGCTAATGGTATTCATACGTTCGAGGGACATGACCATGTTATTCGTAAAGGCAGCAAGAGAGGATACCCTAAGGGGTGTGCAAGGATGAAGAGTGTGCTGTATTCAGATATTTATCTTGAGATTAGAGGTGATCTAGGGTTGATTTTAGTCTTCAGCATATAAACCCTAATTAACTAGCAGTTAATATGTGCAGAAAGTAAAGTGCGGAAAAGTAAAGTGCAGAAATATAAATTCTACGCTATTACATGGCTTAGGGGAAGATACATAATAGGAGTGCGGAAAGTAAAGACAGAAATGTAAATCTACGCTATTACAGAATAAAAACTGTGCGACCTATACATCTTTTCTAGAATTGTAAATGCAGAATAGCAAATAAAAATAATCAGGATAATAGGAAATATGTTAGTGAAAATGTTTTGGAAATTAGTATAAAAAGTTTTAGGTTAGTAACCCTAATTCCTAGAAAAGAAATTATTTTTTTGTGATTTTTTGAAAAAAAAAGGTTTTAATTAATTTTGAAAAGAAAATTAAGTTAAATTAAGGAAAATAGAATAAATAAAGAAATAAGAAAAGTTAGAAAAATGAGAAAAAAGGGTCAGTAGGGATCGAGCCCCAGAAGTTGCGCTTGCATGCTTCTATCAGAAGTTACTTCTGTCAGAAGTTACTTCTGTCAGAAGTTGTACTTGTATGCTTCTGTCAGAGGTTGTGTCCCAGAAGTTCTTTCTCAAAACTTCTAATTTCATCTTCTGCTCAACATGGTTTAGCATTTCATTCTAACACCTGAGTCAGAACAGCTGCTAAAATTAAACATAAACATGCTAGAGTATCACGTTCATCAGAGGATCATATTATCTGCTGAAAAACATAAACAGGTCAGAGGATCATATTATCTGCTGAAAAACATAAACAGGTCAGAGGATCATAGCATCAGAGGATCATATTATCTGCTGAAAAACATAAATAGGTCAGAGTATCAAACATTCTAACCACCGTCTAGAGTGGTTGATCAGAAAAATAGCAAGTGTACTATTTTAGCCGATGTAGTTATAATGAGTTTCCCCAAGTATCGATCTCGAGGACTGCGGAGTAAATACCTATTCGTGCTCTTAATTCAATTGAACAAAAACAATGGTTGGGTTGATTTTAAAAGTTTCAATTAGGCTTGTAACAAGTGATGACTGATGAAATATAATAAGAATGATGCTAGGGTGAGTGGTTGATTTAACAAAACTACGACCTGAATCCAGATTTCCTCATTGCCTATGAAAACTATCAATTACCTATATCTAGATTGTTCTTCCTTAAGTCCTTAATGAAGACACTATTAAAACCCTAATCCTTATTCAAATGTCCATTCGAACAACTCTTAGTTTTAACCATAACGATATCGAGAATTCAAGTGATTAAGAAGAGTTCCTAGTCCTAGGTGAGACTCCTCATAACCTAATTGTGTAGAAACCCTAACAATCACAGTCCTGCCAATTGTTAGTCATAGGTATACATGTATTTTTCCGATACATAATCATAAGAACACCACACAATTAAATTGAAATAGATAAACATGCATTAAGGAAATCAAGAATCAGAATTCATACAATCATCAAACCAGGACCACCCCCTAGCATTGGGGGGTTTAGCCTCTCATAATATTAAAAGAAAACAACAAATAGGAGTTAAACATTACAAAGAATTATGATGACTTTGATCTTCAATGGTGGTTGCCCTTGAATCTCGCCGTCTCCGAATTCCTCTCTGTCGCTCTCCTCCCTCTGTGTGGTATTTTTTCCCTAATTTCAAAAGTGCCTTCTCTTTTTCCCAAAACCTCCTTCTAATGGTCTCAGCCACATCCCAATATTAGCCAAAGTCCAAAATACCCTTAATGACAAAGAAAAGATCCAAAACTCAAAAAATAAAGTTTTCTCACGCGTCCATCAACACGGGTCGTGTTGATTAACACGGGTGCCCGTGTTGGTCTCTAAATCAGAAGAAATGCTCCAGGCCATTCAACACGGGCCGTGTTGATGAACACGGGTGCCCGTGTTGATCCACTGTCTTGTGTAGTTTTTGATCTTTCCCCTTGCTTTTCAACACGGGCCGTGTTGATTAACACGGGTGCCCGTGTTGATCCACTGACTTGTGTAGTTTTGCGCTTTCCACTTGCTTTTCAACACGGGTCGTGTTGATCCCTCTGTAGCCTCTAATATTCAGGTTTTTTGCACTTCTTTTGTCCCGATTTGTTCTGTTTCATTCTTCTGACCCTGAAAACACTTAAACACATAACCAAAGCGTAAAATGCGATAAAAAGACATATAACACTAGACAAATGAAAGAAACGATAACAAAACTCAATGCTAAATAACCGTGTAAAAACCACCGATCAGTGGTCAACTTCGTCTTCTCTGGTGAGGTCAGATTCCAAACCTGCAAAATATAGAAAATCAAAGTACAAGGTTAAGCCTACCCCCACTAAATCGACCCCTGCGAGTTCAATGGTGGCGTCGGTTTGGTCTGAAACTTCCTGTAAATAGAAATACGAAGCTTAACAGTTCTATATCCTAACTATGGCAAATCACGATTTGGCCATGATAAGCTAGTAACGATGGCCTAGACCTGCTCTAATAAACCTCAAACGATTAGCATGGTTAGTTTAGATCAAAACATCTTAAAAACAGAAATAAGAATTTAAGAAAGAAACGTGTAATGGGAGCTTCATGATGCATGCAATTCAGGATATTTTGGTCATGGATTTTGATCCATACTTACCCTATGTTACCTCAGGAGCACGATGGAGTGCTTGGAATTGCTTGAGGACGGTTGGAACTAGGGTTTCAATGGTGCAACTTTCTCTTGAGAATTTGAACAAGAACCCTAGTTTTTCTGGCTGCCAAACTCGTCCTCTTTGTTGTCTGAATGTGCTATGTATATATAGGGCCAGAGGTTAGGTCAAGACTTGAATGAAAAATATATTGCATTCATTGGAAAATATTTGATTGAAAAATTAAGTGTAATATTTCCAAAATTGCTCAATCTTCATGCAATCATATCTTGCACGAATTTTCCAGCTAGCATGGGCTTCCTTGAACCTCAAGATACTTTAAACATAAGCCCAACACACCTTGCTTGTAATTTTTGCATTTTATTTAATTTAAATTGAATTTTAATGTTTTAATTCAAAGATAAATCAAATAAATGGAAAAGAGGCATGCAAGTGGACTTAGGAGTCATGATTAATCTTAGGAACAAGTTTGGATCACAAAAACTTAGGCCCATTTGGAAAATATCTGCATTTGCTAAGTATTTCTCTTCATGCACCTCCTTAAAAATGTCAAACTTGCACAACTTGTATCTTGCTCAAATTTCAACATTTTTAAGTGTTCTTGGACTTTTTAGGAAGCTCAAGATGTCCTCTGAACACTCCTTTGGGTTTCATCTTCATTGAAGTTTCCATGTTCATGTACACTCTTTGCAAAACGATGACTTTTTGTTGACTTTTAGAAAGAACTATAATGTCTTGATCCATAACTCTCAAATGAAGCATTTTTGGCCAAAGCTTGAGATATGAAGTTGTAGAGAATTGAATTCCCTTCAAAATGATCGTTGGTGAAAAAATTTATGATAAAGTATGTGAAAGTTATGCCTAGTCAAAGTTCTGTTGACTTTTGGTTCAAAAACCCTAACTTGGAAACTTTGACTTTTAACTAAATCTTGAGTTTTCTTGATGATCATGGTCAACCCTTGATCATATGATGAATATGACTTCAATATATTTATGTTGACCAAAAATTATGAAGTTTGACTGTATGTTGACCGTAGTTGACTTTTTGTCCAAAACAACTGATATTCAACCATCTGAGCACTTGACTGAGCAAACTTAAGATATGAGGCTTGAAAATTGACATGGTGATCCCTTGAGACATATGAGGAGGTATAATAACCACTTGAGGTATTAGAACTTGATTTTTTCATGATAGAAGCAAAACCTAGTTGTGGGTTGATTGCTTAGGAGAGGGTTCATCTAGTCAACCCTTGAGAAATTCTTGAGTATGGAGATGTGGATTGTCTTGAGAAATAGGAGGGAAAATTTTGGGATATAACATATTGTTTTACTCAAGATCCTATGTTTCAAAGAGATCAGGAATAGTATATATAGATAAACAGATGATTGTTTGAGGGTAGGAAGTTCAGAATAATGTGACAATGATATGAATATAACATATAGATTTGTACCATAGTGCTTGAATCTTAAGAAGTACTCCTTGAGTATTTTATCTATACAGTCTGGAATAAACAAGATTCACATGTAGGTGTGACTGGTTGAGAAACAAATAAAGTTGGCACCAAATAATGAAAAGGCGATAAAAGGCCTTGTTAGGAGGAAGGCCTGAGCGCATTTAAGAAGTTTAGGGAGTTAGGGGTGCAACATAGGCGTTCGTGTTTCCTGACACAGAGCCCTGTTGCAACCCCCGAGACTTGGATTGAAGAATTAAAAGTTTAAGGGCCACCACGGATGGTCGTTTTGCCTGACACAGGTTGTATTGGCTTGTGACGTTGATTTTCGATTTTTTTTCCTATTTTGCCCATATACAGTTATTTAAAATTAATTTCAGTTATCTTTTCTTTTTGTTGTCGAGTGTTTTATTTAATTTTACCACTTTTATGCATTGGTTATGTGTTTTACTATTTTCATGTTCAGAGGAGTAAATCGGGACAAATCGGTTCAAAACTCGAAGTTTCGTAAGAATTGCAAAACTCATATTTCAGAAGGCCTAACATGTGTGGTTGTGTTACATCCCTGGGACTTGGATTGAATAATTAAAAGTTTTAGGGCCAACACGGGTAGTCTATGTTTCCAGACACTGGTCGTGTTGGCATGTGACGTTGATTTCCATTTTTTCTATTTTTCCCATATGTTAAGTTGTGGGGGGAGTTTTGGGTACTTCCATCCGACCCAAGTGAATCTTTTCTATTTATATGAGTTTCCACGATGAATGAGGGGACTTTTTGCCAATGAAGAATAGTTACACAATTTAAGATTGGAGAGTTCAAGATTATTAGAGAGCGGAAGATTTTCATGAGTGGAAGCAATTTAAGATCGAAGCTATCCAAATTCCTGTAATGTCTAATTTTTATTTTGTAGTTATTTTGAACAATATGAGTAGCTAAACCCCCCAATGCTAGGGGTGTCCCTAATTTGACTCTGTAAATGATTTTGATTCTTAATTTATTTAATACAATAGTCTTATCTATTCAATTTAATTGTACAATGTTTTTATGATTTCCTGATCGAACCAATTAGGATTGATTTACTATTAACAATCAGCTAGATTGCAGTTGTTAAGGTTTTTGTACGATTAGAATATACTAGATATCACTTAGGACTATATCAACTGTTTAACCCTTGATAAACCAAAGGCTTGATTTCATCATGATTCTCTAAGGACCTGGGATTAACTATGAATGTTTAAAGGTTTTCCCCTTAAGAACTTAGGGGATGATAACCTAAAGGGTTGGTAGTTGATGGGTATGAAATTGTTGAAGAAATTAGGATTCAAGGTATTTACAGGGAAAATTATACACCTTACCCTACCTTGCTCCTAATGGGATTTACACACAGAATCATTACACAAGGTAAACTTGGGAACAATCTAACATTAATAATTGTGCTTAACAAATGGGTCAATTTGACATGCTAACAATCATAGCATTTCAACTACTGCATACTTTAGCATACTTCAACTACAAGATTTTTGGGCTTTAACTACAACATGTGAACAGACTTTGACGACATGCTAAAATCCCATCGAATTATCGGAACAAGAAGCTACCCTTCGACCATACTAGAGTTCGATCCAATATCTCACAAAGATAGAATGATAAATCATAAATAAATAAGGAACACAAAGGAATTAGTAACTCAGTTCGGTGCAACCTCACCTATGTTTAGGGGCTTCCAACCCAAGAAACAAACTCCACTCTCAATAGTATTAGTACAATTAGTCTAATATGAACAACCCTTGTTCTATTCCTTCTTCCTAATATTACACATGTCTTTCTATTTTAGATTCCCCTTAAATATGAGAACCGCTCTCACTTTATCCCAACCATTAACTCGAGTGATCAATACAATAATCAATTTAAGGATCATTAAATTACAACTTAACTATCACACTAATCTTTATGCCTTTAGATATGTAACTTAGGCGCTAGAGAGGTGCACAAATAACAACACAAACTAATATTTAAAATATAAACTCTAACACATATATATTTAACTCTTGTGCACACCTTCTAACTTTAAGTTTGAGTCTTGTTATATAACAATCCATCTGCTACGCTTTTCTCCAATGGGTATTTGCTTTGAGATAAGCAGATTTAAAGGAGGGCCAGTTATGATTTGTTTTTCAAAAGCTTCCACCAAAAATATTTTATTTTAATTTTAAATCTCCATATAATTATATTTTTTCTTATTAAATATTTCAAACAAATCTCACTAATAACTTGCAAACAAATCCTTTTAGAGAAACAAGAATCTTGCTTAGAAAACAACAAAAATATGCACTGATCATGCACAAATCATGGTCTGCAGACGGGCCAAATGTTGAACACATATTGGAACATCTTGTTCCACATGTTATACAAGAACATACAAACATCTTGTAATACCCATATTATTTTGCATAATGCAACTAATCAAAAGTAACAACATAATGAGCATCTCCAACTGAAGGGAAAATGAAAAACTACATCACATATTGTCCCCATTACTAAGAATGGTAATCTTATTGCCCATGTTATAAAGCCTTCTTTACTTGGACTTTAGATTATTGATTCAGGTGCTTGTAACCATATTTTGGTAACATATTACTTTTACCATATTTAGTTTGGATAGACACGCTCTGAAGTATTAGTCTGGCTAATGGATCACAAACAAAATGTTAAGGCATTGGCCAAAGTAATCTCTTAACCAACATTTATTTGTACTTTGTGATTTATGTGCTTGGTTTTTCATTAGTAAAATCACTCGTGTCATAATTTAATTTGTTACATTTTCTAATGGTTTTGTTTTTGTGCATTATTAGAGTATTAAGACAATGAATGCATTAGTTTATGAGCCTCAAGGTTTATGTTGCCTTTCAACAACAACAATGCATATTTCTTGTTTATATGTTGTGTCTCTACATGTTGTTCATTAACATTATGGACATCACAGCCATCAAAAGTTGCATCTTAAGATACCAAGTCTGTCAATTATGTTTACCTTAGATTGTGAATCACTTTAGTTTTGAAAACATGCTAGGATTTTCTTTCCGACAAAGTCAATAAAAGAGCTATGACACATTTTTCTTTAACTTATTTTGATATTTTCGATCCTAGTTGTGTTGTTCCTTGTTTCGGTATCAACATTTTGTTGCTTTTATTCATGACTCAGATGCATTTGGATATTTTAATGAAAAGCCAGACAAAGGTTTTCTCAATATTTGAAACTTTTTTCTCAAAAATAAACACATAATTGGCACCAACATTAAATTATTGCAAAGAGATAACGCTCGTGAATACTTGTCTATGTTGTTTCGATCTATTTCTGTTTTACAAGGAATCCTCCATCATTCCTCATGTACTTATACTTATAAAGAAAATAGTATTGTTGAGAGAAAGAATTGATAATGACTTGAAACGGCTCATACCTTGCTCATCACCTCGTTTGGCATGTTCGTCAATCTCTTTATGGCTTGAAACAAATTCCTCTTCTTTGGTTTGGCCGACTTAGCATTACGTTCCCAGGAGTATTGCATGACTGGATGTGAAGTTGATTACTCTATCTTTTTTGTGCTCTTCACCAACCTCTTACCTCTACCGATTGGTCTATGTCGATGACATCATCATCACCATATTTATAAGTTTGGCATTCACCGGATGAAACAACATTTGTATCTCCAATTCCAAAATAAATATTTGGGGTCACTAAAATATTTTTTTGGGGATTGAAGTTTTTGAATCCAAGACTAGTATGGTTATAACTCAAAGAAAATATGCTCTTGATATACTTGAGAAAATTGAATTGCTTGATTTTTAACCAAGTGACAATCTTATGGATCCTAACATAAATTTACTAACATGCTAGGGAAGCCACCAAGTGACCATGATATACATCGACATCTAGTTGGAAAATTTACACTACTACCAAAAGCGCTTTTAACGTTGGATGCGAAATGTGTTTTACCTCGGCTAATAAAGTGAGATAACGAAGGGCGTCATGAAAAGTTGTCACTTAAAACTTCAGTAAATTAAAAAACGAGGGGTAAAGTTATATTCACATGTGTTCGAACTCCAACAACAACAAATTTTAATATTTTTAAAACTATCATATCTTTTATCTCAATTTATCCAAATAACCGATGTGCATGATTATTTATTTATTTTTTAAAAAATTGTTACATTGTTTATCCAGAATATTAAAATTAAAATAAAATTCTTTAGGGATCTAGTTAAAAATTAAATTCCCTTAAGATTTAGACTTTAGATCTTCGAATTATTAAATTTAGGTGAAGATCAAATGTTGGGTGCTAGATTATTCTCTACGGATCTTTCATGCATTCATTTCTTGTGAAAAAAGGGTATATATAATTAATATCGATAATCGAACATATATTTTTGGTACAAATAAAAACTTAATAAAACAAATCTTGAACCCAAGTGATTTTCTACTTTTGCAATCCACCGTAGAGAACTTTTTCAAGCGTCCTTAGACTTCAAGTGCTTCATATGTTTCATTTAGGTTAGATTTTCAATATCGTAAGAGAATTTTTATAATAGATGCCCCTTAGGTTTCACACATATGACTAATGACAGATTCTTGAGCGTTGATAACCATTAAATAAACGACAAATATTTGTTAAGGTTGGTGCATATAGAAAAAAATTAATCTAAACTTTCACCCCAGTCTTGACAAAACACCGAGGTAATAAGCATTTTTTAAAATTACATTATTTTCACATAGTATTAAAAATACATTGTATGCAACAAGATTTAGATGATATTGAGGTCTAAGAGAATTTTTATTTTCTGCACTTGCAATCCATTCAATAGATATGAAATGGACGGTTGTAAATATTTCCTTTCTTTGAGGCGTCTTCTTAATATTAAGGATTAGAAGAAAATGTGTTTAACGAGTTTTTTGTGTGTAGTAAAATGTGATTATTATACCCATCGGCTTAAGGTTAAAAACCGAGGTGATAGTTATTATTATATTTTTTAGTATTACATTGTCTACACAGAATATTAAAATAAATTATGTACAACAAATCTATTAAATGGTTTTTCTGCACTTGCAATCTATCATAATGGTTGATGCTTGAATTATAGAGTTTTTCGTCCAAATTTGATAGTTGATGTTATCATTATCACTACTTTCACTAGCTTATATAATGTGGATGTTTTAAATGCATCCAACTTCTAATATGGTGTTTGGTCAAAAATTGATTTTTGTTTTTTTGCACTAGCAATCTATCAGTAAGAACTTTTACGAATAAATTTTTCAATATTGAAAAGTTTGTTCAAAACCTTCAACAACAACATCAACATCAACATCATTGCTTGAGATGGATTGCAAAAGTTGAAAAATATTTTATTCAAGGTAGAAAATTAATTTTTTTTGTTTTGCAATTCATTCCGAAAAAATGATGCACGCGACACTGGGGCGACTACAAATAAGATAGCATTAGGGTAAAGTTTGTTTAACGTGTGTTTTTACAATAAAATTTGATTATTTTATCCCTCGGTTATCATTGAAATTGAAGGGAAGATAACTTATTTTACACTTGTAAATAAATAAAAACATAAATTGCAGTAGCTTGGATTTGAATCATTTTTGGAATGGTCTATCCCTTTGAATTTTACATTAATCGATGGAACAAGTTGTTTTTATTTTAAAATGAAAAATAAAACATAACATGTCTTGAAATAATACAATTGACTTGAAAGTTTCGTCACGAAAAGTGATATTTATTTTAGTATAAATAACTTCAAAAATTCTATAGGAGCATTTAAAATTTGATAAGTATACTCTTTTAAATTACAATTTTAAATTCATTAAATAATTCATAACATGTAACACGCATTAGGAAAAATAGGAGTAATAGCCACAAACAATGACCACGGAAATTGTGTTGGAGTTGTTTCTTTTCATTTAACTTCTTATTTTCCATACATAGCTCGTGCTTCAAATTGCTAAAAGTTGAAATTCAAACTTGAAGCTGTCCATAATAGTAGAACATGACACATGGACCAAAAAATTGAAGCAATCATACACATTTTCCACTGTCTTTAATCAAATATGATTTCATGATTGCTATCTTCATCTTATCCTTTCTATTTTCTTCTTTGTTTCCATTACCGCCCACACAAATTTGGTTTGAACATTGAAACACAGCAATGGAGAGCTGTCCTATATGATCTTAAAGTTTATGTTTGACTTTTTCTAGTGTTTCTATAAAGCGTATCATTGTCGTTACATGCTCAATTATGTCCAAAAGTTTATTAAACATTTCTATTTCATTTTTTGTTGACATTATTTGTTTGTAGGCTTGTTTAACATGAACCATAGTTTCCGCGGCAGTGCTAAAAATGTTTTGGCACACTGATATTTTTATTATTATTATTTTTATATTAAAAAATAAATTGTGATTAATTTATTCAGTAGTTAATATCGCGACATTATTTTGACTTGTTGGAACAGAAGATGAAAGAAAGTATATTTGTGATGAAGAAGAAGAAGAAGTTTAAGAGGAGAAGAGAATAATATGTGATACTGACAGAATGAAAAGTGTATATTGTAAATGATTGAAAAAGTATGTCTTGCTTAGAAGGAAATGCTCCTTATATAGACACATTTCCTGGGCCCAGTAGTGTAAACTAAACTAAAGCCCAATATCTAAAGTCCAACTCATTCGAAACTACGTACTAAAGGGCAACATATCGAAGCCTGTTCGATCACTTATTCGAATACTATCTTATTCGAAACAGTCAAGCTATTTCGATCACTATCTAACATTTCGATCACTACCTAACATGAATTATACACATATTCTAACACACCCCCTTAATTCATGTTCTCGAGACTTCTCATCCCGATGCTCCTTCTCTTGAACTGTTTTCTTCGAGGTTTAGTGAATATGTCACTAGTTGAACTTTCTTGCTTGCTTTATTTCGATCTTTCCTTTGTTCACTTGATCTCTCGAAAATGATACCTCCTTTCAATGTGTTTGCTCGACCATGACACATGGATGATTAGCCAAGTTAATTGCGATTTGTTGTCAACAAATAACTTTATATTCTTTGGCTTCATTATCTTGAGTTCTTCAAGTAACATTTCGATCCATGTTGCTTGACATGCGCATATGATGCGACTACATATTCGCTTCACATGATGACAAAGCCACAATGCTTTGTTTCTTGAGCTCCGGAGATGGAGCACCTTCGATTATGAAGATGTAGCTGCGGTGCTTTTCTTTTCATCTTGATCTCCAGAAGTCCGAATCGGTATATCCATGAACTTCAATGCTTGTGTTGCTCTTGACTTCTTTGGCGGTAACACCCCATGATTGATGGTTCCTTTTATGTATCTCAACACCCTTTATCGCATTGAGATGACACTCTTGAGGTTTCTCCATAAATGCTCAACAACCCCACACTTTGGCAAATATCAGGCCTTGTATTGCAAAGATATCTCAAGGATCCAATGATCTGTTTGTACAACGTCGAATTTACAAACTTATCATTTGATTCTTTCTTCAGCTTTGCTCCTGTCTCTAGTGGAGTGACAGCTTCTTTATTGCTCATGTTGAACCTTTTCGAATATCTTGAGCATACTTGGTTTGATGTAAGAATACTCCTTCTTCAAGATTTTGAATTCCATTCCTAGAAAATATGAGAGATTACCTAGATCGACATTTCAAATTCTTGCATTAGCCGACTTGACTTTTGCTATCTCGACTTCTTCATCTCCGAATCGAGAAGTCATCTACATAGGCATAAAATGATTCGACTGACACCGTCGACATCTTTCACATACACTCCATGTTCAGAGACACACTTTGTGAACCCTGCTTCGATTAGGAAACTATCTATTCTTTTATTCCAAGCTCGAGGAGCTTGCTTCAAACCATAGAGAGCCTTCTGTAATCTATATACCTTGACTGCCCTTTGACGTCGAATCCTGGTGGTTGAGTGACATAGACTTCTTCCTCTAATGGTCCATTCAGGAATGCTGACTTTACATCCAGCTGATGCATCTTCCATCCCCTGTATGCTGCTGTCGAAACAACTATTCGAATTGTTTCCAGTCTAGCAACCGGTGCGTATACCTCATCGAAGTCTATCCCTGGCTTCTGTAGAAAGCCTCTAGCCACCAGCCTTGCTTTGTACTTAGCAATTTCTCCATTTGGCCTTCGTTTCACCTTGTATATCCACTTTACATCAATTGGCTTCTTATTCGTTCTTTCGACAAGCTCCCAAGTCTTGTTCTTTTCAATGGCTTTGAGTTCTTCTTTCATGGCTTCGCACCAATTCGAATTACCCATTGCTTCATTTAAATCGATTGGTTCTGCTTCAGCCATCATCATGGCTTCTTCAACTAGATCACCATCATCATCAATCACTTGATCTGAGAATCTTTCATACCCAGCTAGCCTAGTTGATTCAGTTCTTGTTCTTGTCGACCTTCTTTCACTTTGCTCAGGTGGTTCTTCATTTCGACTAGTTGAAGTGTTACTTTGTTCACTTCGACTATTCGAGGACTCATCTAGTGGATCTTCTTCGAACACAGTTATAATAGTGTCTGATTCCTGTGTTGAACTTCGACTCCAATCCCAACCTTTGCTTTCGTCGATTCGAACATCTCTCGATTATTAGTTTATCTTCGATTGGTGAATACGACTTGCGGTTGAATGATAACCTATAAGAACCATAGCTTCACTTCGATCATCCAGTTTTCTTCTCAATTGTTCAGGTACATGTCTGAAACACATTGATCCAAAAACTCTGAAGTGACTTACACTTGGCTTTGATCCAGTCCAAGCCTCATGAGGTGTTTTTCCAACTATCCTTTCGTTGGACACTGCTCGAATGTATATCAGTCGCTTCACCGAATCTTTTAGGCATTTCTTTAGCTTTCAACATACTTCTTGTCATGTTCAGTATACTTCTGTTTTTCCTCTCAGCTATGCCATTGTGTTGAGGTGTATAGGGTGCAATAACTTCATGCTCTATACCTTCCCCATTACAGAATTTGGCAAATTGGTGTATTCACCACCACCGTGTTCTCGACTTCTTCAATTTGCAGCCACTTTGCTTTTCGTGCAATTTGAACTTCTTGAACGTGTGAATACTTCACTTTTCTTTTCAATGATGTAAACCCATATATGTCGGTGAATTCATCAATGAACGAAGAAAGTACTGTTGCCTCCATTTGATTTTACTTCAAATGGTCCACACATCGAGTGAACTAGCTCCACTTGCGTTTGATTTCATGGGCAAGTCATGTTTGAATGCCTTCCTTGCTCGCTTAGCTTTACAAAGATTCCTCACAT
Organism: Vicia sativa; assembly: GCA_021764765.1. Lineage (NCBI taxonomy): Eukaryota > Viridiplantae > Streptophyta > Magnoliopsida > Fabales > Fabaceae > Vicia > Vicia sativa. Next base: position 153,908,363 of record CM038792.1, read on the forward strand.
ACTTGCTTTGGTTCCTTCACATAAGGCAAACCAACCACCATCTTCTTCGATTGAGCATGCATAAACTTCAAGTTTAGATGTCCATACCTGTGGTGCCATAGCCAATTTTGTCTTCTTCATCATCGTAGCAAGACATTTGTGATCTGATGTGTTGAGTTCTACTTTGAACGTCTTGTTTTCTGCCAATGGCGCTTTCATGATCAGCCTCCCATCAGCCCTATAGACTTTCATCTCATTCCTTTCGAGTTTCATCCTGAATCCTTTTGCAAGCAATTGACCTACACTTATCAAGTTACTTGTCATAGAGGGTACATACAATACCTCAGTGATAGTAGCTTTTCCACCATCCTTTCTGGCAATCGAAATATCTCCTTTACCAGCAGAATCGATGTGTCTTCCATCAGCAAACTTTATCACCCTTTTTACTGACTCATCAAGTTTGCTGAACCAATTCTTGTTGCCAGTCATATGATTGCTGCATCCTGAATCCAGATACCACATGTTGGTTTTCTCTGAATTCGATTGAGAATTAACCATCATCAGCACATCATCGAATCAACTGCGTGCATATTGAGCTTCATCACTTTCTTTCGCCTTTCTACTTTCTTCCTTGACGGTCTCGGCGAAGTGACCAAAATCTTGACAATTGTAGCATTGCTTATCTTTCTTGTCAACTTTCTTCCCAGAATACTTGTTGCCCATACCTTTTCTCGAATCAGCATTCTTGCTTGACTTCTCATCACCTGCAAGATGCTTTCGAAACTTCGATTTTTCAGCTTTCTTGCTGAATCTTGATTGCAATGCTTGTTCAGCTACCTCTCTCTCGAGTTTCTTTGCTTGCCTCATCTCATGAGCCTCTAATGAAGCTTGAAGTTCTTCTAACTTCATCTCGAAAGAGTCTTTGCTTCTTCAATTGTTACAACAATATAGTCAAAATCTGTTAAGGATCTCAATACCTTTTCTATTTTCTGCAGTCTATGATGGTTTCGCCACATGCTTTCATTTGATTCGTCAATGTCACAATCTTTGAGAAGTATGCGAAATTGATTCATCATCCTTCATGTGCATCAATTCGTATTGCTTTCTCGCTCGCAACTTCACCTTCTTCAATTTTTCTCCTCCGCCATACAAGTTCTTTAACTTGTCCCATGCTTCTTTTTCGATTCTTCTTCAATTATCTTCTCAAAGACATCGAATCTACCGATGAATTAAGAACAAAGCTTTGCGTCTTTCTTCCTCTCGATCTTTATGCGCACTTTCTGGCTTCCGTCGCATTTGCTTCTCGATACACCTTCATTCAAGATTTCAACAACATCTTGAAATCGAAAATAACCTTCATTTGTGCAACCCATCGTGGTAGTTTTCTCCTTTGAAACGGTAGATTTTTGGAATTGTCGACGTTGTTGTTCCGTTTGCCATTTGATTCTCCTTGAATCGCAACCGAGCTCCTTGATACCAATTTGTTGGAAGAAGATGAAAGAAAGTATATTTGTGATGAAGAAGAAGAAGAAGTTTAAGAGGAGAAGAGAATAATATGTGATACTGATAGAATGAAAAGTGTATATTGTAAATGATTGAAAAAGTATGTCTTGCTTAGAAGGAAATGCTCCTTATATAGACACATTTCCTGGGCCCAGTAGTGTAAACTAAACTAAAGCCCAATATCTAAAGTCCAACTCATTCGAAACTACGTACTAAAGTAATATATCGAATGTAAATGTCGATCACTACCTTATTCGAATACTATCTTATTCGAAACAGTCAAGCTATTTCGATCACTATCTAACATTTCGATCACTACCTAACATGAATTATACACATATTCTAACATGACTAAAATAGAAAAAGTCGGAACGAGTTCACGACGCATCATAGCCGCTTTTTAAAATCATGATATCGACTCTTATTATTTTTTATAAATTTTTTGATAATAAAGATAGAAAATAAAAATATTTTATCAAAATTAACAAGACATCTATTGAAAATATATTATTTTCTATTAACAAAACTTTGATCTTGCTTTTGTGGTCTTATTTCTATACATTATTTTCTTTTATCTTTGGTCTTTAATATTCCACAACAATTATCATTGTTATTTATACTCTGTACGTGGTTGAAATTTGAGTTAAACACCTATTCTTTTCAAAAATTTCTTTTATTCGAATAGACATAAGGTTGAAATTGGAGTTGGAGACAACTTAAAATACGGAATAAATGTTCCAATTAGAAGGGTGGAGACAGTAAGCATGAAACACATGAATTAACTATACTCACATTGATTTGGAATGTTCTTTTCTAGAAACTATTGAGGAATGCATCATACATGACACTCGAGTTGGTCACTATACACAATTATACAGATTGACTAAAACCAATTTTGGTGTTGATAAAATTGACAATTAGAACATAAAAAGCAGTAAGTCGTGCCACATATCAATCAATACGTAATTGTAATTAAAGAGACTTGTGACCTTAAAGGTGCATGCAGTTTCGATAATTTCTTTTTTTCCTTTCTTAAGGACTAAGGACCTGAACTCCATGACCAGGGGTAGCTTGAGGAACTAAGTGATGAGTGTCTTATCTTTGGCTTTAATAATTCCATCACGTCGTGATAAATAAACTATTTAATATAAGTGAATAAGAGGAAATGCTAGTTTATCACATTTAGGTACACTTGTTCTATTGTATTTTTGCGACTAAAATTCTAATAATTAAATTTTATTTTTAAAATAAATGAAATGACATGATTCAAATTCGCACATCTGCAACTACGTAGATATAAAACAACCAATAAAACTGAGTTAACGATATTATTAAAAAGATTAAAAAATTTACTTGATTTGAGATAGAATTTAAATTATTTTTATATAAAATGACACTCATCACTTTATCAATTGTAAAAATTATTATGATTAATTTGAATAAAAATAAACACATATTGTTATAAGAATATGAGAGTAATGGGAGGGGCTATAATATGCACGAACAGAACCGGTACAAAGGAAGATTCTTCTTGAATTTGGGGAAGATGGATGTGTAGAGATAATAGTACATGTCTATTTTTCTATCTTTTGAGTAAAGGTGTAATCGATTTGATTTGGACTGTTTTTTATTCAAAAAAGATTTAAATCGATGATATCTCAATCGATTTGATTTGGTTCGATTTTTAATATTTTTTAAAAATGGAATCGAACCAAACTAATCAGTTTGGTTTGGCTCGATTGGTCGATATACAATATTTTTTTAAACATTATAATCGTCAGTGCATTCTTCACTATCATATTTTTCGATGTATTTCATAATTTTAATTTCTTTAAAATACATTTCATATAATTTATTTCATGCTCTATTTTTTCAAACAAATTACAATTTGCTCTTAAATCATATGAAATATTGACATGATTTCCATTGCATCATGAAATAAGTTCATTATCAAATGTAAAATTGGCACTTGGCATCATAAGGTTTGGTAGAGATTGAAAAACTTAACAAATAAAACACCACAAAACACACATCAATTAACATGTTTCACACCTCAAACACACATCAAAACTATTTTGTAACAAGACTAGAGATAATTTTTTTGAAGAAGAAACATAAAAGATAAGCAAAAAGGAAAATTAATAATGAGAACAAGAACACAAAGAAGACGGTCATAACACATTAGAATGACATTAGAGAAAGCAACAATTGTGAAAGACAACAAGAGCGTAGAGTGGAAGCAAGTTTTTGTGACTTATAGTTTCTACTTTCTATGTTTTCGAGTTTGATTATATATGCATGTTTTGCTGAAAGGAAGGAAGTTCAAAAAAGGATAGAGAATGGTTGGACCTATATAAAATTTGGACTTATGATAAGTGGAATAAAATAGTTAGAGCATAATTATATTCATTGATTTGGTTCATCTGTTTGGCGATTCTTAAAATCTAAAATAGAGAATCAAACCAAATAATATATACTTTATACATGGAGGAGTTAATTCCTTAAAATCTTCGCAATAGAGAGTTTAACTACAAAATTTTATAAATGAATTTGGCAAAACAGTAGATGATTATAATATAGTGGATTTTTTGTGTCCGGGAAATCTTACTTTCTTTATTAGAGAGTAATTATTAAGATATCAATTTTACTCAAATATTTTTCAATTCTCTTAGTGAGATGATTTCTCCACTTTGTGAATTTTTGTTTTCAAATAACCAAGTTAAAAAAAAAAACTCAAATAACAAACATTCTAAGTTATTTACCAAAGTAACCGTGTATCAAACAGAACAAAAATTTCAATGCAAAAGGAGGCATCAGGCTCTATGGGGCATGCAACCAAATTTATACACTAGCACCATTACATATAGCACATGCACCACCCTATTGACAAGGGATGTGACGCATGCTTTCACTGCATAAGAGGAGGTGTCATTCCCTATGGCACCTTTGTCGTAGTATTCTTTTTATAAATATATCATTTACTCTCTAACCTTTTCCACCATTCATTCCTTCTTCAAGATTTTCCAAATACACAAGGTTCATGAAATTTCAGCTTTTCGACTTTGTCTGCACCAAGTAAATTTTGTTTCCCTAATTCGACCAGACCCCTTTTACTGACAATTCCCAATCTTATGTGCCAAATTTCTATCTTCGACAAAGATTTTATGGATGCAACATTATTTGAACCACTTACAACTTTAACCTCAAGGGTATACAAGCCTTGTTTATTCACGTCTCTCAAGACTTTCTTCGACCCCTTCATGACTCTTATGATATTTTTCTCTCCTTGGAAAATATATCCCTTCTTGTCGAATTCACCAAGAAAAACCAAATTTCTCTTCAAATCAGGTACATACCTAACTTAAGTCAGTAACTTTATAGATAAATCATAAAGCTTTAATCTCACAGATCCGACACCTTCAATCTTGCATGCTTTGTTGTTTCCTAGCAATACAAATCCACCATCTTGTTTAGATAATTCTTCGAATAAGTCTTTCTTTGGATTCATGTTCCAAGTGCACCCAAAATCCATAATCCACTCCTTACTTGAGTCACTGCTTGGATCCACAAGATCATTAAATGAGTCAAAATCATGAAAAAAAATTGTGTTTCCATTATCCTTAGCTCCACGATATTTTAGGCGTTCAGGACACACTTTTCTTGTATGACCCTTGTTACAATGATAGCATCTAATATCATATGATTCACCATTATAAGACTTCGATTGACTTTTACCCTTCTTCTTGTCGAACTTACCATCTTTTTGCATGAATTTTCCTTTACTGCCAAACCTTCACCAACCATCGAAGGTTTATGCTCCTTTCATTCGTTCAAGTCCTTCAAATACAAGACTGATTCAACTTCTTCAAAGGTAATGGACTCCCTTCCATATAAGAGAGTTTCTTTGAAGTGAGCAGGTGTTCTAGGAAAAGCGCACAACAACAACGTCGCTTGATCTTCATCATCGATCTTCACATCAATATTTTCAACATCAACAATCACCTTGATAAACATATCCAACTGCTAAGCCAAAACTTTGTCTTCAATCATCTTGAATTAATACAAAGATTTCTTCAGATAAAGTCGATTTACCAATAATTTGGTCATGTACAAACCTCCAAGTTTCACCCATAACCCTGATTTCGTCGTCTCATTTGATACATGTAAAGAACCTTATCACCAAGTGTAATATGGTGGGAGAATTGACTTAGTTGTTTTGCGTTTTATCATAAATGTTGCGGTTAGCAAGCGTCGCCACCGAGTTTTCTTTTATCCAATAAGGAAAGGTGAAAAGAACAGGAAACACCTTTGATAGATTTTGAGTTTGGAGGGTAAATTATGAAAAGGGAAGGTATTAGCACCCTTTCAGTCCGTAGTTATCTACGGGTTCTTAATTGCTTAGCTCACTTTTGTAAACTTGCTTTTGTGTATGTGTGATTTGTTTGAAAAATATTCTGACTTTAACTTTGTAATGATTTTTGTATCAGTCCTCAAGAATGTATACGAAGTGTTTAGAAAATATTCGTTTGAAAATGTGAAGTGTAAGATCTATAGTGTTTTAAAATATTGTTGCGAGCAAGCAATTAAGAGTTTACCCACTCAAAGGTCGTTTGTTATTCTTTACCTTCTCCATTAGGGATAGTATTATCCATACCATTAATTGGTCGGTAGCCCGATCCATTGGATGTGAAGGGACAGGTGTAGGGTCATCGTATGGTCATTGAAGGAAACATGTAAGGATACCTTAGCAATTGTATCGAAGGGACTATCATAATTTATTTGTAGGCAACAATCGAGGGACAAGATCATGTATTCGTAGGCAACATCGAGGGACTATGATCTTTATGATGATTTTAACCAAGGGTCTTTTGCTAAGATATCCCTACGTTTGAGGGACATGACCATTATTTCTCAGATTGATTTTATTCTTGCCATACAATCCTATTAGCATACATTTAACAGTTAATATCTATACCGGAAAATAAAGTGCAGGAATTTAAATCTAAGCTATTACATGTCATAAGCAGTTACATAATTAGAAAAATGCGAGAAAGTAAATCTATGCTATTACAAAAATATAACTATGTGACTTATACATCGTTTTCTAGAATTTAAAATGCAAAAGCATAAATAAATAAATTTAAATAAATATTCTAACTAATGCAAAAATACTGTAACACCCTAAGTACTAAAAAAACATGTTTTTTTTTTTTTTTTTAATGATTTTTATGATTTATTTAGTAAGAAAAGAAATAAAATTAATTAATTACAAGTTAATTATGAAAATAATTTTAAACTTAATAAAAAATAAAAATATTTATGTGTAAAAAATTAAATAAATATTTAATTAACCTAAATCTAAAAATAAAATATTTTTTATTATTTTTGAAAATAGTTAAAAGAAATTTGAAAAGAAATTAAAAGAAATAGAAAATAAGAAGAAAATAAGTGTTAAAAAAAGGAATGGGGTTTGGAGGTGTTGAACTTAGGTTAATGGCACCAAATGCTTGTCACCAAGCCACATGCTTGTGGTGTTATATGAATAAGCGTGTAAATATATATGGGAAACCTACAAAATCCTGAAAATATGAAGAAAAAAATGCAAAAGGCCTGGCTCGAACCCATGACCTGAGAGACCAAACCTTTATCGTGCGGATGTCTTGCCACTGGGGTGGTTGTTTCATCCGTTAATATAACGCGTTCATAAAATATATTATAAATCTATTTCAAAAAATCAAACTTAAAACAAAACGCGCGTTGGTGGGGTCCCTATTGTTCGCGTTAAAAGGTGACGCGCCATGAGGATGCGAACGTGAGTTCGGATCTTCTGGTACGCAACGATTTAAATCTTTTGATTTGTTTATAAAGATACCGCGAGCATCAAGCTTTATTATTTTCAACACAAGAAAGATGATTTAATGATTATGAAAAAGGGGAAAGCTGAAATACCCTCAATTGATATTGGTATGCGTAACGACTAGCGCAAACTAGACATAACGCATTGGGGAGATTCTGAGTAAGGGGGATTGGTATATAAAGGGAATAGATGGAGCACCCTAAATATATGTAGTTATCTACAGCTTTATATATGAATATGTTTGATATGTTGTGTGTTTTTTAATTGCTATTTCTATGATTGGGAAAGTTTCTCCTTTGGGATTTTAAGAAAATGAGATTATGTGGGATTCTAGGTTTTGTTATTATTGTGCTCGCAAAGATCCGTGGATCTTCTCGCATACATATCCCCTAGTGGGAATCGAGCATTTGTAGCTCGGATCTCTGTGGTTCTATGGTTTGTTTGGTCCGAGGGAGATAGAAATTTGCTCGGCAAGGATGAGACCTTGTGCCTCGTATTCTCAAAAGGATGTTGAGAAAGTCGAGCAATCGTAGTTCCACTTATGCTAGTGGAAAGCAACGGGATGTTAGTAAGAGATGGACAAATGTCATCTTAATGAAAAATGTATCTAATCTATTTCATCACATACATTTTGAAAAGTTTGTTTGATTAAAATCTTTCGTCGTAAGTATTAGGTGTTTTGCTTGAGTGTACAAGCGTTACCACTTACATGTTTAAGAAAGATGTTTTGAAAAAGATGATTGAATCTTTAACTGTAAGCATTGGGTGTTTTGCTTGAGTGTACAAGCGTTACTTCTCGTTAAGAGATGTTTTTGTTTGAAAATAGTTTGAAAAGTTTGAAAAGTTTTTTTTGACTGTATGTGATGTAACAGATGAGATACTTCTTCCATAGAGATGATAGATGTCTAAATCTCAAGGAGAAATTGATTGGATTAAAGGGATGCTTTTAAGAAGCGCATGGGTCCTTGTATTGTTAGCCCAAGAGGAGGCATTAGGGTCATCGAGGTCATCGAGGTCCTTGTATGAAGCTCAAGAGGAAGCTATAGGGTATGGCTGGTTTTGGCTTGAAAGGGATTTCACCGAGAAAACATCCTTTACTGAATAAGAGCAATTTCACCGGGAAATTTTACTCATTGGGGAATTTGAAAGTGATTTCACCGGGAAACCATCCTTTCAGGGTTCTATCTTAGCGCGGGTGATTCTTTGTATTGGAAGCCCAATAGGAGGCTGTTAAGAGATTTCCTGTCTCTTTCATTGTATGATGCCCAAGAGAAGGCTAAACTCAATGAGGAGTTCTTTTGAACGAAGCCCAAGAGGAGGCTGACTCAACAGGGGAGTGTTTGTCTTATATGAAGCCTAAGCGGAGGCTAACTCTGTGGGAGAGTTTCTTTGTACAAAGCCCAAGAGAAGGCTGACCCATGCTGGGGATAAGTTATCTTGTATGAAGCCCAAGCGGAGGCTAAACTCAACTGGTGATGATTGTCTTGTATGAAGCCCAAGTGAGGCTATAATTGGGAATGAAGGAAATGTAAACAATGCATGATGTTTATTTTTATGAAATATAAACAAGTGCGTGAAACAAAAAGCGTAACTTGAATACAAGAAATGAATGTGTACACGAACGAGTTTTTATGTATGAGAAAGATGGATGTACATAGGAGGTTGGGACTTACACCATAGGGAGGCCCATTGATTTGAAAGCGTTTCACAGGAATAATGCTCCTTTCAATACCAATGGTATTCATGTAAAATGTAGATGAAACAAATGATTGATCAAAGTTTATCAGAAAAGGTATTTTCAAAGATGAGTATCAGTATTATGTAGATAAAAGTTTTGAAAAAAAGTATCCGTGTTATGTACAGATAAAAAGTTTGTTTAAAAAATGTTTGACAAAAGTTTGATATGTACAAGGAAATATTATGTACATAAAAGAATGTTATGGGACTTACACCATGATGGAGGCCCATTGGTTAAAAAGAAGTTTTGCTCAGAAGAATTCTTCCTTTAGAACCAATGGATTCGGCGTATAGACAAACGAATGAAAAACAAATGAAAGAAATTTGTTTATGTTTGAATATTGACAAAGATGTTTTGAATATGTACAAATAAAGCTAAGTATGTACATAAAGGGTTGGGACTTACACCATAAGGGAGGCCCATTGATTTGAAAGCAGTTTCACAGGGAATAATGCTCCTTTCAATACCAATGGTGTTTAGTGTAAAGAACAAACGGAAGAAAGTTTGTCTGTATTATGTACAGATGAAAAATTGTACATAAAGAAATGAATATGTATAAAGAAATATATACATAAAAAGAATGTTTTGGGACTTACACCGTGAGGGAGGCCCATGATCGATCGAGAAATTCGAGAAGAAACGAATTCAGTTTTATCGTTTTGAATTGGATCGATTATGGTAAAAGATGCAAGTTTTGATGAAAAAAGTTTTGAAGAATGATTTGAAAATGTTTTGAAATGTTTTGAAGTGTGAAGCTTATTCATGAGAAGTTTTGAAAAAAAATCGGAAGTCGAAAACTTGAAAAATTCACCTTTTAAGGAGGTTTGAAAAGTGTTCAGAACGTCGTTTTCGGCTCGATTAAAATTAATCAGATGAAATTTTTTTCTGAAAAATTTTGACACTATCCTAAAATAGACATATTAATTGACAAGTGTACAAAAAATCACCTTAAAATAAGGAGTTTTGATTGGTTAAAAAAATTGTTGAAGTTTTATGAAAAAACATGAAAAATTGACAAGTTTGTAAAAAGAATGGTCTTGAGAGGATTGAACCCATGACCCATTGGGCACGCCGTGAGAACCTTAAGAGCAAGCAACCAACCAACTGAGCCAAACGCTGAGTGTGTTAGTGGAAAATGACACGTTGATATCATGTTGGATTATTCAAAATTTGAAATGAAGAACAATGAAGAACACGCGCGAATTTCTGGGTTTGTGTTTGATCTTCAGATTACCAATTTCAACCTAAAATCTTCGTTTCTTAATGAAATCCAATGATGTAAACATCAAAGTTGGTCGATTTTTCACCACGAACATGATTATGGTTGTTAATTTCATTTATTTTAAGCCCAGAACAATTTTGATTCAAGAACACTTATGAACCCTAATCAAAAACTTAAATTAAATGATGTGTAGTTGATGATTGTTTGATTTTATTGAGGGCTATTGTTCGTTATGAGTGCGAAACAAACGGCCGTGAGTTTTTTCAAATGGTGCAAGGAGTTATGAGAATCGATTCGTGTTCTAACACGGAAAAGTGAAGATCGAAATCGATGCAAACGTGTTTCCAGCTATTTCTTGATTGTGTGAGCTCCAACGGCATGTATGGATGGTGTAGGGATAGCTTGCTTCGAAATGCCCGAACTTTCCAACCAAGTCCACCTGCAGGATGAAAATGAAACTTGATCTTTGGGTTAGAGTTATTAGTGGTTCTTGTTTTGGATCATGTCCATGAGGTATAGGAAGATGTATGGATGATTACAACATCAATTGATCCAACCAAACTTGATTCGAATCTTATGGCTTTTGAAGAGTTTGAAAATGAAAATGAAATTCGTTTTCAGTTTTGTTCATGTTGATTTTAAGCTTGTAACATGTTTGTTAATGATTCGAAACACATTAGACACCAAATTTCATCATGATTTTACTTGAATTTCAAAATGCAAGCTTGGCAATTTTGCTCTATGTTACTTGATTTTCAAGAAAAGAATGAAAAGCATGTATTTGTGGAATTTTTTGGTGTCTATTGAACTTGAAATGATGAGCTATTTATAGGCAAACAAGCTCTGCAAAATTAGGCAAGAGTACATGGCTTTTGGTAACTCAAAGATAACTTAGAGGGCAAGATTGGTTTTTTACCAAAAAAGGAAACTTCCTTTTTTCACCATGTGCTATATTTATCCAAACTTGATCCAATCCTCTCAATCATTCCTCTAACTGATATTTATCAGTTCATCTATCCACTTGGCAAGGTTAGAAAGCTTCTAGATGAAGAAACACAAAAATGACCTATAATTTGAAGTTGTGAATTTTGAAAATTAAGTTTCATGGAACCTTTGGTTTCAATTTCAAAGACATATCTAGCCTCCATGGATTTTGAAGTTCTTGGACATTTTGGAAAGATTTTTCCATGATCTACAACTTTCATGTTTTGAGTTTCTTCAAATTCCAATTGGAACTAGGTGAAAAAATGGCTTGAAGTTTGGAAAAAATGTAAAATTTCAACACTTAGAAATTTTTCTAAGTTATAGAAATTTTGACTTTTTGTTGACTTTTCCAAATTCTTTGATTTTTTATGATCATGATGGATCATTTGAAGTATTTTGATGATTGAAAAAGTTTTGTTCTGAAAATTTTGACCAAAAGTCAAAGTTTGACTTTTCTGTGCAGATGAAATTTCATCAGATGTTTCTGAAAACGACTGATGAATTCTGTGAACTTCTGTGATGATTTGAATCCGAAATTAGGTCAAGAGGTTATATCTAAGATATGATGACCAATCTCTATCCAAAAAGTCATCCACTACTCAAAAGTCGAGAATTCTCACACCGATCAAACCCTAATTGGTCGATCCTTGATTGATCGTGAGAGAATTTGATATCGATGATCAAGGTTGATGATTTGATCAAGATAGATCAAATGAGATGGAAAATCTCAAACCCTAATTGGTTGGCTCTTGAATCGATGAAAATCGATGAAACCCTAATTTTGACACGTGAATGCTATACCCGATTAATTTGTTTGAATGGTTGTGCAACAATGCAAATGTATGGTGGTATATTAGGTCAAAATTTGGGGTATGACAGATGCCCCTATTTAAGTTTCTTTAACCTGAGGGATGAAGATGAATATCTTCGTTTTGATAGGTGTAAAGAGACTTAAATATCAGAATACGCAAAATTTGGACCTAAGATACCAAAAGATGCGGATGATGCAAAATGATTAAAAAGTTTTACCCAAAGGATGTCAAAGAAATGACATGATGGGGAAAAATTTATGAGGATGACTCGATCTGTTTTGAGAAAAGAGAATCCTATCGTTGGGAAACAAACAATATGTTTATTTGGGAAAGAATGATTCAGAGAATGTGAATATCTTTTTGGGAAACAAAAGATTACCTTCATCGACTTTGTGACAATGTTTAAGGTAAGTGGAAATGATATTACCAATTATCACCTTGTGATATAGTATGGTAATGGGTTTTGAAGATGTTACCAATTATCGGTAGTGATAACTATAATAAGGTAAATCTTTGAAGTAGGTTTGTACTCACTTTGTGAATAACGATGTTCTATCCAGAATGAGCGAGAGAAAGAAGTTAATCGGACATTGTTCCAAATGAGGAATGATCTCACTGGGAATGTGGTGAAGAGAAGAAAATGCATTTCTCTGTTTGGGGATACTCTGCCGGGGATAAAAAAGAAATGTATCTTTTCTATTTGGCGAGACGCTACTGGGGATAAACTTGTACTTACATGAGTAAGTGTGATTCATACCAGTGATATGGAAGCAAACATTCCGAGGAATGCAAAAAATGCATGAATGATGCTATTATGTATGAATGTCATGAATGTTATATGTATGCTAACACTACTTTGACAAAGACACTAAAGAGATATTTGGGGAAGAGGACCACGTCACAGTTCGAACAAATATTTAGTGAAGATTACAGCACTGGTGCAAACGTTCACTGATGAAGATTTCGAGTTGCATGCTTTAAACTTTCAGAGAAAGGCATTTCATTGACAACTTGATTGGGGATTCTTTTTGGATAAGAATACCGTCCTTTGAAGATTTCCGTTGAGGAGAAAATTACTGTAGCAGTTAGCGACTCCACTGGGGATCGAAACACTATTGGAGAAACGGTTGAAGTTATTTCCGTGTTCATAGTTTCAAAGGAGAATTTTGCTTTTGTTCCAAAATTTTAAAGTAAAAATTCATTTAAAACATTTTGGTTTCAAAAAGTGATGTTCACAATAAAAGCGTTATTTTGCAAAACAGAATAAAGTAGGAATTGCAAACAAAAGGCACAAGGCTCAAATTTATTGAATAGAATGGTAATCAACCAAAGGCGTGATTCCATGAACTATTTACAAAAGTTGGAAATGATAATTTATTGGGAAAAGGCTACATTGAAAGCAAATAACCACTACTATCCCTAACAACTTTGAATTCCAACTGTGCTTGTTGCTTGAAGAGTTGATTGAAGATCCGTTGATGGAAAATTCTTCATGTGGACAAAATACGATCGACCGCACTTTGTCATTTTTGTATCCTTGTTTTGCCTAGATCGCCTTTTCGGTTTTCGATCTATCGGGATAATTTCATTTATTGTCTCTAATTTTGCTGGATCCTTTTCGTGTTTTCAATCCACCGAGACGCTCATTTTGCCTAAGTTTCTTTTCGACTTACCTTCTTTCGTTTTTTTAGACAAAGTATTTTTGACTGTCGGCATTCACGGATGGAAGTTCATCGTCCATGGTTGTGAGAGTCATAACACCGCCAGAGAAGCTTCTTTTGACGATGTATGGGCCTTCGTAATTAGGAGTCCATTTGCCCTAGAATCTGTTTGAAAAGAGAATCTTTTTAAGCATGAGGTCGCCTTCTCGAATTCACGAGTCGGACCTTTTGTCGAAAGCTTTTTCATTCTTCTTTGATAGAGTTGTCCGTGACACGAGCGGTCAGCTTTTCTTCAATTAAGTTCGGTTGGTCGTATCGCTTTGACACCATTCACCTCGGATAGCTTAGTTTCCATGAGAACTCTTATTGATGGGATCTCAACTTCTACGGGAGCACCGCTTCCATGCCGTATACTAGAGAAAAGGAGTTGCCTGTTGAAGTGCGTCGAGGTACGATACCCATGCGAGCAAATGGGCATTTCGTGCCGGTCTTTGTAGGTGATGACCATTTTACGGACGATCTTCTTGATGTTTTTGTTCGCTTCAACGGCCTGTTCATCTTTGGCGGTAAGGAGCGAGTTATGATGCTCGATCTTGAATTCCTCACAGCTTCATCATTTTGTTGTTCAAGTTAGATCCATTGTCGAATGATCTTGCTTGGAACTCCATATCGGCAAATGAGGTTGTTCTTGATGAACCTCACAACCACTTGTCTTGTGACGTTGGCATAAGATGCTGCTTCGACCCATTTGGTGAAGTAATCAATAGCCACCAGAATGAAGCGATGTCCGTTGGACGCTTTTGGTTCAATCATTCCAATCATGTCAATGCCCCACATGGAGAACGGCCACGGAGAGGAGAGAACGTTGAGTAGAGTCGGAGGCACATGGATCTTATCTGCGAGATCCGGCACTTGTGACATCTTTTGACGTGTTTGCAGCAATCAGATTCCATCATTATCCAATAGTATCCTGCTCTTAAGATCTTTCTGGACATTGCATGCCCATTCGAATGGGTTCCAAAGGATCCTTCATGCACTTCATGGATGATTGTATCCGCTTCTTGTCTGTCGACGCATCTGAGCAGAACCATGTCGAAGTTTCTTTTGTATAGCACATCCTCGTTCAAGAAGAAATTCCTAGAAAGCCTCCTCAGAGTTTTCTTATCCTTGTACGATGCCCCAAGTGGGTACTCTCGTGTTTGAAGGAAACGTTTGATGTCGTGGAACCACGGTTTATCGTCAAAGACTGCTTCTGTTGCAAAGACATATGCAGGTCTTTCAAGGCGTCTGATGCGAATTCTGGGCATATCGTTCCAATCGTTGATTTTAAACATGGAAGAGAGAGTAGCCAAGGCGTCTGCCATTCGATTTTGATCTCGAGGGATATGATGCAATTCTACTTCGTTGAAAAAAGTCAACAACCGTCTTGTATAATCTCTGTAAGGAATCAAACCAAGATGATGAGTTTCATACTTGTCTTTGATTTGATTGATCACAAGGGCTGAATCTCCATATATGTCAAGGATCTTGATCCTCAAGTCGATGGCCTCCTCGATACCCATGATGCATGCTTCATATTCTGCTATGTTGTTGGTGCAATCAAATAGCAACCTGGCGGAAAACGGGATATGAGAACCCTCGGGAGTAATGATGACTGCCCCAATTCCATTGCCAAAACATTTACTGCTCCATCAAGACTAGGCCCCATCGGATTACGGATCGGTCCTTCTCCGTAGCGGTTCGTCACAATCTTTCATCTTCAAGTACATAACATCCTCGTGGGAAGTCATATTTGAGAGATTGGGATTCATTGAGCGGTGATAAGCCAAGTGATCAATGCTTCCTTTAACCGCTCGAGTGCGGTATTGGATGTCATATTCGAGATAGTAGCATTTGCCATCGGCGATTCTCCGGTTAAAGGCTTCTCAAACGTGCTTGATAGGATCCATTTGGATATTAACCAAGTCGTGTGATTGATCATGTATTGGCGGAGACGTTTTGAAGCCCATACCAAAGCGCAGCATGTTTTCTCGAGCATGGAGTAACGAGTTTCACAGTCTGTGAATTTCTTACTCAGGTAGTAGATTGCGTGCTCCTTCTTACCGGTTTCGTCTTGTTGTCCAAGTACGCAGCCCATGGACTCTTCTAGTACGGTAAGGTATATGATCAATGGTCTTCCTTCCACTGGAGGGATCAGTATTGGTGGTTCTGACAGGTATTCTTTGATATTGTCGAATGCTCTTTGGCAATCTTCTGTCCATACTACCTTTTGATCTTTGCGCAGAAGTTTGAAAATCGGCCCACATGTAGCAGTCATTTGAGAGATAAATCTGGAGATATAATTCAATCGTCCAAGAAATCCTCTTACTTGCTTTTCCGTATGTGGTGTAGGCATTTCCTGAATAGCCTTGACTTTGTCAGGGTCAACTTCAATTCCTCTTTGACTGACGATGAAACCTAGGAGTTTTCCTGATCTTACCCCAAAGGTACATTTGTTAGGATTCAGGCAGAGCTGAAACTTTCTTAGTCGTTGAAACAACTTTAAGAGATAGTCTATATGCTCTTCTTCAGTGTCAGACTTTGCTATCATGTCGTCCACGTAGACCTCGATCTCTTTGTGCATCATATCATGAAAGAGAGTAGTCATTGCCCTCTGGTAAGTTGCGCCTGCATTCTTTAATCCAAATGGCATTACCTTGTAGCAAAAAGTGCCCCATGGCGTGATGAAAGAGGTCTTCTCCATGTCTTCGGGAGCCATTCTGATCTGATTATAACCAGAGAAACCATCCATGAAGGAAAAGACGTTGAATTTGGCAGTACTATCCACTAGCATGTCGATATGCGGAAGCGGGAAATCGTCTTTTGGACTAGCTTTGTTCAGATCTCGGTAGTCAACACACATTCTGACCTTTCCATCTTTCTTGGATATAGGTACTATGTTGGCTAGCCATTGAGGATACTCAGAAGTGACAAGGAAACCAACGTCGAGCTGTTTTTGGACTTCCTTTTTAATTTTCTCAGCCATTTCAGGATGAACTCTCCTCAGTTTTTGCTTAACTGGCGGACATTCTGGTTTTAACGGCAAGTGATGCTCTACTATGCTGGTATCCAAACCCGGCATGTCCTGGTAGGACCAAGCAAACACATCAACGTATTCTTTGAGAAGACTTATCGGTTTGCCTTTGACACTGTTGAGTGAAGCTCAATATTTACTTTTTAGTCTTCCTCGGAACCCAAGTTGATTGCTTCTAGAGGTTTTTGTGAGGTGAATGATCCTTTCCTCGTGCTTTAGCGTCTAGAAATTTCATCCGGGATCTCTTCTTCAATTTCTTCTTCAGCGACTTCACAGGGGATTTCAAAGTTGAGAGAGAGCGTAGAGTTATTGCTTTCAATGGGTTTGTCCATTTGTTTAATCTGCATTTTGATTTATGTCCGATTAAAAAAGTTTTTATCATCATTTTTTTTTTGAAAGTTAATGTGAAAGTGTTGCAGATTAATTTTTCATTATGATTTGATTTTTTTTTTTTTACTGTGTTTTTTAGGATTATCATTTCCAGAAAAGGGTAAAAATGAAAATAAACACAGAGAGTGGAAACAAAACAACGCATTTTATTTATGTTTCACAATATGAACAGGGCCCTAAAATACAAACTCATTTGTCTTGGGCAAGACAAAGAGAAATTATTTAAAAGCTAAACCCTATAAAACATCTCTTCGCTTTGGGAGCGAGAGTTCAAAACAAAAGCAAAGATAAACTACTTAGAGCTATGAACATTAGTCCTAACTTCAACAGGTTTCCAATAGTGACGAACTCCTTGGAAGTCGAGATACTGTAATTTTCCACTTGGTTTAACCCTCGAGTAAACTTTGATTCTTGAAGGCTTTGAAGACTCGATGGCCTTTGCCTTTTGTGTCTTAAAGCGATCTTCTTGATTAACAGATCGGGAAGTATGAGAGATAGCCTTTGTACTTCTGTTGATCTTTGTGTTGAATCTGGGATGTTCCTTCCGGTCTTGGAGTGAAGAGACTCGTTGTCGACACTTTCCGCATCGTATCTGAATCATACTCTTGATCTTGATGATCATGTTGATGTAGTGGTAACCGAGGATCGGCTTGGTGAAATCCATAGGCGTGTTGAACAGAGATCTTCATTTGGGACCTCGATCATTGATTAGTTTGAGAAGGCGAGTATTCCTCTTCGATTGACTAGGGTAGTCAAAGTCATCACCCCATCCTGTGGGTTGGATATCTTCAATCCGGATTTTCGAGCTTTCTGGCGCAGAGTATTTCACCATGTAGTCGTATTTGCCACTTGGTTCTCCCAAGGTATCCCAAATTTCAGCAGGGACTGGTGGATTTTCATGTTGCTGCAAGGACATGTCTTTGAATTGATCAGTCGGTGCATTGAAACAAGGGATGATAACGTTTACTTTGGGATTTTCCGAGTTGATATCTGAGACTAAAAGCTCATGCGGAAAATGCCCTATGGTATTTACGTCATGGTCATCTCGGTTTCTGTAGATTTGTAAATCACCAATGTCTAACAAATGTTGGATATCTGCGCTTATGGTGGGACATCCATGGATATTCTTGAGCATATAGCAAGTGCATAATCATGCTTAGTGAAGGTGCTCATTTCTTGTATGCTTCATGAAGATGCACTAAGTTTCCTTTGACTAAGTTTACATCTGTGACAAGGTACCTGTCTGTATTCCTTAGCATTAGATTCACTGAGTGTCCACTATGACTGGGAAGTGGATTGGCTTGCACATTCGGACTTGTGTTTCTGAAGGAAAGAAGATTAGCCTTCACTAATCTTTGTACTTCTGCCTTCAATGCTATGCAATGCTCAAGGTCATGGCCTGGTGCCCCTTGGTGAAAAGGGCAAGATACATCAGCTTTGTGCCACCATGGTAGTTTTTCAGGGACCGGAGGTGGTAACCTTGTCTGTATTAGATTCCTTTCTATCGCAGGTAAAGTTCGTATGCGTCATGGGAATTGGGTCGAACCGAGTGACCCGAGGCGTCGGTTTTGGTTGTGAAAGATTCGCTGACGAGGCTGTTGAGTTTGTTGACTTTGTTGAAATTGCGGAGCAATTCACGGAGTTTGACGATGGGCGCTATGGCAGCTACCAGTCGTTGTTGAATGACATTCTTGCGTGGTTTCCCTCGGGATACCATTCCTACGTCATGTTCTTTTTTCTTTGGGAAACTGGTTCCAATTTTCTTGGTATTACTAGAAGATCCTACTTCCTTGGTTAGACGTCTGTCCGAACCCTTCTTCTAGTCGCATTCCATGCTTACCATTTTGTTGAAGTCACGGAGCGCTAGCGATCATTCGCTCATAATAGAATGAGTTTAGAGTATTCAAGAATACCTTAGTCATCTCTTTCTCTTCCAAGGCGGGTTGACTTGGGCGCAATTTCCCTCCATCGTGCGACATTCCTTGAATGTCTCTCTTCCTTTTGAGACATGGAGCGGAGTTGATCCCTATCGGAGCCATATCCAAGTTGAATTTGTATTATTGGACGAAGGCTTTACCTAAGTCGTTGAATGATTGGATATTCGTTGTCTAAACCCATGTACCACTTTGCGGCACGGTGAGACTATCCCGAAGTAATGAATTAACATTGATGATCCTCATTGTACGTAGACATTTTCCTAGCATACATTGTAAGATGACTCGACGACAAGAATTCCCTTTATACTTTTCAAAATCCCGGATTTTGAATTTGCGATATTTTACACGAGGAACTAAACAGAGATCTGGCGCTTTTCCCAAACAATTCTTTCCTTGAATCGTTTTATCTCAAGTGCATTTTGAGGAGTTGTTCTGGAGATTTTCCATTGAACCACGCGTTCGTGCTATTTCCGGAGTGTGATGAACTTCTTCGTGTGGTAGTGTGCACTACAGTGAGTTCAACATGATCGGTTGAGAAACCGACATTGTTACTTGTGGAAAAGTTATTCCACGTTGTGGAGTGAATGTAGCGTTTTGCTGCAAAGTAGGTATTTCAAGCGAGGTTGTTTGAGAAGTCGGTTGGCGAACTCCAATGCCGAAGTTAAAAGGCATTCCCCATGGATAGCCCTCGCATCTTTGAAAGGTGAACTCGATCGCGATGAAACCGAGTAGTAGTATCCTCTCAAGTTGCTATTTGGTTATGCCGATCGCTTGTTGACTTTTTGTTGTGGCAAGCGAGTTGACCAAAGATGTGAGTCTTTCCACTTCTTCTTGTAGCGTAGTTACCGTACTACGGAGTTCAACATTTTCTTGCTCAAAATTCTCCATTACTTTTCTTCTTTTTGCTCTGGTATCGTACGTTCGAGTTGGCTGCGGACGCAGTCGAGAAACTCTAAGACGCGACAGCTTGACAATTTTCTATCTGGAAAAGTGACAGTTTGAAACTGTGAATGATTAGACTCTAGATGGTAGACTTAAATGCAAAGTATGATGCATGAATATGATTGTAAAGAAAAGAAATTTCCAAAGAATTTATGCTAAACGAGATATTTCTGGCAAATATTTGGATGGAAAACACAAATTTTATTGATTAATGAAGGAAGATTACAACAATTGTTTTTTTTGTTGGAGCATTGCTCACACAAATGATACAATAAATGATAAAATTAACAAACTAAATTAAACTAATTAAACATCTTCGTCGGATGACGATCCAAAGGCTTGATGCAGCTTCAGCTTCAGGATTTCCTTCCCATAGTGAGCTTTTAGTTTGGCTTTCTCGGCTTTTAGCTTGCTAATGACTCTCTTCCACTCGTTGGGAGCGGGCTTGCTGATTGTCATTTCCTCAAGCTTTCTTTTCCTTTCCTTGACGTATTTCTGGATGGCGTTATCCTTCTGGCGAATCTTCTCATCTTTCTCCATGAGCCATTCATCCTGGAAGTAGAGCGTCTTTTCATGATCTTTGACTTGCTTCTTGAGCTTCTTATTCTCAAGGTTAGTCTTAAGGAACTTGCTTTCCAAAGCTTCTTTCTCAAACCTTATCTTGGTCAAGGCTTCTTGGTATTCTCCCACAGCTTCAACGGGAAAATTTGTTGATTTGGAAGCGACTGAGACCATGGGATCCTCATAAGCGTAAGGCATTCGAAATTCCTTCGCTCTCTTCTTTATCCAAGAAGTGTAGGTTTCCATGGCTACACAATTCTTTGCCTTACCTTTTCCTTTCTTTCGGATGTGATGCCAAGCTTTGATCATCCTAGCCTTCAATCCTTGGGAATCCTCTCCTTCATGATAGAAGTAGCTTTCACGAAACCGGAGGTTTACGAATTTGCGATCCGGTGACGTTTTGCTAGGAAGGGGTTGTAGTTGATTCCTCCTTTCGTACCAATGAGAGGTACGTTGGCAAATTCTCCACAGCTCTCAATGATTCCCATCTCATTGTTTGCCAAGGTATACCAATGGATATCGTCGTTTGTAAGAGACATGAGTCTTCTGGACCAATGCCACTCGTCTTTGTTTTCGCGGAAGATAGGAGACTTAGGCAGGTGTGAGACAATCCATTTGAAAAACAGAGGTACACAACACACGATAGTTCCGTCTCCTTGACGATTCCTATGATGAATAGAGACGTACGTATCACCAAGCAAGGTGGGAACGGGATTTCCAATCAGAAAGATCCTTATGGCGTTAATATCAACGAAATTTGGGACGTTGGGAAACAACACCAATCCATAGAGGAGTAAAGCTAAAATAGCTTCAAAGGCTACCATACTACCAGCTTCCGAGAATTTGAGAGCTTTCTCCATTAGGAACTTTGAGGTCAGTCCTAAGAGTTTTCCTCTGGTAGTTAGGTTTTTGTCTATCTCAGGTTTCTTTAAATGAGTCATTGTTGTAATGACTTGTGACTTGGGAATGGCTTCCAAACCATTGAAAGGCACTTTGTCTGATACTGAGATTCCTAGGATATGCGCATACTCTTCCAAAGTAGGCATCAACTGATAATCAGGGAAAGTGAAACAGCGATAGACTGGATCGTAGAACTGAACAAAAGTTTTGAGAAGTCCTTCATCAACGTTAGCGTTCAAAAGAGTTAAAAGAGTTCCATAGCGTTTTCTGAAATCCGAGGGATCTTCTACCAAGGATGCTAACTCTTTCAACTTTCCTCGTCGTGAATCCTAAAAGCGTATCTTTTGGTGAATCTTCCTCTGACGTCCATCACTCTAACCTAAAATATTTTACAAAGAAAACATCTCTAAATTCTTTGGAAATGGAGAGAGAAAATGAAGTTTTTTTTTTTTTGAATGAATGAATGCATGAATGCAGCAAACATGGTTAGTATTTATACACACGGGCAAGCGTTCGAAGTCACGAGCATGAAGCCAACGATAAGAATCAACGGGGTTAAGTTCTAAGGGCTTATTCATCTGTGAATCGGGTTCTACGATAATCTGAGCTCAACACTCCCCTTCAAAACATTATTGGATTTGTTGAATACTCGATGGTCCAATAATATTTTCAAGAGAAACTCGCCTGATCGTAGTATCGCATGACAATTACTCTAGGCTTACACCCGAATAATTTGCACTACATCCTAATGGCGGGATGGTTTATGTGTTCTCTCCACTCGACTTCTTAAGTTCCCTCGAAAATACGTCTTCGCAATTACTTGCTTAAACACAATACCCTCAAGACAACCTCCATCGCGGAAATATTAACCCGAAAGCATTGAATCGCTCACGTATTAATACCTCCACCTAGATCTTAAAATGTTTCTTAAATTCGGGTTAGGATTTCTTTCCATCAAGTGAAATCGCGAAACATACAATAAAAAACAGATATATGCCAAATATGAAAAGCTTATCCCTTTCTTTTCTTTTGAAAACAAAAAAGCTTGGTGCTCTCGGCAGTAACGCTTTCTTTTTGAAAATCAAAGTTTCAGTAGTCCCCAGCAGAGTCGCCATTTTCCTGCTTAAAGGTGACGCGCATGAGGATGCGAACGTGAGTTCGGATCTTCCGCACGCAACGATTTAAATCTTTTGATTTGTTTATAAAGATGCCATGAGCATCAAGCTTTATTATTTTCAACACAAGAAAGATGATTTAATGATTATGAAAAGGGAAATGAAATACCCTCAATTGATATTGGTATGCGTAACGACTAGCGCAAACTAGACATAACGCATTGGGAGATTCGAGTAAGGGGATTGGTATATAAAGGGAATAGATGGAGCACCCTAAATATATGTAGTTATCTACGACTTTATATATGAATATGTTTGATATGTTGTGTGTTTTAATTGCTATTTCTATGATTGGGAAAGTTTCTCCTTTGGGATTTTAAGAAATGAGATTATGTGGGATTCTAGGTTTTGTTATTATTGTGCTCGCAAAGATCGTGGATCTTCTCATACATATCCCTAGTGGGAATCGAGCATTTGTAGCTCGGATCTCTGTGGTTCTATGGTTTGTTTGGTCCGAGGAGATAGAAATTTGCTCGGCAAGGATGAGACCTTGTGCCTACGTATTCTCAAAAGGATGTTGAGAAAGTCAGAGCAATCGTAGTTCCCACTTATGCTAGTGGAAAGCAACGGGATGTTAGTAAGAGATAGACAAATGTCATCTTAATGAAAAATGTATCTAATCTATTTCATCACATACATTTTTGAAAAGTTTGTTTGATTAAAATCTTTCGTCGTAAGTATTAGGTGTTTTGCTTGAGTGTACAAGCGTTACCACTTACATGTTTAAGAAAGATGTTTTGAAAAAAGATGATTGAATCTTTTAACTGTAAGCATTGGGTGTTTTGCTTGAGTGTACAAGCGTTACCACTTACTGTTAAGAGATGTTTTTGTTTGAAAATAGTTTGAAAAGTTTGAAAAGTTTTTTTTGACTGTATGTGATGTAACAGATGAGATACTTCTTCCATAGAGATGATAGATGTCTAAATCTCAAGGAGAAATTGATTGGATTAAAGGGATGCTTTTAAGAAGCGCATGGGTCCTTGTATTGTTAGCCCAAGAGGAGGCATTCCGAGGGTCATCGAGGGTCATCGAGGGTCCTTGTATGAAGCTCAAGAGGAAGCTATAGGGTATGGCTGGTTTTGGCTTGAAGGATTTCACCGAAAACATCCTTTATGAATAAGAGCAATTTCACCGGAAATTTTACTCATTGGGGAATTTGAAAGTGATTTCACCGGGAAACCATCCTTCCAGGGTTCTATCTTAGCTCGGGTGATTCTTTGTATTGGAAGCCCAATAGGAGGCTGTTAAGAGATTTCTGTCTCTTTCATTGTATGATGCCCAAGAGAAGGCTAAACTCAATGAGGAGTTCTTTTGAGCGAAGCCCAAGAGGAGGCGACTCAGGAGTGTTTGTCTTATATGAAGCCTAAGCGGAGGCTAACTACGTGGGAGAGTTTCTTTGTACAAAGCCCAAGAGAAGGTGACCCATCGGGATAAGTTATCTTGTATGAAGCCCAAGGAGGCTAAACTCAACTGGTGATGAGTTGTCTTGTATGAAGCCCAAGCGGAGGCTATTGTGGGAACCTATTGATTAGTCTAATTGTTATGTTATTATTAGACAGTTGTATAAACAGGTGTGTGTGTGTGTGTGATATGTATTCACAGGAGTTTATGAAGGAAATGTAAACAATGCATGATGTTTATTTACAGCAGTTTATGAAATATAAACAAGTGTCTGTGAACGAACGTTTGAAACGAGCGTAACTTGATTATTCACAAGTTTGAATTGTGTACAAGGAAATGAATATGTACACGAACGAGTTTTTTATGTACAGAGAAAGATGGATGTACATAGGAGGGTTGGGACTTACACCATAAGGAAGCCCATTGATTTGAAAGCGCCACAGGAATAATGCTCCTTTCAATACCAATGGTATTCGATGTAAAATGTACAGATGAAACAAATGATTGATCAAAGTTTATTCAGAAAAGGTATTTTCAAAGAAGAGTATCGTATTATGTATAAAAAGTTTTGAAAAAGAAGTATCGTGTTATGTATGATAAAAAGTTTGTTTAAAAATGTTTGACAAAAGTTTGATATGTACAAGGAAATATTATGTACATAAAAGAATGTTATGGGACTTACACCGTGATGGAGGCCCATTGGTTAAAAAGAAGTTTTGCTCAGAAGAATTCTTCCTTTAGAACCAATGGATTCGGCGTATAGACAAACGAATGAAAAACAAATGAAAGAAATTTGTTTATGTTTGAATATTGACAAAGATGTTTTGAATATGTACAAATAAAGCTAAGTATGTACATAAAGGGTTGGGACTTACACCATAAGGGAGGCCCATTGATTTGAAAGCAGTTTCACAGGGAATAATGCTCCTTTCAATACCAATGGTGTTTAGTGTAAAGAACAAACGGAAGAAAGTTTGTCTGTATTATGTACAGATGAAAAATTGTACATAAAGAAATGAATATGTATAAAGAAATATATACATAAAAAGAATGTTTTGGGACTTACACCGTGAGGGAGGCCCATGATCGATCGAGAAATTCGAGAAGAAACGAATTCAGTTTTATCGTTTTGAATTGGATCGATTATGGTAAAAGATGCAAGTTTTGATGAAAAAAGTTTTGAAGAATGATTTGAAAATGTTTTGAAATGTTTTGAAGTGTGAAGCTTATTCATGAGAAGTTTTGAAAAAAAATCGGAAGTCGAAAACTTGAAAAATTCACCTTTTAAGGAGGTTTGAAAAGTGTTCGAACGTTTTGCTCGATTAAAATTAATCGATGAAATTTTTTCTGAAAATTTTGACACTATCCTAAAATAGACATATTAATTGACAAGTGTACAAAAATCACCTTAAAATAAGGAGTTTTGATTGGTTAAAAAAATTGTTGAAGTTTTATGAAAAAACATGAAAAATTGACAAGTTTGTAAAAAGAATGGTCTTGAGAGGGATTGAACCCATGACCATTGGGTGGGGCACGTGGCAGAGAACCTTAAGAGCAAGCAACCAACCAACTGAGCCAAACGCGCTGAGTGTGTTAGTGGAAAATGACACGCGTTGATATCATGTTGGATTATTCAAAAATTTGAAATGAAGAACAATGAAGAACACGCGCGAATTTCTGGGTTTGTGTTTGATCTTCAGATTACCAATTTCAACCTAAAATCTTCGTTTCTTAATGAAATCCAATGATGTAAACATCAAAGTTGGTCGATTTTTCACCACGAACATGATTATGGTTGTTAATTTCATTTATTTTAAGCCCAGAACAATTTTGATTCGAAGAACACTTATGAACCCTAATCTGAAAAACTTAAATTAAATGATGTGTAGTTGATGATTGTTTGATTTTATTGAGGGCTATTGTTCGTTATGAGTGCAGAAACAAAACGGCCGTGAGTTTTTTTCAAATGGTGCAAGGAGTTATGAGAATCAGATTCGTGTTCTAACCTGGAAAAGTGAAGATCGAAATCGATGCAAACGTGTTTCCAGTTGCTATTTCTTGATTGTGTGAGCTCCAACGGCATGTATGGATGGTGTAGGGATAGCCTGCTTGCTCTGAAATGCCCCAGAACTTTCCAACCAAGTCCACCTGCACAGGATGAAAATGAAACTTCGATCTTTGGGTTAGAGCTGTTACAGTTAGTGGTTCTTGTTTTGGATCATGTCCATGAGGTATAGGGAAGATGTATGGATGATTACAACATCAATTGATCCAACCAAACTTCAGATTCGAATCTTATGGCAGTTTTGAAGAGTTTGAAAAATGAAAATGAAATTCTGGTTTTCAGTTTTGTTCATGTTGATTTTAAGCTTGTAACATGTTTGTTAATGATTCTGAAACACATTAGACACCAAATTTCATCATGATTTTACTTGAATTTCAAAAATGCAAGCTTGGCAATTTTGCTCTATGTTACTTGATTTTCAAGAAAAGAATGAAAAGCATGTATTTGTGGAATTTTTTGGTGTCTATTGAACTTGAAATGATGAGCTATTTATAGGCAAACAAGCTCTGCAAAATTAGGCAAGAGTACATGGCTTTTGGTAACTCAAAGATAACTTAGAGGGCAAGATTGGTTTTTTACCAAAAAAGGAAACTTCCTTTTTTTCACCATGTGCTATATTTATCCAAACTTGATCCAATCCTCTCAATCATTCCTCTAACTGATATTTATCAGTTCATCTATCCACTTGGCAAGGTTAGAAAGCTTCTAGATGAAGAAACACAAAAATGACCTATAATTTGAAGTTGTGAATTTTGAAAATTAAGTTTCATGGAACCTTTGGTTTCAATTTCAAAGACATAGCTAGCCTCCATGGATTTTGAAGTTCTTGGACATTTTGGAAAGATTTTTCCATGATCTACAACTTTCATGTTTTGAGTTTCTTCAAATTCCAATTGGAACTAGGTGAAAAAATGGCTTGAAGTTTGGAAAAAATGTAAAATTTCAACACTTAGAAATTTTTCTAAGTTATAGAAATTTTGACTTTTTGTTGACTTTTCCAAATTCTTTGATTTTTTATGATCATGATGGATCATTTGAAGTATTTTGATGATTGAAAAAGTTTTATTCTGAAAATTTTGACCAAAAGTCAAAGTTTGACTTTTCTGTGCAGATGAAATTTCATCAGATGTTTCTGAAAACGACTGATGAATTCTGTGAACTTCTGTGATGATTTGAATCCAGAAATTAGGTCAAGAGGTTATATCTAAGATATGATGACCAATCTCTATCCAAAAAAGTCATCCACTACTCAAAAAGTCAGAGAATTCTCACACCCGATCAAAACCCTAATTGGTCGATCCTTGATTGATCTGTGAGAGAATTTGATATCTGATGATCAAAGGTTGATGATTTGATCAAGATAGATCAAATGATATGGAAAAATCTCAAACCCTAATTGGTTGGCTCTTGAATCAGATGAAAATCTGATGAAACCCTAATTTTGACCTGTGAATGCTATACCCGATTAATGCTGTTTGAACTGTTAGTTGTGCAACAATGCAAATGTATGGTGGTATATTAGGTCAAAATTTGGGGTATGACACCTATGTTCGAATGAAGCAATCAGGACGTTATATTGTGCCACGCATGTCCCTGATCGGTCAACCAAAGTCAGAGACGTTGGAGTCAAACTCTGGTTGTCTTCTCCGATTTCTCTAAACATCAAACCTAAAAAATAACATGAGTTGAAGCAAGAGGTTAAGCCTACCTCTCCCCCTCTAAATCGAGGTTTGCGAGTTCAATGGTGGTGGCCGTTTGTCCTGAAAGTGTCTGTAACATAGGATACGAAGGACCAGAACCTTCATGCCCTAGAAATGGTGTTAAACGATTCCAACATCAAATCTCAAAAATGATGGTTCTAAGAAATCATAAACATCATTATGAACATGTATGTAAGCATCAAATTGATTTATATAGCATGCATAAAGAGTTTGAAATTCCAGAACTTTACCAACCGGTGCAAATCGAGGGAGAGAGTTCTGGGCACGATCTGGAATGGCAAAGGGTGTGGATGGACTTTTGGGAACCTCAGGAGTACGATTTGGTGCTTGGAACAACTTGAGAATGGCTGGAGAATAGGGTTTGAGTTTTACCTAATTCTTGAATTTTTGAGAAATTTTCTTAGGTTTCTTGTGCAAGTATCTCGTATCCTTGGCCTCTGATGTTGTTGTGTATTTATAAAGGAGCCTTCTAGGTTAACAAATATGAAGAAAATATATGGCATTGAATCTAAAAATATTTGATTTCCAATTTGCTTTAAAACCTGATTTTTTGCTTCATTCATGCACCAATCTATTTCATGCATTTTCGCAGCTTGCTAAGTGTTGTTTGGACCTCAAGCAACTCAAATTTAAGCCTCGCATGCTCCATACATTATTATTACATTTTATTTAATTAAATTTGAATTTAAATGAATAAAATCAAAAATAAATAAAAATAAATATTAAAATAATGCATGGATGGGTTTAGAGGGCCTTGACAATGTTATAAACATGTTCCATACCTCAAAGGCCCATTTGACAAAATTCCAAGATTGCTCAAATTGCACTTCATGCACTTTCTAAAAATTGCCAAACTTATCCCAATCATATCTTTCTCACTTCTCAACATTTGAGGATGATCTTGGAATTTTTAGAAATCTTAAGATGTCCTCTAAAACCTCAATTTTGGTTTTATCTCATTTGAAGCTTCCATGTTCATGTACACTTCTTTGAGAAAAGATGACTTTTTGTTGACTTTTGAAAGGACCTATAATGTCTTGACCCATATCTCTCAAATGAATCATTTTTTGGGAAAAATCAATTAGAGACAAATTTGTAGAGCATTGAATTTACTTCAAGATGAGATTTGGTTGAGGAATTTCTGATGAAGTATGTGAAAGTTATGCTTGGTCAAAGTTCAGTTGACTTCTCCTTAAAAAAACCCTAATTTAGTAACTTTTGATGAATTTTTAGTTTTCTTGATGAATCATGATCAACCCTTGATCAAATGATGAATGAAACTTCAAAATATTTATGTTGACCAAAAATGATGAATTTTTATTGTATATTGACCACAGTTGACTTTTTGTCCAATACAACTGATTTTCAACCATCTAAGCAATTGATTGAGAGGACTTGTGATACAAAGCTTGATTCTTGACATGTGGGTACCTTGAGACATATGAGGAGGAATAAAGTCAACTTGAGTCATGATAAATCACATATACCTTGAGAAAAGCAAAACCCTAATTATATGCCAATTGCTTAGGAAAGGGTTTGTCTGACCAGTCTTGAATAAACTTGAGCATGAGGATGTTTCTTAAATCACTTGACCTCAAAAATGGGAGGGAAAATTTTAGGGTACAACACCAAGGATCAACAAGATTGCGTTGTGGGATTTCTCTATCGTCTTTTCTTTTTTTGTTAACGCATCGTCCATAGTCGTTGCTCCCTACAACGCTTCCAAACAACCATGATGAACTAGTAGGGCTTTCATATTCAATCACCACAGACCAAAATCATTCACTATGGTGAAATTTTAAATCTCATACTTTGTTGAAGGTCTCTTCTCCACGCTCACTGCACCAGTTTGTTGTGAAAACAATACCTTGAGAACAAAGTATAAACTTGTTTCTTTATGATTAAGAGACAATTACGGTAGAAAAGAATGAAGAACACGAAGAACAACAAAGATTGGTTATAATTGTTAATATTTACTTTATCTTAGATCAAGATTACAAGTAAGCAAGAATAACAAATAACCCTCTCACCCTGAATTAGGATTTGCAATATGCAATGATGAAATACAATTATAATATTTATAATAAATCAAACATACTAAATTAATGGAATTTTTCACAAATATCCATTACAAGCTAACTTAGGGTACAAGATAACTTAAACAATTAAACATAACATACATGCCCAATTTGATGCTAACAAGCCTAGCATCCTTCGACAACTACACACTAGAACACATTTCGACTACAACATGTAAGTCTTCAACAACATGTGAGAAATCTTCGAGGGAATTCTAAACCCTATCGAAGTGTCAAAACCCAGAAGTTATCTTCGACCAACTAGAGTTCAATTCCAATATCTCACAATAGTGAAAGTGGTGTATTGATGAATGGTTCAGATAATATTGTCCTGATGGTTGCAGTCTCCTAGATATATTGTCGTGTTTAGTCGTTTTATTTGTTTTTCTTGTTGTTTTAATTGTTCTTGTGTTTGTTTTGTTATAATTGAAAGTTGTATTCAATATGAAATGAAAGTTGTATTCAATAAGAAATTTTATGGTTATAAAAAATAAATTACACATCAATAGTGAATACAATAATTATGTTGAAAAGATTTCTCCAATATTGAGACAATTCTTTCGATTGTGTCCGAGTTGATGTCATGTACTACATAATCTTACCATTTTGTTTGTCGTATATCCATTTCGGTTGTAATACATGTGATATTAGGGTGGCCCTTTTGCTTCCTTCACATAGTTTTTTGTGCCAAACTATGTCCCCTTGATAATTAGGTCAACAATCCTCTTTTGTTATTATTGGGAAGCTATTGTTGCACACATTGAATGTGTTTACAACTTTGTAAACAAGGGAGATGCCTAGAAGGGTTTTGGCGAGCATATGACTATGTCACTGTGGCATGGGTGTAAGGCATATTAAAGGCTTGAAATTTCCCACAATCGTACTAACCTATATCTAATTATACTCACTAGTATCCCTTAGGTCTCCCCTTATTATGGTCCATTTTCTCATGTACACTAAACCAACCTTTATGAAAGTCAAACATTGTAACTAAATGTGAGTTAGCTTTAGCCATTTCCTCCTTAATAAATTTCATACAAATTTCACTAAACAATTTCCCTAATTATAACACTGAACTCCATTTTCAACCTATGGTCTCGAACAACGACTCTAACCTAAAATAGATTGGTCGCACCAACGTAGTTATTGTTAGGTTTTCGATACCTTTAAAGATAAAGTTCATTGATTCCAAAATATTTGTTTCCATGTGGCCCCATCATCGACCATTTTCAAATGCCCTTGTCCACTTTCCACTGGAATATTATCGATCAAACTTAACACATATGTAATTTTCAACCTTATATCTTCTCTATAGTGTTGGAATGATGGATCTGTTAATGCACAACCTTCGTTCACAACTTTTTTAAAGCATGTTGTTTTTGATCTCCCACATGAAGTTATGTGCAATATGTCTAATACAATAGACATTTTTAGAAGGAGGATCTTGCCAATCATTATCAAGGATGGATGTTTGTCTGAAATAAAACATAGGCTAGGTTTCATAGTAATGGGTATTTGTAGATTGTTGAGAAAGAAACTCCAATCACCAACAGTCTCATCTTCAACAAGAGCGAAGGAAATTGGAAAACTATTGTTGCTGTCATCTTGTGCCACTTTCATGAGTAATATTCCTTTATATTTCGCAGACAACCATATTCCATCAGTTTGTATTATAGGTTTCCAAAATGAAAAAACTTTGATGTATGGTTCATACACCCAGAAGATTAGGTGAAATATTCTATTTCCACTAACACAAGTTTTTTCTAGGATAAATGTCGACAGTGTATAGAAAATTGTAACTGTTCCCAGAGCATAATACTTAAGTGCCACCAAATATTATAGATGTTATTGGTGCAAATTCTCCCAATTTCTATACTCATTCAACAATCTTAATCATTGATATCCATGCCTTCTTGTATGATGCCTTCTCATTATGCCTGTTTTTACATTAACAGTTTACTAATCTAATAATATATTTTTCCTATAAAGTTTATTTGGAACCTATATCTGGGTCTCAACCTTGAGATTAACCTCGAAGATGCTAGAGTTTGGATTGTAAAAACAATGATCATCTAATTCACTACTGTCGAGATGCACCATAGTGATTGTGTCAAACTACGGACCAACATTATTATACACCAAAATTTACCCTCCTATTTCTCAAGACAATCTACATCTCCATATTCAAGAATTTCTCAAGGTTTGACCAGATGAACCCTCTCCTAAGCAATCAACCCACAACTAGAGTTTGCTTCTCTCAAGACAAGATCAAGTTCTATTACAATTGTGGTCAACATACAGTCAAACTTCATAATTTTTTGTAAACATCAATATTTTGAAGTCACATTCATCATATGATCAAGGGTTGATCATGATTCATCAAAGAAAGTCAAGATTTGATCAAAAGTCAAAGTTTCCAAATTGAGGTTTTTGGACAAAAAGTCAACAAAACTTTGACCAGGCATAACTTTCACATACTTTATCAAAAAATTTCCACCTAAGCTCATTTTGAATAGAATTCAATTCTCTACAACTTCATGTCTCACAATCTTTGGCCAAAAATGCATCATGTAAGAGTTATGGATCAAAACATTAGAGGTCCTTCTAAAAGTCAACAAAAAGTCATCTTTTTTCAAAGAAGTATACATGAAAATGGAAACTTCAATGAAGATGAAACCAAAAGGAGGGTTTATAGGACATCTTGAGCTTTTTAAAAAGTCCAAGAACACTTAAAAATGTTTAAAATTGAGCAAGATACAAGTTGTGCAAGTTTGAAATTTTTGAGGAGGTGCATGAAGAGAAATACTTAGCAAATGCAAATATTTTCCAAATGGGCCTAAGTTTTCATGATCCAAACTTGATCTTGACATTATCCATGGCCTGAAAACTCAAGTGCAAGAATTAAAGAAAAAAAGAAACAATTATTTTCTACAGAGTAACTCTCTGCCCACAAACTGTGGATTGCTTGATTATAAAATATGAGTTACTCCCTCTATTTATAGATTTAGGTTAGCAAATGTCCAAAACTATAAAATCCCAAAATACTTATTTTGGAGCTAAATCAAATCTATTTTATTTTAGATCTAAATCAAATCTATCTAAATCTAAAACAAATTTGTGTATACAAACAGTTTCCACGCTCCTAAAACAAATCAAATCAAATCTTTTCGACACAGGGAAATACTTTCAACACACCACCTAATTCATTGTGTCTAACCTATCTATATTCATCATAGCTCTTAGTCTCCTAAATACTTCGACATGCACACCCTTCATCATGATATCTGCAATCTTATTCTCAATTCTATAGTGTTCCAAGTTCATCTTCCCATCTTCTAACTGCTCTCGAAGATAGTGGAACCTCATTTCGATGTTCTTTCTTCGATAGTGTGTTATTTGGTTTTTTTCCAAGTTGATAGATATCATGTTGTCGATCTTCATGGTAATTTCTCCAAGATCTTTACCTGTGATTTCTTCGACCAAGTTCACCATCCAAGTTGCTTGACATGCACAAAGAAAAACATCTATGTATTATGCTTTGCGTGATGATAATACCACAACTAGTTCCTTTCTCGAACTCCAAGCAACTAGTGCACTACCTAACATAAATACATATCCTACTGTGGATTTTCGATTCTCAACATCACTACACCAACTTGAATCAATGTATCCCACTAACTTGCACTCTTTTCCTTTATCTGCGATTGTAAATAAAATGCCACAGTCGAGAGTTCCTTTTAGATACCTCAATATCCTCTTCGTTGCTGCTAGGTGTGATACCTTTGGCCCTTGCATGAATCTACTTACCATTCCCACATTGTATGCTAAGTAGGGTCTCGTATAAAAAAGGTATCTTAAGGATCCAATAAGGCTTCTATATTAGGTTGGGTCAACGTCTTCTTATTCTGAATCTTTTGTCAGTTGCAGTCTTAGTTCTACAGGTGTCGAAGTCGAATTGCATTTTTCCATCTTAAATCTCATGATAATTTCACATGCATATCTTCTTTGATTCATCATCAAACCTCTACTAGTCCTGTAGAATTCGATGCCAAGGAAATATGAAGTGTCAACGAGATCAGACATTTAGAATTCCTTGCTAAGATCACCTTTGAAGTCTTTGATCTCCTTCTTGCAGCTACCTGTTATCAACAAGTCATCGATAGAGACATAGTATAAGCAAGTCACTATTGATTCTTCTTACATATACTCCATATTCAATTGTGAACTTCACAAATTCCTTCTCCCTTAGAAAACTATCAACCTTCTTATTCCAAGCTCTTGGAGCTTGTTTCAATCCATACAGGGCTTTATGTAACATGTACACCTTTTTCTCTTCGTCATGTTTCACAAGCCCAACTGATTATTTAACATATACTTCTTCATCTAAGGGTCCGTTTAGGAATGCACACTTCACGTACATCTGACATATGTGTCAAATGTTTATTTCTGCTAAACCAACAAAAAACCTGATTGTTTCCATTCTAGACACAGGTGCAAAAACCTCATCAAAGTCAATTTCTTATTTCTGGAGAAATAATTTTGCCACAAGCCTTGCTTTGTGTCGAGTTACTTCCCCTTTGGGATTCATCTTCACTTTGTATACCCACTTGACGTCAATTTCCTTATTGTCTTGAGGAAATTCGACAAGTAACCAAGTGTTGTTCTCTTCGATGGACTTCACTTCT
The DNA here is from genome assembly GCA_021764765.1 of Vicia sativa. NCBI lineage: Eukaryota > Viridiplantae > Streptophyta > Magnoliopsida > Fabales > Fabaceae > Vicia > Vicia sativa. The sequence goes on from CM038792.1 coordinate 153,943,047, forward strand.
TTGTTCATTGCTTTCACCCACTTCGAATCTTTCGCTACATTTACAGGTTCGACATCTTCATAGAGTACCATCTCGCATTCGTTATTATCCACATCATCTGATGTAACCACACAAGCTTGAAATCTTGCAGGCATGCATCTTGTTCTCTGAGGTTTGCTTGTACTTGTACTTGGTTGATCTATAACTGTTGGTTCCTCTTGTAAAACTTCTCTTTCGACTTGAGTTTCTGGTTCTTCTAGCAAGATTTTCACTGAATATTTCTTGACATTTTCAGTCCAATTTCAGTCTTTAAGCTCATCTATGATCACATCCCTGCTGATCATAATTTGCTTGTTCACTGGGTCGAACAACTTGTAACCTTCTTTCAATTGATATCCAACTAGAATCATTTGGCTTGACTTGTCATCAAATTTTCTGCTCAATTTATCTGACACATTTCTATGTGCAATAGATCCAAATACCTCCAAAAGACTCAAACTAGGTTTTACACCCGATCAACATTCTTCTTGAGTAATTCCTTCTAGCTTCTTTGTCAGACATCTGTTCAAAAATATAAGTTGTAGTAGACACAACTTCACCCTAAAACTCTTTAGGTAAATTATTGCCTTTCAACATACTTCAAACCATATTCATGATGGTTCGATTCTTCATTTCTACAGTTCCATTCTGGTGTGGAGTGTAGGGTGGCACCACCTCATGCACAATCCCTTCTTTTTCACATAACCTGTCGAAATCTTTCGACACGTAATCTCCACCACCATAGTTTTCAAAACTTTGAGCTCTCGACCATAGACTTAAACTTCGCAAATACCTCAATCACTTCACTTTTCTTCTTGATCAGGCTAGTCCACAGTTTTCGACTGAAAACATCTATGAACGTGACAAAGTATTTATTACCTCCAATCTAATTCACCTAAATTGGTCTACATACATCATAGTATATGACTTTGAGAATTGCCTTTGAATTGTTTCCTGCATCTTTGCTCAAGCTATTCTTGTGTTGCTTCGCTTGCACACATTCTTCATACAGTTCGTTAAGAATGTCAATTTCTGGAAATCCTGAAACCATATTCTTCCTCTTCAAATCTATGATGTCTCTGAATTTGAGATGGCCTAGCCGATAATGCCATATCCGTTCGTCTCTACTAGCTGCTGTCGAAAGGCATTGGTGTTTGATCATATTAACTTCTATCTTGAAGGTTCTATTTCGATACATGGGAGCATTCAAGATTAATCTTACATTGGCGTCGGCGAATCTCATCATCTTGTCTTTGACCGTCACTTTGTAATTCTTTTCGACCAACTTCCCTATGCTAAGCAAGTTGCTCTCCATGTCTGGAATGTATAACACATTTGAAATTACTGACCTCTTGTGATCTTTCCTCATAATCAAAACATCTTCGATACCTTCATCTGTTAGAGTATTGTCATTTGCAAGGTTTACCATGTTCTTCATTGAGGGCTTTAGGTTAACAAACCAATATTTCCTTCCAGACATGTGTGATGAACATCCTGAATCCAAGTACCATTGATCCTTCAATTCATATCTTGTAGTGAATATTATCAACATCTCTTCTTCTTCATACTTAGCAAACTTTGCATCATTTTCGTGATTCTTTCGCTTCTCTAGACAATCACCCGAATAATTACCATACTTCTGAAAATTGTAATATTATATGTGACTTTTATCAGGCTTTCGACCACCACCTTTTCCTCTACCTCCAACACCACTTCTATGGTTGCCTTTGTATTGTGTTCTTCTTTGATTCGACATGTTTTCTTCGTTTTGGTTTCCTCTACCAGTCGAATTGTTGTAGCCACCTCTACCTTTGTTGTCAAACCACTTTCCTTTTCCTTTCTTGTCTTTTGCTGATTGAGCCTGTAGAGCCACATCACTCTTTTGATTTGTCTGCAACTTTTTCAGCAATTATTTATACATGAGATTCAAGCGTCCCTTGAAGCTCTTCCTTCGACAGAGTTGACATGCCTTTCGATTCTTCTATGGCAACTACCACATGATCGGATTTTGTAGCCAAAGATCTCAATATCTTCTAAACAACAACTCATATGAAGAACAACAATACAAACAAAAATGATTCATCTACTCATAATATCGGAATCAAGCTAGATTATATCATTCATAGCAATCATTAGCATGGTTTTAAATTATGGATGCAGTTGCGGGTGTTACGGTGCGTATTGCTGTAATACGGTGAACTGACTTTGAGGTTTTTGTATCGCAAATGTGCGGATAGAAAGAGTCACCACCGACTTTTCTTTTATCCAATTAAGGGAAGGTGAAAAGAACAGGAAAAGACATTCGTTAGATTCTGAGGAAGGGAGAAGGTTATGAAAAGGGAAGGTATTAACACCCTTTTCCATCCGTAGTTATCTACGGGCTCTTAGTTGCTCTTAGATCATTTTAAAATTGTGCTTTCTGTGTGTTTGACAAAAAAATGTTTTGAAAAGGCATTTCGCTTTGACTTTGTAATGATTCATGTAGGAATGTATACAAAGTGTTCGGAAATGTTTCGTTTTGAAAAGAGTTTGAATTTTGACAAAAGTGTGTGGTGTGAAAAGTATTTTGTTTGAGCAAGCAACTAAAAGTCTTATTACCTACTCAGAATGGTCGTTTTCGTGTTGTTTTACTTTTCTTTAGAATAGCGTTATCCATATGTTAGCTGAATATTTTGATACGTATGACTTGAAGTAGAAATCTCAAGTTCGAAACGAAATGATGTTAGTGTTCGTTGGAACAAAGCGAATGTCACAGTTCGGAATGGGAGAAATGGCTTTTCGAAATAGACATACTAAAGCTCGGAGCTTCGAATGGCAGTTATGATGATATATGTAAAAGAAGCTTCGAAGTGGTAATAAGGTTGTGTCTGTAAAGCGAGTTCGAAGCGAAGATAGCCACAACATTTGAAATTCAAACGCGAGCGGGATAATTGGAAGTTAGAATACATGCGCTAGAGACGGTTCGAAGACGCGTGGAAGCTAGAGAAGCATAGTGTTCTGCATGTTCTGAACGTGGCATGATCTCATAAGTCAGACCGTTATGGTCGAAGTAGTATAAATAGAAGTCTTAGTGTTAGGATTTCGTGTGTCATATCTATTGTACAAAATTCAGTAAACATTCAAATTACCACATGGCTAGGGAAACGAATGCTCGAACAATGTACGTATGTTTGCACCAAAACCTTTATGATTCAGTAAAAGCATCTTTATCTTTCCAGTTTATCTTTTATCTTCGCATCAATGTCTTTTACATATCTTTAGATTCAAAGCCATTTAACTACTTTCTGCATTTAAACGTTTTCTTCTATTTCGAAGTCCTTTACATTTCAGAAATCTTTTACATTAATGTCTTTTACATTCCAGATGTCTTTTACATTTCATGCTCTTACTTTAAAAGTCTTTTACATTTAAAAGTCATTTAAGTATTCCTGCACTTACACTTTTCTTTGTAAATCGAATCTTTATTTATTTACTCATTCAAGTCAATATTATGTTTCTTTATTTAATCATGGCACCAAGTTATTTAACACTGCAGTCGGAATACATTGGACATACATAAAACACTCTATATAAGTCTTAAACATTAATACTAGTTTAGTTATTAAATATATCCAAACGACCAATACCCCATAGGATCAATCTAGTCGATCCTGCAAGTTACCAGAGGAATTGAATAACAATCATAAGGCTTATTCGATAGTTTGGAGGACTAGCGGTTGTTTCACCAGAAATCACTGTGAACAAATTGGCACGCCCAATGGGACAGTCATTGGTCGTTACAATATTTAAAATAAGAATAAGGATTGTTGAGACATAATTATTATAAAGTTATTTCTAAGTGTTAAGTTCATTGTTATATGAACCTTAGGAGTGGTAGAATAACTAATAGCAACCAACCCTTACCCAGAAGAAAAGGAAATAATAGGATGTCTAGTCCAAACAATCAACAAGGGGAACAAAATGCCCCACATGGAACGGGCACGAATGCGTCTGTTTCGACAGGAACGTCTAGCACAATCCCTTCGAATGCACAGTCTGTTGCATCTTCGACTAGTAATGTGGCCACGAACGGAACAAGTAGCATGTCAACTAACAATTCGATCCTAGGCAATACAGGAACCACTGTGTATCCTGGGGGATTTGTCCCACCATCAGGGGCACAGACCCAATTCGCTACCCCACCACCAACTAGACCACCCAGTTTCGATAGTAATAGACCCAGAAATCCCCCTTATGGGATGCCAACATCTTTGATGGCAGGAGTACAAACTTCGACGTCGAACATGTCACCACAATTAGGGCCTGGATCTGGGGCTAATCAATTTATGACAAATAACCAAGGGTCAGTAGGTTATAGTACACTGCCCATCCTAACCACAGAGAATCAATTGGCTTTTAGGCAGTTAATGGATGATAGTAACCATAATATGATAGGAGTGTTAGCACAAACTATGCAAGAAATCTTCGCCCCAATAGTTCAAAATGTAACTGTGACGAACAGAGAAAACGCAGATAACATGAGTCGAATAGCAGATTTCTTCGTTCCGCCAGAGAGGCGTAGGCAGAATCAGGCATTGGTTCGAGCGAACATACCTATCATCGAACAAGTTGTTGATGTCCCACCCCATAGGCCAGTCAGAGAGGAGATCAACTTGGGGGCAAGGGCACAGAGGGTAGATGTCCCAGTGATTCGAGAAGAACCACAAAGGGGATTGATAGAACCATTGGCAAGGGCCGAAAGACTAGATGCCCTAGTGATTTGAGAGGAATCACAAAGGGGAGTTATGGAACCAGGGGCAAGGGTCGAAAGACTAGAAGCCCCAGCGTTTCGAGAAGAACAACCTAGAGGCGTTGTCATGGTGGGTCGAAACCAAGATGCTGATGCAATTGTCCATAGAATTCGAAATGACAATATCTTGGCAGAAAATAATCTAACCACCATGATAGAGAGAATTATGGCCCAAAACGGTCTTAATACAAGGATTAGAAGGCCAAATTATGCCTCTCCTATAGGGATCATGTAATGCATACTGATTTACCAAGGGGATACAAGATCCCCAAGTTCACAAAGTTTGCTGGAGATACCAATGAATCAACAGTCGAACACATAGCCAGGTATCTGACTGAAGCAGGAGACATAGCAAATAATGAGAACCTTAGGATTAAATATTTCCTAAGTTCCCTCACTAAAAATGCTTTCACTTGGTTTACCACTTTGCCTCCTGGATCCATTGATACCTGGACCCTCTTGGAGAGATTGTTCCATGAACAATTCTATATGGGACAATCCAAAATAAGTCTAAAGGAACTAGCAAGTGTTAAGAGGAAGTTTACTGAACCTATAGATGAGTACTTAAATAGGTTCAGACTTTTGAAATCTAGGTGTTTCACAGTAGTTCCTGAACATGAGTTAGTCGAAATGGCCGCTGGTGGCTTGGACTATTCTATTCGAAAGAAATTAGACACACAATACTTGAGGGACATGGCTCGCTTAGAGATAGGGTTCGACAAGTCGAAAGACTAAAGGCCGAAAAGGCCGTGGCTTTTAAAAGTAATAAGAAAGAAAGAATTTCCTATGTCGAACCGAGGAAGTCGAAGACTATCCGAATTAAGGGGTCAAATAGATCTCACGAATTAAAACAGCCCCACCTTACTCTTGTAAACTACTAGTTCCCACAAAAGGAAAGAAATTGTTGAAAATGAGAAAAGTGACAAATTCCCAAAGAAGGTATATACCTTGATGTAACAAAGTGTGACGAGATTTTCGATTTGCTTGTCAAAGATGGCCGCTTAATTGTGCCATCAAATGTCAAAATACCTCCTTTAGATCAAAGAAAGAAAAGAGGATTTTGTAAATATCATAGTTTTCTAGGCCACAAGACCTCACGTGTTTTCTTTTCGTGGATCTAATTCAAAATGCAATTAAAGAAGATGATTAAAGTTTGCCGACAAACCAAAATGAAAGTAGACGAAGACCCTCCGGATGTTGCGTACACCAACTACTCCGAGCCTTCGCATCGGGGAAATCAATATGGTGGAAGGCATCAAGAGACCACTCCATTAGGAGAAGAAAGCACCGAGGATGGAAATTGGGTTTTAGTCGAAGTCAACAATGGAGTCACCGAGACGCCCACAAACAACTAGAGGCTTCGATCGAGACAGTACCATCTGTTGTTTCGAAAGATATCCAGGCTACTGAGGGCCAGGAGGACCAGAAGCAAGAGTTGGCACAGGCTACTGAAGGCCTAAGGCTAAAATTGAATAGAGTAAAGATCACAAAGCCACCCTCACCTCAAAAAGAAATCTGCGATACCTTGGGTGAACCCAGTGGGAAGTTCGATTATCTGGTGAAATATTTTGCTCTAGAGAGTTCGAAAATCCCAATCGAAGATATCAAACCCACAGGATGGGGAGATGATGACAAAAAAGGGAAGGATGGAGATGGCAGCATTCCTCAGAAGGAAGTCTGGGATACCCTAGGGGAACCCAGTGGAAAATTTGATTACCTGGTAAAACACTCTGCCCCAAAAAGTGCAAAGATCCGAATCGAAGATGTCAAACTATCAGGATGGGGAGATGATGTCGAAAAAGGGGAAGATGCAGATATCAATATGGTGGATATGGAGATACCTCGTTCTAAGATGGAGGAAATGGAAAGATACCTAGAAAAGGAAAAATACAAAATGGAGGATGACTATGCTGCAGATACCAACCTCAAAGATTATCTCATGCTGTGCCACAAGGGAAATGATGAAATGATGCTATGTCCCAGATGCAGCATCATCTGCAACCAGAGGATTGCTGCAGATTTCGAGAGGAAACAAAGGGCTTGAAATGGAGTCAATTGGCGCCAAGATAACCAATTATTCAGATGTTACCCTAGAGCTGGGGAGAGTTTGTTGGAATTCTTAGTTCGCTGTCACAAAGGGGCAACCAAGTGCCTGATTTGTCCAAGGTGCTCTGCAGCATATGACCAGAACATGGCTGGAGCGTTTGAAACTATTCCCTTCGCCCCATGTTAGAATCACAAGGAAGTTGGTCAGATGAGTCAACACTTCGAGGGTAAGCATACTCAACGAAAGCCTGACAGCCCCTATCCTAAAGGTGCTCGAAGGGTGACGTTCAAAATCCCTGCTGAAGTACCAACAGACAAATGGCTACAAGTCAGAGCGAATAAGGGGAAAGATATATGGAAAAGCAGTGAACAAAATGCACGTCACGCCATGGTATATAGGAGGCAATTCAACACTGCGAAGAGGGAAGAATTGAGACTGGAAAATTACAAAGGAAAAAACCCTATGTCCAGATCACAGTGGCGAAGGCAACAACGAATTCGAAAGGCTGAAAGGGAAGCTTTGGCAGACAAAGGAGCAGCTTCGACCAACAACAAAGAAGTGTCAAGTACCAACAAGTCAACAACAACGAACAATCAACCTGAAGATAAACCTCCGCTTAGTAGGAGACTTTTCTCCGAAACACAACCGATGAATCGAAAGAGTACACCCAAGTCCGTAAGAAGACGAGGATATGCCGATGCACAACTTCGAGTCGAAGGGAGTCTTCACCGAACTTAAATTGCAACGTGGTATCTGTACTACCTTCCGAGTTTGGACAGAGACCAAATCAAGAGCATGAGGAAGAGGATACCATAGATTTGATGAAACACGCACATTGCTACTATGTAATGGATAAGCGCGATCAAGAGCAGAACGCATTTTTCGAACACCCAGAGCCAGCAATGAAGAATCATTTGAAGCCATTGTTCATTCGAGCAAAGGCTAGAGCCCATGCCGTGAACAAAGTCTTAGTGGATGGAGGCGCTGCAGTTAATTTAATGTCTCAATTCATGCTGAAAAAGTTAGGAATACAAGAAGGTGATGTCAAACCACACAACATGGTCCAATCCAATTATGAAGGGAAAGTAGGTTAGACGTTGGGGGTAGTTCAAGTGGATCTAACCATAGGATCGAGCTGCAGGCCCACCATGTTCATGGTGATCGAAGCCAAGGCCAATTATAACTTGCTACTGGGAAGAGAGTGGATCCATGGCGTAAGGGCAGTTCCTTCGTCAATGCACCAGAGGTTAGTTCTATGGAGGGAAGATGGTATAGTGGAGAATATCGAAGCGGACCAGAGTTACTTTATGACAACAGTCAATTTAGTCAACAAAAGGAATTATGACAAGTACCTGGCAAAGATAGCCCCTTGTGCCCCAAGTGACGAAATGAACGAAACAAGGGATGCACACTACTATATGAGCCTTCGCCATGATGGCATGTACTGGGATAGGAAGATAATCAAAGGAGTTGAAGGAGTCGAAGGCACTTCAAGAAAGACGGCAGCTGGGGTTCGATAACCTTGCTCTCATGAGTCTTCCTTCTTTGAAAGGATTTCGCCTATATGGTGAGAATGAATGGAAAGCGCTTGAGGTCGATATAGATGATATAGTTGAAGTAAACGAAATAAGGGAATGGTTCAAAGACTCACCGTGAAGAAAAGAAATAGATCAAAGGCTCGATGCCATCTATGACAAAGAACCCTTGGGCTTCGAGAAGGATCCTACAAACTCAAAGCAAAATGTTAGCACAGATCCGTCAAGAGGTAAATTGGGGATGACAACACAAAAAGAATAACCTACATAAGCGCAAAACTCAACCCAAGTCTCAAGCAAGAGGTGATCAAGTCCTCAAGAGAAACAAAGATTGCTTCGTGGGATTATGATGAAATGCCCGGTTTGAAGAGAGAATTAGTGGAGCATAGACTTCCAATTAAGGATGACAGAAGCCCATCAAACAAACTCCTGAAGATTCGCAGCATTCTCACAAAGATCAAAGTCGAGGTCGAAAGATTGTTGCTGTAAATTCATCAGACCACAAGGTATGTCGAATGGTTAGCAAATATAGTACCGTTATTAAGAAAAATGGTTCTCGAGGATATGCATAGACTTTAGGGATTTAAATATCGCAACCCCAAAGATGAATATTCTATGCCCGTGGCGTAAATGTTAATAGACTCGCAGGATTCAATACCTAAGTATGCTAGATGGATATTCGGTTATAATCAGATTTTTATTGTCAAGAAGATGTTGCCAAGACAAGATTTCGCTGCCCAGAGCCTTAGGCACCTACGAATGGGTAGTGATGCCTTTGGTTTAAAAAATGTCAGCAACTTACCAAAGAGCAATGAATTCAATTTTCCATGATTTTATTGAGACATTTATGCAGGTGTATATTGATGATATAATCATCAAATCCATATCTGCAGAAACCCATTTGCATCATTTGAGCCAATCGTTCGAAAGAATGAGAAAACATGGTCTAAAAATGAACCCCCTTAAATGTGCATTTTTTGTGCAGGCTGGAGATTTCCTTGGCTTTGTGGTTCATAAAAAGGGAATCGAAATCAACCAGAATAAGACCAAAGCCATCATGGAGACAAAAGCACCCACATCAAAAAGGGAGCTGCAATCTCTGCTGGGGAAGATTAACCTTCTCAAAAGTTTCATTTCGAATCTAAGTGGAAGAACCCAAGCTTTCTCTCCACTACTTCGTTTGAAGCAAGGCCAAGCCTTCGAGTGGAACGAAGCACATCAGGAGGCCTTTGACAAGATCAAAAGATATCTCTCTCAGCCTCCTATCTTGTCTCCACCTTCATGGGGAAAGCCCATGAGACTGTACATATCTGCTTCTGAATTTACTATAGGTAGTATGTTAGCACAAGAAGATAGTAATGGCATCGAAAGAGCCATATATTATTTAAGTAGGGTGTTGAATGATGCAGAAACTAGATATAGCAACTTAGAAAAGTTATGTCTTTGTTTATACTTTTCTTGTATGAAACTTAAGTATTATATAAATCCTGTTGATGTTTACGTTTCATCTCATTTCGATGTTATCAAACACATGCTTTCAAAACCAATAATGCATAGCAGAGTTGGTAAATGGGCTCTAGCTTTGACAGAATATTCTTTGACTTTCATGCCTTTAAGAGCTGTGAAAGGCCAAGTGATTTCTGATTTCATCGTGGACCATTCCCTGGTCGAAAAGCCTGTCACAGGTTACGTTGAAACACAACCTTGGAAACTATACTTTGATGGTTCGACCCATAAAGAGGGTAGTGGTGTTGGAGTCCTCATAATTTCTCCTGAAGGAATTCCAACAAAATTCAAGTATAAATTAGATGGTCCTCGTTGCTCGAACAACGAAGCTGAATATGAAGCGCTCATTGTTGGACTTGAAGCTTTGTTGGAATTGGGGGCAACTAGAGTCGAAATTAAAGGCGATTCGGAGTTTGTGGTCAAGCACATAACAAAGGAATACAAATGCATAAAAGAAAACCTGATGACTTACTTTGTCATAGTTAACAGGCTACTCAAAAAATTCGAATACATGGATATTCAACACATACCAAGAGTGGAAAATCAAGAAGCAAATGACTTAGCACAGTTGGCTTCAGGGTACAAATTTTGTACCAAAAACTTTAAGGAATTGGTCGAAATAAGAGGAAGGGTCATGGCTACTAGACTCACACCTTCAGATTTAGAAAATATCAAATTAGGTTGTGGTGATAAAGATAGATTCGAAGTACTAGCCATAGATACCTTATCGACATGATTGAAGTCCACCGTGAGTTATTTTAAAACCCAACATTTAATGTAGATAGGAAGATAAAATATAGAGCATTATCATATGTCCTTATGGGGAATGAATTGTTCAAAAAGACCCAAGAAGGCGTATTGCTCAAGTGCCTAGGAGAAAGTGAGGCATACTTAGCATTGTAAGAAGTCCACAATGGGGCATGTGGGGCACATCAAGCAAGCCATAAAATGAAATGGTTGCTATTTCGATATGGTATATACTGGCCCAGCATGCTCAAAGATTGTATAGATTTCGCTAAAGGATGTGAAGAATGTCAGAAACATGCAGGGATTCAACATGCTCCTGCAAGTGAGTTGCATTCGATCATCAAGCCATGGCCCTTCAGAGGATGGGCATTAGATTTAATAGAGAAATCAATCGCTTCTTCTAAAGGTCGAAATATATCTTGGTAGGAATAGACTATTTTACCAAGTGGATCAAGCAATACCATTAATAGTCGAGATCAAGAGGTCATATTGAGTTCATGTAAAATGATTATCTATAGGTTCGGATTGCCAGAGAGCATAACCACAGACCAAGGTTCTGTGTTTACTGGTAAGAAGATGCAAGAATTTGCCCAAGAGATGGGGTTCAAATTACTAACATCTACACCATATTATGCTCAAGCAAATGGTCAGGTCGAAACAGCCAATAAAGTAATAATAGGTTTGATTAAGAAACATGTTGGTAAAAAGCCAAGGAATTGGCGTAAGACTTTAGACCAAATACTATGGGCCTGCAGAACGTCTCCTAAGGAAGCTACTAACACCACGCCTTTTCAACTAACATTTGGTCATGATGCAGTTCTACCAGTAGAAATTCATCTACAATCAGTTCGAATTCAAAGACAAAACGAAATCCCAGCTGTGTTGTATTGGGAGATGATGATGAACAAGTTAGTTGAGTTAGACGAGGTTAGATTGCATGCATTGGAAATCCTAATGAGGCAAAAGGAAAGAGTAACCAGGGCATATAGCAAAAGGGTGAAAGGTAAAACATTAAGTACTAATGACTTAGTTTGGAAAGTTATATTGCCCATGGACAAGAAGAATAAAGCATTAGGAAAGTGGTCACCTCATTGGGAAGGACCCTTTCGAGTAGTAAAAACATTTTCAAACAATGCATTTGAGATTGAAGAAGTGAATGATGATAGACGAATCTTAAGGGTTAATGGGAAATATTTAAAGAAATATAAGCCACGCCTGCAGGAGATTCGAATAATAATAGCGTAATTGAAATATAGTGAAGATATGCCAAAATGGTAAGTTAAAATTGCCAAAATGGCATTGTTTGGGTATTACAGATTAAAGTTAAATTAATATTCCAAGCAAAATAAACAAACAAAATCTAGAAATGGGCATTGTTCCTTAATCTGTCGAAGATACTCCGAAAGGACTCAAGCCTTTGCTGAGTAAAGCGCCTCGCTCCTTCTAAGGTGGCAACTTCACCTTTAAGTTGCTCAGCTGCTTCCATTTCTGCAAGTCCTTTAGTGAGGAGTTCTTCGAATTGTGTGCCAGCAGTGTTGGCGTCATATGCCATTTTTTGTTTTTGGGCCTCCTTAACTTTTTGTTGAAGTTCTTGAATCTGATTTTCCCAGAGAAGGATGGACTGAGCCCGAAGCTCATAATCAGTTTTAACTTTCTTGATATGCATGGCTTGCTCTTCAGCTTCTTTAGAAAGCTTCGAAGCATGCTCATAAGCAGCGTCCATAGCAGTTCGCTTCTCTTGGACTTTATTGGTAGCAAATTCATCCTGAATGTGACATCCAATCACGTTGTCTAGCAAAGATTGAAGTTCAAATAGGATGGTACTAACTTCTAGAGAGCAGGTGGTGAGGTCAACTTGATTAAGAAGTCCCTTCATAATATAGCACGTTGTACTATCTTTCTTGAGCACTTCGAATAGATCCACATCAAGGATTGTCTTCCTAATCTTGTGAAGAAGTACAACCCTATCATCAGAAGGCATTGAATCAGTAGTCGAACCAGCACCAGCCTTAGGAAGAGGAGTGTCCTTCTGAGCTAGCTTAGCCTTCATATACCCAATAGGGTCATTTCGTTTTAAGAGGGCTAACCTCTTCACCGCTTTGAGGTTGAGAAGACTCGAAGTTCCATGCAATGGAGTAACATCCATCTCGACTTCCATTGGCTCATTGGTAGGGACACCATCACCTTCATTATGTTCTTCCTCATCATCTTCTTCATCACCAACCAGGTCCACCACTTCGATGTCATTATCTTCATTACTGTGAGCATCAAACTCCGTTCCTTCGCTCGAACCACCTTGAGCTTCTTCTCCTCCTTCTTCCTCAGATCCTTCCTCACTAGAATCTTCGCTCTCTTGAGAGGGGCATGCCTTTTCCTCTTCAACTTGGGTGACCTTTTCATTTTCTTGAGGAATCTCAAGAGGAGATTTTGGATGAGAAGTTTCTGGAGGCACTTCAGATCTCCGTGCGTTGTTTCATTTGTTTCCTGAGAGGAGGAGAAGTGCCTTGATCATCCGTTGTTCGAAGCCCCAATCGGAACCGCCATATTGAGGACCTTTGTTCGCACCAGACACTAATCCCCATGAGGAGAAGAATGGATTGAGCAATTGTTTTGGATGGAGGAGTCAAGTGGTAGGATTGATTTGAATCGTCCCACACAAGCAAAGAAAGATTAAAACTTGCACTAAGGTACGAATAATCGCGTTAAAAAAAATCGAATGCAATTTACCTGTGGATTATCCGAAGAAATATTGCTATCTATATGTTCCAACATTACGTTGGAGGTCGAAGGTTGATTTTTGGATTTTGGTAAGGGAGCAACGTCCCTGGAATCGAGTCCAGAGACATTAGTGTCCTTTGAAACATCTTTCTTTTGCTTCTTCTTCGAAGTCGTTGGTGAACTTCCCCCAACCTTGGGATTCTTCCCATCGTACTAGGCTTTCGCTTTGGAGTGGTTGGTGGGAGTTTATTAGTCTGAAAGGTATAAAACATGAGCTAAAACTTCAATCATAAGGTAGTCCATTCAAAACGTCAGGATAAATTGATTACCTTTGGAGTTGGAGCAACTGTTGGAGCAACTGTTGAAATTGGAGCAATTGTTGGAGTTGGAGCGACGGTTGTTGTTGTTGTTGCAGGAGTAGTTGTGGGAGTTGTTTGGGGCACATTGTCATCAGCTTCGATAGTTTGTTGGGAACTACTTCCTTCCTTGGTCTTCGACGCAACAGTCTTTATCCTGATGGCTGAAAATCAAAACAATTAAGGCGAAATGTTAAAATAAAGAAAGTAAGAATTATTTGGGATTTCCCAAGCATTCGTGACCGCTTTCATTCAAACAATCGACATGGCGTAAAGGTCATAGCGAATATGCCTGGAAATTATGGAGCCAATGTCGAGCCCATGTCACAGCCTCGATGGCTTTAGTTTTGAGATTTGTGTTTGAACATCTCTTTGCAAGTTAACCACCAAGGGTATGGGGAAACCAAGCGAGCCGCCGAGGTAGGTAATCTAGGAAATTTAGGTGGATGCATTTCGAGTGCCAACCTATACCTATCCTCGTGTGACAACCTCAAGGAAGTCCGAACTTAGAAACTTTTCTTTAAATTTTTCCTTCAAGGTTTGGACGCCGATACACGGTGGTTTGCAAACGCTGGGATCATAGGTAGTCTCAAATAATTCGAAAAGCCTTAATCTCTTGAGCGTGAGTGAACATACCTTTGTTTTTGTGTACCTGCAAATCGAACGCAGCAGTTAGTTTCTTTTGAATGGTGATAGTATCGAACATATAAGACTGGTAGAATTTAGTCCACCAATCCGTAAAACCCTTTGATGAAAAGCAGGTTGGTTCAAAAGAAATTAATTCAAACCGAGCGAAATCTTGGTATTGTTCTGCACCTTAGCTTCTCCGCCTTGAAAGTTCGACCGTAAGTAATGGCACTGGTTTGAAAAAGGGTTCGTGAATTAATCGACATAAACCGAATTGTCTTGAAACGAAATTAGGTTGATAAGCAAATGTATGATTTGGTTCTTGGTTGGAGTGATTCTTGAGGAGATTAGTCTTGGGAGCAAGAAGGCTTTCGGATGTCTTGGATCTCTTTACTCTTAGCAATTTCTAAAGGGACATGGTGAACCATGATGGTCCATGAGTCCTCGAAGCAAAAGGTGCCATAGTTTCTTCAAATTTATGCCTTTTAGAGAAGATCATGATGTACTGTGAGAATAGAACTTGGAAGTCAGCCTTATCATCATTTGGAGTCAGTCTTCTCAGCCTTGTGCCTTCAATAGTTTGATCCGCTATTTCTGGATCTTGCTCAAAAATGGTGTCAACAGTGGATAATGAAGATTCGAACATGGCATTAAGCCATAACTGGAGTAACCATAAGGGGCCATCTAGCAAGATGTTCTTAGGAGTGTGAGATTTCAGACTCGAAACATCTGATCTCAAACTTTCATAGAGATCAACAAGTAAGAGCTCACTCAAACAAACTCTCCTATTTTCATGTAAATCTCTAGCTAGAGGAATGAACCTACTGGCTACTTGTAGTGACCTGCTGCAAAACACATATCTCGATAACCATAGGGTGAGGAAGGCAATATGCTCTACATCTGATACACTATCACCCTCAGCGTGATAATGACTGATAAACTTTGAGAAGCTGGCCAACTTGACGTCGAAGTCAATGATACTTGAATGTTCTTCAGAGTCAGGAATATAAGTCTCTTCTACTGGTGATAAGCCTGTGATAGCTGCTATATCGAAGAAGGTGGGTGTGATCATCCCTCCAGGAAGGTGAAAGGTGTTATAAGTACTATCCCAAAAATACAAGGATGCAAATAATAAGGGATGGCTGTAGGTGAAGCCTGGTTTCGATAACTTAGTCAAATTATAGATCCCTAGTTCTTCCCACTGATGGGATTTCTTAACTTCTACCTTAGCAAACCAGTTCTGGTAAGCTACGTCAGGGGTAGGGCAAGATCGAAACGGCTTAAAGTTGCTTTTAACATAATCCAAAACAAAAGGATCTTTTGGGGGAACATCAGGGGTTTCTATGTTTTTCGAAGCAGAGGATTCATTCACATTCTCAGTTTCTAACCTAGGGATTTCCATCCTATTAAACAGAGGTTTAAAGTCATAACAAACAGGGAAGATTGTTCTGGTATCTTTCAGAATTTCAAAAACTGTAAGAGGGCCCATTAGGGCAAACCTCTTTCCAGCAGCATTAGTGGGAATGAGTACCTGAGAAGAGTATAGAAGTTCTTGTTCCTTGGAGATTCCTTGGGGAATGAGTACAGATTGACCTTGGTGAATACCAACTTTGCTCTCCATAATCGTGCTTGCGTTCTTACTTTTCTTCTTGGAGATCTTCTTCATTTGGGATGTTATTGAAGACATTGTTGGAAGTTGTTGAGAATCTTTAGGGTTTTCCGAGAAGAGAAGAAGAAAGGAGTTCAGAAAGTGGAAAAAGAATAAAAGACTAAGGGTGTTTAGTTTTATAGTGCGGAATTTGAAGCACTCATCAACTAAAACCAAGGTACGTGTGGATCGTGGGTTGGATACGGCATGAGGTGGCGTAAAGTGAACATTGGTAACAAGCGTGATTAAAGATAATCATTGTCTTTAATAACCGCACCATGTTGTGGCAAATGTTTTGAAGCGGTTCGGAAACCCAAGAGACGTCGTGACTGACGTAGTGGAAGTCATACACAGTATCATGATTACTCAAAGTCACATCAAAATCTTGTGAATATGTTTAAAATAAGTAATTCTCAAAAAGAGGTTCGAAATACATATTTTAAAGGGGCATTTTGTTAGCTGAAGATTTTGATACGTATGACTTGAAGTAGAAATCTCAACTTCGAAACGAAATGATGTTAGTGTTCGTTGGAACAAAGCGAATGTCATAGTTCGGAATGGGAGAAATGGCTTTTCGAAATAGACATACTAAAGCTCGGAGCTTCGAATGGCAGTTATGATGATATATGTAAAAGAAGCTTCGAAGTGGTAATAAGATTGTGTCTGTAAAGCGAGTTCGAAGCGAAGATAGCCACAGCATTTGAAATTCAAACGCGAGCGGGATAATTGGAAGTTAGAATACATGCGCTGGAGACGGTTCGAAGACGCGTGGAAGCTAGAGAAGCATAGTGTTCTGCATGTTCTAAACGTGACATGATCTCATAAGTCAGACCGTTATGGTCGAAGTAGTATAAATAGAAGTCTTAGTGTTAGGATTTCGTGTGTCATATCTATTGTACAAAATTCAGTAAACATTCAAATTACCACATGGCTAGGGAAACGAATGCTCAAACAATGTACGCATGATTGCACCAAAACCTTTATGATTCAGTAAAAGCATCTTTATCTTTCCAGTTTATCCTTTATCTTCGCATCAATGTCTTTTACATATCTTTACATTCAAAGCCATTTAACTACTTTCTGCATTTAAACGTTTTCTTCTATTTCGAAGTCCTTTACATTTCAGAAATCTTTTACATTAATGTCTTTTACATTCCAGATGTCTTTTACATTTCATGCTCTTACTTTAAAAGTCTTTTACATTTAAAAGTCATTTAAGTATTCCTGCACTTACACTTTTCTTTGTAAATCGAATCTTTATTTATTTACTCATTCAAGTCAATATTATGTTTCTTTATTTAATCATGGCACCAAGTTATTTAACACTGCAGTCGGAATACATTGGACATACATAAAACACTCTAAATATAAGTCTTAAACATTAATACTAGTTTAGTTATTAAATATATCCAAACGACCAATACCCCATAGGATCAATCTAGTCGATCCTGCCAGTTACCAGAGGAATTGAATAATAATCATAAGGCTTATTCGATAGTTTGGAGGACTAGCGGTTGTTTCACCAGAAATCACTGTGAACACCATACCATTAGTTGGTAGGTAACCCTATTCGTTGGATGTAGAAGGGACATTCGAAGGGACATCGGATGGTCATAGAAGGCAACTTGTAGGAAGTATCCTAGCACATTCGAAGGGACTATCATCATTTTTCGTAGGCGACAATCGAGGGTCAAGATCATGTATTCGAGGCGACGTCGTGGGTCTATGATCTTTGTATCGAAGGGACTATGATGATTTGTTTTGAAGGCAACAGGCTAGGATACTCTACGCTCGAGGACTTGACCATTTGTATTCAGAAGGCAACGAGAGAGAATTACCCTAACGGATGCATGTGTGAAAAGAGTGTGTCAATTCAGATATTTTATCTTGAAATTATGAGTGATCTATGCCCAATTTTATCTTGCCATACACGCCTAATTACTAGCAGTTTATAGGGTGCAGAAAGTAAATTGCGGAAATGTAAAGTCCTACGCTATTACATGGCTTTGGGGCAGTTACATAATAAGAGTGCAGAAAATAAAAGTCCTAGTTAAACTATTACATCCCATAGGCAGTTACATAATTGAAAAAGAAAAGCGAGAAAAATCGTCCGAAACGTTACAACCTGTGAACAGATACATAATCGGAAAACGGAAGAAAATTGCATAAGAAGAAAATGTTAGTAACAAGAAATATTTTTGAATGAGGAAAAAGGTTTTTGATTAGGAATGACATTAATATGATAAGATAAATTTTTGGTAATTTTCTGAATCGATTTGGTAATTTAAAAACAATTAAAAGTCATTTAAATGATTAATTAGTAATTAAATAAAATATGCATGCAAAAATAATAATTTTAATTTTAAAAATTAAATAAGTATTTTTATGATGATAAGGCAAAAAAGAAATATTTTTGGAGTTTTTTAGATGCATGATAAAAATATTTGAAGATAAATTAAAATAACATGAAAATTTATTAAGAAAATAGAAAAATATAAGTTAGTTTGCAAACTCGTAAAAATATTTGGTCCTGACCAGGCTCGAACCAGTGACCTTTGAGAGAATCTTCCAATCTGCTTGCCTTTACCACTGAACCAAAGCGCTTTTGGTGTTTGGAAAATAGAAAGAACGCATTATAAGCGAATACGTGTCATGGATTTAAAGTTCAACGCACAGTCAGCAAGTGGGACCAGGTTGTAACGCGTGAGCCAATCAAAACATGCCATCGTGCCACGCCAAGGTCAAACCTTCAACGCCGGAGCTAGGGCTCCGGTCATCTTCTCCGATTGCCCATCAACCTAAAAACCTGAAAAATGCATCATTCAAAGAGAAACAAAAGCCCAGATCGACTAATTCGATCCTTGCGAGCACGATGGTGCTATTCTTTTCCCCTGAAACGGCCTGGAACTCGTGTTTCGAAACTCACAGCTCTAAAAACCCTAGCAATGGCATTCTGGGATTTCTACGTGGAAACTTGCATGTAATGCATCAAATACACTCTAATTCATATTCTAAACTCAAATAAACACATGAAAATAGTTAGCAATGCATGAAATACAGAAATCGAAATTGAGAAAAATTCAAACCGGTGAGAGCTACATAGCACGATTCTGGATGGTTTGGCTTCAAGTAAGGATTGGGAACGATCCCTGGGAACCTCAGGGACACGATAGAATGCTCAAATTGGATTGAAAACGGCTGGAGAATCAAACACGATTTTTGCAACTTTGAGAAATTTTTTGAAAATAAGGGTTGCTTGTAAGGGCTAGGGTTTCGTCCTTGGCTTTGTGTAATAATCTGAGTTTTTATAGAGTGAGGAATGAGAGCAAAAAGAAGGAAAAAAGATATGTCATTCAATGTAAAATTATTTCCTTTCAAATAAAATCCAATCTTTTGAAAATTTGATTTTTCCTTCCATATGCAAGCTAGCACGAATTTGGCAAGTCTTGTGGGCTATCTTGGACCTCAAGTTTTATAAAAATCCAATCCATTTGAAAATATATCTTGTTTTCATATTTTATATAATTTAAATTTGAACTTAATGCTTTTAAATTCAAAAATAAATCAATAAAATAGAATGTGGTCATGGCAAAGCATCAATAGGTCAGAAATAATATTATGAACAAATTTGGATCATAAAATTATAGGCCCATTTGGAAAAAATTGGATTTTGACAAATATCTCTCTTTATGCAATTGTCCAAAAATGCCTAACTTGTACAAGGTGTATTTTGCTCAATTTTCCACATTTTTGAGTGATCTTGGACTTTTTAGAAAGCTCTAAGTGTCCTCTAACCAACATCTTTGGTTTCATCTCAATTGGAGTTTCTATGCTCAATAAATCCTCAAAACAAAAAGTTGAGTTTTTGTTGAATTTGAAAAGGACCTGTAATGTCTTGACCCATATCTTCAAAATGAAGCATTTCTTGAACATTCTTGTGAGACATGAAGTTGTAGAGAATTGAATTTCCTTCAAAATTAGAGGTGATGGAAAAATTTCTGAGAAAGTATGAAGAAGTTATGCTCAGTCAAAGTTCAGTTGACTTTTCACTAGAAAACCCTAATTTGGAAAGTTTGACTTTGTGCAAATCTTGAGTTTTCTTGATGAATCATGATCAACCCTTGATCAAATGATGAATGTGATTTCAAAATGAGGATGTTGACCAAAAATCAGGAAGTTTGACTGTATGTTGACCACAGTTGACTTTTTGTCCAATACAACTGATTTTCCACCATCTGAGCAATTGTCTGAGGAAACTTGACTTGTGAGGCTTGAAACTTGACATGGAGAATCTTTGAAGCATATGAGGAGGCATGATGACCATTGGAGATGTTGGAAGTCCATCTTGATATGAGAATTGCCAAACCCTAGTTTGGGTTAATTGTCTAGGAGAGGGTTTGTCTGATCAATCCTTGAGGAATCCTTGAGTATAGATGTATGCAATGCCTTGAGGAATAGGAGGGAAATTTTGGGGTATGACAATTGCGGCCGTTGCGGTGTGAATTTTTATAAGTAAATGTTTGAAATATAATGATAAAAAACACTTAATGTTAAGATCTCAAGTAAATTGAATTTTTGGATTCTAATATTTTAATTTTTGATGAAAATAATTAAAGAAATATGATTGAAATTGTCTGTTGTGCTTCCTAATACAGCCGGAGATGTGAATTTAAAATCACACAACAATTGCAGTTCGATGCAGTTGTAAAGGCAACCGCAATATTGTGGGTGCAATTGCGGTTGCGGACTGCAATTTAAAACCATGATCATTAGAATAATATTTTTGTTACCTTTTGAATCGAGTATCTCAAAGGTTTCTGCTGCAAAAATGATAAACGGTTTTTTTGCTATGGAGGTAATGCAACCTATTTCTTTCCACAAAATGATATACGATTTATGAATGAGAAAGTGTTTAAAGGTTGGGTGATAGAAATAGGGGTGATTGAAAGAGAATTAAATGTTGGATTAATTATTTAATTAATCAATTATGGATTAATAATAATCAATTATTAGAAATTATTATTAATATAAATTATGGTCTATTGTTATTAAACACTTATTGATGAAATATTTGATTGGGCTATTATATTGTCTTTGAATGGACCGTGATGGATTTGACCATTTAGTTAAGTCCAGTGAGAGGTCTCTGCCCTTGGTCGTTGAGCTATTTAAGCGTTGTCACATTAAACGATTAAATCAGACAAAAACTCTAAACGGCAATGAGGGTAGTAATCCTCTCATACTCTCCGAAGGTAATCTCTATAATCCTAAAAGGTATATCGACAATTTCTAGAATACCACAAGGTACACCGTTCTTATAATTAATTATTCTATGATATTATAATATGCTATAATTTGTGTCTATCGATTCAATTAAATCTATCAAATGATATCAGAGCTTTGATTGGATACATATTATAGTTATTAATAGTTTTAGATAAATCTTAATTTTAATGGATTAATACATCAAGAACACTACCAAAATTTAAGTGTCATTCTTGAATTGCTTAAAATTTTAGTTTGACTAAACCAAATACCGTTCATAAAACAATTTTTACATTTTAAAGGGATAACAATAATTAGTATGATTACATGATTTTACATATTATCTCCTTTAAAAGATCAAGTCTTTCTTAGTATATAATATATGTGATGATGGATGAAGTCTTTAAAACCATTAACTTTTTTTTA
This sequence comes from Vicia sativa, assembly GCA_021764765.1. Classification (NCBI taxonomy): domain Eukaryota; kingdom Viridiplantae; phylum Streptophyta; class Magnoliopsida; order Fabales; family Fabaceae; genus Vicia; species Vicia sativa. Next base: position 153,964,729 of record CM038792.1, read on the forward strand.
CGGTGTCGTTGTTTTTGTACATATAGTTGAACTCTTGATCCTAATTTAAGTCTCTATTATTAAATTATAGTTCAAAAACAATTCTTGTCAGGGAATCAATGTTATTAACATACCGTAAAAAAATTTAATTCAATGTATTTATAACCGTACACTCACTTTAGATGCAAAATTTTGTGGAATGAGATTTCAAAATAAAATAATATATATTATATGAGATTATATTGATTTGATTAGACGTGTCATTATAGAAATCGATTTGTTTTGATTCTACAATAAGATAATTTAATATTTTATTTTATTTATGGAATAAAATTATAATTTCATTCATGATCATAAAAAAATTTATAATGAGTACAAGAATATTTGATTGTTTTAATATTAGATTCTTAATTTATGGATCGAAGATTTCTTTGTGAAATTTATGTAAATATTTTATATTAATTAAATTGAGAATTGTGTACTATTTTACATAATATATTCTCACTATTTTAGTATAAAATATTTCGTGTAAAATTTCTTTTAATAGTAACACTATTCTTAATCATTTTAATAAAATGTTACATTTTGAATTTATTTTAGACTCAACTTATTGATTTAGACACTAAATATTTTCTATTTTTGAATTTAAAATCATTATTAAATTATACCTTGCCTTGTCATTTTGAGTAATCTGAAAACAATTGAAAAGTATATCATCATTGCAATGTGTTATTTTATAATATTTTATTTGTTATAATGGTTTGTTATAGACTTATGAATCATTTGAGATGATATGATGATAATCTAAAGTCATCAAAATTTAGCAACTCAAGAGTAATGATGCATGTCACATTGTATGAGGTTAGTATAATTTAATTATTTTTTAAACCATGTGACTTATATTATATAATTGCATATAAGGATATATTTATTTAAATATTGTATAATCCTTTTATGAAAATGTAAAGTGAATTTCTTAACTCACCTCATGACCTTCTTGCCCACCCCGGCGAAGTTTCCAAATTGCTCCTGAAAACCGAAAATATACTTTCAGTTTGCATCACATATCATAAAAATCACGTTGAAAAGGGTTAGGTGTGAACCAGAACTATATTTCCAGTTTAAAACCTATGTGTAATTTTTAAGACTATAATTGTTCATCAAATATTGGAAAATTATTCTCAATTCAGTCTCATATACACGTTTTATTTTATTGATTCTATTGGTAAAATAAAACAATTTGATTTAACAAAATAAAATCAAACATTGAGATTTAATTTAAACAGATAAAAAATTTACCGTATGTTTTGGTCTAAAAATCAGGCAAAATCATGATCAATAATTACAATCTTAAATAATTTCCCAATATTTTTAAGACTATAATTATTGATACCCTCATTATGATCATTTCTAATACATGATTCATTCTCATTTTGATCATTTCTAGTAAAAGATTTAATATCAACACCAATATCACCTTGATCTCCAATGTTTTCATCAATTACTTTATTAGATAAAAGCACTATAGACCATTTCGTACTTGTCGGATCAGTGACATAGAACACTTGTTTTGCTTGAGAGGCTAGAATGAAAGGCTCATCTTTGTACTCCACCCTATTAAGATCCACTTACAAAAATCCTGACTTATCCATTCGTATGCCATTATTATTTTCAACCCAATTGCAATCAAATATAGGAATCTGAAACTTCTCGTAATCAAACACCCAAATGCGCTTGATAACCCCAAAATATAACAGATTTGCAAATTTCGGATTTAATTCCTTCACACTTGATATGTGCATTGTATCAGCTACCAATGTGACACCACTATTTTGCATAGTACCTTTATCATCCTGTTCTTTGATATAAAATGTGTATCCATTAATTGCGTATGTGCTATAAGAAAACACAACCAAACTTGGACCATACGCTAAACATCTCAACCTTTCTGTTACTGAAGCGGGATCTGAACAATACTTTGAATAAATATGTTCCTTAAACCATGGTATGAAACTTCGATTGTGCTCTCGTACTATCCAATTCTCATTTCTATTGGAATTTAAACCTCGAAGAACACCCTTGTACATTTCAACATACAGCTCAAAAGATGAACGACAAGATGAACCATTATGTCAAAAAACGAGGGAGGAAAATACATTTCAAGATCACACAAAGTAACAACTATTTCTTTTTGTAATGTTGGTAAGATCTTAGGATCAATCACCTTTTTGCAATTTGACTTAAAGAAAAAACACAGTTTAGTTATTGTGCTTCTTACTTTTTCTGGCAGAATAGAACGTATACCTATCGGTAGAAAATGTTCCATTATAACATGACAATCATGCGTCTTTAAACTCTTTAAATTGAGGTCTTACATAGACACAATTCTTCTAATATCTGATGAATAGCCTTTTGGAACTTTAACTTCACTTAGGAACTTACGTAATTTTTTTCTCCATTCTAGATAGAGTGTAAACAGCAGGTGGTAGATATATTCGTCTTCCTTTCTTCACGGGTCCCAATTCAGTTCTTATTCTCATCTCTACCATGTCCTCCCTTGCTTTAAGGTCATCCTTAGACTTCCCTTTTATATTGATTAAGGTACCAATAACACTGTCAAATAAATTTTTTTCAATACGCATAACATCAAGAAAATGTCTTACGTACAAAGATTTCCAATATGGCAATTCAAAAATTATCGACCTCTTCTTCCCCCCACCTGTGACAACTTTATGTGCAAAAGGCTTGTCAAACTGAATACTCACATCTTTCACCTTTTCAAAAATTTGATCACCTGTAAATCTAGGTGGAGCTCTATGTTGTTCGATATCTCAGTTGAACGCTTTTCTCCATCCACGATATTGATGTTTATAATTTAAGAATCTACGATGGCCGAGAAAGACATCCTTCTAACAAGCTTTCAATCGCGTCGTATCGGGTCCATCTTCACATATAGGACACACTTCACCTTTAATGTTATACCCGGATAGATTTTAGTATGCTATAAAATCGTTAATTGTTCCAAACATCGCCCTCAAGTTGAAACTTTATTTCCTATATCCATCATAAACCTCCACACCGTTCTCTCACAAAATCTTCAAATATTCGATTAAAGGTTTCAAGTATACGTCTATATCATTCCCTGGTTGTTTAGGCCTAGAAATTAACATAGATAACATCATGTACTTATGCTTCATACATATCCACGGAGGTAGGTTATAAATCATAAGAATCACAGGTCATGTGCTATGCGAGATACTTTAAATACCGTGTGGGTTCATTCCATCAGTAGACAATGCCAAGTGAAGGTTTCTTTCTTCTTTTCCAAATTCAGGATAATCATTATTAATTTTCATCCATTGTGGTTAATTTGCTGGATATCGCAACTTTCCATCAATAATTCTTTCATCTGCATGCCAAGTCAAGTGTCTTGAATCGGTTTCACTACGATACATGCGTCTAAATCTCTGAATTATAGGAAAATACCATAAGACTTTTGTCGGAGACAACTTTTCTTATATAGAGGGGCACCACATTTAGGACACTCATTTAACGATGCATACTTGTTTCGAAACAAAACGCAATCTTTTAATAATCATCAATAGAAATATACAACCATATTTCATAAGGGATAATAACTTTGTGAAACTTTTATCCACCATCCATTCCTAAGTTGATAATACCGTAGACAATCTTGTGAACAACATACAACATCTGCTTCGCATACAACCTCTCGAGCATTTTGGGACAATCATTAAGATCTTCTTTAAGCGCTTCGCAATCTCTTCGACTCAATCATAATCGTATCATCTGTATTTGAAGCATAGGTCGTATTATCCCCGATTCAACATTCTCTATTTTCTCACCATGCATATTCCAACATGTATGAATTCTATCAATTTCATACCGACAATGCAATGTTAATCGAATCACACTCCCAAGAACTCCAAAAAGGACATGTCATCGGGTCTTTGGCATGTGCAACAGCAAACTTAACGAATTTCGATACCCCATTCTCGTACTCTTTCGAAAATCGATTGGAATACATCCATGTCTTATCCATGGTTTTACTAATTAAGCTAAACAAAAACAACTAATAAGGCACAAAACGGTATAATGCGTTTATGTCAAAATGCAAAGTATACACGTAATGGATCTGGAGCAAGAAAACGCAACATATTCACGCAATTTTAGATAAATTCATCACAATACCAAAAATTTGAGGAAGAAATTTACCTCGGATTTACCGAACAACAACATCGAGAAGTCGAAACGAGAAGGTAAAACTGACAGAAACACAGAGAATGAGCGTTGTACATATAAAACAACATCAACGATAAGTCATAACATATAAAACAATTCAAGAAAAAGGTTTTAAACATAAAAAAGAGTCAAGAGGCGAAAAAGGTTTGAAGTGAGGTTGGTTGCTTTTACCTTTGAAAAGGAGTTTTGAACCATTATTAAGTGTTTTGATTTTCAAGAAAAAGAAAACAAGTTTTAGTTTTATTACATGCAAGGATGAAAAAGAAACTAGGAAACAAATAAGGGAAACTAACTAGTTCTACCCTAATTTTACTATGCAAAGACGACCCTATGGTTGAGGATAAAATTCTAAGCTCGAAGACTATCCTAACCGAACAATCCTAGGGGAAACTATCCTAACATCCACCTTGGTTGAACGACCAAGGGATGCAAAGGGATTAAGCAAAAAAGTGCTTTGGTAGAAGCACACACACAATGCAATGCACAAACAAATAATTCACACATGCGTAGGAGAAGAAGGAAGTCCCATAGTCTGCGACAATAACGAGCATACCAGAGTCAAACAGGAGCCGACCATTCGATTCCCGAGAAAGGTATCATAACATGATATGAATTATCAAGTGTGAAGAGCATATGAGTGCGGGTATCAAAGCAATAAATGCGACCCCCAAGAGAAGGCGTGGAGAGTTAGAATATGGGACTCTTGCCACTTTTATTATTTACTTGATAAGGAAGCAACATGATTCGCGTGTGATGAGCTGACACGGACTAGAACTGTGTGGGGGTTGATTGCGAACCCTTTCCATTTGCCCATCATATCATCATCACATACAACACCTGTAGATCTTATCAGAAGTGGGACTTTTCCTGGTAGTGCCGCTTAGCAGTTTTCCTAACCACTATTGACCTATGCAAGCACAAAAGTAAACACACGACCATAAGTACCTCCCTATGCACGGAAGAGAATTTTAAACAAACAACACACAAGTAGTAAACAAAATTGCCCTAAACGGGTCTTTAAATAAACAAGATGAGTTCATGAAAATGCTCCAACTATAGAAGCCCCATCATGCATCTCTATTCCTACTTCTCATGGCAAAAGAAAGTGGTAAAACCCTACTTCTCATGCTGTCTAGAAAAACGGTAAGATAATGCAATAAAAGGTATAGAAAATACCAAACAGATAATAATCCCTAAGCAATAGCAAGCAAAGAAATACTCTGGAAAATTTCAAGTACTTCCGACAAGCAATAAAAGAAACTGGCGAGTAATACACTGTGGCATCAAAGCATAATAGGAATATGTATCTCACACATCTGAAGCTAATACACCTGCACAAAATTGAAATCCAGACAATAAAATGTACACGCATGTGTGCAAGCAAGATACGTATCCCACATATCTTGAATGAATCTGAACACCTGCAAGAAGGTAGAAACACCCAAATATGCAGACAATGGAATGCACACACATGTATGCAAGCAACAAGATACGCCTCCCGCACATCTAAATCGAAACACCTGCATGAAAGGAGAACGCTAACAACGTAGACAATAGAACGCACACACATGTGTGCAAGCAATAAAATACGCGTCACACATATCTAAATCAAGTGTAAAAGGCTCAATGTACCTCGCACATGAAAAGTGTGAGAATTAACAAATCAAGTACTAGAAATAAAGCACCAAATGCAAAACTGATTGCACATATGATAATAAACTAGTATAAGCATGTAAGAAATGAAATAAAATCACAAAAATCGGCTTGGGAAAGCACTTTCCGAAATCGGAGCAAAAAAGTCAACTTCTCAGAATCGATTCAAAATCGCATGGTTGCTTGCAAAAACGTCAAAAGATTCAAAAATATGATCGGTTTTAATTAATTCCGAGTGGAAGTGATGTTTTTCGGACCTTAAAGGAACGGGGCAGCGATAGTATGTTAGGCATGTTGCACTTGAAATTTGGTTCTGAAACCACCAATAAAGATTTTAAAACATTCCAAAACATTGGGAACAACTATCGTTACCTTGAACCTTTGAGGAAAAATGAGTTCCGATGAACAAAATCGCCTAAAAAGGCTTATGGAAAGTGAAAATTCATGTACCGAATTAATTTCCAATTTCATTTGTTTTGGTTTGGAAATAAATAATTATTGAAGATTAATTCATGTATATGAGGCAAACAAATCAAACCAAAACAAGATGCAATGACGAGGAAAGAATTAAAGTTGTTTGGATGAAAATGAATGCAAAAATATGCATGAAAATGCACATTTTATTCATGAATTATCGTGTTCTTATGAATGAGATGCATGAACATACAATTCACAATGCAAATGCAATGAGGTAATCAACATATGCCACACCTAAACATGATGCAATGCGTGAATTAAACAATCAAGAATCAAGGATTCAACATGTTATAGTGCCTCAATCAAATTGCTCAAGAATGCATCAAACAACACATGAAAATATGCATAAAAGTTAGACTTCGACACCTTTCGAGTCACTAAAAACTAGTTTCAACACATGGGTCCAACTAAATTATTCAACCTAGATGAAATATAAGGCATAATCATGCAATATGTGATGCAATCGATCAATTAAAGTAGCCTAAATGCCAAGAAAAAACTACATGCAAGTGTATGTGTGCTTTATGTACAAAATTCCTTCACATTGACACAATAACGTTCAAAAATCGAATTCAATTCAATCAATTTCTAAACAAAAATTCAAGAATTGGAATCAACACAATAATTGCATTCAATTCCAAAAATTAATTTTAAGAATAATCACTTTTGAAAAATCACTTAAAATAAGTCATTATGTGAAGAATCACTTACTTGAACTTGAAGTTGAAGCAAGAAGTGTGAAATTTTACAAATGAAAGTCGGAAAAGACTTAGATATGTTATTTTAGACACCGTCCCCGCTCAGTTTTGATGTTCCATCCAGGAGTTATGACCTTTTTAGTGCACCAAGAACATAGTACAACACTAAAATTCAGTTTATCCCACTTGAAATATCAATTTCTTTGAGGACTTTCTTCGCACAATTTGCTTCCGACTTGTGAACGGGAGTTGTAGATAATAGTGAGAGGGACTTTCTAGTCAAAAATCATTATATAATACCCGACGATCTAAGAGTTATACCTTCTGGAGCACCCAGCACGCACCAAAAACCCAAAATTCAATTTATTAAGAAATGAACAAATAAAGTCTTTTTCTCGACGAAACGGCCTCCGATCTGAACAGATAAACTGGAGAATATGTTGAAATGATCCCAATGACTATGGAACCAAACCAAAATGACTTTCTGACCAGAACATCATGCCTCAAGCATACGAACCGAAAAATATCAACTTTTGGCTTGAAATAATCTGAGATGCCCGAATCGCACAATTTCTTCCTCGATTTGAAATACTATGAACCTGGTAACCATATGATTAATACTATGCATGTATATGCATGTATGTTTATGATAACGAAATTATAAGCCAGAAATACCAAAATGAAGAGGGTAAATTTTGGGGTACAACATTTGTCCCTATACAATAATCCTTTAACTTGGAGCGAGGTTGACATCCCTCCTTCCAAGCGACAAAGTAAAGGGTGATTGAGTACAAATATGAACTCAAAAATTTACACTCTAAGTTCCACAAAACTGCGTCAACACAGATAAATGCGAGGACTGGAAACACTGATCAGACTCCGAAAGAACCGGGAAATGTTGTGCCCAGAAACTTGGGACCAACAAGGAAACGAAGGCTAGGAACATCGACTAGACTTCGATCAAGAAAACACAGATCCCCTGCGTCCTGGAAGGAGGAACAAGCATCCCTCCTGCTCCGAACATGTTGCTCCCGTAAACATGGGATACGACAACGAAAAGATGACTAGGAACATCAACTAGACTTCGATTTGGAAAACACAGATCCCCTACGCCATGGAAGGAGAAACAAGTATCTTGTCCGCTCCGAACATGTTGCTCCTGAAAACATGGGATACAACAAGGAAAAGAAGACTAAGAACATCAACTATACTTCAATCAAGGAAACACAGATCCCCTGTGCCTTGGAAGGAGAAACAAGCATGTCTCCCGCTTGTTGCGGCGGTATAAGCGGCAAGCAAAGAGTTGGTATTATTTTTACCGGGTGATATATACCGGTTAGGTTATATCGTATCGTGTCCACAGAGATTGGTTATTGATTCGTCGTTCGATAATTCTATCGTTAATGAGTTTGGGATTAAAAGAAATGAAAATAAAAGACAAAAAGTAAATGAACAAAAGTATAAAGGATAGATACTTGTCCGAACGAATGTAAACTACCCGTCAGACTTAAATCTACCACCCATGTCATACTCGCCCACGATACTCATCCGTGTCATCACATACCTCTCACAATCTAAGCTATTTCTAACCCAAATTGAGAATCCTCCTAAATCATCTCAATATCCATTCCCGCATATCTCAACAACATAGAATCAATCGCCACCTCCATACCCATTCCCGAATACTTCACCGACAGAGGCATTAAGTTCGGTACTCTATAGTGAATGTTAGCTCTAAACTCATTTCTAGCATTCGGAAACTAATAGATAATCATCCTAGGTAAGAATCTAAGCAATCTATCCCTAGCAAAGCTCAAACCCCTAACATAGAGTAAAAACCCAAGATAATCACCGACACAAATTCGTAAAGCAAACTTTATACAACGTCAAGGGAGACAAATATACATGAGTTATGAGTAGATATACATACAAAACCCAACAAAAGAGATTACAAAGAGAAGAGAAGAAGAGGAACCAAACATTTCTTGGTTTGTCAACACCAATCGACGAGGGATTCGACGAGGGATCATCAAAATGCAAGCTCCAATGTTGTTTTCCAAGAAAATCTATCAAAAATATGAAGGTGATGGTGTTGGGACTCAAAAATACCCAACCCATAACCTAAAAATGTGTTTTGAGCCCCTTTTAAAGAATTCGAAATCAGGGCGCTCGCTATTCGCTAAGCGCGGTCCGCTATTTTCATTTTATTTTGCCGATCTTGAGAACCGTAACTCGAATTGCGCCCGGTTTGAAGCGTTGGAAAGCTTATTCAATGCTCTATCCAACCATGAAGAAATATCAACCAAATTGATGATTTTTATTGTGTTGAATTTGAGCTTTATTCGATGACGTATTGTGCAAAATCGCACTCTTGAAGCTTAGCCTTTGGCCTTTATTACTCAATGCTCCAATTATGAATGAATACCTATAAAAGAGATGAAAAACTATCAAATGATACAATATTTACACAAAAACTCAATCATTCTATTATGTACACATTTATACTAAAAGCGGGGGATTTATTCAAAGAATATCAACAAAAGAACGGATAAGTGCCACAAAATGTATATACAAAATAACTACATTTTGACACTTATCAACTCTCCCCAACTTGACACATTGTTTGTCCTCAAACAAAGTCAAGTAAACCTAAAGAAACAATGAATGATAATCAAAGAATCACGAATCAACAAGTTTTGAAAACGGAAAACAAATGTATGGTTCAAACGAAAAATGTACACGACAAAATACATACTTACCACCATCCTACAACGACAACATATAAACGAAACAAATCCTAAGTACAAAAATCATGCAAAACATTCTAAAACAAAACAAGCTCAATCATGAATCACACCTAGCAAAAATTCATCGGTAGATGAAGAACACACAAAGGTGGGGATAAAAACACTCCTCCACAATCTTGCAAACAATAGACTAAATTATGCATTCATCCAAAAACGTATTAAAAATACAAATGCAAGAATCACAAGGGCTTTTCAAGGTTGTAATGTGGCTTGGTTAACAAACAAGTGATAAGTCCTAAAGCTAATCGAAACAAAAACTTGCCTAAACCTAAGGGAGTGATCAACTCACAAAGTTCCAAACAATATAATTTCAATCAAACTTATTCTTCATCACAAATTTCACACCAAACACACCTCACTTATTAACATAACATTATTCCTACTCTTTTGTTTTTCTTTTCAAAACTTTTTCTTTTTCTTTCTTTTCTAATCTTTCTTTTTCACTTTTTTTTTTCTTTTCTTTTTCTTTTTCTTAACCTCATACCAACCACAATATAAGTACATAAACATTTCTCTCCCCAACTTGAATTCAACCAACATCATTATGTGAATACTCCCTACTTTCTAAGGCAAGGTAAAAATCCATACAACAACATAGAGTTGAGGGTTCAAGAAACAAAGAAATCAACATCCATACAAAAAAAATGAATTGATACTCATAGACAAGCATCAAGGTCAAATAAAAATGGATGTTGATAAAAGTTCAAAGGGGCTAACAAAGGTTCACACACTCACAAGGTGAATTGAATATTTGGCCAAGGTAGTTATGCTCAAAATCAAACAAAATGCCTTGATCATTTTCTTGCAATCATACAATCAACACAAAATAAAAGATTAAGCATAATAAAATCTAGTTAAAACAAGAATGTAGGCTCTCAGCATATGTAAACAATGGAAAACTTCCTCACATTTATGGGTAAAAAGGGGACTAAAGTGATTCAATTCATGAGCAAGTAATGCAAAAAGAATGAATAGCATGACAATTATACAAATGATAAATTTCCTAAACATGTTATGCTATAGAAAGCGATAAACGAGTACCTGACGTGTAGCAACTTTGAAAATTATCATTACCATACATCCGTGAGTTGAAACGATCAAACTCGGAAAATCACCCAATGCAACCTTAAACTAACAAACCAAAATTTGAGTCCAAACAATAACAAAAAAATTAGCAAAACAATACTAATTTTATTCAATACAAAAAGCCTTTGTGAAAGTGGGAAAAAGGAAAACCAAGTGAAATTTTAAAGATTCAGCTCATAGCAGAGCGCTAAGCGCCAGAGAAGGCTAAGCGCCACACCGAAAAATGACAACAACAGGTGCAGCTGCTATGCAAGCTCCACTTACACACCTATACAATCTCATTTACATATCTAAACAATATTTACAATACATACACACTTCCACAAGCTAAAACACTACAAACTTGTGAAAAATAACAAATTGACATAACAAAACTAAAGCACATAACAATACATAAACTTGGTGAAAACGAATTAACAAGTTGAAAAGTGAACATTTGAAATTAAGAGCAAGTCCTATTTAAACTTGTTAAAACATAATCCACCAAACAACATAAACAAACAAAAACATGCTTGTTTTACGTCGTAAGCTCGACGCCTTTATTGTGCAAGCACTAGTAACCTCCTCTCGTCATGCCATGGTATTGACACACCGCGCAAACCTAAAGAAAGTGTCCTAACATTCACACAACAAACGTTACGAGTACGAGACAATTCACAACATCACATGAAAACTAAGAAAATCACAAATATGTACAAGTATGGAAAGTAAACACACAACATGTACATGTAACATATACAAGTTCATATACAAAGTCTATACAACATATACATAATTACAAAACTCAAAAACAACGGAATTATCGCAATACAAAACCAATAAAACCAATCCCCGGCAACGGCGCCATTTTGTTGCGGCGGTATAAGCAGCAAGCAAAGAGTTGGTATTATTTTTACCGGGTGATATATACCGGTTAGGTTATATCGTATCGTGTCCACAGAGATTGGTTATTGATTCGTCGTTCGATAATTCTATCGTTAATGAGTTTGGGATTAAAAGAAATGAAAATAAAAGACAAAAAGTAAATGAACAAAAAGTATAAAGGATATACAATTGTCCGAACGAATGTAAACTACCCGTCACGACTTAAATCTACCACCCATGTCATACTCGCCCACGATACTCATCCGTGTCATCACATACCTCTCACAATCTAAGCTATTTCTAACCCAAATTGAGAATCCTCCTAAATCATCTCAATATCCATTCCCGCATATCTCAACAACATAGGAATCAATCACACCTCCATACCCATTCCGGCATACTTCACCGACGCAGAGGCATTAAGTTCGGTACTCTATAGTGAATGTTAGCTCTAAACCCATTTCTAGCATTCGAAACTAATGATAATCATCCTAGGTAAGAATCTAAGCAATCTATCCCTAGCAAAGCTCAAACCCTAACATAGAGTAAAACCCAAGATAATCACCGACACAAATTAGAAGCAAACTTTATACAACGCCAGGCGACAAATATACATGAGTTATGAGTAGATATACATACAAAACCCAACAAAAGAGATTACAAAGAGAAGAGAAGAAGAGGAACCAAACATTTCTTGGTTTGTCAACACCAATCGATTTAGGATTCGACGAGGATCATCAAAATGCAAGCTCCAATGTTGTTTTCCAAGAAAATCTATCAAAATATTAAGGTGATGGTGTTGGGACTCAAAATACCCAACCCATAACCTAAAATGTGTTTTGAGCCCCTTTAAAGAATTTGTCGCAGGCGCGCCAATACGCTTATTCGCTTAAGCGCAATCGCTATTTTCAAGATTTTATTTTTGCAGATCTTGAGAACCGTAACTCGAATTGCGCCCGTTTGAAGCGTTGAAAGCTTATTCAATGCTCTATCCAACCATGAAGAAATATCAACCAAATTGATGATTTTATTGTGTTGAATTTGAGCTTTATTCGATGACGATTGTGCAAAATCGCACTTGAAGCTTAGCCTTTGGCCTTTATTACTCAATGCTCCAATTATGAATGAATACCTATAAAAGAGATGAAAAACTATCAAATGATACAATATTTACACAAAAACTCAATCATTCTATTATGTACACATTTATACTAAAAGCGGGGGATTTATTCAAAGAATATCAACAAAAGAACGGATAAGTGCCACAAAATGTATATACAAAATAACTACATTTTGGCACTTATCACCGCTCCGAACATGTTGCTCCCGAAAACATGGAATACAACAAGGAAAAGAAGACTAGGAACATCAACTAGACTTCAATCAGGAAAACACTGATCCCATATGCCCTGGAAGGAGAAACAAGCATCCTGCCCGCTTCAAACATGTTGCTCTCGAAAACATGGGATACAATAAGGAAAAGAAGACTAGGAACATCAACTAGACTTCGATCAGGAAAACACAAATCCCATGTGCCCTGGAAGGATAAATAAGCATCCCTCCCGCTCCAAACATGTTGCTCCCGAAAACATGGGATACAACAAGGAAAAGAAGACTAGGAACATCAACTAGACTTCATGGGGATATGGACATGTCAAAGAATTCAATCACGCTGGGACTTTCAACACACCAGCCTTGACAAAGGATTATGAGCATTGCTGGGAACAAAGATTATCGGTCCTAGCTTATAATTCCATACAATGTATGAATTTTCTACACAGTAATGCAATGCGGTGATGCATGTTTGTGAAAAATAAAATGATGAATAACCGGTGACCACAAGTCACATCTTGATCAGGCTCAGATTGCAAGCTTCACTAGGGGAGAACACACAAATAAGCTATCGACACATAATTCCATCACTGATTTGGCGATCATTGGGGAATTTCAATAACAGACTTCCTGGGGAAATTATCCACTAGAGAAACGACCTCCTGGGGAAATCAATCATTGCATAATGACCAACTGGGGAAATCATTTGCTGAACAACAATTAACTGGGGAATGATTGGCAACACTTGAAGAAGAGTTTCCACCGTTACATCCATCGAGAATATCAAATCCATATCATGGCTATATCATGGAAAAGAAGATGATTGTTCGCACATCAATCTGCTTGAAAGAATATGGTGTGGACCTTATGGTATGACAACTCCACCGGGGATTCCCAATCACATGCTTCGACCAGGGAATAAAACGAGATACAACCTCGCTAGGGGTATCACGAGATACAACCTCACTGGGGATATCAAGAATGGTCCAATTGACTTCAATTGGGGAAAATGATTCTGCTATCAAAGCATACAAAAACCATGTGGGTGTACACTTCACGGGGAACTTCGTTGAAGAGGTATCCATTCATCGGTAATTTATTAGGGATAAACATCCTTCACCAACGGTTCAAACATAGTCTTCACTGGGGATAAAGGCTGGAGTCTTATACCGGAGCAAATTGAAAATCCGACAGACATTCACTAAGGAATCTCATCAAGGATACCATGTCATTGATGACCTTTAAATCTGACCCTTTTCGGAAGGTATGACTTCACTTGGGGATCTCTCATCAGTGCTCACTGGGAAAGAGATGTTGTTTACTTTTGCGCTAGCACATCTACTACCTGCAAACAAGCAAAGATTCCTGCAACATATTGTTAGTGGAATGCCCGAGGTGTGATATGACAACCTTGTCTGTCACCTGGGTCACGCAAGTTTCAAATTAAATTCAGAAGTTTCTCATCATGGTAGAACCTCTAATGCTTTTAAATGCAATATTTTATCATAGAACTTTGAATGTCTTTCGCAATCAAATCAGTAAGTGCAAAAAACTAATTGACAAAAAGACTCTTTTATTGATTGAAAATGGGCCTTTAAATAAGCAAGTACAATAGGAGGCAATTCCTGGAATGAGGCAATTGCAAAAGTAAAATAAGAGGAAAACTAAAACGCATGGCAACGCGACAACAGATCCTCATTGGGTTTCAACCCTACAATCACTTTTATAACCCCGACTATCTCATCATTTCGCTTTTCCCAAAAAAGATGATTGGACTGATCCACGCCCTTCAGAGTAGCCTATGATGTAGACACGAGGTGCGACCGTTGATTCGACGCTGGATGTAGCCGCTTGCTCTTATTTCCTTTCTCGAGTCAACGAGCCTATGCAAAGTATTTTTAGACTACATCTGCGTTCACGGGTAGTGGGAACTCTTCTCCATCTATTGTTGTAAGCATTATAACACCGCTGGAGAAAACTTTCTTTACAACAAATGGTCCTTCGTAATTTGGTGTCCACTTGCCCCGAGGATCGCCTTGAGGAAAAATTATCCTCTTCAGCATAAGGTCTCCTGGCTTGTAGTATTGAGGTCACACCCTCTTGTCAATCGTTTTTCTCATCCTTTGTTGATAAGCTTGCCCATGACAAACAGCCGCTAATCTTTTCTCATCAATGAGGCTTAACTGGTCTAGCTGATTCTGCACCCATTCGTCTTCGTCAAGCTCAGCGTCTTTCATGATTCTCAACGAAGGAATCTCAACTTCAACTGGAAGCAATGCCTCAATGCCATAGACTGGAGAAAACGGGGTTGTCCTAGTCGAAGTGCACGCGGTAGTTCGATAACCATGCAAAGCAAAAGACAACATCTCATGTCAATCTCGATAGGTCACTACCATTTTCTGCACAATCTTCTTTATATTCTTATTTGCCGCTTCTACAACATCATTCATCTTCGAGCGCACTTCGACCTTACAACCTTAATCTCGAGAGGCAACCATTTTATTGAATCAATTACAGGAGGACTCTAGACCCTAAAGAAGTTTTCCAAGGGAAGAATCAAGAGGAAGATCATTGAAATGATGTTCCTCAATCAAATTAAGGAACATGTGTTAAGCAAGAGCCCTAAAATAAACCATTCAAGAATTTAGACACAACAAAAAGGTATGACGGATATCAAACAATTTTTTTCATTGATAGTTACGTCGATAATGGCTAACTTTAACATTTCACAAATTCTCATTGATGAAAGAAGTTCGTAGGACATTATGTGCAAAATTGTTCGCTAAATTGAACTCGTGGAGAAAAAATTTAATGTCATGCATGAAAAAATATTTACAAGACTTCAATGATACATTAACTATGTCCTGGAGTCTCTGTAAAATTACTAATTACCTTTGAAAAATGGAGCTGAGAGAGGGCCATTAAAAAATTCCTGGAAAGTCTAATGCAATTCCGGTCTACAATTGCATTCTAGGACATAATGTTATTAAGTTTTATATTTTGACAGTATCACAGAAAGGGTCTTTTAAATTTGATTATTATACTCTTCGTAATTACATTCTTTAACTTTAATTTAAAAATTCATAACATGTATCACGCATTAGGAAAAATAGGAGTTATATTTTCAAATGTAGTTATTCTTTTTCACTAAAGTTCTTATTTTCCATATATAGCTCGTGCACAAATGCTGAAAGGTGAAATTCAAACATCAAGCTGTAGATAGAAGTAGAATATGACACATGCACGAAGAATTTGAAGCAATCATACACCTTTTTCCCATGTCTTTAATCAAAATTAATTTTATATGTGATTGCTAGTTTTCATCATCTTCTTATCCTTTTCATATCTTCTTTGTTTCCATTACCGCCCACAGAAAGTTGGTTTGAACTTTATGTAACGTTTAGCTTCAAAACACAGCAATAGAGATTTAAAGTTTATCATTTTTGACAATTTTAATCCTAAAAACTGTGTCTTTGTCGTTACGTACTTAACTATCTCCAAAAGTTAAAATAAACCTTTTTACAATTTTACTTTTTTGATTGGCACATTTGTGTCCATTTATAACTTCGTATATATATTTTTCAAAAACATTTAAATAGTGTTTTTGTTAGATAAGTTAATGAAATTTTAAATTTAGATTCTGAATTTTTTTGCGTGCAAATTCTTGTAAGTTTATTTTTTGTTGATGTTAGTATTCAGTGTCTATATTTTGTTAAAAAAACGGGTTTTCAAATTTGGAACATCTTGATCACAACATTGATATATTTCCATCAAATCATTTGTGTTATTTGTTATCTATTTGTAATGAATTTGTATATAATGAATATTAACTTCAAATATTTTAGTGTAGTAATGTTAATTATTAAATATTTGCTTTTTATAGTCTTCAATTATAAAATAATATTAATAGATAAAAATTTAATAAAATTAATATAAATATTTCAGTTATTTAAAAAGTTTAGTTTATTTTAACTCTTTAATTTTTTAAAATATTTTAACTATTTAATATATAAATATTTAAAAAATATCCAATCACAATTTAATAATATATTTAAATATTTTTTTTAAAAATTATCAAAATATATGCAACACAATATTTTAAAAATTACCAATCACAAACCAAAACTTAATATAAAACTCAAAACAAAATAAAATTTATTTCAAAATATTTAAAATATTAATAGTTGAGATATTTAATATCTACTAATTTATTATTAAAAGTTAACATTTAATAGTTAACTAGTTTAATAGTTAAATTCATACTATTACAAAATTGAATATTATAATAAATAAATATTTAATAGTCAACATTACTACTACCGCACTAAAATATTTGAAGCTAACATTTACATTTTAATGTTATTTTGAATTTTATATTTTGTTTTCATCGTATCTTCTATTTTACAACTTTATATTCTCTTCTCTCACTTCAAAGTCGCATACATCTTGTTACCAAAAAAAAGTCGCATACATCTTTATCAGACATAAGGTTGATTGGCTCTTTACGCACTTTAGAAACATGTTGTCTTTATGGAGTTGAAATTAGAAGAAATATTACAAATACTTTTTCTTATTGTCGTTGCTGAAGACATTTAAAACACGAAAAGAATCTTCCTAATAGAAGAGTGGGGACAATAAGCATACGAAACATGAATTTAGTATTATCTTTGTGATTTAATTTGGATCACAATGACATAATAATACAACATATTAATCCAATAACCTGCCACTCAATTTTATTCTATTTTATTCTATCAATCCAAGCAAAGTATAAAAATAATAAGGAGAATACCGTATATTTAAGTAAATGAATAAGGAGAATACCGTATATTTAAGTTACACCTATTGCTATTGCAATAATTAGTCCTTATAACTAACGACTGAATTGTATTTAGATGATGATACAAGTTATTTTTTATTACTCCCACTGTTATATAATAATTCCATTCCCAAGATTTCCATAAAAAATAAATTCCATTTCCAAAAATTTATTTGTCCAAATATTGTGTTTCTAATGTAACTTTAATTATTTTTTTCATTATAATTTAACTGTTTTATTAAGTCAGTTCAGTTATTAGATGCAGTGTTTTAAAAATCAGAATAGATCGATTGGTCGAATCGGTCAAACTAGGAACGGATCAGATAATCGGTCTGATTCAATAATTGGATCGAAAATATCGTTGAACCAGCAAGAACCGGTGAAAGTCGAAAAACAGGTAGTTTAAGTATATTTTATAATTTTTTTACTCAAAATTTTTAAATTTTTGAAAAAATATACGGTTTAAATTTTTTTATTCATTTTGACTATTTTATTAAAATATTATATTTAAATAAAAAATAAAAATAAAATTAATTAATTATATTATTGAGAGAGAAAAAGTTGTCTTTGCGTTGATTTTGTTGCAGATAATTTTGATATTGAAGAATGATATTTCAATATTGAAATAATTTTTACTCCTTAAAACTAAATAATAGACAATAAATTTTTTTTGTTATAAATTATACAATTATACTATGTTGTAATTATACTTTGTAATTTTGTACTATTTTATTATATATGATACTTATATTTAAAATTTAAATTTAAATTATCAAAATGTAAATTTATTTATGATATAATATTTTCAAAATATTTAAAATTTAAATTTAAATTATTAAATTGTGAATTTATTTATGATATGATATTTTAAAAAAACTTAGTTCTAATTATGTTTGGTAAAGATTGAGTCATGCGGATCGATAAGTTTTATACATATATAGTTTTGTTATAAAGACTGGTCTATTCAACCGAGTTATCTGGTTTAATCCCGTTTAGTCATGCGGTTCGATCATTAACTCAATAATTCGACCAATAAATCAGTTTTCCAATATTTTCATCGGTTTGATCTCTAGTCTGATTTTTAAAACACCGGTTAGATGTACACTAAAATCAAATATAAAGTGATTTTATTCATATTTAAATGATGATCAACTCCAACCACTAAATTACATTAGAAAAAAACTTGACCAATCCAAATATTGTGTTTCAATGTAATATTTTGTTCATTTAGTAATATGCTCTTATATTGAATTTTACTATATAATTAATACTAGTGTTTTTAGTAAATGTCACTGTACCATTAAAATTAACTGACCTAATAGTTTTCTAAAGAGTCATGTCTAAATATGAAAATGAAGTGGAGATAAAAGAATATTGAAAAAGCAATTCTGAGTCAGAATTAGAATCAAACTCCGAAGAGATATTCTCTCTTTTATCTCGTTATGTGTGTTAAATAATAGTATTATTTATTTAAAATATATGATGAATTAGTATTATTTTAGTTTTTTAAAATTGAAGATGAATTTTGAAAAGTATACATAAAAAAATTAATGATGTGACACAAAAAAAATTAAAGTATCGTAAAATAGAAAGAACGTGTTGCAAGATAATTGATTAAAAGTGTGACAAGATAGTTTGATGCACAATATTTTAATATAAGTTTTAATATTAAGTAGCATAGTATCTTTTAGACTAACAATTTGAAAAAACAATGTAATATAAATATATAATTGTTAAAATAATATTATTCTGGTTTATCTTTTCAGAGTTTCTGTTCCACTAAATTTCATATTATTTTCCATGTCTATATATCTCGTGCCAATTTGCTAAAAGTTGAAATTCAGACTTCAAGCTGTACATACTACTAGAACATGACTCATGAAGCAAAAAATTGAAGCAATCATACACCATTTCCATCGTGTTTAATCAAATTAATTTTATATATGATTGCTAGTTTTGATCTTGTCTTATCCCTTTTCTTTTCTTCTTTGTTTCCATTACCGCCACACAAAGTTGGTTCAACATTGAACTTGAAGTCACATTTAATTCAAATTTCAAAACACAGCTATGGAGAGCTGTCGTATTTCATTTAAATTCATCTTTGACATTTTGTTAGTGGTGTTTAAAAGTGTATCCTTGTCGTTACATGTTCACGTATATGTCTAAAATAAAACCACGTAATAAGATTGTGTTAATGTGGTAAACGAACCTTTAAAAGATAATAATTGTATATATTGGCAGAAAGAACTTTTTCCTTGTTGAAAAAATTGACAATTAGAACACAATAAGAAGAAATTAATTACGCCAAATATATTAATCAATCAATAAAGTGTCATTAATGAGACTTATGATCTTAAAGATGCATGTAGATTCAATAATTTCCTCAGAGTTATAGTATACCTTTACCCTCGAAAATATAAATTATTCTAAATATCCTTTATTTATCATCTTTAATATCAATGATCTAAGAAAAGAACATAATTATATTTCATATTACTGAAAGTTTATAAAGATATCGGTGACTGGCGTTAGATTTAATAGGACGGAATTATGATTTAATATTTTGTAACTACAATTGTGTTAAGATTAAAATTATTTAATGTCAGAAGTGTCTTTCAAATTAGATTAAACGGTTAAATTAATTATAGCGTAGAAAAATTGAGTTTGGCTGACAAATTTTGTCCGTCAATTTATTTTTCAAAAAATAATTTTATTTAATATTCTATTTATAAAACTTGCATTATGCATATTTAAACCAAAAACTTTTATTTTTAAAAAGATGCAATACAAAATTCATACTATATAAAATTGAACTATAGGAAGACAAACTTCTAATTCAAATTTTTAATTTATTGTTATTGAAAGTAAATTTTTTTGTCAGAAAATATTTGATTTGATTTGATTTAGAAGTGTGGAAACAGTTTGTTACACATAGATTTAATTTTAAATTTAAATAGATTTGATTTAAATCTAAAATAGAATATATTGATTTAGTTTAGGGAGCAAGCCTACCTAAATCTATAAATAGGGGGAGTAACCCCTATTTTTGTAATTCAATTCATTCACAGAATTTTGCAGTTGTAAAGTGAATAAGAAGTTTTCCACAGTTTGTCGGCAGAGGGTTACTCTGCAGAAAATAATTCTTTTTTCTTCTTCTTTTCTTTAATTGTTCATTGTTATTGTGTGGTGATGTCAATCTTGTTCATCAAGATTGGAAGAAATTCATCATAGATATTTGGTGGATATCCAACATCTCGTATCAAGAGCTCCGGTTAATCGATTCAAGGGAAGAAGCGATCAAGAACGATTAAAGAAGAAGAATTCACAATGACAGTTAGTTATGGGAATGCGAATTATCCAACAAGTCTACCAATTATGAAAGTAGATAACTATGAGAATTGGTGCAAGCAGATGAAGGTTTTATTCCGTTGTCAAGGTCTTTGGGATCTTGTAAAGGATGGAATAGAAGAACTTGAAGAAGACGCTTCAGAAGAAGAAAAGAAATAACATATAGAATCGGAGAAGAAAAGTTATAAAGCTCTCTTTATAATTCATCATTGTATGAGTCCAAACAACTTCGTAAAAGTTAGTGATACAGAATCTGCAAAAGAAGCTTGAGATATTCTTGAGAAACTTTTGGAGGCGCAGAAAAGGTGAAAGAGGTGAGGTTACAAACTCACAAGAGAACGTATAAATTGCTTCAGATGGAAGACAGTGAAAGTATATCTGATTTCTTTACTAGAGTTACAAAACTAGTGAATCAAATCAAGATATGTGGAGAAGCATTAACAACAAGAGCTTTTGTTTCAAAGATTTTGAGATCTTTGGCTCTCAAGTTCGACCACGTGGTGGTGGCTATCGATGAGGGAAAGATTTGTCGAAATTGACAAAGGAAGAACTTCAAGGGACACTTGAATCTCATGAACAAAGGATGAATGAAACAGATGCAGGAAAATCGAAGAGTGATGTGGCTCTGCAGGCTCAATCAGCAAAAGACAAGAAAGGCAAAGGAAAGTGGTTCGGCAAAGGTAGAGGTGGCTACAACAATTCGACTGGAAGAGGAAACCAGAATGAAGGAAACATGTCGAATTAGAGAAGACCATACCAAGGCAACCAAAGAGGCGGTGTTGCAAATAGAGGAAGAGGTGGTGGTCGAAATCCTGACAATAGTTACATTTAATGTTACAATTGTCAGAAATATGGTCACTATTTTAGTGATTGTCCAGAGAAGCGAAAGAATCAAGAAAGTGATGCAAAGATCGCTAAGTATGAAGAAGAAGAGATGATGTTGATGGTCACAACAAGAGATGAAGAAAAATTCAAGGATCAATGGTACTTGGATTCAGGATGCTCATCACATATGTCTGGAAGAAAAGATTAGTTTGTCAATCTAAAGCACTCAATGAAGAACATGGTAAAATTTGCAAATAACAATACTCTAGAAGATGAAGGTATTGGAGATGTTATGATCACGAGGAAAGATGGAAAAAGAGTAGTAGTTTGAAACATACTATATATTCCAAGCATGAAGAGCAACTTGCTTAGCATAGGCCAGTTGGTCAAAAAGAATTACAAAGTGACTGTCAAAGACAAGATGATGAGAGTTGTCGACGCGAATGGAAGATTAATCTTGAAGGCTCATATGTCCCAGAATAGAACCTTCAAGGTTGAACTTAATGTGATGGAGCACAAGTGCCTTTCGACTTCAGCTAGTAGAGACGAATGGATATGGCACTATTGACTAGGACATCTAAACTTCAAAGACATCAGCAATTTAAAGAGGAAGAATATGGTTTCAGGATTTCTAGAAATTGACATTCCAAACGAATTTTGTGAAGAATGTGTGCAAGCGAAGCAACACAAGAATAATTTCAACAAGGATGCAGGAAGCAAGTCGAAGGCTGTTTTCAAAATCATATACTCTGATGTATGTGGACCAATCCAAGTGGGTTCGTTTGGAGGTAATAAATACTTTGTCACGTTCATAGATGATTTTAGTCGAAAATTATGGACTTACCTGATCAAGAAAAAAAGTGAAGTGATCGAGGTACTTTTCAAATTTAAGTCTATGGTCAAAAGGCAAAGTGGTCAAAAGCTCAAAGTTTTGAGAACTGGTGGTGGTGGAGAGTATGTGACGAAAGATTTCAACAGGTTATGTGAAAAAGAAGGGATTGTGCATGAGTTGGTGCCACCATACACTCCACAGCAGAATGAGACTGCAGAAATGAAGAATCGAACCATCATGAATATGGTTCGAAGTATGTTGAAAGGCAAGAATTTACCTTAAGAGTTTTGGGATGAAGTTGTGTTGACTGCAACATATATTTTGAACAAATGTCCGACAAAGAAGCTGGAAGGAATTACTCCAGAAGAATGTTGGTCTGGTGTAAAACGTAGCTTGGGTCATCTAAAGGTATTTGGATCTATTGCACATAGACATGTGCCAGATCAATTGAGAAGAAAATTTAATGACAAGTCGAGTCAAATGATTCTAGTAGGCTATCATTCGACATGAGGTTACAAGTTGTTCGACCCAGGTAACAAGCAGATTGTGATCAACAGGGACGTGATCATAGATGAGTTGAAAGAATGAGATTGGAATCAAAATGTTAAGAAAGATTTAATGAGAATCTTACTTGAAGAACCAGAAACTCAAGTCGAAAGAGAAGTTCGACCAGAGGAATCAACATTTATAGATCAACCAAGCACAAGCCGACATCAGAGAGCAAGACGCGTGCCTGCAAGGTTGCAAGATTGTGTGGTTACATCAGATGATGTGGTTGATAACGAAGGTGAGCTGGTGCATTATGATTTCTATGCAGATGTCGAACCTATCAATGTAGTTGAAGCATTGAAAGATTCGAAGTGGGTGAAAGCGATGAACAAAGAAGTGAAGTCCATCGAAGACAACAACACTTGGTCCCTTGTCAAATTGCCTCAAGGCAAGAAGGCAATTGATGTCAAGTGGGTATACAAAGTGAAGATGAATCCTAAAAGGGAAGTAAGTCGACACAAAGCAAGACTAGTGGCGAAAGGATTTCTCCAGAAAAAAGCAATTGACTTCGATGAGGTTTTTGCACCTGTGGCTAGGATCGAAAAAATCAGGTTGGTTGATGGTTTAGCAAAAATAAACAGCTGGGACATATGTAAGATGGACATGAAGTGTGAATTCCTTAATGGACCCTTAGACGAAAAAGTTTATGATAAACAACCAGTTGAGTTTGTGAAACATGACGAAAGAAGTGCAGGTTGAAGTATTCAGAAGACTAAGAGCTATGTTGAATATAGATAGCTTAGACACAATGAATTAGGTGGTGTGTTGAAAGTAATTCCTTGTGTCAGAAAATATTTGATTTGATTTAGGAGTGTGGAAACAGTTTGTTACACACATATTTGATTTTAGATTTAGATAGATTTGATTTAAATCTAAAATAGAATATATTTGATTTATCTTAGGGAGCAAGCCTACCTAAATCTATAAATAGGGGGAGTAACCCCTATTTTTGTAATTCAATTCATTCACAGAATTTTGCAGTTGCAAGGTGAATAAGAAGTTTTCCACAGTTTGTGGACAGAGAATTACTCTTCATAAAATAATTCTTTTTTTTTTTTAATTGTTCATTGTCATTGTGTGATGATATCAATCTTGTTCATCAAGATTGATTGAAATTCAGCATAGATATTTGATAGATTTCCAACAATTGTGACAGTATTTTTCTGATAATCAATATTTCTCGTAATAATAATC
Source organism: Vicia sativa (assembly GCA_021764765.1). Classification (NCBI taxonomy): domain Eukaryota; kingdom Viridiplantae; phylum Streptophyta; class Magnoliopsida; order Fabales; family Fabaceae; genus Vicia; species Vicia sativa. The sequence goes on from CM038792.1 coordinate 153,989,455, forward strand.
TTACTTAATTTTTCTTACAACTTCTAGAAATTTAGCATGTCCAAAGGTATATTTTTTATTTAAATAATAATAATAATAATTTTGGATGTAGGCCTAAATGAGAGCACTCAAGTCTAATTTTTAAAAGAATTTTTTATTGCATCTTAGATGAAAAAAAATACTATAAAAAATTAAAAAATATCTTCCAAAATGTATTTTTGGAGCACAATATTATACATGTTCAATTTTTAATTTTTGAGATTCATTTTATATCATACTATTTTCTTTTCAGAGATACATTTCTAAAATATTTTCAAAAATATATTTATGATAACAGTCATACATTTACACTAAAATGAAACAACACGTTCACCATAAAAAAACAATGCACTCCCATTCTAATTTCCATCCATTCTATCATGAACGGTCCTAGAGCTCACAATGATCCACTTTTCCAATAAACTCCAACCCCAACTTCGATATTCAATTTCAATACTCTTACCCTGTTATATTTTTGATGTTTCTTTTAATGGGTGAAACTTTCACAGTTACCGAAAATACATTTTCAAGAATATTTTATAAATGTAATTTTTAAAAAAAATTATTGCGATATAGAATGAATTTTAAAAACTAGTGAATTTAATGTGTATATAGTGTACACCAAAATAATATTTCTTATTTTTAAGGTTATTTTTAGAATTATACACGATACTTAAAAATATTATATGGTGTATTAAGAAATTCTCATTAATTAATGAAAATAAAATAAACTTTAGAGTTACAATTTGCAATAAACCCATGAAAATTATACCTCATACCTCCAACAACTATCTTTTTATCCCTACAATAAACTTAATTAGCCCAAAATATCCTTGTATTTTATTTTAAAAAAAAGCAACCAAAATAATTACAATCTGGGTAATTTATAGTTAAGTTATCCAGTGATCCTTTTCACGTCTCGAAAAAATTACGTTGGACATAAAATTAATTAAGAATAACATATAAAACTCGTTGTCTAAAGTAAAAAAAGGGTAGTCTTTGCAAGATACCAAACCATTTAGGCTAAGGCAACATTGTTTTTAGTTTTAAAATTATTTTAGTTTACTTTAGTCAATGGGTTTTAACTGTAGCTTAAGATAAATTTCATTTTTAATATCGAATAACTTAACTATACATTATCTTTTTTAATATCGGATAACTTAACTATACATTATCTGGGACGATTTTTATTTGGACATATATGAACCGGAAAACTTAGTAGTTAGATTTTCAGAACCGTAGCCTTAGCAAAAAATAGACAACGGTTTTCTTTACTTTTGAAGTAGTTTCTTTATTTCAGCCAACGGTTTGGAACTGTAGCCTAAAGTAAATTTATTTTTTACTCTCAGATAACTCTCATGTACGTTATCCGGATTGCAAATTTTGTTTCCAAACATTATATGGACCCGAAACCAAGTGTAATGCCTTCAAAAACTGTTTTATTTACTTTAGACAATAGTTTTAACCGTTGCCTAAATTCATTTTTCATTTGATGAAAGAATAGCTTAAATATAAAGAATACAATTTTCTCAAAAAATTTGCTTAGTTTTTTTTCCAACATAATACAATGGTATTTTGGACTAGTTAAGCTAATTGTAGGGGTAGAGGGATATATGTTAGGGTATAACGTATAATTTTCTAAACCCATGTTGTTACAATTTATAGGGCCCTTATATCTCACGTTCTGGATTTTTATATTTAAACCCTACCCTCCAATTTTAAATTCTTCCTTTTAAATTTTGAGTTAAATATTTGAGACATTTTATAAGGGTGGAAAAAATTCTTGAAAATCCCAAAGTATTTTTCGGATATGTATTTTCGAACGTATCAATTTTTTTTTGGTGTTTTACGAAATGTATTTTCGAATTAACCATATTCACTATTTTTTACTTAATATATATATATATATATATATATATATATATATATATATATATATATATATATATATATATATATATATATATATATATATATATATATATATATATCCGAACTAATAAATTGTTAAAAAAAAATAGAATCAAGATATATCAATTGTATCAATTGTATTATCTTAATTATAATAAAGAAAATGATACACCTTAAATTTAATATTCAAATTAATTAATGAGTATTTTGGACAAAATAGAAAAGTAGAATACTATCTTTTTAATATATTTATTGTTAAAAATTTAGTACGGTATTTAAAACATTCATGACAATAATTAAGTGTTATAGTTTAAAAACAATGTAAATAAGGTATTGTCATAAATTCTATGACAATTTATTTCTTAAAGTTATATGAGACTTAATTTAGTATATAATAAATATTTCATTTCATTTAGAATATATAAAAAAAATCCAAAATTTTATTAATTAATTAATTAATTAATTATAAATATTTGTTTCGAAAACAGTATGCTTCAACAACTTTTTAAATGATTTGTTTCTAAAAATGTAATTTAATAAAAAATAAGGTGTGAAAATTTTATTATTAGATTTTATACTTTTCTTATTTTAATTTTGATATATTTAAAAAATCATAACTTTAAGTAGTAGCTTAATAACAAAAGTTAATTTCTATGTATTATTTTATTCATTAAAAATTGCTTAGTTCCGTCAAATACTATCTTTTAAATGCATTTAAAATTATTAATTTTATAATAAGATAACACAATTAATACAATTGATACACTTTGATTCTAATTTTTATAATACTCTATTAGTTCGGATATGTATATCTGATAACCTCCAAGATTAAATATTGAATTATTTCGGATATGCATATCTGAAAATCCCAAGATCAAATATTGGGTTATTTCAGATATGCATATCCGAAAACATAATTTTTTCATTAAAAAAAAAAGAAGATATTTTGATAAATTCGGAAATGCATCTCTGAAAACACAAGAAAAAAAAAATATAGTGTGTTCAGAGATACATATCTGAATTCTATGAGTAAAAATAGAATTTCGTCAGAGAGGCCTAAGAAGGTACATGGGTGTACAAAGAAATTCCCTAAATATTTTTGTAATGTTAGACTTATAACAAGCTTGTATTATCAATGAAAACAAGATTGCCAGAAGTTCTGGAAAGAAAGAGCCAGAAGTTCTGGGACGAAAGGATCAGAAGTTCTGGGGCAAAAGGATCAGAAGATCTGGAACAAATGATTCAGAATTTCTATTACAAAAGGAGTTTTACATCATATCTTTACACTCTCTCATAGCCACCTATATATATATAACTCTATGGGATAATATGACTTACTAAAAATGGAAATAAATTGTAGCCTAATGACCCATAAGCCCAACTATGTGAGCTGAACCAAATACACTAATACTCCCCCTCAAGGTTAGTGGGGAGACATGGATTCTTCAGTGACCTTGCAATCTGGAACAACAACAAATTTGAGTTTGCTCTTGAGATCTTTGAACGAAGAGCAGGAGAGAGGCTTAGTGAGCATGTCAGCGAGTTGTGCAGAAGCTGGTACATGTTGAATGCGAAGTTTATTTGCCATAACTCTCTCACGAACAAAATGTATATCCAATTCAATGTGTTTAGTGCAAGCGTGCAACACAGGATTATGACTGAGTAAAACAGCACTAAGATTGTCACAAAGCAGAGTTGGGGGGAAGCATTTCACCTGTAACTCAGTGAGTATGGATTGAAGCCAAAGTAACTCTGTTGTAGTATGCACCAATGCCCTGTATTCTGCTTCAGCACTCTAGCGAGCTACAAGAGTTTGTTTCTTGGAGCTCCACGAGATCAAGTTGGGTCCAACAAATATGCACGTGCCAGATGTTGATCTTTTATCGTCCGGATCGTTCGCCAAATCAGAGTCACTATAGGCTCTTACTGATAGAGCTTGAGTAGCATTAACAGGTGATAGAAGCAAGACATGCGTAGCAGATCCACTAAGATATCTGAGTATGCGTTTAACCATGCTCCAATGATTGTTTAAGGGGTTAGCTATGAACTGACAAGCTTTGTTCAGACAGTAAGCAATATCTGGTCGTGTTATAGTGATATATTGCAGGGCTCCTAATAACACGAAATCATATCGTTTATTTTCCATGAAATTAACCCGTTTTGTATTATTTTGACCCGATTAACTCCCGAATATTTCGAGATTGTCATTACTTTTAGCAGGTATTCATAACTTAGCTCAAAACAGAAGAAAACATGAAACAATGCAAGAAAGCACCAAAAGAACAGAAGAAAAAGATAAATCTGTCAAAAGATACAGTTTTTGTAGCTGTGACGGTCGTAACACATCTGCCACGACCGTAAGCCATCATGAAGCGTGTTACGACCGTAACACATCCGCCACGACCGTAACACGGAGAAACACCAAACCTGCTCGTAACGCATCAGTAACGACCGTAATACGCATAACAGTTAATTAAAAGTGCAGATCGTGGCAAAGTGAAACAGAAGGAGTTTTCAAACTCCTAATTTCTCTCCAGCCAAACCCCACGTTCACCACTTCTTCCTCAATAACCCACGCTCCTACATTCATGGAGATTTTTAAGGAAAGCTTCGTGACAAGTTTTCAAAGGAACTGCCAAATTCATTCTTCTATAAATACCTCAACATTCAACGTTAGAGGTACAGAGAAATTTTCAGTCTACTTGTGCGGAAGCTCTGCCGAAATCCAACCTGCCATTTTTCAGTTATTATTTCCTTCGCATTAGTTTATTTCCGTTCTTTTATTTTCATTGCCCAAATAATAATTTCCAACATTAGGAAATTATTATTATAGTTTAGGATTTATTTCAAGCTCCAGACTTCTTTTTACATTCCAATTTCCGAAGTCCGAATTTCCGACCTGTGGAAGAAGGATATAGGATACTACTTATTTTCAGGTTTCTATTTTATAATTGTATTACAGTACCCTTTAATTAATTAATGCAAGTTTAATTTATTATTTATAATGTCCAATTTATATCTGTTTGTTTTTATTTCCTGTGAGTTCATTTTAATTTCCATGGCTAGCTAAACCTTTAGTGTCGGTATGGAATAGTTAGAGACAATAGGCATCTGATCAAACTTAGGCTAAAACTTTAATCAACTTGACTCTGGTTATAACTTTTTATGCTTAAAAATAAAACCTTTGTTACGAAAGTAAAAAGAGTAAATAGGTTAGATCGAGACCACGAAAGTGTGAGGTTTTTAACCGGATAGCTAAAGTTAGGCATTTGATTTAAATACAGTGAAAGCGCTTTAAAGCAGTTAGAGTTAATTAAGTTTCCAAAAGTACTTCTAAACACTTATAGGGCGGTATAGGGCTTTAGCGTATAATCCGAGATAAGACCATGAAAGTGTGAGTTGAGGGTTTTTAAACTGATTAATTCTATAGATGAACCAAGTTGACCATCCTTATACGCCTAGGTCCGATTAGATCCTTTAGGTCGACTCTATTGCATACCGACCATTTCATTTCATAATTACTTTAAAATCAATTAGTTTACCTTCCTTAACCTTCCCAAAACCAAACGTGACAATTTCCTTAGCTAATCTAGCATTACTTTCCCGCACTAGAGTGATTACAAAGTCCATGTGGGTTCGACAATCTTTTATTACTACCCGATAGGCGTAAACTGCGGTTAAGATACCGTTAGACACATTAGGTTTATCGCACATCAAGTTTTTGGCGCCGTTCGGACTTTGATCTAGTCACTAGTGCACTCTTAAAGTAACTTGTCTAGGCTAAGGCAACTATTTATTTTCCCTTTGTGTATGCCAAATACTCGCTCTCAAGGCGGTACTTTGCATATACCCATATACGATATCGGCGTTATCTTGATTAAGAAGGCGAATTCAAGAGTACCGTGCACTCAACAATCTTCCTCCGTCATTCTTCGGATCTCGGCGAATTCGAAGAATGGTGATCCACCTCCTCCTCCTCGTCCTCTTAAGGATTACGCAGTTCCTTCTCAAGCGAGCCTCATAATGATATTGCAGCTCTGCTATTGCTCAAACGATTTGTTGAAACCTTCGCTTCTTTCCGTTCGAACCGGTTCTCTGGAGCTCCTACCGACGACCCTAATTTACATCTATCGGTGTTTGTGCGATGTCGAACCGTGAAAGTGAATGGAGTAAACCCGAGGCGTCGATTGCGCTATTTCCTTTTTTTAAGAGCGAGCTCGTGGCTTCAATCTCTTCGCCAACTCAATCACCACTTGGTGAGTTGAAGAAAGTCTTCTTGGCTAGATATTTTCCTCCAAGCAAAAGCGCTATGCTCGAGCCAACATCAATGGTTTCAAACAGAAAGACAATGAATCTTTATTGAAGCATGGGACGATACAAGGATATGCTAAGACTCGCCTCATCATGGTTTAGAAGAATGGTTGATTATTCACACATTCTATAACGGTCTCTTGTACAATACAAGATTAACTATAGACTGCTTTGGGCGCGATGGATAAACCATATGCAAGCGAACCAACTTATTGAAAGTATGGCTCAAAACCACTACCAATGGGGAAGCGAGAGCTAATGTAGAAATCTCAAGCGAAAGGTATCAAGGTTGAAGTGAACACTGGATCAAGTTAATGCTAAAGTGGAAGCTCTTACCCAAAAATTAGAGAATCTTTCCATCACTCCCGTAGCTACCGTAGCTGCAGTGATCCCAACTTGCGATCTATGTGGTATTCAATCACATCCTGCTCCAGAATGCCCACTCTTGACCGGAGTACCAGGCGAACAAGCTAACTACGTACAAGGAAATCCCTGATGTCGTATAACCCGAGTTGGAAGAATCATCCAAATTTCTCGTACAAAAGCAACAATGCGTTGTATGCTCCTGGACAAGCTCCTGCTACACCACCTGGTTATCCGAAAGCTATCCCGAATCATCCTAATAACGGACCTAATACTTCCAACATTCCTAGGAAATCAAACCTCGAAATTATGATAGAGCACTTCATTGCTTCTCAATCCCAGACCAATAAGGATGTTTTAAATCAGAACTTACATACCAATGAGAAAATTAAGCAATTGTCCAGCAAGGTCGATGCTTTAGCTACCCATAACAAGATGCTCGAAACTCAGATTTCACGGTAGTTCAACAGAGGCACTACTGCTCCTGTGGAATATTTCACGTCAACCACAACCTAACCCGAAAGGACACGCTAATGCCGTGATACTAAGGAATGGAAAGGAACTTGACGGACCTATTGATCCAAGACTAGAAAACCCAGCAATGTATCAGAAGCAAGACAAGCCAAGTGAAAACGAGAGCGAATCGAAAGAAAAGGAAAACGAAACTCAAGAGGCTGTAGAAAAAGAGAAACCTTATGTGCCTCCACCGCCCTATAAACCACAAGTTCCGTATCCTTAGAGATTAACCAATTCTAAATCGATGAGCCAATTTAAGAAATTCGTGGAACTTCTGAAACAACTAAATATCACAGTACCATTCACAGAAGCCATTACCCAGATGCCATCGTATGCTAAATTTCTTAAGGAAATCCTATCTAACAAGAAAAAGTTAGAAGATAACGGAACAGTTACCCTAACTGCTGAGTGTAGTGCTATCATTCAAAATAACATGCCTCCTAAGCTGAAAGACCCAGGTAGTTTCTCTATACCCTGTAACATTGGAAAATTCGTCATAGACAAAGCTCTATGCGACTTAGGAGCAAATATCGTCATGCCCTATCTATTTGCAAAAAGTGGAAATGGGCGAACTTACACCTACAAAATGTACATTCAATTAGTGACCGATCGGTTAAGTACCACAGGTATATTGGAAAATGTTCCAGTTAGAATAGGTCAATTCTATATTCCGACCGATTTCATAATCATGGACATTACCGAAGATTCAGTTACCCCTATCATACTGGGAAGACCATTCCTAGCCACAGCTGGAGCTATAATTGATGTAAAGAAGGGCAGATTAACATTCGAAGTCGGAGAGGAAAAAGTAGAATTCATCCTCACTCAATTTCTACAAGCACCCGCCATGAATGACACATGTTATTTACTCGATATTATAGACGAGTGCGTGAGAGAGATGGAAGCTGAACAAACCACATATTCCTAAATAATGAAAATTGAAACCCCTCTGATATTCGAAGACGACAATTGGCGAGAACCATATAAAGATGACAGTCTAAGCGAAAGTCTAGCACTTACACCTAATCATATGCCATGTCCAAAGAAACCAAAACTAGAATTGAAAGTTCTACCTAAAATCTACGATACAATTCCTTGATCTTGAACAAACTCGACTGTAATAGTGAATTCCGGTTTAGGAGCTCGAAACTCGAAACTTTTAGGCGTTCTAAGGAAATACCTCTGCGTTAGGTTACAACATATCGAGACTTAACGAATTTATCCTTCAATTTGTATGCACCGTATTCTATTAGAAGAGGATTGCAAAACCTCTCGAGAACCTCAAAGAAGAATCAATCGATCCTCGACCGTAGTCGAGATGAAATCAAAAAGCTAATGGAAGCGGAATTATATACCCGATCTCGCAAGAAGTGGGTTAGCCCGTGCATGTCGTACCCAAGAAAGGAGGTGTCCACTGTCGTGAAAAGCACAAGGCGAATCGATAACACAAAGAGTAGTTAGTGGACACGAGTGTGTATTGATTATAGAAAAGCGAACAAAGCTACTCGGAAAGACCATTTTCCTTTACCCTTTATTGATCAATGTTAGAGCGATTAGCCAAACACTCCTATTTACGCTATTTAGGCGGTTATTCGGATTTTCCAAATTCAATTCACCACGATGATCAGAGAAAACTACATTCACATGTCCCTATGGAGCGTTCGCGTCTGGGCGAATGCCATTTGGATTATGTAATGCTCCATAACCTTCCAACGATGTATGATGGCCATCTTCGCAGATTTCATTGACAACATCATGGAAGTGTTTATGGATGACTTCTCTGTGTGTGGACAAAGCTTTGAAGGATGTCTATCTAATATAGAGAGTGTTTTAGAATGATGTGTGAAAGTAAACCTTGTGCTCAACTGGGAAAAATGCCATTTCATGGTCAGAGAAGGAATCGTACTTGGACATGTTATTTCCAACCACCCAAGACCGTTCAAGAGATACGAAGTTTTCTAGGACACGCCGGTTTTTACCGACGCTTTATTAAAGATTTCTCGAAAATTATAAAACCACTTACCGGTCTATTAATGAAGGATGCTGAGTTCATATTCGATGATGATTGTCTTAAAGCTTTTGAAACCCTTAAAGCCGCACTTATTTCAGCACCAATCATGCAACCGCCCGATTGGAGGTTACCTTTCGAAATCATGTGCGATGCAAGTGATTACGCTGTAGGCGCAGTTCTTGGACAAAGGAAAGATAAGAAACTTCACGCAATTTACTACGCCAGCAGAACGCTAGACTCAGCTCAGATGAACTACGCCACAACTGAAAAAGAACTCTTAGTCGTGGTCTTCGCGCTTGACAAATTCCGTTCTTACCTTGTAGGAGCAAAAATCATCATTTACACAGACCACGCCGCTATTCGATATTTACTTGCCAAGAAAGATGCAAAACCCCGACTCCTCCGATGGATCTTACTTTTACAAGAATTTGACTTGGAAATTAAGGATAAGAAAGGAACCGAAAACGTCGTAGCGGATCATTTATCTCGTTTAGAAGGTATAAAACCCGAACAAGTGCCAATTAATAATGATTTTCCGTATGAACATCTGATAGCACATATGATAAGCGACCTAGCTCAATTGGATTTAAATAAACCAGAAGCTAAGGAAGTCGTGGAAGCCATTGACATGACCATAGGATTGCCTTGGTATGCTGACATCGTTAATTATTTAGGCGGCGCTTCCACGACTTAACACCAAGAAAAGAAATTCTTCCATGATCTCAAGAGTTACTATTGGGACGAGCCACTTTTATTCAAACGAGGACCTGATGGAATTTTCCGCCGGTGTATTCCCGACGAAGAAATAGAAGACGTCATTTCCCATTGTCATTCCTCTCCTTATGGCGGACATGCTAGCACCTCTAACACGTGTGCCAAAATTCTCCAAGCCGGCCTTTTCTGGCCTAACCTGTGGAAGGATGTCCACATCGCCGTTAAAAGCGTGATCGCCAGCCGCCGGTAATATCTCAAAGGCGATGAAATGCCTCGAGAAAGGAATACTAGAAGTTGAAGTCTTTGATGTTTGGGGAATCGACTTCATGGGACCTTTCCCATATTCTTTTGGAAACAAGTTTATACTCGTGGTATCGATTATGTTTCAAAATGGATCGAGGCAATAGCCGCTACAAATGACACACGATGTGGTGATAAAGCTTTTCAAGAATATCATTTTCCGCGTTTTGGTGTTCCCGACTTGTTATTAGTGACGGTGGATCTCATTTTATTTCGAAAATATTTGATAAATTACTATCTAAATATGGAGTGAAACACGCGTAGCAACACCTTATCATCCAAACTAGCGGACAAGTCGAAGTTTCGAGCGAGAGATTAAACAAATCTTAGAAAAAGCGTCGCTATATCTCGGAAGATTGGTCATCCAAGCTTAACGAAGCTTTATGGGCTTATAGGATGACCTACAAGACTCCTCTCGGAACTACACCTTTCAAACTTGTTTACGGAAAATCTGTCATCTCCCGGTAGAATTAGAGCATAAAGCTTATTGGGCGATAAAGACACTCAATATTAATTACATGCTGGAAACGTATCCTCGATTTACATGAGCGGAAGAATTAAGACTAGACGCTACGAAAGCTAAAATATACAAAGAACGAACTAAAAATGGCATGATCGCGTTTATCTCGGAAAGAATTTAGTGTGGGAGATGTCGTACTTTTATTTAATTCTAGACTTAGACTCTTCGCTGGAAAACTTAAATCTAGATGGTCCGGTCCTTTCGAAATTACAAGAGTATTTCCTAGCGGAGCCGTAGAAATTAAGGATAGAAATAGCGCCCCGTTTATTGTAAACGGGCAGCGGTTAAAACAGTATCATCGTATAGATAATAGAGATTATACGAATAAGCTTAAACTCGTAGAACTACCGCCTATTTCTCCCGACTAATCTTTCACTAGGCATTTCGTCAGGCTTATGACGTTAAAAACAGCGCTTCATGGGAGGCAACCCATTTTATTTGTTTTTGCTTGCTATTTTGTTTGTATTCTCTGTTTTTGCTTGCTATATAAGTATTTTTCATTTTTAAAACTTTTATAAAACTGCTGCTGATTTCAAAACAATTTTACTTGCCACAGGATTTCTGAATAGTCTTTTTCTCTTTACTTTCTCCTCTACTTTGTTTCCCGCTTTACTTTTGCTATGGATACTCCACAGAACTTTATGGAAACCACCTTTAGAGGTAGAAACCAAAGAAGAAGATTTGAGGCTTTGTCTCAAAGAGACATCAGTTTAACCCTGTATTATGATGAACCAACTATGGACACTTTAGGCATAACTGACAGTGTTTACTACATGTTTAACCAATTGGGATGGGAGAACGCACACCTGAAAAATAGGTTTATCACTTACCGAGAGCTTACCCTTAAGTTCTTGAGTTCATTAGTTTACATCCCTGAACATGGTGTCGGAGCCCGGAAAGGAATCATCGCCTTCAGACTTTTTGGTATTGAGTTCACCTATAACCATAGGGACTTAGCTGCTTTATTAGGATTCCCCAGTGGACCCTTAGCTTTTACTACCCCTGAGGCGGATTTATTGGATTTTGAGCTGGATTACTTCTGGGGTACTTTAACCGGAAACTATCACCCTGACCCAGAAAGTATGGATAACAATGAGATACATAACCCAGCTATACGTTACTTCCATAGGATTCTTGCCCACACTCTGTTTGGAAAGAACAAAACCAAAATGTTGTATCCAAGGATGAATTATCTCTGCTTTATTGTATGAACCTAGGACACCCTGTCAATGCTGTCCCACTCCTGATAAAGACCTTTACCCGCATTAGTGAGGACCCTAATGTTCCTGTCAGTGTGGGAGGATTAGTTACAATGATTGCAAATGCTCTTGGACTTCGTTACCAACTTAATAACTGTGCACCATTTGGATCAATTAGGCCTATGAACATTGATTTCTGTTTCAACAACGATAATAGGAAATTTAGGCCCGCACCTTATGATTACACGATAAGAAGCGAAGTTGTTACTCTTTTTATCCTTGAACCATGCCGAGTAAGTGTCCATAACCGTGATAATTGGTTGTATGAATTGAATCCACGACCACCCTTCAACACCAGAAACACCACAATCATATTTTGTTGCGATAATTTCATGTACGAAATCGAAACGGATCTGAAACTCCTCCGTTACCATGACTTTACAAATATGGTGAAGCACAAGTAGCACTGATATAAACCAAGGAGAATACACTACACAATTAAACACCATTCTGACCACTTTGGATTCTTATAAAACTGACATTGATGGAATAAAGAATGAATTGAAGACTATGCGTTTGGATCTTATTGGTTTAACTGACATCATAGTGGAGCAATTCTATAACATCACCCAAGCTTTAGAGATTTTAAAAGAAAAGATTGGATGAAGCAGTTCTTAGTTTTTAGTTTTTTCAGTTTTTCAATTCTTAGTTTTTAGAACTTTCCCATTCTGTTTTGTTTCTAGGTAGTTTCAATTCTTTATTAAATTACTGCATTTCAATTTACAAGTCATTTACTTTCTATCAAAAAGAACAAGTTACAAAATTTGAATTAATGCAATTGTTTGTTTTCAATTTTAAACTTACATTCATTATTACATTTACAATGTTTTATGGTTTTCTACTCTGCGAATTATATATCTTGGATTATATGTTGAATAAATTAATGTTGTGTTTATGTTGGAATGCGAGATGTTACGCTTGCTATAAAAATATTACTCTCTGCAATAGTGTTACGTCTTTGTTAAAATTGCAAAATTTGTAGGCGCCACGATCGTCATCCACCCACGACCGTCACCGCCTTTCGGTGTTACGCTCGTCACTCGGTGTTACGACCGTAACGCGGGCTACATCAGTAACCCTGTTAGCAGAATGTTCCCTTTCTTCTTCCCTCAACCTTTTTCTCTTCATTTTCCATAACTCCCAACCATCCCACTTCCTCCATTAACTACCCATTAACCCCATTCAACCCACCACTAATCCCTCTCAATTTTTCAAACTTCCCACTATCTCCTTTCACTATATATATTCCCATTACCCGTATCATCCTCTCATTCACTCATTCACAAACCACACCCATTCTCACTCAAACATTCTTGCATGCAAATGGCGAACAATCTCAACCTATTCACGGCATTATCCTACGTAATGGTGAACAAGGCGAGACTCAGCGTGTTAAGTTTTGAAATTCCAACGTCGAGGACTACACCCACTAGGTATGTTGACCTTCGCCTCGGAGATCTTGGTTTGCTTGAAGGTGTTCAACGCCTTCTTGAGTGTCACTGTGGAACCTATGTAGCCCCACCACGTCGAGACACTCACTCGAGTTCCTCGGTTCCTTTTGCTACATCACTCCACCGTTCAACAAACCAACTTTCGGTGTTGACATTTCGCATATTCGGTATCGATCGAGTTCACTCGAGCAGCGTTCGGACAATTGCTTGATTTCACCGATGAAGGTTCCCACCTCCGTGTGCAGGCAACTTTGGAGAAGAGTCCTTCAACCTTTGGCATAGCCTCACCAACAACCGAGCACACTCTTATGATCACCTCAGCGCCACTCAAATCCATAATCCGACAATACGCTACTTCCACCGTATCCTGTAACACAATCTTAAGAGATAGAAACCACAAGCTCAACTCAAGGAGTTTTCATGCATTGTGCATTCTCGGAAAATTAACGCCGCACCCTTCCTCGGCCCATATTCATTCCATACGCACGGGCGGCAAACCTTTCTATTCGGAGGGCTTGTCACTTCTTTTGCTTTGTGAATCATGGTGACACCCTTGCTCATCTACCATCCCGACCACGGTCCTGCTCACTTTGGATCATTGCAAATCACCCACCTCATCCACGGCGGACGACGGAAAGTTCCATCGATGTGAATAAAGTTTACACTAACATTGTTTTGCCTTGCGGACCGAATCGACCCTCGACCGACCCAATTGGCTATTTAACCTTGAAGCCCACAAGGCCATCTGCTACTCAAGAAGAACCTCCGTCGGCCCCGATGAGATGCGGGAAGAAGCGGATCGATTGTTCCCATGCCTGAAATTCCTGAGTCCTCCTCTGCTCCACCACCTCCGTCTCTTGACGAACTCCTCCGAGCCATTCATCATCAGAATCTTATGAATGCCAAAGCCGAGAGATTGCATCAGGAGCGTTTTGACGCCTTACTCGCGCAAAATGCCCAAATCTTGAGTGGTCAATGCTCGACGAATGAAAGGCTTGATGAAGTGCTAAGCGAGCTTAATGCTTTAAGGATGAATGTTACATCTCTTGGACCCCAGAGTACCGACTCTGAAGCTACTCCCTCCAGAAGGTCCAGAACCCGAAGCCGCCGTGGTCGCCAGTAGTCTTTCTTTTTCTTTGTTGTTTCCTTTGTCTTTTTGATGTACTTTTAATTTAACCTCGCCGTTATATCATAACATTGAGACAATGTTTGATATAGTGTGGGAGGAGTACTGCATTCTTAATTCAGAATGAGTAATTTCATTTCTATTTTAGTATTATTTCGTTATTTCATTTTCTCCCCGTTTTATTTAGCCATACCAAAAATTTTAGCCGTTTATATTCGCATAATCGTTAGTTACCTACTTTAACTGAAATCTTAGTTAGAAGGCCGAGAGCGATCCAACGAGAACTATACAGTTATGACACCTTTGACTCCCTACTTACGCGAATCGTCTCTATTTCCGTTATGCCGATACTTTGAGTTTTAAGTCTTAAATTACCCCCTAGTAGTTTATACTAGCAGTCGACACCAGTCTTAGCACAAGCCACGTGGAAAGCCGATGAACATAAGTGGATGATCTTGCAAATTGTTTAACAAGAATGTTACATGCTTTAAGGAAATAGCCAATGCACCAATTAAATTGGGCGATCCTCACCCGATCATTTAATCCAACGGATGCGAAAGCTTTTACTAAGTAACATGAGAATCCATTGTTTAGGTGGTTTAGAAGCATCTGGTACTAAACTCGGTAGGGCAGACTACGGTTTGATCCCCCGCATCTTACAATCGGATAAAAGAGGTTGCCACATAATTGTGCCAGAAACCGTTGTGTTTTGATCAGAACCACTAACCGGCTATTCCACTACGTGTGTGCAAGGATAATGGGCTTAATGTGATTGCGAGCGAAACGGGTGAAATAGGGCGAGAAACCTTGAGTTGAATTATAATGGTATAATTGGACGTTTCGTTTAAAACGGATAGTCGTCGACTAGCTTGTTGCTTGTGTCATTAGCGTATCGTTGTTGTTTCATTCAATTTTCTTGGCCGAACTAACTTAGGATTTCTTGTAATTATTTGAAAGCGAAAGGTATACTAGTTATATGCGTTTATAAAAACTTGTCCGATATTTCTAAATTGATTATTTTGCTTGAGGACAAGCAAAGGTTTAAGTATAGGGAATTTGATAACACGAAATCATATCGTTTATTTTCCATGAAATTAACCCGTTTTGTATTATTTTGACCGATTAACTCCCGAATATTTGAGATTGTCATTACTTTTGCGGTATTCATAACTTAGCTCAAAGCAGAAGAAAACATGAAACAATGCAAGAAAGCACCAAAAGAGAAGAAAAGATAAATCATCAAAGATACGGTTTTGTAATGTGTGTAACACATCTGCCACGACCGTAAGCCATCATGAAGCGTGTTACGACCGTAACACATCCGCCACGACCGTAACACGGAGAAACACCAAACCTGCTCGTAACGCATCAGTAACGACCGTAATACGCATAACAGTTAATTAAAAGTGCAGATCGTGGCAAAGTGAAACAGAAGGAGTTTTCAAACTCCTAATTTCTCTCCAGCCAAACCCCACGTTCACCACTTCTTCCTCAATAACCCACGCTCCTACATTCATGGAGATTTTTAAGGAAAGCTTCGTGACAAGTTTTCAAAGGAACTGCCAAATTCATTCTTCTATAAATACCTCAACATTCAACGTTAGAGGTACAGAGAAATTTTCAGTCTACTTGTGCGGAAGCTCTGCCGAAATCCAACCTGCCATTTTTCAGTTATTATTTCCTTCGCATTAGTTTATTTCCGTTCTTTTATTTTCATTGCCCAAATAATAATTTCCAACATTAGGAAATTATTATTATAGTTTAGGATTTATTTCAAGCTCCAGACTTCTTTTTACATTCCAATTTCCGAAGTCCGAATTTCCGACCTGTAGAAGAAGGATATATGATACTGCTTATTTTCAGGTTTCTATTTTATAATTGTATTACAGTACCCTTTAATTAATTAATGCAAGTTTAATTTATTATTTATAATGTCCAATTTATATCTGTTTGTTTTTATTTCCTGTGAGTTCATTTTAATTTCCATGGCTAGCTAAACCTTTAGTGTCGGTATGGAATAGTTAGAGACAATAGGCATCTGATCAAACTTAGGCTAAAACTTTAATCAACTTGACTCTGGTTATAACTTTTTATGCTTAAAAATAAAACCTTTGTTACGAAAGTAAAAAGAGTAAATAGGTTAGATCGAGACCACGAAAGTGTGAGGTTTTTAACCGGATAGCTAAAGTTAGGCATTTGATTTAAATACAGTGAAAGCGCTTTAAAACAGATTAGAGTTAATTAAGTTTCCAAAAAGTACTTCTAAACACTTATAGGCTAGCGAAAGCAGGTATAGGGCTTTAGACGTATAATCCGAGATAAGACCATGAAAGTGTGAGTTGAGGGTTTTTAAACTGATTAATTCTACAGATGAACCAAGTTGACCATCCTTATATGCCTAGGTCCGATTAGATCCTTTAGGTCGACTCTATTGCATACCGACCATTTCATTTCATAATTACTTTAAAATCAATTAGTTTACATTCCTTAACCTTCCCAAAACCAAACGTGACAATTTCCGCCTTAGCTAAACTAGCATTACTTTCCCGCACTAGAGTGATTACAAAGTCCCTGTGGGTTCGACAATCTTTTATTACTACCGCGATAGGCTGTGCGCTTGCAGTTAAGATACCGTTAGACACATTAGGTTTATCGCACATCAGCTCCAACAATGGATCTGTAAATGGAAGGATTTTGCACTTTATCTGTTCCAAACCTACTAGGTTTACAACTGCTGGGCATAAGGACAGATACACCATTTTCTCCTTCCATGTTTACTCGACTCATCCGATCCCTTATATATTTAGTTTGAGTAAGAACAAGCGTGCCATTATGCTAATATTTGACTTCAAGGCCAAGAAAATATTTTGGCCTGCCAAGTTTCTTCAAGGCAAATTCACTGTGAAGCTTGGATATAACTTTGTGAATTAACTGAGCAGAAGAACTTGTGACAAGTATATCATCCACATAGACTAGGACATACAGAGTGACTCCTTGATGATTTGTACACAAACATGGAATAATCACATTTACTTTCCACAAGCCCAAACTGAAAGAGTGTCTTGTGTAGCTTCTCATACCAGGACCTGAGAGCCTGTTTAAACCCATACAAGGCTCTATTTAATTTGCAGGCAAGAGATTTGTTGGCAGATTTAAAACCTGGTGGTTGACTCATGTAGACTTCTTCAAGAGAGAGCCATTTAGAAAAGCATTGTTAATATCAATTTGTTGAACATCCGATTGATATGTGAGAGCTAGAGTGATTAGAACTTTGATAGTAGCAGGTTTGATGACAAGAGAAAATGTTTCGTATTGCTGATTGAACCCTTTAGCAACCAGTCTAGATTTGTATTTGTTGAGGGAGCCATTAGAGTTTTCTTTCACCTTAAACACCCATTTGCATCCTATTGCCTTTCTGTGAGAAGGAAGAGTGGTGAGAGTCCAAGTATGTTTTGCCATTAGAGCATTGTACTCTTGCTTCATAGCTTCAAACCAATGAGGTTGTGAAAGAGCATGTTTAACTGTGACATGTTCAGAATGTGCTAGAAAGACTTTGGGTTTTAAAGAACCAGATTTTCCTCTGGTTACCATGGGATGATTATTGGTTGAAAGACCAGATTTTGGAACCGTGTCATGATAGAAGGGAGATATTTTTGACTTAGTGGACACAAGAGGAGAGTTGTTGATGGCCTGTGTGGGCACATATACATGAGCAGAGTCACTTTGGTCCAAGGAAGTTGCAGATTCAACAGACACAAAAGTATTGTTTTGACCATTGGATATGTCTATCAGAGTTTGAGGAGAATTATCAGGTGAGGGCTGCTGTGTAGAGTTATCAATGCTGTTTTGAATGACAACATGATCTAATACATCTAGAGACTGAGCAGGGCTAGACTGACAAGACTGAGTAACTGCAGTATTTTCAAAAGCATTTATGTACACCATCAATCTAGACATAGAAAGATCATTATCGGAACATGAAGTGCTTGACTGACTGGTGTCATTAGAGGGAAATAAGGAAGTAAAAGGGTATTTTGCTTCATCAAAGACAACATCCTTTGAGATATAAATCTTGCCCTCTTTACTAAGACATTTATGACCTTTATGGCGAGGAGATACCCCTAGATAAACACACTCAGAACTTCTGAGCTGGAGTTTATGCTTATTAAAAAGTCTAAGATGAGGGAAATAAAGACAGCCAAAAACTCTTATGCCTTAATAGTCAGGAATGGTGTTAAAAAGAGCATTAAATGGAGATATGAACGCTGAAAGGTTAGATGTGGGAAGTCTATTCAAAAGATACACTGCCTGAGTGAAGTTGTGATCCCAAAATTCAACAGGAATATTAGCATGAGCCAAAATTGTTAAGCCCATCTCTACTATGCTTCTGTGTTTTCTTTCCACATTTCCATTTTGGTGTAAAGTGTGTGGACAAGTTAATCTGTGAATTATCCCTTTCTCACTCAAAATTTTTGTCAGAGGTCAAAATTCTCCCCCAAAATCAGTCTGAACAGCTTTTACTTGTACTTGAAACTGAGTTTGGACATAGACAAGAAATTGAGTGAAGCAACTTAAAGCTTCATATTTTTGTTTTAGAAAATACACCCAAGTGTAATTGGTGTAAGTGTCAACAATAACCATATAGTACAAATAGCCTTGACTAGAAGGATTGGGAGATGGTCCCCATAAATCAACATGTACAAGTTCAAAAGGTTTGGAATAAACAGTTGTGGATAAAGGTGCATACAACTTGTGAGATTTGCCAACATTACAAGAACTACAACAATAAATATTATCTTTATTGGATGAGGCAATATAACAGAGTTTCAGTATAGACTTGAGATTTACAGAATTTGTATGTCCTAACCTATTATGCCAAACAGATAATTTATTACAAATAGAATTTGCAAGAACTTGAGAATGATCTCTGGTGGGCAAGCTAACAGCATTTGCAGCTGGAGATTGCACTGATTGAGAGGAAAAACTATAGAGGCCACTAGTATCCACGAATCCTTCTAGAAGAACCTCCTTAGATACCTGAGATTTGAAGAAACAGGTGTTAGCATGAAACTCAAAAAACACATTATTATCTTGAGCAAACTTTGACACAGACAAAAGATTTCTAGTGATTTTAGGTACATGCAGTAAATGCTTCAAGACTAAGTTGGAGTGAGATAATGAAGGAGTCTTGATGTTAGTTAAGCCAACAGACTCAATGTTCAATCTTTGACCATTACCTACAAGAACTTTATTGACACTAGAATAACTTTGTTTATTTTGTAGTAAAGATTATTATGAGTGAGATAATGAGTAGCACCTGAGTCTGCAAACCATGCTTGAGATGGAACCTGTAGGTCATCTTGATGAGTAAGATATGCTGAAGCTTGGACTGAGTTGTCCTCTGGATCTTTCTTCCCACCCTTCACCTGTTCAGTGGACTCAGAGGCTTGATTTTTTGGTTGTGATGGCTAAAGGTTTTCATCATAACGATGCCAGCAGTCCATAGCAACATGGCCATATTTCCCACAAAGCTGATAAGTTGGTCTATTTCCAAAAGATGCAGAGGATCTGACTCTGCCACGACCTCTATTGCGAGAGTTACTTCTGCCTCGCTGATTCTGAGAACCACCTCTGGTGGATTTGGAGCTGAAATAGGCTTCAGATTGGGCAACATTTACTGTGGCATTAGCAAGAGAAAGCTCTTGACGATATTTGTCAAGTTGAGCTTCTTGCACATACAACAGCGCCTCAATTTCATAGAGTGTAGGAGGTTCCATCTTGCCATATACCATAATGATAAATGGATTATATTCCTATGGTAATCCCTGCAAGATAGATTCAATTTGATCACGCTCAGAGATTTGTTCACCAACTACCAGAAGTGCATCTGCAATTGCACGAATGCGAAGAACAAACTCAGAGATCGAATGATTTTCTTTCTTGGTGACTTTCAGCTCAACACGAAGTTGATGAACCCTGACTTTCATGGCCGCTGTAAAGTATTGGTGTATCTGCTCCCAGATTTGATATGAATGCTTGCAAGAAAGCACACGAGGAAGCATAAACTCAAAAATTATGGACAGAAGCCACGTGAACAAGGCTTGACATATGTATATTTGTTGATAATTATGTTGTATAAAGATTTCTTTATAAATAATTGTTTGTGTCTTTCTTAATCTTTTTGATTTATGTTTGGATTTGGGTTGTTATAGACATGTACCTCACAAATCTTGACTAGGGATTGACATCTATTAGTTTCTATATTCTAGAGATAGATTTATTGCTAATAATCGTTGTGAGTATCGGAGCTTAATACCTACGTGTTGTTTGTGTTGCGTTGAGAGATCATTGATGCGAGTAATGCAATTGTCTTCAACTTTGTGTTAGCTATAACCTCTATTGTGAAACATTTTGAGAGATACTTGATGATTTTGACGAGTATTGTAGGTTGAGTGCGACTGATCAATAGGTTTAAGTTTTCTTTGAGTAGCGTAAATTCATGCTTGATAAGTGTTCTTCTCCAAAGAATGTATTCTTTCTTGTTTATATGTTTAGTTCTCGTACCTTACACTTTAAACTCAATTTAACCCCAAACTCATGAACGTGAGACTTGTCAAAAAACAATTCAGTAGCGCTAATCCCTGTGGAGATGATATGATATAACCTATAAAAATACTTACTTTTGCTTGTTGCTTTATCGCCTTAGCATATAGTTGCGAGACTTTACAAACTTATCTTAAGTCTTATGAACAATAAAACTACACATCTTAATCATAGGCTACAAATTATGCTTCAGATTTGTAATATAATCTATTGTGAGCTATGTCCTAAGGCCCCTCCAATGCTCACTAGCATATAAAATCAATTTCTTTTCCATCTTATCGTCATTTCAAACAATAAAAACATCATAAATTTACATGATAAAGTTGTTATTAGTATTAAATGTAAAAATTAATGATCATATATACTTGTAAAATAAATTACGAAAGTTAATATAAATACTGCAACATCAATCCATACACTTTCTTCCTTCAAGATCTACCAGGCCCCAATCATCTAAAAAAATACTTGTTTCGCTTCTCTCAAGTAATGCCACGTAACTTCTAAAATTTGTAGCATGTTCACCATAAAACCTACCACATTTTAAATTAAAACTGTCTGCATTCCTAACCCATGTGTTGCAAACTTTTGTCAACTACTTGGTCATCATCGTGACACTTCTAGAATTTCTTAGTCTTTTATTCTTAATATATGAATCCTTATTTGTTGGGGAGGTGGTGAATGATTCTCCCATCCATGTTTAAAAACAACAATAATAAACATTTTACTTAGCATAACATTAGCAAAGGCACCTAATTTAAGATTCATGGTACATATGGTTCATTTTATTTAACACAACATCAACTTTTTCAGCATCAACACTAAAAAAAAAACCTATTTCCTATTTTATCTACATAAAAAGAATAACATAAATAGATAAAGTGAGTTATGTAACGAAAAGATGATGAAGAAGATACGACAATGGTTCAAGCTTGGTTGGTACTTAATGGCGTTAACGGTGTTCAAAGGAAGAAAATGAAGTCTCTAAAACGTATATGTGTTGGAAGAGATGATATTTTAAACACATACATGTGTTGGAAGAGATGATGGTTTAAAAATGATGATGAAAGTTGAGTTTAGAGATATGTTTAGATGGAGAAGATGATGGTGAAAATTTGGTAGATTATATTTTGTTTAAAGACCATTCGATTTCATGTGAGAATGAAGATGAAAATGAGAGTTGAAAACTAAATAAAAGTTAGAGTCTAATTTTGAGAAATACATGCCAAAAAGATTTCCTTTCAATTGGATCATTCAATCGAGGGAATAGATAAATTAAAATAAATCAAAAAACGTCATATGAAATACAAATTGAGATTTACTTTCGGTTGTAACTTTCAACTGAGGAAATTCTAAATTAAAAAAAAAACATTATTTGAAATACAAAGATGATATTTCCTCATGGTTGAAAGTTTCAACGGAGGGAATAGACGTATTCAAAATAAATAAATAAATAATAAAAATTTAAAAAATAAAATAAAAATTAAAAAGGTGGAGTTTGAATTTGATTCTTGAGTCACATTTTTTTTATTGGTTCTTTTTTAAAACGGAAGGATAAAGTTGTTTTAATTGATTTATTATAAAAAATTTAACATACATCAATTAAAAAATAAACAAAAGGTTAAAGCAACATGAGGTCAAATTTAAAGTCTGATCTCTTAACAAGTTTCTCTATCAGTTGTTATTCATAATAGAGAAAATAAAATATATATTTTTATTTGAAAAAAAATCAACATTGGCCGTCTCCAAATTAAACTTGTTATAAAATGCACTACTCCCTCTATCTTAGTAAAATTGTAATATTTTATGATAACATCCTTGCATTCTTTAATCACTATACAAAAAATTTAAATGATAGCTATTTTAAAACAAAAAGAATATTAAAGAATATTTTGTTAAGTGGTTTTTCCATATCCATTTATTTTTTTTATAAAATTATATTACGTTTGATCTTATTTATAAGATTTTTTTTTTAAATTCATTACATATATAAGGTCTGATTCATATATATATATATATATATATATATATATATATATATATAGAGAGAGAGAGAGAGAGAGAGAGAGAGAGAGAGAGAGAGAGAGAGAGAGAGAGAGAGAGAGAGAGAGAGAGAGAGAGAGAGAGAGAGAGAGAGAGAGATTTTCATGCGTCACTTGGATTAATATTTTTAAAATCAACGTTGGATTGAAACATATCATCATATAGATCATATGTATAAAGTTTGAGATTAATCTATAAAGTTTTACTATACGATCAAGATATCCAAAAATTAACGTCAAAATGGACTTTCATATAACGTTAATTTTGATGTAGTTCAATGACATAGTAAATCATTATAGATTAATCTCAAATTTTATAGGTATGATCTATGATGATATGTTTCAATCAACGGTTGATTTTAAAAATATTAATCAGTCTGGCGGTGTAATGTAATTGATCTCTCTCATATATATATATATATATATATATATATATATATATATATATATATATATATATATACATGAAATATACATCATCTAGTATAAATTTTAAATTTGCCACATCATCTTATACTCCTATGTGACACATCTCAAGACTCATTTTCATCATATACTTCTATAAATTGAATGTCATATGTTCGAACCCTCGCAAAGACGAAATAAAATATTATTTTTAACAAATTGATCTAACAAATCAATCATTAAACAAACTATAAATATATATTCATTTAAATTAAAAATATTCTCTCATATTTCAAATATAAAAGAGATGTGTAAATTTAAATACAATAAATTTTTTTTTACTAAAATTGTAGCCATGAAAATATCACTTGAAATAAATATTTTTAATTTTAAAATAGTTCTTACATAATTTTCAATTATAATTCACTTTACATTTATAATACACTAGATTGATACCCGCGCAGTGCACGGTAAGATGAGAATATTCTTTATAAAAGATGTTAGTACTATATCAATAAATTATTCTAATATAAAACATGCTTGTATCTGTGAAAGTTGGATCGATATATATATATATATATATATATATATATATATATATATATATATATATATATATATATATATATATATATATATATATATATATATGATAAAATTTGTTTATTCAAATATTAATTTTCAAACCTCCTATTAAAAGATGAATTAGTATTGTATATATAATTGTTAGAAGCAATTTAATTATTTTAATATTAGTTTTCAATTACACTCAACTAATGCATAATTGATTCTCAAATTCATGCATTATAAAATTATTATAATTGCACTATATTTATATATTTTTATGGATAGATTTAACAAAATAAGAGTTCAATTTTTGCAATGTCTACCTTCAACATTAAAATCAATATAGCAAGCAAATGGTGACTTATTAAAAATTTATTCTTCATGGAACTTTGACTTGAAACTGTATGCGCCTCTTGGCACTACCATTTAAATCTATTTTTGTTGAGACCTTGACTTGAAACAATTGCGATAAACAATAGTTACATGAATGTGTCAGCAATATCATCTCTTAGTTAATGCTAGTTTGCAGCTGAATGAAATGTCTACCACAATCTTCGTTCTATCTTTGCATGCTGACAGATATTTGATTTTGTTTATCTTCTTTTAATCAATCAAATAAGTGAAATGTAAAATTAGCATATTGTGATAATATTAAAATAAACTGTACAAATATATAAATGAAACATATTTGATATTACCTTACATTTTTCTAGTTTAAGAAACCTATGCAAGGAATTTATTTATTAATGTGTCAAAGTAGTATTGCACAAGTCACGAACAAAATAAAATTAACCCTCATAATAGAATTTTGGTGCCCTTCACCATCATCAGCCCTTGAGAGAGATATAGAAATGTCTTTTTCCAATTCTGTGAAAGAATTAATATCGATATGATATGTATGTTATGACTCATAAATAAATTTGTGATATTCAATAGAAAAATAGAAAATTGTAGCAATTGAATTAATTTCAAAATTAAATATAATATCAATAAATTAATTATGAGTCATGTTATCACCGAGAATAACTACAACACACTCAATAAAAAAATGGATAATGATAATAATTGCCAAATTGAAAATGATAGTAATTAAAAATAAAATTGTGAATTATGTTACAAAGAATAACTACAACACAAGAAAATAGTATATAACTGAATTTATTGTAAGTTTAGAAGAGAGAATAAATACATTTTTTTAAGGTGTCAACTATTTATGCCAGACATACAAACAAATAGATTAAAAGTGATTAAACTCCACAATGGCCGCGACAATATCTGCGTAATAGACGTATTAAATTTATAAAGAAGGATTTTTTCCAACCAAAAAAAGTGATTAAACTCCAAGTATAATAAGCATATAATTAACCTGAAAAATACATTTGAGTTCTCTAGTTTTGAAGATGAAGACATCAAATTTTTAAATTGTTTAGACGCATTCATCATTATAAATTTAATGTAAATGTACTTGTCATATTTTAACACTAACTCCTTTGATATGCCACTATTTAAATCTTAAGCTGCAATATCACACATTACAATCATAGCTAATCTAAAATACTATATTAAATAAGAAAAGTTTAATTGAAAAATATTAAATTATAGAGAAATGAAAGAGATTACTCACATATTGCAAATAAAATGTTCCAAGAGAGCATGAAAAGAGATTACTCACATATTGCAAATAAAATGTTCCAGTAGAGCTTGTGAAGAATAATAATTGAATAGTTATTTTGGAGGAGAAAATTTTATTAGAGGTGCATTTTAAAATTTGTGGAAGTTCTAATACCATCATTGACAAAAGAGGTTTAAGTTATATAACATATAGTAATAAAGTAAAACACATGAAACATATGAAATTGGAACATACAACATAATAGAGGATAAATTGGAACACTTGGATGTTACATTTTGTTTTTAAACAGTTTTATCTACTACTAAATTGCCTTAAAACAAAAAAAAAAAACTGACATAATAAGAGTCAATGATATTTAAAAGGATATTAAAAAAAAAAAATAGAGACAACTATATACTACCACTATAGAGAAAAAAAAAAAAGGAGAGAGCAATAGCAATGCAAGGTAAATAATGTCACGTCAGAATATTAGTGATGTGTCATAAATAACATTATGTGGCACAAAAGTGATGAGATGTCAACAAAATAGTTTGAAAGTCTGTTTTAATAAATTATAAATAGATTATGCATCAATTTTTGTAGTGTCTATATACTTTATACTATATTTTTTATATAATATCAAATAATAAACTAATAACAAATAATAAAATATTATATAAAAGAGATACAGAATTCAAACACAATAAAATATTTTTATCTTATTTTAGACCAAATAGTCTAACAAATCAATCATTACTCCGACTATGTATATTCCCTTATGTTAAGAATATTTCTCACAATAAAATATTTTTATCTTATTTTAGACCAAATGGTCTAACAAACCAATCATTACTCCGACTATGTATATTCCCTTATGTTAAGAATATTTCTCTCAAATTTCAAAAATAAAAAGATATCAAACTGCAAACACAATAAAATATTTTTTGTTTTTTTAAAATTATAGCAATAAAAATAAGACTTAAAATAAATATTTTTAATCTTAAAGTAATTTTTACATAATTTTTAAATATAAATCACTTTAAGTTGATCATAAAAAATAATATAATATGCAACAATCTTATAAAATTCAACAAAATAGACATAAATTTTATAAAGTTATTAAATAATTTATTTGATAATAATTGTAAATAAATTTTCAATTTTATTTAACACTGAAAATTAATATATATATATATATATATATATATATATAGTGAGAGAGAGAGAGATAGATAGAGAGAGATATCAAATTACACCCGAAAAGTTACACCATTAATTACACTCGGTCAAAAACGTCACTTCGGATTTATATTTTTTATAATCAACCGTTAGATTGAAACATTCCATCATATAGATCATACCTATAAAGTTTGAGATTAATCCATAATGATTTACTATACGATCAAGATATCCAAAGATTAACGTCAAAATGGACTTTCATATAACGTTAATTTTGATGTAGTTCAATTACATAGTTAATCATTATAGATTAATCTCAAACTTTATAGGTATGATCTATATGATGGTATGTTTCAATCCAACAGATGTTTTTAAAAATATTAATCCAAAGTGACGTTTTTGAGCGAGTGTAACTCATGGTGTAACTCTTCGGGTGTAATTTGATCCTCATATATATATATATATATATATATATATATATATATATATATATATATATATATATAATAAATTAAAATAAAATATCTAAATAAAAGATAAGATAAAAAATAAAACAAAAACCACTTTGATGATACGTAAGATTGCAAACCTAAATTTCAGATATCACTCTTATTTTACACGCATGTATTTTCTTTTCGAATAATGTATATTTGTCTATGTGATTAATTTATATTATTATCTCTATTATAATTTTTTTTAAAAAATTATAATATAAATTTAATAATAACATTTTGTCAAAACCAACTCTTAATATATTAAAATTCAATAAAAAAATGAATAAGCTAATTTAAAACCGCGTATCGAATCTTAATCGATATATATATATATATATATATATATATATATATATATATATATATATATATATATATATATATATATATATATATATATATATATATATATATATATATATATATATTGTCAAGAGATATATAGAACCATAGACAATAGAAATGTGATGAATAAAAATTGCTAAAAATTGATGGTCCACCCATGGACCAATAAAATGTGATGTAAAGAAATCACAATGACATAAAATAAAATAAATTTTCACCTAAAAAAGTGAAAAGTGAAAAAGACACTATCCCTCTGTTTCTATTTTAAAATGAGGTTTGTTTAAGATTTTTGCACACAAATTAAAGAATGTAATGATATTGTCATAAAATATTACACTTTTATAAAATTAATCTATTAATTTATTAAAAATAGTATAGAGAGTTAAAAATAAATGATATAATCAAAAAATAATAATCATTATTATATTGTAAAGAAAGAGCACAATTATTTTGAAACAAAATTTATTTATTAAAACATTATATTTTAAAACAGAGGGAGTACGAGCTATCAAATTCTCTGACACACTTTTGATCTTCAGCTGTTTCAAAACCTTGTGAACCATATAACCTCTCATTGGATATTATTATCCAATCCCATTTATTTTCCAACACCTAACAAACTCTCCCAGCAACTCCTTTCTCAACACAATATTGAAACTTACCATAATTGCATAATAAAAATGCAATCATTAGCTTCCTTTCTAGCTTTCTTTATTGTCTTAACATCAATATCACACCCTTCACATTCAAACACTGTCCCTTCATATCCCACTCCAACTCAATCCCAAATATGCAAACTAGACCTCTCCAACGAGCTCTTCGGCGGCGTAAACGTCGCATGCGGCAACAACCTCGACCGAAGCCGCTGCTGTCCCGTTCTCGCTGCTTGGCTCTTCGCGGCTCATGCGCGAAGAGCCCTAGAGATTTCTCCTCCACCAACGGAAAATGCCATCGACCTTCCAAGAATGCCGGATGATTCTCAGAAGTGTGTTAACTCACTCCAAGACTCACTTCGTAACAGAAACATCATAATCCCAACACCAAATGCTAGCTGTGATGCTGTGTTATGTTTCTGTGGAATCAGGCTTCATCAGATAAGCTCATTAAATTGTCCAACAGCTTTTAATGTTTCGGATTCCACTACGGTTCACAATGTGTCTGGTTCTCATAAAGCTACTCCTACTGCTGCGGTTCGTGATTTGGAGAAGAATTGTCGTAACTCTTCTTATGCTGGTTGCACCAATTGTCTTGCTACATTGCAAAAGGTAAATTAAACAATTAAATTTCTCTGTAGCACAGACACCTATAACAAGAAGGATGTATGAATCAGTGTCTGTTTATCCGAAACAGACACACATACAATTATGTAATTTATTTATTTTTAAAATTATTATCAGTATCAACATGTTATATTAGTCAGTATAATGATTCGGAATTATGATTAATTAATGAATGTGCAGTTAAAAGTGCACAAGAAAGAGAGCAAAGAAAGTGATAGAGAGAGGAAGATGTTTAACCGGGATTGTCAACTGATGGCACTAACATGGCTATTGGGGAAGAACAAGACGTTGTATATACCAACAGTGTCAGCGGTGTTACGTGCTATAATGTACAGTGCTCATCCACACGATATAATGTGTAGTCCAGACCAGGAGAACATGCCGTTGGCCGTTGATTCGATGCAATTCGATCACACGAGTAGTGGTGAGGCACAATCTTGGCCGTTCATCAAATTATTTTGGAGTATGATTGTTGTTATGATTGGGATTGTGATGATTGTGATGTGATTACGACCCAAATTATTGTGGTGTTATGAGCATGAAGGGTCTACTACACTGACGGGTTGTTCGAGACTTGCGAGGGTTTATGTGTTAGTCACGTGAAACTATATTATTGAAAAAATGTATATGCAAGAGACAAAGAGGTACGTTTCAGTTTTGTCCATTTCTGCTATATGATAGAATAATGCAGCTTTGGACCAAACAAAAAGAAGAGACAAGGAAACTTGCAGACAAATGACAACGATTCAAAGAATGTGATTTTACATGTCACGGGCCTCATATCTCATGTTATTGTTCTTAATTTTACTTGGCGTTATTAAGTTTCATTTATCTATCATGAGGCTTTAGTTTCTTGCACATAAATTTTCAAGACAATTCTTAACACTTTAGAATGCAATATGATTTTACTTGAATCTTAATTATTCATTGAGTTTATTTGTTGAAATTAATATATTTTAATGTTGACATATTGGTATGCCTGATAACGTTGGAAGTTGTAATTCGATATTTTGTAAAAAGTTAATATTCGACTATATCGAAGTAGCTAGTCGAAATAGGAGTCAGATGTATTCCACGCATATAACATTTAACTGTTTTGTCAAAACTAAAATATAATTTGGATATTTTGGATTTGAGTTGTAAGTTTTAGATTTAGGTCTTGATCGCCTACAAATAGGCATAATACATCAGACTTAACAATAATAACAGAATTTTGAAATACAATTTTCTCTCTTTTCTCTCTTCTTCTTTTCTCATCTTTCTTGAAAACTTTTTTGTACCAAAAAATTAGTATCAATGAGTCTGGTTGTGATTCAGAGATAATATATAATTGCAAACGAAAACTCAACATCAACTCAATTTCCAGCAAATCTACATGTTTTCAAAGGTGGGAACTACGAGACGTGAGTTGCATAAATGAAGGTCATCTTCATATTTTAAGATGTGTCTGAAATCTTGAATGATGGAGTACTGACATTGGAAACGAATGTAGACGACGTTCAAAACTTTGCAAAAGGATCAAAGGAAGAATGATAAAAAAAATATGATGTTCTTCATTCACTAGTGTGTGGATCCTAACATGTTCAAGTAGATAAATGAATAGGAAACGACCAAAGGAGTGTGAGACAAGTTGAAACACTTATATAATGGAGATGAAAAGTAGGAGAGGTTGAAGTTGCAGACGTTGAGATGACTCAGATGAAGGAAGATAAATCAGTTACAATATTCTTTTCACGTGTAGAACTGTTAACGAACAAGATGAAGGTGTGTGGCGAATCAATCAACGATTTGTAAATGACTAAGAAAGTTTCGAGATCTTTGACTACCAATTTTGATTACATTGTAGTATCAATTGAAGAGTCCAAGAATCTGGATGAGATGAAGTTGGAAGAACTTCAAGCTTCTAGCTCATGAGATGATGTTGTTGCAGAGAAACTCAGAAAGGGAGAAGGTGGTTGAATGTGCATTACACATAAGATTCACTGAGAAATCTAGAAAAGAGAAGCACAAACAGGAAAATAATCTTGCAAATGATGAGAAGTCAAGCAAGAATTAAAATAATCACTCTGATTCAATCAAGAAAGACACGGGACACAAGTATTTGGGGAATAAAGTTGGCATGAAGGAGGTGAAGTGATACAATTGTCAAGGATTTGGTATTATGCCGAGACTGTCAAAGAAATATGGAAGCATGAGCGAAACATAATGATAAAGTGTAGTATTCACATGTTGGAGACAATGATTCAATTGATGTGTTACTCATGGCCAACACTCATTTGAACATTGAGAAAACCAACATGTGGTACCTGAATTCACGATGCAACAACCATATGACTGGAAATAAAAATTGATTCATAAAATTAGATGAATCCGTTAAAAAGGTGATAAAGTTTGCAGTTGGCAGGCACGTCACATCAGGTGGAAAGGGAAGCATATTTGTGGTGAGAGAGGATAGTTGAAAGGCCAACATTAATGATGTGTTGTATGTACCTTGACGACGAGTAACTTAATGAGCATATGTCAATTACTTGCTAAAGGGTACAACATGAAGTTAGAAAAGAATTAGATGAAGATTTATCATAGTGATGAAATTTTGATTTTAAAAGCACCATTGGAAGACAAAAAGACCTTCAAAGTAGAAATTAACATGATGATCACAAGTGTCTTGCTTCAACTACAGAAGAAGAAAATAATTGGCTATGGCATCCCATGTATGGACACCTAAACATCATAAGCTTAGGTATGCTCAAACAAAAGAAGATGGTATATGGCTTACCTCAGATGAAGGAACCAAATTAGGTGTGCGGAATGTTACAAAACAAATCAGTCTAGGAAAACATTCAAATGTCACTTGCCAATGAGGTCGAAGGAAAAGCTAGAGCTAGCCCACTCTGATGCGTGTGGACCTTTTAAGGCGAGGTTAAATAAAGGTAATTGTTATTTCCTAACTTTCATGGATGAATTCACCAAACATATGTGGATTTATCTGATAAAAAATAAGAGTGAGGTATTCACACAGTTCGAGAAGTTTAAATTGTATGTCGAATAACAAAGTGGGTGCAAGTTGAATTTACTGAGAACTGACAGTGGTGGTTGAGAAGACACCTTATGAGGCTTGGACAGGAGAAAATCCAAATATAAATCATCTTAGAGTGTTTTGATCAATATGCTTCAAGCATGTACCTAAGAAATCAAGGAAGAAACATGATGATCAAAGTCAGACCAAGCTTCTCATAAGATATCATTAGAATAATGCACACAATCTATATTCGAGAAACAATGATAAACTAGTGATAAAGATGTTCTAGTTGATGAGAGAAAATGGTGGGATTGAAGTCATTGGTCAATTCAATAAGAGTCAGATACAGTCACAATTGTGTTTGAAGATGACCAACAAACCGTAGCCACAACAAATCAAAATGAAGAACTACATGAGCATAATGTTAATTGATCGATTAGAATAAGAACTAAGTCGACATGAATAGATGGATATTAGATTTCAAAATCAAGGACTCAATGTAAATGGTGACTTAATAGAAGAAGCGATCATGATGGCTGAAGTAGAACAAATTAATTTGGATCAAGCCATGAATGGTTTGAATTGTTGTGAAGCCATGAAAGAATAACTCACGATAATCGAGAAGAACAAAACCCGTGAGATTATCGAAAGAGCTAGCAAGAAGCCAATTTATATGAAGTGGATCTACAAGATGAAAAGAATGTCAAATTATGATATTTCCAAGCATAAGGCAAGACTAGTGGCGAGAGGTTTTCGCCAAAAGCATGGTACCGATTTCATCAAAGTCTACGCGTCTGTTGCAAGATTTGAGATAATGAGGATTGTTGTGTCGACAACACCTTACAGAGGGTGAAAGATACATCAGGTGGATGCAAAATCATCATTTCTAAATGGATCTTTGGATGAAGAAGTCTATGTCAGTCAACCAATAGGATTTAAAATCAAAAGGCATGAGTCGAAGGTGTACAGATCGAAGAAGGCTCTATATGGTTTGAAGCAAGCCCAAAGGGATTTGAATGAGAGAATAGATAACTTCCTGATTAAAGAAAATTTCAAAAAGTGTGTCTTTGAACATGGAGTGTATATCAATGATGATGATAGGGCTAGTCAAATCATTTTATGCTCATATGTAGATGATTTACTGATTCCAAATACAAATGAATTTGAAATAAGAAAAGTCAAGTCAAAGCTGATGCAAGAGTTTAAAATGTCCAACCTAAGGATCTTGTCTATTTCCTAGTGATGAAATTCAAAGACACGTGTGAAAGAGAGTTTTCACCTATTAATTGAAAATTTCTACTAGTGGATTTTCTATAAATTTTATCCCCCAACATAGTCAGCATCACAAAATCCAACTAACTTATAATCTAGGATGTTTTATAAAGAAGTATCAAATTTGTTATTCCATTCAAAAACCTAAAGAGACTCTTAACAATAATTAAGTGAGTCTCTCTAGGATGTGATTAAAATCTTGCTCACAAGAAGATACTGTATAATATATCAAGTCTAGAAGTTGTGAGGTAAAGCAAGGAACCAATCATACCTCTATATAGCTTTTGATCCACCTTAGTGATATTTTCCTCTTTGTTTATATTGTATGTTGGATGCAAAGGAGTTTCCATAATCTTACAGTCTTCAAGATTAAACTTCTTCTGAAGCTTCTATGTATACTTTTACTAATGAACATAGATTCCATCTTCGCTTTGGTTGATTTGAATTCCAAAGAAAAACTTTAATTCTCTTATCATGCTCATTTCAAATTCAGCCTACATAGTCTTATAAAATTCCTTGCAAAGAGAGGCATTAGTAGAACCAAAAATCATGTCATCAACATAGATTTAGACAATTAAGATATCTTTATTTAGAGTCTTTTTGAAAAGAGTAGTGTTAACCTGGCCTTTTTGAAAACCATTTTCTAACAAGAAATTACTCAGTCTCTCATACTAGGATCTTGGAGCTTATTTGATTCTATAAAGTGATTTCTTGGGTTTAAAAACAAAGTCTAGATGAACTGAGCCTTCCACCCAAGAGGTTGTTTGACATACACTTCATCAGAAATGACTCCATTTAAGAAATCACTCTTATCATCCATTTGATATAAAATAATATCATGATTAATAACATAAGAGGGAATAGGTATGATTGCCACTAACTTTTCAATAGGTGCAAATATTCAAGAGAAATCTATACCTTTATGCTTAATGTAACCGTGAGCTACAAGTCTAGCCTTATTTCTTACCAGTTATCCTTGCTCACTCGGTTTGTTTTTGAACACCCATTTTGTTCCAATAATGTTCTTCTCTGACTTGGTCTAGGCACCCGATCCTAAACATATTTCCTCTGGAAATGGTTAATCTTTTCTTGTATTTCTATAATCCATTCATCATCTAATAAAGCTTCGTCAATAGAAGTTGAATCTATCAAGGAGATAAATACTAGCATAAAGTTATCATCTCGGAATGTTGATCTAGTTCTCAAGGGATCATGTTTATTCCCAATGATTGTCTCTTATGGATGAGAGGCTTTATACTTGAAATACTTATTGGGTTGAGTTGAAGCTTTTGAACCATCTTGGGCTTCTTTAGAATTTGCAGCTTCTGTGTGAGTTTTTGAAAATGGACCAGCTTCTGGTTCACAAACTTTTGAGCCTTCAATTTCTAAGCTCATGGCTTCTGAAGGTCTGACTTCTAGATGATCTTCAGAAACATGAATATCTACAAAACTTTCAACATGATCTTACATAGCATAGTCAGATTATTTGAAATCAAATGTTAAATTTATATACTCTTCAATCATTCTAGTTTCAGAGTTATACACCATGTATGTCTTAGAGCATTTAGAGTAACTTAAAAAGACACCCTTTCGAGATTTAACATCAAATTTATTTAGATAGTCTTTCAGATATTTTAACATTGTCTTCAGATGTACAAGCAACAACTAATCTGAGGAACAAATTCTTTAAGAGTGAATGCTTTTTTGATCCAACAAGGTCTTGATATGATCTTGATTTTTTATGACAACTTTTATAAGCTGTATATATGATGTCTCATTTATGAAGCAACAACTTGTATCACTACATCTGATTTCAATGTTGAGTCTTCTTTATCATCTTTGATTTATGATAACATCTTTTCTAAGTTGCATATCTGACGTCTAATTTCTGAAGCAACAACTTATGTCAGTACATCTGATCTTGACGTTGAAATTTTTCTTTTTGAACTCTTGAATTTTGATCTTTAAATTGAGCTGAAATTAATAGCTTATGTTAGCTACTTCTTGGTTTTTGATCTTGAATTCTTTCTTTGAAGCATATGTGATATTTGATTTAAGAGTTATGTTTTCTTGAGAACACCTTTGATCCCCTTTCTAACGAACATTATGCATTCCTTATAAATGTTGATGTTTCTTTAGATAAGGTCATAATAGTTCTTCTGATGAGTGAAACTATGTTTTTGATATCTTGATTTATTCAATTCTAAGCTCTATATTCAAACATCTTTATTTCTGATCATCTTCATTCTGGAAAATGAGTTGTAAGCAAAAGCTTTTATCAACTACTTCTTTGATTTCTTATATCTTCACTTCATAGTTATTGATTCAATGCTGAGTTGATCTTTGAATCTTGACTTCTTGGATCTTTGATTTCTGATCTTATGAAGCTTGAGCTCTTCTTAGAAACCCATTGAGATTCTTTTCTTTTCGAACATTCAACAGAGTTACTAATGTTTCATTAGAAATGAATTCAACTGTTTTCTTTTTTAGTGTAAAACTGGTTATGATGATATATTGATTAAGTCTATCCAGAATTCTAATATCTGCACACTCAATGAAATCATTAGAACTAAAATTTTTCTTTATGAAATATATGCATTGTTATCATCAAAACATAGAGATTTAAACACATATCTAAATCTTGTTCACACACCTATATTCTTTTGGGTCCTCTAGTGTTAGTTCTGACAAGATTTCTTTTATTTTGAGCCTTTTTCCAAATAAAAAGGTCTAGACTCATTCCATACTTTTTGTTTATAATATTTTTGTCTTGAATAAGTCTTGATTTTGGTTTCTGGACCCTTCAGAACCTTTGATCCATAAGACTTTGGTTTTGGTTTCCTAAAAACCTTTGAATTAAGAATTTTTTGTTCTAGATTTTTCATAATCTTTCACTTTTGAATCTTAGGTTCTGATTTCTTCTAGTCCTTTGACTTTGTCACCTTAGATTCTGATTGGTTTAGAATCTTACCTTTATCAGAAGCAGACATAAAATAAGTTTTTACCATTGTTTGAGAAATGCTTTAAGAAGAAGAATTTGTAGGTTCTTTTAAGAGTTAAG
This sequence comes from Vicia sativa, assembly GCA_021764765.1. NCBI lineage: Eukaryota > Viridiplantae > Streptophyta > Magnoliopsida > Fabales > Fabaceae > Vicia > Vicia sativa. The sequence continues at coordinate 154,025,831 of CM038792.1, forward strand.
CTTTTAAATTAGAACATTTTTCGATGTAATATATACCTTCTCATTTTATTTTAATTACTCCATATATCTTAGAAGCAATTATTTTCTTTCAAGACTAGCTATGATAAAATGTTGAAGAGCCATTTCATGCTTACTCGAGGGTTTATCAGACACTTTATTTACTTGAGAAATATGATCTTTTTCTAAAGATTCTATTTTATTTGGAGAAAAATTTAGTATTTCAATATTTTCATTTGTCTTGGTTTGTCTTGGCAACGATTCATGAGGTCTTGAATACAAGATATTATATCATAACGAGATAGATTAGAAAATAGCAAATCCTCTTCTTTAGATTCTGTGTCAAAGGGTGTGAAATCCATCAGTTCCAGATTGGCTTCTCCTTCATCATTATCTGAACTGTCTTTATTACTAAGTTCATCCTAGGTTTCCATGAAACTCTTCTTGAATTTACTTCTAAAGTTTTCCTTATGGAGCTACCTTTCCTTAGTTTATCTTTCTGCAAATCATGATAACCATCTTTGAAATGACCAGGCTTCTTGCAGTTGAAATAGTATTTCTGATCATCGACTTTGTCTCTAGAACTAGAGCCTCTTAAGCCACTACTTCTACCAGAGAATCTCTTGTTCCTTTTTTCCAGTTGTTGAAACCTATTGATGATAAAGACATTTCCTCATCATCAGATTCACCGTCAAAAACTTCTTCAATTCCAAGCATTTGAGATCTAACAGCTTTACCGCCAAATTCCTCAGCTATTGACTTCAAATCCAATAATTTAGATTTATTCATAGGCCCATCTTCATTCATCTCCATCTCATGTCTCTGAAGGTTGCTTATCAGACTTTCAAGAGTCACCAAGTCAGATCTCTAGCCTCCTTAATAGTTGTGACCTTATGTCTATATCTAGCAAGGGGACTTCTCAAGATCTTCTTTACATGGTCATATGTAGAGTAAATTTTGTTCAGAACCTAAGGTTGTTGTTACGGTATTAAGTGGTAAGCAAAAAGTAAAGTATTTATTTTTACCGGGTGATATATCAGTTAGGTTATATCGTATCGTGTCCACAGAGATTGGTTATTGATTCGTCGTTAGACAATTAGTTTGTTAATGAGTTTTGGAATAAATTGATTGTAAAGAAAAGACAAAAAGTAAATGAACAAAACTATAAAGGATAGACAACTTGTCTGGAATAAATGCACAATACCTGTCACAGACTTAAATCTACCGTTCAATTATACTCAGCCTACGATACTCGTCCGTGTCATCACATACCTCTCACAACCTAAGTCATTTCCAACCCAAATTGAGAATCTTTTTGCAATCACCTAGGTAGCCATGTTTAGCCTACCTCAACAACACAGAAGTCAACCGTGTCACTCGTAACGACTATGTCTAGCATGAAACTCCTAACACAGTGGCATTAATCACACATACTCTCCCAAACTTGATAAGTGCCACAAAAGAACCGATAAGTGTCACAAAACATATATACAAAATAACTACATTTTGACACTTATTAAACTCTCCCAAACTTGAAACATTGTTTGTCCTCAAACAAAGTCAAGTAAACCTAAACAAACAAAATATGATAATCAAAGAATCACGAATCAAAAAGTTTTTAAAACGGAAAAAATGTTTGGTTCAAACAAAAACGTACATGACAAACACATACTTACCACCATACTACAACAATAACATATAAACGAAATAAATCCTAAGTATAAAAATCATGCAAAACATTCTAAAACAATACAAGCTCAATCATGAATCACACCTAGCAAAAATCATCGGTAGATAAAAAACACACAAAGGTGAGGGATTTTTGACACTGATCCACAATCTTGCAAATAATAGACTAAATTATGCATACATCCAAAAATTTACATTGAAAATACAAAGGAAAGAATCACAAGGGCTTTACAATGTTGCAACGTGGCTTGGTTAACAAACAATTGATAAGTCCTAAAGCTAATTGAAACAAAAACTTGCCTAAACCTAAGGGAGTGATCAACTCACAAAGTTTCAAATTATACAATTCCAACCAAACTTCTTCTTCATCACAAATTTCACACCAAAACATATTACTTATTAACCCAACATTATTCATACTCTTTTTGTTTTTATTTTTCAAAGCTTTTTTCTTTTTATCTTTCTTTTTCTAATCTTTCTTTTTCACTTTTTTTTTCTTTTTCTTTTCTCAACCTCATATCAACCACAACATAAACACATAAACATTCCTCTCTCCAACTTGAATTCAACCAACATCATTATGTGAAAACTCTATACTTTCTAAGGCAAGGTAAAAATTCATGCAACAACATATAGTTGAGGGTTCAAGAAATAAAGAAATCAACATCCATACAAAAAAGGTGAATTCAACACTCATAGACAAGCATCAAATTCAAACAAACATGAATATTGATAAAAGTTCAAAGGGGTTAATAAAGGTTCACACACTCACAAGGTGAACTGAATACTTGGCCAAGGTAGTTGTGCTCATAATAAATAAAAATGCCTTGATCTTTTTCATGCATTCATACAATCAACACAAAACAAAAGATTAAGCATAATAAAATCTAATTAAAACAAGAATGTGGCCTCTAACATATGTGAACAATGGAAAACTTTATCACATTTACGGGTAAAAAATGAACTAAAGTGATTCAATTCATGAGCAAGTAATGAAAAAAGAATGAATGGCATGGTAATTATACAAATGATAAATTTCCTAAACATGTTATGCTATAGAAAGCAATAAACAAGTACCTGACGTGTACCAACTTTGAAACTATCATTACCATACATCCGCGAGTTGAAACGCTCAAACTCAGAAAATCACCAAATGCAACCTCAAGCTACCGGACCAAAATTGGAGTCCAAACAACAAACAAAAGAATTAGAAAAAAAATATTTACAATATTTATAACCAACAAATTACATAACAAAACAAAAGCAAATAATGACACAAAAACTTGGTGAAAATGAATTAACAAGTTGAAAGGTGAAGATTTCAAATGAAGAGCAAGTCCATTTTAACTTGTTAAAACACAAGTCACCACACACATAAACAAACATGCTTATTTTACGTCGTAAGCTCGACACCTTTATTACGCAAGCTAGCAACCTCCCCTCGTCATGCCATAGTGTTGTCTCACCGCGCAAACCTAAAGAAAGTGTCATAACAAACACACAACAAATGTTACGAATACAAGACAACTTACAACAATACTTGAAAACAAGTAAAAATACACATATGTACAAGTATGGAAAGTAAACGCAACATGTACAAGTAATAATATGCAAGTTCATATACAAAGCCTATACCACATATACATTAATTACAAAACTCAAAAACAAAGGAATTATCGTGATGCAAAATCCATTAAACAAATCTCTAGAAATGACGCCATTTTGTTGTTGCGGTATTAAGCGGCAAGCAAAAAGTAAAGTATTTATTTTTACCGGGTGATATATCAGTTAGGTTATATTGAACCATGTCCACGGAGATTGGTTATTGATTCGCCGTTCGATAATTCGTTCGTTAATGAGTTTGGAAATAAATTGATTATAAAGAAAAGACAAAAAGTAAATGAACAAAACCTATAAAGGATAGGCAACTTGTCTGGAATGGATGCACACAACCCGTCACAAACTTAAATCTACCGTCCAATTATACTCAGCCTACGATACTCGTCCGTGTCATCACATACCTCTCACAACCTAAGTCATTTCTAACCCAAATTGAAAATCCTACTACAATCACCTTGGTAGCCATGTCTGGCCTACCTCAACAACACAGAAATCAACCGTGTCACTGATAAGTGCTAAAATGTAGTTATTTTGTATATACATTTTGTGGCACTTATCCGTTCTTTTGTTGATATTTAGTTGAATAATCCCGACTTTTTGTTGTAAATACATTTTATTGCGTTTTGTGTACATATTGTACCATTTGATTAGTTTTGTATATATTTTGTAGGTATTTGTTGCATTATTGGAGCATTGAGAATAAAGTCCAAATGGAGCTCCAAGATGCATTTTTGATCGAATAAAGGAATAAGGCTTCAAGGTGGAAGCCACAAGAAAAGCAACAAAAGTTGCTGCCTGGGCAATGTCGTCGGGCGAGGGCCTTGCGTCACCGGGCGACGGTGCATATGTTGAAAGTTGGTTTGGCTCTGACTTGTTTCGCTTCTGGCTGCTGATAAGTGCCAAAATGTAGTTATTTTATATATACGTTTTTTGGCACTTATTCGTTCTTGTTTGTTAGTAATCATTGAATAACCTCGTTTTTAGTGTATAATCAAGTTTTAGTGTATTTATGTATCATTTGATAGTTTTTCATATCTTTCGTAGGTACTCAAAATCAATGCTCCAATTATGAATGAAGATTTCATCGGGCAAGGCTGACCTTTGCAAGGCGAAGGTGGATATTTTGGTCAGCTGAGAACGTGACTTAATTTGGGCCAAGTTAAATGAAGATTCGCCGGACGATGCTTTTAGTTCGTCGGGCAAAACTGCTTAACCAAATTTTCTTTATACTTTCATTTTCATTTCATTTTGGAGTATGGTTTTGGTGGGTGAGATTCTTGCTCCCAATTCCATCGCCCGGTTCGAAGCATTGGAAAGCTTATTCAATTTCCTATATAACCATGACAAAATATCAATCAAATTGATGATTTTTTATTCTTTGATTTTGAGCTTTATTCGTTGATGAGTTGCTCAAATCGCGCGTTTGAAGTTGTGTCTTCCACACTTTATTACTCAATGCTCCAATTATGAATGAATACCTACAAAAGATATGAAAAACTATCAAATGATACGCAAATACACTAAAACTTGATTATACACTAAATATACACATTTATACAAAAAGTGGGGAATTTATTCGAAGAATATCAACAAAAAAACCGATAAGTGCCACAAAACATATATACAAAATAACTACATTTTGGCACTTATCAAAGATCTGATACAATAACTTGAAATCTAGAAAACATGGTTTCAATATCTTAATCATCCTTCATTTTGAACATCTCATAGTGTTGTACCAGAAGGTTGGCCTTAACCACTTTGACTTTTTGGTTTCCTTCATTAGTATAACACAAAGACTCAAAGATATTCTTAGCAGTTGACTTATCAATGATCTTGATGTACTCAAAATGAGGTAGAGCTTCTATCAGAATGACTCTAACTCTATGGTGTTTTCTGTAAATTTTCTTCTGAGCTAGTGTGAGAATTTTCCTATGAGTTACCATTCTAAAACTCTTAGGGTTAAAAATGTTTGTGCTCCTCCTACATATCTCATATCTCACTTTTAATCTCTTAAAAAACTTACTTCAAAGAACAGTCCTCCTAAAATTTCCATCCATACTTTTGGTCCGCCCTGCAACTTAGCCACTGAATTAGCGACAATTTTAGAAGGATGGACCAAAAGTGTCGATAAATTCTTTTAAAGGACCATTATTCGAAGAAAAATAATTTATAAGGACAAATCGATTTTAAGTTATTTAAAGGGACAAAAAAAATATTTAACCCTAACCATTAACCTCAATGTTATTGTCTTCTTCAAAAGATATCCCACGACTCATCATCAAGACCAATGATATAGGTATACATATTGTTTTCCACCATTCAAACTGAGTGGAGTCTCCATTGAATGTAGGTGATCAAGATGAATAATGACTTTTCTCAATAGCATTATAGTTATAGGGTATACAACCACCACGAGTCACATTACATGTTTCAGAAGCATCTAATATATTTTTCTCTTTAGGATTTTTTTACCACTGTTAAGTCTTTAGCACATATTATATTCGGATGTCAACTGAAGGTGAGAAACATACACAATAAGGGGGTCTGAATTATGTGTTGTTAATACTTTTGCTTTTAAAAACCAACTTCAGAATCTAAAAATAGTTTAGAATGTGAATTTAGAATAGTTAACGACGAAATGAATAAATAAAAAACAAGTAAAACAACACAAAGAGTTATCATGAGTCCTCCCATAGATTGAGAGTAGGCCAATCTCTTTATCTAACAAGATATTTTTATTATAAAAAAATTGATTACAATTTGCATAAGAAGATTAATTCAAATCTTATTTATTGAATGAGTGACTCACACTAATGATGTTCTAATCAATTAAATGAATTACACACAAATTAAAATTATAACAAAACAAATTACAATCATAAAAAATTGAACATAACATAAAAAAAGTTGATACCAACTTAGTAATTTCACCCTGCCATATATGTATATGACACATCCACATGATTATATTGTGTGTCACTTAAACATATCTCCAAAATGATAAAAACTACTTTTCTTTTCTTTTTCTTACTAAGATATCGTCAATCGTAATCATTTATTTGTTTGTTCTAATCAAGATATTACCAACCTTTACCTATCAACCATAACCAGTCTAATGTCACCCCTGCAAAAATACCACATAACAGAAACAACACCAACAAATTCCCCAATGCATTTTGTTCTGGACCCTGCAAAAATATAATAGATCAAAATATGAAATTTTAACATGCCTCAAATTGAATAAACACTTGATATACTCTCACCTTGTAACCTTTTGGTGCAGATGTCATAACACAAACAGTGAGGTAACCATTGGATAACCCTAAGAATGATGTCAACATTATCATCCATCCTTGATCACCATACTTTGCAGTGAAATAAAATGCAGGAACAAGTAAAAAACGACATAGAATTGCTATTGTGATCAACTTTCGTGACTCCAATTTTAAGAATTTTATGAGTGGAATGTATCTTCCTATTAGATCCCACACATTATACATAGCAACTAGCACAAGTGCATACCTACAAAATTGAACCAATATAAGTACATAATACACATAATCGTTATTTTGAATTACGAAATATTAAAAATGCACTAAGCGATGAACATACCAAGTTCCCAAACTATGTGCTCCAGTGTCTTCAAAAAGAAATCCAGGAAAAATAGATAGTGTCAATGCATATATTAAGAACATGTCAAGTAAATAATCAATATTTTCAAATAACAATTGCTTGTTTCCTTTCCTCTCTTGAGTTTTTGCATGATCCTCATCCTAAAAAATTGGGAAATTATTGTCACATAAAGGTGAATTATAAATATAAGAAAAGTTTGAAAGAGCAACTGATAAAAATAGAAGAAAGAAATAATACTTCTTTGGGTACTGTTTGGATGCCACTTGCAGCAAGATCTGATAAAACAGTATTGCATCCTTCCGATGCTGCTTTAGTACGATAGTACTTCACAATCGGTATTTTAGGAAAAACAAATGCGTAGAGAAGAACGCACAGAAGTTCAAAGAATGTTGATATGGCAAAGAATAGAACTGCAATGATAAAATTTATATAGTGTGGTGAATGAGGGAAATTGTGGTGATTATGTATATTTCAATAGCAAAAAATTAAACTAGAATCATTAACAAAATATCTATAACAACGGAGAAAGAAAAGGCGAACTTACTAGCTCCTTTTTTAAGACCGCCCTTAGAATTGTTAAATGTTGCTTTTGTTATTAACCTTAAACCAGATGTTATTACACCGGATGCTGCCAAACCAGCAAGGAAAGACTGTAACAAAAAAATTATATTAAATTAGAGAGTTCCATTTATAATAAAATCAAGTGTCTGATCTCAAGTGATTACTTAATTTTTAAATATAAGATCAATATAGTTGACCTGAAGGAATTCAGGATGCATGTAGGACAAATCTCCCACCATTCCACCTTGAACATGAGCATCTGCAATTCCAAAGGCACCACTAAATGTACATATTCCAATAAAACTTCCAAGTCCTCCTTTATCAGATGTTGCTAAATTCAACTGTGCAACAAATTCATTGAAAAAATTATCAAATCAAAATCATATTTTTAGTAACAAGTGTGTAGAATTAGTTGAAAAATATGAATGTACATATGACTTACTATTAACACCAACAAGGTAGCTATGAAAAAAAGGCTATATCCAAATAAATTTCTTAATCTAGTATTAACTTTTGCCTCATTATATGCAAGTAGAAAAAGCGTTCCAACTGCAAATGGCTGGTAGACCAGTGTAAACACTCTGGATGGATGATATTTCTGCACAAAAAAGAAAGATACTAAATTAAAAAAAAAAAGTGAAACACAATAATTATTTTAATATTGTAATTTAATCATTACCAATTTTATTTGTTTTTTATTGGGTGTAATTAAAGGAAATGGATTCTCTACATTCAATTAGTGTATTGCAAGAACATTTCAGCCGTCCATTTTTATCAACAATTGTCTTTTATTTATTAGATAATTATTAAATTATTAAATTTGAACCACTCAAATTTAATCTAAAAATCTCTAACCAAAATCTCCTACTGCAGGGAATTCAGGTCCGTAATTAACATCCTTGTGACATATATGAGCCAAAAGAAAACAAGTTGACACTTAATAAAAATATGATTTGTGCAAGTAATCTTTTTCATCCAATAAAAAAAAAAAGTTCTGTTTCTCATATAAAAATGTGTCTTATAAAATTAAAATAAATAAATTAAAAGTATACAATTTACCGGAAACAAGATGATATAGTAATCTTCTATTGTGAGCATACTATTCCAAGAGAAAAGACATCCATTGCCAAGAAGCCAACAAACCACTATGGCTACATATTTTCCCTATAAATTATCAACAACAAATTAAAAATCAAATTAAGAAGAAGAAAAAACTCACTTCACATTATAAAAATAAAATAATCGTAGATCAAAATTAAGAAGAAAAAAAAACCTTAAGACGCGATGGAGGCTCAATATTGACCATAGCTCTATGGTGGATTATTCTTTTGAATCAAACTTCTAAAAAATGCACACAACCTCAATTCAAAATCAGCTTCAATGTGTACATATAACTCCAAATAAGTCAACTATTGTCAATTTATAGTATTAAAATATATTTAATAATACACTCAAAATATTAATGGAAATTAATAAGTGGATATTATAGGATAGAGAGGTTATGGTAAATGGTTTAGTAGGGACAATAATTGAATAGAAATAATGACTTGTTAGTCAGAGCATGTGTTTCTTCGAGGACAATTACTATGAAACAGCTTTCTGAAATTGACAATATATTTTTAAATAATTAAAAATGATATAATTTACCACAACACAATTATCATTATATAAAATAATAATTTATATGTATCATATCGATCCAATGATATTTAAACATGGAGGTGGTAATTAACCAGTAAGAACGTAAACTTGTATTTCGAAAATTGAATTCAAATTATATACTGTGGGTGAAAATCGGAAAAGAAATTGACTTCGAATTCTTTCAAAAATAGTTGTAAATTATTGAAAGGAAGGTAGAACAAACAATTTAGGAAGACAATAACCATTAATAAAGAGACAAAACATATTAAATATTCAATAATACCAAAAAAATATTAAATATTAGAGAAAAGGATGGAGATGGAGCTTACTATTTAAGAAGAGGTAACATGAAGGAGCTACAAAATCGCTGAGAAAGAGAAATATGAATTGCAAGAAGAAAGAGTGAAGAATCTTTCTAATATATATAAAGTATGATTTAGATGTGGTTTAATGATATTTTATTATTAGTTGTGTATTTCAAACTTAACCTTATCAGTGTGAATTCAACGTTACATCATTTTGTTTTCATACTGTGCTCTGCTGTTACGTGACGGCCATAGTTACTTCAGTTTGATTTTGTAAGATATTATTTAATGGTTTTTATTCTTTTGACTTTTTGTGTATATACCATTTTGATATTTTATTTTAAATTTTTTAAAAATAGTTTTCAGTTTGAATATGATTCATAGACATAAAAAGGGCAAGAATGGGGGAGACAAGTTAACATAGTGAAGCTTCATTAGCTCACTGTCTTTGTGTTTATTATTTGTGATTGTTGTTAACAGGGATGGAGTCAGAGATTTTAAACTGAGAAACAAAATTTATAAATTTATTAAATTAAAATATAATTTATTATTTATAAATTAATATTATAATTATTTTTTATGACCTTTAATATTTTAAAAATATTAATAGTTTACTTTTTTTAATTATAAATATATAATATTGTCTTCACAAATAAATTGATAGTTTATACATCATGAATTAATCTTTAATTCAAAAAATATATTATCATAAATATAAGATAAAAATATTCAGCACATTAAAAACTTTTATATTTAACGTATAATAAAACTAAATAATCATTTAATGCAATAAACATTATCACTACTATCTTGTACTACTATATTATCAATAAAATTTTTATATTTAGTGGGGGCATAAACCTACATACACTTTTTTGTAGCTCCTTCCCTAATTGCTAAAATAAATATTGTGAACCCACAAACCCCCACCCTTACCACACTACAATATTATTTCACAAAATAGTTAATCACCTAGACCATTAATTTAATTTCATATTTTATTTTAATTTTTTAACTAAAAAGCGTTATAAATATTCCTTTAAAAGTCATTTTGTTATTTGAAATGATCCTCCTTATTAGCTTTTATGGAGAAAAATAACATTTATGCTTATGTGACATGACAGCTAGATATTTGTTAAAAATTTGATTAAAAATTAGTCATCATAAGAAAAATGCCTTAAGCCCATGCTTACTTAAATGTTTTATCCACAGCCACAAAATAATCATCACTAAAGATATTATTATTATTATTATTATTATATAAAATCCGGTGATATTTCTTTCTCTCTCTCTCAAATCGCAGAGATCACATGTCTCTTCCTCGAAATCGTTCCAAACCCTAAATCTCTCTCCAAAGTTCAATTCATCCACTCTTGCGCTCAAAACCTTCAATCACCATAGTCGTTATAGATCCATCTCGAGCATTGTCGTTTCACTACTCCATCGTCGATTTCAGAGACAATACTCGCCATCATCATCATCTCCCTGAACCTCTTCTTGTCTCCACCGCACTTTCTCGCCCCATAACAATGGTAGCTCTCTCCATGTCTTCCTCTCTCTCTTTCTCTTAGGAATTTTTCAAGAAAAAGTATTTGAGGTTTTGTATGTGTATGTGCAAAGGTGACATGAATATTAGGTGTATAATCGAAATTAGTTGTTAATTTATAATGTTGATTTTGTGAATCAAGATGCAGTGATATCTGGAAGTAGTTTGTGCTCTTTGTTATCAAAAGGTATTTCTATCACTCTTTTTTTTAGCTTTATTTGTGGTTATATACTGATTTATGTTTTGATTTCTCAGAAGAGAAAGGAGATTCAACTAGGAATGTTGCTGATGAGGTGTCTCTGAATGATGAGGTATAGCAATATTTGTAAATGTTTTTAGTTAGCATGATTTTTATTAGTTGTTGTAGTTATGTCGAAGTCGATGATATAAGGTTGATGAGACTTCAATCATAGAGAATTAGATTTCAATTATAGTTGCAATGTGGTTTTGATGACATAAAAAACTATTATGAGTTATGTCGTGGCTCAAATTAAAGTTGTGTCGATATCAATGATATAAGGTCGGAGACACTTCAATCACAAACAATGCAACTTCAATTGTAGTTGCATTTCCGTTTCAATGAGACTTCAATCGTAGATAATGCGACTTTAATTAATTGTAGTTATGGAAATGTGGGGTCACACTGATTGACTATCAAAACTGAGAATACAAAAGGGCCAAATACTTGCAATTCTATGTCTGAATTTGGTGTTAATGAAGATTATATGTTACATAAACTAAAATATCTTATAAGCTAGTATATATGAATTGTTATGTATGTTCTATTGTTGCTTTGGAATTGAGACACACTCATGCACATATCACTCACACTAATGCAATTCATTTTCTATTTTTGCTTTGGTATTGATGTAGGATTGACGCAATTCTATTTTTGGCATCTGATGAAGGCGAGGTTCCCGCTGGAATGAGACCGAAAAAATTATAATCGGGGAGCTGACTTCTACTCCATGAAGCATGAGAAGTTGAACTTGCAAGATCAGGTCTTGTATGAGAAGTTGGAGAATTACGTCAAGGGTTTCTGCCCGACCTTGCTTGACTGCACGTTGGATTTGGACGCGTTAAAACTTCTAGGTAATTTCTTCGGGGATCGTTGGCGATCGCCGTCTGTTTTGATTGTGCATCTGTTTTCTAATCCTTTATTTGTTTGTTTACACCTCGAATGGCGGCCATGGAGGAACACATGCTGAAATTGAGGCAAAAAGCTGCGCGAGGATCATCCAAGGATCGCGTTGCAGAGCTTCAAGAGCAGGAGAGAAAGGTCGGCCAAGCGGCCGAATCTACTTCTTCCCCCTCGTCTTCTCCCGAGAAACCACTAAAAAGGCGAACGGGGAGCGTTTGGAACAGGGAGTTCCAGGGACGTCGACTGCCGCTGGGGAGACCTTCGTGTTGCCCCGTGCTATGGAAACATGCACATCTTTGACGTGAACTCCCTGGGGGTGCACGAGGCCGAAAGGGAAGCCATCCTCGAGTGTGATAGGAGGGCTCGGAAGGAATCCCTCAATGTCGACGTGGCCGCCGTTATTAGGGTGCTTAAGACCGTATTGACGCTGGACGATGACTTCGCCTCCTCCAAATCTATCGTCGACGAGGCTCATGCCCGGCTGACTGAATTGGAGGTGCAAAACGGGGAATACTACAACAAGCTTCTGAAGCTTCGGGGGCAACATGACAGGCACGTGCAACTGGCTAAGGAGCTAAACGAGTTGAGGTTGCAGGTGGGCCCCTTAACCGAAGAAAATAAGCAGCTGGTTGACCGTGTGAAGGAGCTAGAGGAGAAGATGGCCCCCGCTGAGGACGATTCAGCAGATGAGAAGGCTCCTTCTTCGAGGACGGACCTGATCGGCCGAATTCAGGTTCTCGAGGATGACACTGTGGAGACGCTGTCATTTGGGTTCGATCAAGCCGTCCAACAGATGCAAGTGGTTAACCCCGATGTGGACCTCGTAACCGTCGGGATTGTTCCTTTCCATCGAGTGGTCAACGGGAAGATCAAGCCTCCCCCGGAAGTTTAGAAGGTTGTTTGTAAAGCTTTTTGGACATGCGTGTCCTTGTTTTTTTTTGCCTGCGCGCCATTTTTTATCTGATTTGTACATTTAACTTTAGATCTGAGCCCGTTTGTAATGTTTTGTCGGCCTTGGTTGTCGAGACTAGTTGAGGAGATTAGTTAGCTTATCCTTGTACTAGGTAGTGAGTCATTGCTCTGGTCATGTAACACGAGGATTATTTAGATTTATGCTTCCATGAGATATTTGTTATGTATTATCATATGTTTTGGATTTGTATGTTGAGATACTATGTTGATGTGGCCTTGGTGCTGATGAATGAATCTATATGACTTGATTATGTTATGGATTCATTGTTATTTTATCCAATGGTTATAGTATGAGATGTAATCATTGATAGTATCCGAGACAATGAAATACTCCGCTGTGAAATGCATAGTTTTGTTTTAAATCATGAGATTCAAATATGTGTTATGATTATGACCAAGTGCATGTTAATATTTGTTTTGTATGGTTTTCCTATGTGTGGAAAATAAATAATGTGACATCCCTTGTATGTGTGCATTTTATTTTACTCTGATTTATGCCATGATTATTTGAGATTTAGAAGAGTGGTGTTACAATTCATGATTGAGCTTGTTTTGTTTTATAATATTTTGCATAATTTTTGTACTTAGGATCCATTTCGTTTATATGCTGTCGTTGTAAGATAGTGGTAAATATGTATTTGTCGTGTACGTTTTTTATTGAACCATACATTTGTTTTCCGTTTTAAAATTAGTTGATTCGTGATTCTTTGATTCTTTGATTATCGTCTTTTGTTTCTTTAAGTTTACTTGACTTTGTTTGAGCACAAACAATGTGTCAAGTAGGGGAGAGTTGATAAGTGTCAAAATGTAATTATTTTGTATAAATGTTTTGTGGCACTTATACGTTCTTTTTTTGATATTTAGTTGAATAATCCCCACTTTTTGTTGTAAATATGCTTTATTGTGTTTTGTGTACATAATGTACAGTTTGATTAGTTTTAATGTATTTTTGTAGGTATTTGTTACACATTTGGAGCATCGAGGATTAAAGTGTCGAAAATAGGGCTCCGGATGCGCGTTTTCGCAATAAAAGTCCATTTTTGGGAAGTTTTGTTCAGGACAGGCCGTTGAGCGGGAATTGGAGCGCAAAAATGAGGCCTTGGCACTGTTCCGGCAAAAAGATATTTTTTGAGGCCGCTGAGCGGGATGGAGCCACTAAGCGGGATTAAGGAGGTTTAATGTGTAAATATCAGGAAGGCCGCTGAGCGGGCTCACGGCGTTGAGCGGGAGCTGCTGAGATTTGTTTTATAACTTCATTTTTAGCCATTTTTATGTAATGGTTTTGGGGTGGATTTTGATCTCTATTTCCATCAATCTTTATTTTTGCTAGTATAGCTTAGAAAACAACACTAGGGCTTTGCTTATGAATGATTGGAGCTGGATTGCTCTTCGATTGCCGTTGACAAACCGGTGTAGATTTGTGGTTTGTCTCTTCTCATCTCTTTGTATTTCTCTTTTGTTGGATTTGTATGTATATTTACTCTAAACATATGTATATTTGTCGCCCATGGAGTTGTATAAAGTTTGCTTTACGAATCTGTGTTGGTGATTGTCTTAGGTTTTTACTTTATGTTAGGTATTTGAGCTTTGCTAGACATAGAATGCTTAAATTCTTAACCAGGATGATTATCTGTTAGTTTCTGAATGCTAGAAATAGGTTTAGAGTTGACATTTACTTAGAGTATCTGATCTTATTGCATATGTGTTAGGAGTGCCAGGCTAGACATAGTCGATGCGAGTGACATGGTTGAATTCTCAATTTGGGTTAGAAATAGCTTGGGTTGTGAGAAGTATGTGATGACACAGACGAGTATCGTAGATACAGTATAACTGGAAGGTAGATTTAAGTCTGTGAAAGGTAGTGTGCATTCGTTCCAGATAAGCTGTCTATCTTTTATAGTTTTGTTCATTTACTTTTTATTTTGTCTTTTCCATACAACCCATTTAATCTCAAACTCATTAACAAACGACGAATCAATAACCAATCTCTGTTGACACGATACGATATAACATATATATATATATATATATATATATATATCACTAGCTCGGTAAAAATAAATACTTTACCTTTTGCTTGCCGCTTAAATACCGCAACAACATTCTCTAAGGTATTTGTGTAATACCAGACCTGATATTTGCTATGCAGTTGGATTGGTTAGTAGGTTCATGAGTAAACCTAAGTGCTCCCATTATCAAGCTGCTTCCAGAGTTTTGAGGTATATAAAGGGAACTATGAAGTTTGAAGTATTATTTCCTTTTGGAAGAAAGGAATAATCAGAGTTGATGAGCTACTCTGATTGGTGTGGAGATAAAGTTGATAGAAGAAGTACTTCTAGATACTTATTCAAGTTTCTGGGAGGTCCTATTTCTTGGAGTTTCAAGAAACAATTTGTTGTTGCTCTATCAACGTGTGAAGCTGAGTATATTGCAGGCGTTATAGCTACATGTCAAGTTGTGTGTCTTCTGAATTTATTGCAAGATCTGAAGATTAAAGTAAAGAAGCCTCTGAAGTTGATGATTGATAACAAGTCTACAATCAATCTTGCCAAAAACCCTGTGTTGCACGGAAGAAGCAAGCATATTGAGATTAAGTATCATTTCTTGAGAAGTCAAGTCCAGAATGGAACATTAGAAGTTGTACACTGTAGCATCCAAAAGCAGGTGCTGATGTTCTAACGTAGGCAATCAAGACAGATCAATTTCTCCTCTTGAGGAATGGAATTGGTGTAGTTAATTTTGTTTAGAAATATAAATTAAGGGATGATATTGAAGGGTAGTTTAGTATTTTCTAGTTTGTACCTTTTATCTTAGTCATTAAGTTTACCTTTATTAGGGTTTGTGTGGCAATTTACCTTTTGTATAAATAGACTAGTCATAGATGTCATTTATAACCCAACCATACTTTCAATAAAAATCAAAACTTTCTTCAACACAAAACTTTAGAATTTATGTTTCAATAAAAATCAAAATTTTCTTCAACACGCAACTTTAAGATTTCTATTTCAATAAAAACCAAAACTTTCTTCAACACAAACTCTATAAAGAAATGCACTTACAAAGACAAAAATAAAATAAAAAACAAAGAGAACTCAAATTGGGAGAAAAACTGAAGAAACAAAACATCCATATTTAATAGCATAAGAAATATAAATTTTGCACAGCAGGAAGAGAAGTAACTTTTATGACCTTCAAGACAACACCAAACTGAACACTACTCTTGAATGCCTCACATAAACAAGAATGAACAGTTTTGAGAGATTTCAAACCAGAACAAAAATATAGTTTATAATCTACTTGTGTTTAGAAGGAGAAGCGATAAAGAGCGAGATGGAGAAGAGAGAAAGATGAATGGCGGTTATTGTGATCTAGGGTTCCAAATTTGAACATATATTGAATAAATATTGAATAACAATTAATATAAGTAATAAAAATACATAAATCTAAACAAAATGTCATGTTTAAAGGGAGACCGATTAGACTAACATAACAGTTTAAATGGACTACAATATAATATTTTTTAATTAAGAGATTAAACATTAAATTAAGTTAAGGGATTAAAAGATGAATTAATCGTTCACAAATAATGTATAAAGAAGTATAGAATTGTATTTGACCCAGAAAAATAAAATGGTCTAGTTTAGTGCGTGAACATAACCATTTGTAATAGGTAAAATGTGTGTTGTTAGGAGATAAGTTACCCAATAGTTTTTAAGGTGAATTGTTGCTACTATAACATATTTAATCAACAAATATCCATTAATTAGAATAGACTTCAAGACACCTATGAAAATTTTGATTAGGAATCCAGAATACTATTCTAATTTGAAGATTTTAGATTTTAGACTTTGCACATATCAAGCAAGACAAACTTGATTTTGGAGCTTTGAAATATGTCTTCATTGGAGGTGTAAATGGAAGCAAAATTTGAAAGATTGAATATAGAGAATAACAGCTTATTATAAATTTGGATATTACTTTTGATGTGACTCATATAGAGATAAAGTGGAGAAAAATATGTCTGATGTGGAGGTTTCTACTAATGAAATTAAATATGACGAGGAAATTAAGGCTCTCTCTTGCGTTTCTAGAAAAAGGAAAACCAATAATGACTCTAGAATACCAGTTTCCTCTTGACAGAGTGAGTGGGGAGATTGTACCACTTCAAAGATATGGTTATGTTGTTCTCATTTGTTAAGCTTTGAATGTAGCTGGAGGAATGCATGATGAATAATGCAACACCTTTAAGGAAGCATTTGAAAGCAATAGAGTCATGAACTAATTAAATGATAAAATGTATTCATTATTGGAGAAAAACCATACTTGAAAACTTGTGAAACTACTTAAGAGACAATAATTGTTCGAAGCAAGTGGATCTTTAAGAAAAATGGAGGTATTATGACAATTGAAGAACCAAGGCGTAGATCAATACTTTTAGAAAATGATTTTACTCTGAGATAATTTATTACCATAAAATATTTTCATTTTTGATAAAATATTATTCTATAAGGGTATTTATAGTTAGTTTGAATTAGTATAAACTTGAGCTAGATCAAATGGATGCCAAAATAGTATTATTATGTGGACACCATAAAGATACAATTCACATGGATCAACCTAAATATTTTTAGAGACCAACTCTAAATTGTGTTTTTATAAAACCTTACATAGGTTGAATCAAGGTCTTAGGAGTTAGGTATCTTTGGTTTGTAAAACTTCCTCTAAAACATGGTTTTGTGAGAAGTGGTAATAATAATTGCTAATTGTATATACATATTGAAGAACAATTATAAAGTCATTATCTACATGCTTCTATATGCTAAATATATTTTTTTGGATATATCTGTTACATAAAAATAATGTATTTAAGGGGTGAATATATATCCACTAAAAATTTTCAAAAAACAAATTGATTTTTAAGATTTATTTTTCAAATATTGTGAGCGGGAGGATTTAAAAAATAAGTCGTCAATACGAACCGTTATTGAAACACAAATATATAAATTAAATAAAAATTGATTATGGAATGAACTCGATAATTTGAGTTAATATGCTTACACAAATAACAGCTTCTTCAACGTTTATAGTAAATTACTAGTAATATTATTTTCAAAGTTAACAAGCAAAAGAAGATGCTTAACAATTTGTCAAATATTTAGTGTACAACACAGTTTTCAAAATTTTCTTTTGATTTAAGCAAATTACACAATTTGTCAAACACTTGGTGTGCATTCAAAGTTACATAAAAAATTTCAAAAAAAAAAATGATTTTGAAGTTTTATATTTCAAATAGTGTGAGTGGGAGGATTTAAAAAATAAGTCGTCAATACGAACTGTTATTGGAACTCAGATATGCAAATTGAACAAAAATTGACTATGGAATGAACTCGATAATTTGAATTAATATGCTTAAACAAATAACAACTTATTCAACGTTTATAGAAAGTTACTAGTAATATTATTTCCAATGTTAGCAAGCAAAAGAAGATGCTGGACAATTTGTCAAACATTTCGTGTGCAACACAGTTTTCAGAATTTTCTTTTGATTTAAGCAAGCTAAACAATTTGTCAAACACTTCGTGTGCAATCAAAGTTTCAGAATTTTCCTTTGAATTATGTTGATATGAAAAAACACTTATAACTAAAAGTGATTATAAGCTAATCAACACACAATCTTAAACCAAAAACAATTTCAGAAAATTACTACGCGTCGATAGATCACTCGATGCTATTTGAAAAATCGATATATGAAAATTAAAACAAGTAAAGAAATAAAAGAAAAGAGGCACACGGATTTTTCTTCACATTTCTCCACTTTCGTCCTCAAGTATGGGTACGTTTACACCTAATTCCAACGGAATTAGGATAATTCTTACTAAGCAAAAAGTTGATACAAGAGAAGTGTTCAAAAGCAACTCCACGAAATCTAATGCTTGTTGTTGATTCAACCTCTTCTCTTTCTTTGATATCGAGAAAGACCAAGACACAATATTTGTAAATTAACTATCTGGATCTTGCTACTCCTTTGCATACTTTATCTCCAAAGCTTTCGCGCACTATCAATTTCACCTATTATAACACAAGACTTCAATTTTGATCATTCGTTCTCTCGCTACTTCCTTTGCATTCTTTATCTCCAAAGGATCCTTTGTGTTCTTTATCTCCAAAGGACTTCACTTGACTGCAATCCTCTTTTGATAGTCTTACACAAAAATCCCCAAATCAATCAATGATCTTGGAGGACAAACCTGAGGTTTTCTAGATGAAACCCCTACAAATCTCAATATAATATTCTTGGCTACAGAAGAACTTAATTGAACGTTATCCATCCTCATCTAGATGTCACCCCAACAAAGAATCACTACAATGGTTTGTCAGCGTGTAGCGTAGATTGGAGGTTGAAGATGAAGAGCAAATACAGGATAATTGTATGGTATCATCAAGTTGGAAGACAGGAATTTAGAATTAAAAGAAAATAATTTTTTTCTCACGAAATAGTATAAGTCGGCCTGTAGCTTAGATGAGCCAACTCACAGTGTTAATTTTAACAGCATGAGTTGGCTTGAAATTGCCTATAAGTCGGCCTGAAACAAACAAAAGAAAACAACTTATCCAAGATAGTATATGAGTTGGCCTGAAATGGCCTATGAGCCGGCTTGAACCAAACAAAAGAAATAAGCTTTTCCAGGACAATACATGTGCTGACCTGAAATGGCTTATGAGTCGGCCTATAAGTGCAATTTTTGTGCAGAAAATGATTTTTTAATACTGGTTCAGTTTGGACTATGTTTCCAATGTTTCCTAAGACCACAAAATGCGTAGGGTGCCACCCAAACTCAGAGATACTTCACAATACACAAAAATTCTATATTCTTATAGTTTTGACATCATGCAAAATGTATCTTGATGAAAGTTGCACTCACAATATCTAGTGAGGAAGATATTGATAAGCCCAATGAGACATTGGATTGAGAAATTGCAAAAGGATTGAATTATTCTTATCATAATCTAGTTACTTGAAGTAAGTGATAGAACTCTTTGAAATACATGAAGCTAAAACCAATAATAATAACTTTGATCATCATACTAAGATTTCAGTTATGCAATGTCCTCAAATCAAAGATTCAAAAATTATAATGGAAAATACCACCTATGAAAGTGGAGGTGGAAGCATCATGTATGGATTGATTTTTATAATAAACTTAATATATGCCATTATCATATTAAATTGGTTTTAAATTTGGCTTAAATGGGAAGGGACCCATGTGTCATGCTCCTCGTTTGATATGGGCACTTCTAGGTGGTATAAAATTTGAGATTTTAACTTCTAGGGGAACTTCTTGAAAGGGTTGTCTCTTTCCACCTTTTTTTCATAGTTTGATATTTTATTAGTGCTTCGTGTATTTGGAGGGATCTTCTTAGTTCAACATGGAAGGTTACGGGTTCATCGTGAATATTGTGATATTTTATCTTCAGGTGGATGATAGAAATGATAATATCAAGGGTTGCTGAGAAGGTCCTTTCCAATAGTAAATACTTTTATAAGGGACGACTAGGAATTGAAAATCAAATGCCCTTGCATATTTTCCTACTCAAAGAGTGACCGATAGCTCTATGTTTTCGAAAAGGTGGCTCACTGATCCACTAAATGCTTGAAAAATGGTGTTTGCATAGTGTAATAATCTCTATCTTTTCACACCTAACTTCTCAAAATATTTATTTTCCATGATGTCACATGAGTTCCCTAGTCAATCAAGATCCTTGATACTTTGCAGTTGGATATTCTAGTCATTATAACTAAAGGAAATACTTCTTTAGGAACGGTGCCCACTTTTTGTTGTCTCTAAATCCAACATGGGTCTTACTTTTGTTGAATCCCCATTTTTTCTTGTTGTTTCAAGCTCATTGAAATATATCTTTATAGTTCCTTGGAGAAATTATTTCAAGAAGGATAGTCCTCTTGCAAAATATGTAACAAACGGGGAATTTTTTACTTGAGAGAGAGAGAGAGGGAGAGAGAAAGAGAGAGAGAGAGAGAGAGAGAGAGAGAGAGAGAGAGAGACCATAATGGTTCCCCTATATGAGTTGCAATCTTGTTAGAGAGGTTCAAAATGAGCTCCTTAGCACTTTGAATATTAAACTCAACCAATAATTAACAACGGTTCCAATACATCTGTAACTCTAATAAATGCAACTGCATCTGAAGTTAAAGTTGTTTTGATGTTTGATCGCGACTTTATCATCTAAATTAATCGGGAGACTGCAAGTATACAGCCCTATCGCGTAGTTTTAAAAGATATCGAACCAAAGGGACTATAAATTGAACTAACGTAATCTAAGCTTACTGTGTAAAGCTATAGCTATCGAATAAATAAATTGGGGAATTTTTGGGCAATAAAACTTAATTTTAATTAAAATAATAATAAGACGAATATCGGTATGTATTTCGTTAATCCTAAAGAATCCGGTTTCACTGGCTTATTTTTAGAAAATGATAATAATTTCTTTTTCAGCAAAAAGTATTTATTTAAAAACCTATTCTCAAACTGTCGCTCTATTGAAGTAGATTATAATTTTAAACTCTAATGTATGCTTTCGCTATCCCACTGATTTTAAAATTACTTTTTGAAAATAAATAAATTTTAATTGGTTTTAAAATGCTGTCGCGGTTTTTAAAAACAATACCTAGTATCTACTATCTGATTCTAAACCTCAAACTGTCGCTCTGTTGGTTTCTAATCTTAGTCAGTTTATTAACCTCAAACTTTCGCTCTGTTGGTTTCTAAACCTTTTTTAACAAAATAAATTAGATAACTAAATCAGAAAAAGTATTTATTTTATAAAATATAATCAAGCCAGTTTGTACCGGATCTTTCAAATTAACTCATTACATACCGATATTTAAATAATTTAGCCAGACATATTCATAAAAACAGACATGAATAAATTAAAGGATTTAACATTCATAAATAAATTCATGGCAAAGTAAATATATCTCATGCAAACAATTATATAAATGAAAGCAATGTAAATAGAAACCTGAATTAAATAAATGCTGGAATTGAATCTTGGTTCTTCAACAGGAATTTAAACCACAGTGCTTGAAAACTAGAACAATGCTGAAAAAATAACTTCTGAATTCTGAATTACAATGGAAAATAAATGCAGGAAAATAAACTTTGAAACTGGGAAAATAAAGCTGAGAATCGGTGTCCCAAATTATGATCTGGAGAGGTCCTTTTATAGTGGTAGGAAGTAACCACCGGTTGAGATATTTTCGTAGCTTCCTCCTAAAAATACTCGCTCCAACTGCCCACTACTTGAGATGGACGTCCCGGATTTCTCTCCATGAATATAGCCATGTGAGACGGGCGTCCCACCTTTTCCTCCTAGGGCCTACGTGGCACTGGAGGCGGGCGTCTCCCACTAAGGAGAGAGACCGAGGCGGGCGCCTCACTTGTAGGAGAGAGTGGAGACGTGCGTCTCACTCTTCTGCGTGGCATTTAGGGTTTGGCTTTGTTTTGGGCTTTTGCTTGCTTGGGCTTGGTTTGTAGGCTTTAATAAATCCTTGATCCATACTTTGCTTTTCACACCCCTTTTTCTCTTCATTTAATTAAATAATCCTCCTTATTTCTTCACTTTGCTCAATTTGTTTATTTAAAATAAAATACCTGAAACAATAAAAATACCAGCGTAATATGGAAATAAAATGAAATAATTAAATAAAAATACTAACATTATTTATGAAAATTAAATCAAATATACTATATAAAATCGTGTTATCAAACTCCCCTATACTTGAACCATTGCTTGTCCTCAAGCAAAAAAAATGAAAATCTTTGAAATGAGTTAAACACAAATATAACAACATATATCACTTTGTATCGGTTGCAAATTCATTTTCATCGAGAATTTAAGTCGAACTTAAACACCAAAGTTACCGTAGGAGCTAGACAACCCCATCTATGAGACCAATTCAAGTCATGTTATTATAGCTTCAACCTAATACTATGTTTTATTTCACCCGTTTTCATTCTAGTGCAATCACATTAAGCCCATTACCGTACACACATAGTGGAGTAACGGTTAGTGAATTTGATCTTAGTAAGCCACTAGGAGTTACGGTAATTAAACATTTGGTACTCCTTTTCCAATTTAAAAATTGCGGGGGATCGAACCGTAATTCGCCCTACCAAGTTCAGCACCAGGGACCACTGAACCAATTTTTATAATGGATTATTTTGCATAAAATTCATATTTTCAGCAACCTTTTGGATTAAACGATCTGGTAAGGACCATCTAACTTAGTAAGTGCATCTTAAATAAAAGCAATTTTCTTAAAGATATTTGATCAATCACTTATATTCATCGGTTCTCCACGTAGTTTGTGTTTTCGGCGGTGCCGACTGCTTAATAAACTACTCGGGGCTATTTTAAAACTAAGTTTTAAAGGTTTTGGTATAATAAGTACTTAAATCGATCTAACATGTTGGGGGTTTTAAAGTGTTAGGACGATAACAATTTTGTTAAGGTTTTACTCGAATTCTTATTTATAAATAAGCAACC
The DNA here is from genome assembly GCA_021764765.1 of Vicia sativa. Classification (NCBI taxonomy): domain Eukaryota; kingdom Viridiplantae; phylum Streptophyta; class Magnoliopsida; order Fabales; family Fabaceae; genus Vicia; species Vicia sativa. Next base: position 154,049,505 of record CM038792.1, read on the forward strand.
TTAATACTAGTTGAATATGTTTATAAATGTGTTTTAAATTTTTCGTTATGGCTCAAGAAATAGGAGGAATTCGAGTAAGCACAAATTTTTGCATAATATAAAAGATTAAAAATTTGCATAAATATGTATTTTATTGAATTGAAATTTGCATTACAAGAAAAGAAATAAAAGGAAAATACCATAAAGAGAGCAAAGGAAAGTAAATGAAGGAAATAAATGATCCGACTCCCCTATACTTAAAAGGAGCAATGTCCTCAATGCAAAAATAACGAAGGAGAGTCGAAATGAAAGATGGGCGTTTAAATTCGTAGCAACAATAATAATGCAACTTAAGAAGAATAATGCAACAGTAATAATAATATAATATAATGTGCAACATTATAATAAAAGATAACATGGATTGCATTAGAATGGAAATCAAAGTTGCTTACAATTTGAAAAATCAAGTATTTGGAAAGAAAAACATAATAATATAAAGGAAACATAGCAAATCCTAATGAAATCAAACTAAACTAAACTAAATAAGATAAATTAACTACTAAAGAACTCTTGCCACTAGATGGTCCTGCCTTAGGAGCAGAGGGAGAATAAAGATAAGAGAAAACTTCTTGAAACTGCGCAGAAACTATATCCATAAAACCAAAGAAGTCAGCTCGCAGATTAGTGAACTCTTCCCTCAGAGCCTGATGTTCCACCTGGAGAGCGTGGATAACAGTCGCATAATCAATAGGAGGGGCCTCATGCATAACAGTGTCAGGAGCAACAGAGGGATCTGTGGAAGTGGGCTGAGCAGAGGGAGCTTCCTGAGCGTCCTCTAAAACATCAAAGCCCGGTGGAATCTCAGGAGAACTTGGCGGAGAAGGATGCTGATCAAGACCATAAAGCCAATTGGCTTTGTTATGCACACTAGTAGCAGGATTTGGCAAGGTAAACAGCTGCATAACTTGACCATTAATCAACAAGGTAAACTGAGTCGGGCCAAGATCACCAATCATACCAGTGTTGAAACAGAACTCGATGGTCATGGAAGTAACACCAGCAAAAGCATTCAGATGCTTAAAAGGTCGTCGAAGTCCAACAACATTTGCAATCATAGTAACGAGACCTCCCATCCGAATGGGTGCATGATCAGTATCAATGAGATTCACAAAGGTACGGAGCAGATAAGGGATCGCGATGCCGGACGGTTACAAAACATGAAAACATGATAAAAGCTCATCCTTAGAAGCAGTAGTTACATTCGGGTTTTCCAAAACGGTATGGGCAAGAATCTTATGGAAATACAAGGCGGGTTATGGATATTCTACGATACAAGATCCTCGGGCTCGGGTTAAGGATTCGAAATAGATCCCCAAAATAGTCAAGATCTCTAAATCCAAGATACTCCTCTTGAGTTTCGTATAAACTCCTAAACCACTAGGAAAACCAAGAAGATCACCAATTCCTTATGGGTAAACTTGAAGGTGAAGCCAAAAGTCGAAAATAATAAGTCCACGTAGAGCTATCCCATGAGTAGGAAAGTAAGCTAAAAAGCGAGGAATTCCAAAGTGAGGTTCCGATAAGTGGCAAAGCAAGTCATCGCGTGAATTATCCCACCAATCGATTTAGCAGAAAAAGCACGCTATCACGAATGCCAAGAGCATTCATAGCACCATAATGAAAGTAGGTAGTAGGAAACATCTCACGCTCGGATAAAACTCCATATTTGGTGCTGATTTCTTCCTCTACCGGCGGCATATCATCAACACGAGACATAGTGGAAAGAGAAAGAAGTAGCTAGAAGAATCCTGAGGAGAAAGAAAAGAAAAGAAGATCAGCATTGGCCAAATGCCGAGAAGAAGAGAGATATAGAATAGAATATAAGACAGAGAATAGAAATAAAAGAAAATAGAAAAAGAAATAGATATTTTTTTGTTTGTTTTTGAATAGAATGAAGAAATAAAATAAAATAAGAAGAAAGAAATAAATATGGTGGGTTGTCTCCCACAAAGCGCTTTGTTTTATGTCGTAAGCTCGACAAATAAAACTAAAGATTAGTCGTCTAATCGAGCTTGTGGCTCGTCTAGATTTATCTTTTGAGAATATCCCTCGATTTCGGTAAGATGGTAATGTTTTAAACGCTGCCCGTTTACTACAAACGGTTCAATCGAAGGTCCCTTAATCTCTATTGCACCACTTGGATAAACTCGAGTAATTTCGAAAGGTCCAGACCACCTAGATCGTAATTTCCCAGGGAATAATTTTAATCGTGAGTTAAAAAGTAATACGCAATCACCTACATTAAAATTCTTCCTAGATATACGCTTATCGTGCCATTTCTTTGTGCGCTCCTTGTAAATCCTAGCGTTTTCGTACGCATCCTGTCTAAGTTCTTCCAATTCATTAATATCCAGGATACGCTTCTCTCCAGCGGCAGTATAACTTAAGTTCAGATTCTTAATGGCCCAATAAGCCTTGTGTTCTAACTCAACTGGGGAGATGGCATGACTTACCATAAATAAGTTTGAAAGGAGTAGTACCGATGGGAGTTTTATAGGCAGTTCTGTAAGCCCATAAAGCTTCATGAAGTTTAAAGGACCAATCCTTTCTGGATGTAGCGACCGTTTTTTCAAGGATTTGTTTTATCTCGCGATTTGAAACTTCAACTTGTCCGCTAGTTTGGGGATGGTAAGGTGTAGCTATGCGGTGTCGAACTCCATATTTCCTTAATAATTTTTCATAGATTTTGGAAATGAAATGAGATCCACCGTCGCTTATAACGAGTCGGGGTACACCGAACCTAGGGAAAATTATGTTCTTGAATAGCTTAAGTACCACTCGGGTGTCATTTGTTGGAGAAGCTATAGCCTCGATCCATTTGGAAACATAATCTGACCACAGTATATACTTATTAGGATGAAGAAGGAAAGGGTCCCATAAAGTCTATCCCCCACACATCAAAGATTTCGACTTCTAAAATGCCTTTTTGTGGCATTTCGTCACGTCTAGATATATTACCGGTGCGTTGACACCTGTCGCATTTTAAGATGGTGGCATGTACGTCCTTCCATAAATTAGGCCAATAGAGACCGGATTGTAAGATCTTTGCACATGTTTTGGATGTACTAGCGTGTCCTCCGTAAGGTGCAGAATGACAGTGTGTTATAATGTTTTCAATCTCTTCTTCTGGCACACATCGGCGGAAAATTCCATCGGGACCTCTGTTGAAAAGTAAAGGTTCATCCCGTAATATTGTTTAAGATCATGGAAGAATTTCTTCTTACATTGGTAGGTAAGTTCGGTGGTAGAACGCTGCAGAAGGTAATTTACAAAATCGACATACCAAGGCACAAAGGAAATAGCTAAAGTGGTTTCCATGAGTTTATCGGTTACGTGTCTTCCAAGTGGGCAATCGTTTATCATCTGGAATTCATCATCAATCGGCACTTGTTCATGTTTAAGATTTTCTAGTCTAGAGATGATCGCTACTACATTTTCGTTCCTTTCTTATCTTTGATTTCTAAATCAAATTCTTGCAGCAATAATATCCATCTCAGGAGTCTAGGTTTAGCGTCCTTTTTGGTTAGGAGATATCTAATAGCAGCATGATCAGTGTATATGATAATTTTGGATCCTACTAAGTAGGAACGGAACTTGTCTAATGCGAAGATCACTGCTAAGAATTCTTTCTCTGTTGTAGCATAATTCATTTGCGCTTCGTCCAGAGTTCTGCTTGCATAATATATGACGTGGAGTCTTTTATCTTTTCGCTGTCCTAAAACAGCTCCTACGGCATAGTCACTTGCGTCACACATTATTTCAAACGGTTCATTCCAATCTGGAGTTTGCATGATAGGCGCAGAAATTAATGCTTTCTTAAGTGTCTGAAACGCTTCTAAACATTTTTCGTCGAAGATGAACTCAGCGTCTTTCATTAATAGCTCAGTTAGGGGTTTAGTTATCTTAGAGAAATCTTTAATGAAACGTCGATAAAAACCGGCGTGTCCCAAAAAGCTTCGGATTTCTCTAACGGTTTTTGGAGGTTGAAGGTTCTCAATAACTTCGATTTTAGCAGAATCGACTTCAATTCCTCTTTTGGATATAATGTGTCCTAAAACAATTCCTTCTTGTACCATAAAATGGCATTTCTCCCAATTAAGCACTAGATTAACCTTCACACAACGTTCCAATACCCTTTCTAAATTTTCTAAACATTCTTCAAAGCTTTGTCCACAGACGGAAAAATCGTCCATGAAGACTTCCATAATATTGTCCAGAAAATCAGCAAATATTGCCATCATACATCTCTGAAAAGTTGCAGGAGCATTGCATAAACCAAAAGGCATTCTTCTATAAGCAAAAGTTCCAAAGGGGCATGTGAAAGTTGTTTTCTCTTGGTCATCAGGATGAATAGGTATCTGAAAGAAACCTGAATAACCGTCTAAGAAACAGAAATGAGAGTGTCTAGCTAAACGTTCCAACATCTGATCAATAAATGGTAAAGGGAAATGATCTTTTCTGGTGGCTTTGTTAAGTTTTCGATAATCGATGCACATTCTCCATCCAGATTCGATTCTTTTAGTTATGATTTCTCCTTTCTCATTTTCGACTACTGTGACACCTCCTTTCTTAGGTACAACATGCACAGGGCTAACCCATTTGCTATCAGATATAGGATATATGATTCCTGCCTCTAACAACTTCATAACTTCCTTTTTCACAACCTCGCTCAAAATCGGGTTTAGTCTCCTCTGGTGTTCTCTTGAAGTTTTACAATCTTCTTCTAGCATAATGCGATGCATACAGATAGAGGGACTTATTCCTTTAAGATCAGTGATATTATATCCTAAGGCTGTTGGATATTTCCTCAGAATCTGTAAAAGTTTTTCAGTTTCAGATTCTCCAAGTTTTGCGTTGACTATCACTGGACGTTCGAGTTCGGAATCTAGGAATTCATACCTTAGATTTTCAGGAAGTGTTTTGAGTTCTAGGGAAGGTTTCCTTAAACTTTGTGTGGGATCTGGTGCTATAGCTAAGCATTCACTTATATTATTATCCAGACTTTCATCCAGATTATCCGTATTTTCAAGTTCAGCCTCTTTTCTGCACTCGTCGATGATATCCATGAAATAACAAGTATCTTCTATTGCAGGTGCTTTCAAGAATTGAGAGAGGATAAATTCGATTTTCTCTTCGCCTACTTCAAAAGTAAGTTTTCCTCTTTTCACATCTATTATTGCACCGGCTGTGGCTAAGAAAGGTCTTCCAAGAATGATTGGGGTAACTTCGTCCTCCCTTATGTCCATGATAATGAAATCAGTTGGTATATAGAATTGGCCAATACGTACAGGAATATTCTCAAGTACTCCTGCAGGATATTTAACTGACCTATCTGCTAGTTGAACGGACATTTTGGTTGGTCTCAGCTCTCCCATATCAAGTTTCTTGCAGATGGATAACGGCATCACACTTATACTGGCTCCTAGATCACATAAAGCTTTGTCTATGACAAATTTGCCAATTACACATGGAATAGAGAAACTTCCAGGATCTTTGAGTTTAGGAGGCATTGTGTCTTGAATAATTGCACTACATTCAATAAGCATGGTTTCATTATCCTCTAGCTTTTTCTTATTGGATAGGATCTCTTTAAGGAATTTAGCATAGGAGGGCATTTGAGTTATAGCTTGTAAAAGGAATTGTAACATTAAGTTGCTTGAAGATCCACAAATTTCTTGAATTGTCCCACATTCTTAGTTTTAACTAACCTTTGAGGGTATGGAATAGGAGGCTTATAAGGTGGTGGGGTATATAAGGTTCGTTCTTTTGTGTGGTATCTTCATTATTATCTTTCAATTTCCTTTTCGGTTTATCTTTAGTTTCGGATGGTTTGATGAATTTTGTTGCATAGTGGGCTATTGTTTCGGGATCTACAGTCCATCATACTCGTCCGCTTCTTAAGATAACAGATTTGCATGTCCTTTGGGATTAGGTTGAGGCTGTCCGGAAAAGAACCAGCAGGAGCAGGCTTGTTGTTGAGCTACTTGAGAGATTTGTGTTTCTAACATTTTATTGTGTGTAGCTAAAGCGTCAAGCTTGTTAGAAAAGCGCTTCATTTGCTCATTAATGTGTATATTCGATTTTGAACTTCCTTATTAGTCCGGGCTTGAGCACTATTGGTTTGGTTTTGAGTAGCAATGAAGTGCTCTATCATGATTTCAAATTAGACTTCCTAGGAGCATTTGTTGTATTAGGACCATTGTTAGGATGATTTGGAATAGCTTTAGGATAACCGGTGGTGTAGCAGAGCTTGTCGGTGCATATAACGCGTTGTTATTCTTGTAGGAAAAGTTAGGATGATTCTTCCATCCGTTATATATGTCTTTGTAAGGATTATTCGTATGTAATTTGCTTGTTCAACTGGAACTCTGTTAGAAGTGGGCATTCGGAGCAAGATGTGATTGAATACCACATAAGTCAAGTTTGAGTAATTGCGACGATGGCGGGAGCGATGGTAAGTTCCTCGAGCTTTTGGTGAGAGCTTCCACTTTAGCGTTGACTTGATCCGACTATTCACTTCAACCATGGCACCTTTAGTTTGAGATTTCTCTCAGTAACTCTCCATACCCCATTGGTAATGGTTACGAGCCATGCTTTCGATAAGTTGCTTTGCTTGACATATGGTTTATTCATCGATCGCCACCGTGCGGCGTCTATAGTCAATCTCGTATTATACAAGAGACCATTGTAAAACGTGTGAATGATTAACCATTCTTCTAAACCATGATGAGGACAAAGTCTAAGCATGTCTTTATAGCGTTCCCAAGCTTCAAAGAGTGATTCATTGTCCTTTTGCCTGAAACCATTGATGTTGGCTCTGAGCATAGCAGTTTTACTTGGAGGAAAATATCTAGCCAAGAATACTTTCTTCAACTCATCCCATGTGGTGATTGAGTTGGAAGGAAGAGATTGGAGCCATCTTGAGCTCTCTCTCGAGAAAAAGGAAATAGGCGCAATCGTATCGCCTCGGGGTTTACACCATTCGCTTTACGATTGTCTGCGTCGCACAAACACCGGATGAAGATTAGGGTCGTCGGTGGAGCTCCAGCTGGTTCTGAGCGGCGGAAAGAAGCAAAGGTTTTAGTTCGAAATCGTTTCGAGCAATAGCTGGAGCAGCAATACTATTATGAGGCTCCGCTTGAGAAGGAACAGCGTAGTCCTTAAGAGGACGAGGAGCGAGGAGGTTACGGATCACCATCTTCTTAAGTTCTTCAACGTCAGGAAGTTTGGTCGAAGGAAGATTGTTGCGTTCTAAATACTCTTGAATTCGTCTTCTTAATCTAAGATAACGCTCGACGTCGTAAATAGGTATATGCAAAGGCGCGCCTTGAGAGCGAGTATTTGGCATACACAGAGGGAAAAGAAATAGTTGCTATAGTCTATACTTCGTAATAAAATTACGATATCAACTTGAATAGTCCCCGGCAACGGCGCCAAAAACTTGATCGCGACTTTATCGTCTAAATTAATCGGGAGACTGCAAGTATACAGCCCTATCGCGTAGTTTTAAAAGATATCGAACCAAAGGGACTATAAATTGAACTAACGTAATCTAAGCTTACTGTGTAAAGCTATAGCTATCGAATAAATAAATTGGGGAATTTTTGGGCAATAAAACTTAATTTTAATTAAAATAATAATAAGGCGAATATCGGTATGTATTTCGTTAATCCTAAAGAATCCGGTTTCACTGGCTTATTTTTAGAAAATGATAATAATTTCTTTTTCAGCAAAAAGTATTTATTTAAAAACCTATTCTCAAACTGTCGCTCTATTGAAGTAGATTATAATTTTAAACTCTAATGTATGCTTTCGCTATCCCACCGATTTTAAAATTACTTTTTGAAAATAAATAAATTTTAATTGGTTTTAAAATGCTGTCGCGGTTTTTAAAAACAATACCTAGTATCTACTATCTGATTCTAAACCTCAAACTGTCGCTCTGTTGGTTTCTAATCTTAGTCAGTTTATTAACCTCAAACTTTCGCTCTGTTGGTTTCTAAACCTTTTTTTAACAAAATAAATTAGATATCTAAATCAGAAAAAGTATTTATTTTATAAAATATAATCAAGCAGTTTTTACCGGATCTTTCAAATTAACTCATTACATACCGATATTTAAATAATTTAGCCAGACATATTCATAAAAACAGACATGAATAAATTAAAGGATTTAACATTCATAAATAAATTCATGGCAAAGTAAATATATCTCATGCAAACAATTATATAAATGAAAGCAATGTAAATAGAAACCTGAATTAAATAAATGCTGGAATTGAATCTTGGTTCTTCAACAGAATTTAAACCACGGTGCTTGAAAACTAGAACAATCTGAAAAATAACCGAATTCAATTACAATGGAAAATAAATGCAGGAAAATAAACTTTGAAACTGGGAAAATAAAGCTGAGAATCGGTGTCCGAAATTATGATCTGGAGAGGTCCTTTTATAGTGGTAGGAAGTAACCACCGGTTGAGATATTTTCGTAGCTTCCTCCTAAAAATACTCGCTCCAACTGCCCACTACTTGAGATGGACGTCCCGGATTTCTCTCCATGAATATAGCCATGTGAGACGGGCGTCCCACCTTTTCCTCCTAGGGCCTACGTGGCCTTTGGGCGGGCGTCTCCACTAAGGAGAGAGACGAGGCGCCTCACTTGTAGGAGAGAGTGGAGACGTGCGTCTCACTCTTCTGCGTGGCATTTAGGGTTTGGCTTTGTTTTGGGCTTTTGCTTGCTTGGGCTTGGTTTGTAGGCTTTAATAAATCCTTGATCCATACTTTGCTTTTCACACCCCTTTTTCTCTTCATTTAATTAAATAATCCTCCTTATTTCTTCACTTTGCTCAATTTGTTTATTTAAAATAAAATACCTGAAACAATAAAAATACCAGCGTAATATGGAAATAAAATGAAATAATTAAATAAAAATACTAACATTATTTATGAAAATTAAATCAAATATACTATATAAAATCGTGTTATCAATGTTTGGCCATGAGATTATTATGGTGACGGTGGAAATGGAAATGAGACTTGAAAAATTTATTGTCTAAGGGGTTTTGAGGTCGATATCTAGATAGAAGTTGTGGTTGTAAGTTACCTGAATGGATTTTCTACTATACATATGAGAGACTACCCTTCTAACGTGATAGTGAGGAGCGATGCAGTGGTGTTTTGTGTTGACGCGGCCTTACGAAGATTGGTTAATCGAGTTGCTTTAGAAGCTATCATTGATGATTGTTATATAAGTTAATGGTGACGGGATCTGCTAACAATAATTGTGACAACACATTATATAAGAATAACAAAAATCTTACTTGGAATTTCGTGAAAATCAAGAGACAGTTTCTAGAGATTGAACCGCTATTCCAAATTAGAACAAGAAATTGATGGTAGGTTTGGGAAGTAAACTACGGAAGGCCTTTGGTATGGCGGTGGAATATTTGGTAGTCAAATAGGGGGTGTACTTGAAAGTTATCACTCTAACACAACCTTTACTTAGTTAATGGACCCCTTATTGTTGATATGGAGTTGCATTGTAGAATTATTGGTCGTCTTGTATGTGTTTGTCACAAGACCTAAATTCTCGTTGGGATTCACACACTTACTAAATCATGCCAAATTCACAACAAGTACATTGGATGTTGCACTATGTGTTATTCGTTACTTAAGAGATTATTCGAAGAAAGACATTCTTTTCTACACAAACAGTGTGTGATCTACAATTGTTTGCATGGTGGTATTTTGATAGGGAGAGTTGTTTGTTAACTAAACGATCACTTGCTAACCAAATAAACCCTTACTAATTGGTTTTTGCTTCTTGGTCATTCTCTCATTTCTTGAAAAACTAAGAAGCAACATATTGTGTTTCGCTCATCTACGGAAGTTGAGTACCATTCCTTAGCTATCATAGCATGTAAATTAAAATGGTTGGAGGCTTTGGTATTATGTCTTAGTGTAGCCCATGATCTCCCAAAGAAATTGTGTTGTGATAATTTTATTGCACTTTATATTGCTTCTAATACAACTTTTCAACTAGATTTGAAACACATTGAAATTGATTATCTCTATGTTGATAATGAAGTCATTAATGTTAACATCACAACCAAGCCCATGTCTTCTTCTCAAACAATAAGTTGTATAATTACTTTTTTTTCTTCCAAGTTTAACTTTCACAATTTGCACGCTCCAATTTGAGGGGAAGCAGTAAGGGGTATTAGGTGTTGACATATTCAACATGATCATAGTTTATCTAGTCATTAATTAGAATTATAGGACCAAATATTGTAATTAATTTTGATTAGCATAAATTGAGCATATTATTTTAGGAAAATAGAGCATAGCTTTATTATACAAATGTATGATGTAATAACAACAAATTGTTCTAATCATTCCTTTAGCTCAATAATCGATGACATTGAAATAGAAGAGTTCGTGGTTTATGAATTGAATTGAACTGTATTAATAGTTCAATTCAGTTATTAAAAACTATTTTAATAAAAAATAGTTAATCTGTTAAATCAGTTACAATTTAGTTTATAACTAATTCAAATTGATTTATAGTTAAAAATCAGTTTAATATATTTTAACTAGTTTTATTGAAAAATTAAATTTTTTCATTGAATTTTAAATTTGTTGTGAAAGATTTGTTTTCTTTTCTTTTTTTAAATATTTTTTTCAGTTTTATTTTAGAAAATACTTTTTTTTCCAGTTTTTTTTCTTTTTTGGAAAAATATTTTACATTCAGTGTTTTTTAAAAAATATTATTTAAATTTTTGGAAAAAAAAAGTTTCAAATTTTTTTTATTTTTAGAAAATAAATATTTTTTCAAAAAAAATTCCAGTTTTTTTTTTAAAAATAATTCAGAAATTATTTTCTTTCAAAAAAAAAGTATTTCAGTTTTTTTCAATATTTTTTTTTTATTTTTCGGAAAAAAATTTCATTTTTTTTCAAAAAATTAAACTTTCAGTTTTTTTTTTGGGAAATTTTTTTCTTGTTTTTGTAAATAAAACAAAAATTAAAATTTCCAGTTATTTTTCATTTTCAGAAATTTTTTTATTTATTTTTATAAACAAAATTTATTCAGTTTTTTATATTTTTCGAAAAAAAATTCTGTTTTTTTTTAGTTTGGCTTAAATGCCCTTTTAGTTTCCTTCTATTAATTTTCTAAACATTTTAGTCCTTCTATAAATAAAATCAACTATTAGGTCCCCCAATATCGTATTTTATGTTTTTTTAGGTCTCCATAACAAAATAGTCTAATTTACATATGTGACATTGAAATTATGAGGTGACATTTTTTAATTGTTGTCACATCATTAAAAATAGACTCAAAAATATACATTTTAGACTTAAAATTTATAATAAATAATTTCTAAATAAATATTTATAAACAAAAATAACTAAAATAATTAAAAACGTTTAATTATTATAAAAAAAACTTTTAAAAAAATATTAATAAATTTTTAAATATTTATCATATTAAAAAAAAAATATATTTTAACATTATAAATATTATAATGTAGGGGTCGCTCTTTGCTTTGTATTGTTTTTTGAATATATATAATGTTTTATTTCTAAAAATAAATAAATAATATGTTTTGAACTAATTTAAAACTGAATAGAAATTGTTTTAATTAAATAGTTCAGCTTAATAACCATTTAAATTCACACAAACAATTCAATTAACCACATTTTAAACACCCCTATATTGAATAGTAATAGTAATAGTTCATATAAATATTACGCTAGTCTTTTCTTCAAATTATTTTCTATGCGATTGGAATTCTTCAGTTACCACATTGAAGAATGTCTTTCACTCGTAAACACTTGTTTAAGTTATATATCATCAAATGTGTGACAATTAACAAAAACAATAAATAAGTTATGGGAAAAGTTTAGTAACTTCTGGTTCCTTTTCACCTTATACCAGCATCAATACACATAATATTAATTTGATTACAAAATGTGTTTATGCATTAATACAAAACAAATATGTTTGAATTCAAGATTTGAATATATATTACATGTAGGAATAAGTTTAACAAGTCTAAGACCACCATGGAGCATCACCTGTTCTGAAATCTGTTTCAACCCAAGGAACAAACACAACCTTCCCATCTTCCAATCCAACATCACAATGTGCCAATGCCAAAGACTGTCCAACAAAATAAGCAACAATATTCATTACTACAAGTGCTTATGTACAAGCCAAATTAGTTGGTCTAATGATAAGATTTTTCAATTTGCTTACCAAAGGTGCAGGTCCTCTCACAACTCTTCCTTGGTCATTGTACTGAGATCCATGGCAAGGGCAGATGAACTTGTTCTCAGCTTGATTAAATGGCACGACACACCCGAGATGAGTGCATACGGCATTAATCGCAAATGTTGCAAGTGTTCTGTCTTTCTCTACCACAAGGTAGGTAGGATCACCCTGTTATATAAAATCGTGAAAGTAGTTATTTTGCTTTGAATGGAAGATTATAGCACTGCCGCTTATCTGATAAGTGTTTATGTATAAGCTATTTTTATAAACTCTACGAATAACTTATGAAACAACTTATAATGTAATGTTTTAGCCGATTAGCGATTGTATACTTACCTTTAATCCTTGTGTAAGAGTACGGTCGCCAGGTCCATGAGACTTGAGCCATTCCGCTGCAACTACATCATTGCCAACGGCATCCTTGGCAATAATACCCCCAGTTGCAGAACCTGAGCTGTAATGGTTTTCCAAGACAGGTTAATAATTTGGTATATGAAGAACCATATAACTTTTGGATGCCAAATGCAAAAGATAATTAGCAATATAGTAGACTACTTATACTTGTCTTCTATGATACATTACTAGTGCATGTTTGGTATTGCGCTGAGTTTGTCATAATCACGATGAGATCATCGTGATTCTGGCAACGAAAAGTGATACCAAACATACACATAGACACTGACACTTCAGATTGAAAGTATGATTGTAACATTGACATGTTTGGTGTGTGACATTAACACGAAATTTATACATGCAGTTAGGCACAATCACTTCTATTTTTCCAATTTATCATCATTTTCTATGTATCGGAATCAGTATAATGTTTGATGTTTGTGTCAAACATTATAATGGTTAACATAAAAATCCTTAACCTACACATCAATCCACACAATTGTACAACTCAATACATCATAAACATGTCTAACCAAACAGAAAATCAAACCTTAATTTTAGTAACAACATAAACTACTATGTTATAAATGCATGTTAGTACTAAACTTGAATTAGGAGTACTTATTCACAAGAATACAAAAACAAAAAACATACCCTGTAGGTACAAGGAAGGAACCATAAGGAACAAGCATTCCAGCAGTAGGAAGTGAAAGAGCACCAAGAAGAAGCAAATTCAAGGTCTTCCTCTTACTCAAATCAGGCACACGATCAGCAGGAATGCTGGTAGCTTGGCAAGTAATTTTCATTCCCTTATTACCCTTCCCAATCATCTGTGTCCTTGTTGGTTTCACAAGAAAAGCTATTGAGGGACATGAAATCCCACTCTTTCCAGAACATAGCTGAAATCAAGAAATCAAAATGACCCTTTAGTTCAGATTATGAAAAAGAGAAATTTTTTGTTGATTTTTGGATGTTACCTGAGATGGGGTTGTGGGAGATAGAGTGGTGGAAGACATGGTTGAAGCTCTTGATGATGAAGATTCTGTTGGTTTGAGAATGAAAGGTGAATGTAATAATAAGATTATGTTTTTGTTTGGTTTTTTTAAAATGTTAAACGACCACCACAACTGTCGATAGTTTGGTTAAGTGGATAAGGGGCTAAGGTAATGTATGTAGGTGCCACATATTCTTCAGCCAATCACAACCAGCAACTACAAATTTAGATTATGTTTTTTGTTTGGTCAAAATGCTTTTTTGTTTGTTTAAATATTAGATACAATGTAGGCTTTGCTACTTTCGGCCTTCTATTTAGCCCACTTATCTCTGGATCATGCCAGATTTTAGTTTGGGTTTCAAGTTAAATAGATACTTTTGAAAAAATTGGACATTTCACTTTAGAGAAATCTATCTGACACCCCCACACATTTCAACAACGTCAAAAGTATATTCGTCGTTATTTATCCCTTTCTTATAGAACCAGGCGAAAAAACATACATTTTAACCGTATTTTTAAAAATTTTGATTTGAGATTTTACTCAAACTTTCAAAATATCCCATATGTTTCTCAGTTTTACAGGATATTTTAAAAATCCGATATATCGGATATTTCCTCCACCTCCAAAGAATTCATTAGTACAATTCAATTAATGAATAATTTATTATATGTTTTAATTGACAAATATTTTCCTCCCAGACCGAAGTGTTATCATGGGCACAATTTATTGGGACACAATATGGTATTATTGTTGTTATTGTTTGTTTTGATACAACAAATGAGAAAAGGGGATGAAAGACAAATTGATTATGGGTTATGAGAAGGGAGGAAACTATGGGAACGTGATATTGTCTCAAGTCACTTGTAGTAAAAGAGTTAAATGCTCGTTTAAGTTGAGATTTATGTCAAGCGGTAGTGGTTGGAACATAACAATTAGATTTGGTATCAACAATCATGATCTAGCAAAGGATTTAGTCATTCATAACAAATTAGGTCGCCTAAAACCCAATGAAATATTGTTGGTGGATGAAATAACAAGATACTGCATGGCGCCGAGGTACATAGTGGTTGCTTTAAAAGATAAAGATCATGATCATCTGATGAGTACAACATATGTGTATAAGGCAAGATTGACACACCAGTCTACCATCTGAGGTGCATTCTTAGAAATTCAACATCTATTAAAACTAATTCATGATTAAAAATATATGCACTAGACAAAAAACAAGGATGAAATATATGTAATTGTTGATATATGTCGGACACTATGATTTTGTGAAGTTGTTGAACATGTTTCATTTGGTGTTGATCTTTGACTTACATACAAAACCAAAAACTACTGACTCCCAGTAGTTGAGATCACATGGCCACTAAAGAAGCTAAATAAATTGTTCAGTTAGGTTTTCCTACTTGGAACGTGAAAAAAGGAAAACATCACATGTGCATTGAAGGAGTTGTTCACATCCGAGAGGTTGCTTTCTAAAGGTCACGGCGGGAGATTGGGAACTTGCCTTGATGAATGCCATGAAAGTTTTATTCCCATCTACATTTCATATGTTGTGTATATTCCACATTTAAAAAAAAAATCAGTTCGAAATGCAAGGAGTACATCAAAGTTAATAGGCAAGAGCGTTGTGTATATTCCCCTTTATTTTCTATTTTCAGTTCAGCACCAGCAGATGTTGAGATAATGTCTAAGACATGTGCTCCAGTAAATAACTTCTGATGTAGGGAAAGTGGGATAGCTCTTTTACATTCAACATCCAAGGTTGTAGAAAGAATTCCAGGATGTTGATGTAGTACTATTCCACTTATGAGAGTGGGGAAAGCTATTGGAAGCTTTGTGGCACAAGTGTCAGCATGCTTAAGGGTCTGATCATAAATATAAGTACCATAGTCAAATGGTATCTTCATCCTAACTACATAGATGAATTTGCCCAGTCCCATAGAGATAGTTGATGTGTGGTTTGTTGGCACCCAGTTTGCTGCACCTATTCTATGCAGAATTGCATACTTCACACTCAATTTTCCAGCAGACAACTTCTCCTTCATAGACTAAGACTTGACTTGATTTGCAGTTATGGTTCTACATATTTGGTCATCAGTGGCTTCCATCTCACTTTCTTCCTTCTCACTCCTCCCTAGATATTGGTTGATGATGGCAGGTGAGAAATTTACACACTTTCGTCTAACAAACACTTTCTGAAATTCTTGGATTTTCTTGTCATCACAGTCTCCAGGAATGTTAACTACGAATTCCTTGACTAGTGTTTCATAACACTTTGACAACTTGGGCACTGTCTTCATCAGCCCTGCTTCAGATACCAGTTTCATAACTTCCTTGCAAGCCAAGGCATCTTTTCCTAACTCCCTTTCTAAAGCCAGTCTACTCTGATATATATATTTCCATCTAGCAGCAAACTTTATGGTATAGAATGAGATGTTGTTAGTAGGAGCATCAGGGACATTGTCATTGGTTCTCTGAACTATTGACTTCTTCACTAGTGAGATGTCTGGGACATCTGTCTCGACATCATAATCAGATTCAGATTCAGATCTTATTTTCCTCTTGCTGGCTGATGGAATAGATTTGCTCCACCCTTTTAGAGGACCATACATAACCTTCTTCTTGATATGTTTGGATGGGGTGCTGGAAGCAACAATTTTGCCTTTTCTTGTTTTCAGTCTTTTTGCGATTCCAGGGTTAAAATTAATAATCAGCTCATTGTTAGATAAGGTGTCTACGTCTATAACAACATCAGTTACATCTTTCTCACTCCTCTTATCAGTTTAATCAATCTATTTTTCTTGAGGAATTTTCTCCAGGGATGATGTTCCAACATCATTCGTGACTTCATCAAGAAAAGTTTCTTTTTCAAGATTCTCTTGAGGTGTCTCTTCTTTCCTCATGGATGATTCAATGTGCTCTTTTGGAGCACCTTCACCAGTCATTTGGGCAAAAGGGATTGTGATCCCTTCAATAGGTAAACCAACACTTAGGGTATCAGCAACTAACCTTCTTATTACCATGTCTACATCAGCAACATTTTGAATATCATCATCAGTGGGTTCAAATACATTACCTCCAACTGAGATAGGAGTTTTCCATGGTTGTCTTGCATGACGGGTGCGAAGCTTTGTAGGTCTTGCATCCGAACAAGGAATCATGGAAAGTGGAATGATGTTTAGGGATTCTTCTATTGGAATACTTTCGTCTTTGTTGCTTGATCCTGGTGCAGTGTGTTGAGACATCTTGATGATCAAGTGTGAAGGATTGATTTTCTGAGGATTGAAGATGGAGATTTTGGAGTATGCAGGAGTAGTATAGCGTGTGGTGAAACTGTGAGATATTTGAACTTGGGTTGGCCCTTTTATATGTTGCGCCTTATGTTGTAATATCCTTGAGTGATATTTTGAAAAATTATGCCACTTAATGACGTTCCCACATGCTTTTAATTGTTATAATTTCTTTAGCAAACAGACCCCTTGCTCTCTTCTTGAGCATTCATATACATTCCATCCTCTTGAATAACCATTGACTAAATTTAGTTCAGAGAGTTTTTGAACAAGATTCATGGTTCTTTTCTTTGTAGACTGATCATTATCTTTGGCAGATTTGACTGATGTCGAAACATTCATTGGGACATTATGATTAGCTGACTTTAAACTTGTATTGTCCTTTAGGAAATTCTTGTCTACAGACTGTTTGTCTTTCACATTTGTCTCTAGAGGGATCCATAAATACCAATTGTCTTTGATTCTTCTACCCTTCATAGTGACTTCACCATTCTTGTTTGTGATGATACATTCAGATCTTGTGAAGTTCACATCAAATCCTTGATCACATAGTTGACTTATGCTAATCAGGTTGAAAGTTAGCCATTTGACAAGTAATATGTAACACCCCATCTAGATACCCCGAATATATTAATTAAATTAATATCTAAATCATCTTTAATCAGAGTTTAACACGGTATAATAAGGGATGTCACAATTAATAATCAAAATAACTTCATTCAAACAGTAGCCATGCTACACTGAGGATCATCATCCAACAATTCGAAACATCATAAGACCATGTCTTACACAGCGGAATTACCAAAATCAATCAAATTAATAAAGCATCGTAGTTCTCAAGGAATTCAAATCCAAAACTATTAAATAATAATAATTCTCTTAACTAAGCGTTCCCCAGTGTTACAAACTAATCAGAGCATGACACTGACACACGGACTAATAGACAAGCTCTAGAGCCATCCTCACCGACTCCTCAGCTGCTAATTCAATCTGAAATGGTAAAGTAAGGGTGAGACTTCTCATAATTAAAGCATATTATAAGTCTTTCAATCAATAATATAATGCAAGCATATTATTCTACCACTCAATACCAATCAGAATCCAATACACAATCATAGTCATACAATTCAACATGCATCTTCAATCAACAATAAAGGCATTGCAACACTGGAAGACATCCTAACATGTTACAATCCTATGCAAACACTAATGCAGACTCAATACATGCGGTACCGACTTCGTGACCAAGTCACCCAACACTGATCCATCATCCACCGGATACAGTCCCATCGATTCGTCCATAACCACTCGGACACGAATCAAGCCTAACCACCCATCCTCACTCGGGTATCGGTTATCGGCAATTCAAGTCAAATTCCGCACAATGGGAATTAACTTCACCAAAATAATGCATATGCACGCACATCAATAGCATGCAACATTAATCAGTCTATGTATACATTCATTTAACATAACTGAATCACCAAAATCAACATGATATATCAACAATTCATGCATACATCTACATCAGCATAATCATGCAAATCAATCAACAGGCATACATCTAACCTCAGCATAAACATGCTATTACATCTACACATCACCAGTATCCTTATCATCAAGTACCTCTACTACACATACATCTTTAATGCGCCAGTTAAAATTCATCATTTTCGAAATTATACCCCTTTCCCAAAATAATTTCAAGTTTTCCAAAATATTTTCATTTCATAAGGTAGAGCATTAAATTTGAAATAACGTCCAAAGCGCTCAAAACGGACTTACGGTTTGAAAGTTATGAATTTTTGAAGTTTCAAAATTTTTCAAAATAAAACAGTGGAACCCGGTTCCTCCCTGGGAGTAACCGGTTCCCATAAGTTCAAAATAACGTGCCCTGGAAAATGTATGGGAACCGGTTCCTCGGTGGGGAACCGGTTCGGAAAAATTCAGTCCCTGAAAAATCAATGGGAACCGGTTCCTCCCACACGGGAACCGGTTCACGAGTTAAAAATCCATTTTCACCATTTTAAAGTTGGAACCGGGTTCTCCTTTGGGAACCGGTTTCCGACGTTCGGACCAAAATCTTAGTTTTTGACATTTCTTCCATCCTCAATCAATCCAATTTTACCCACGAATCCCATCATTAGAAACACCAAAATATATCATTTTGCATCATTCATCACATCAATTATCATCTTTCCATCATTTCTATTCATTAGCGACACCTTAATCATATTCCGGACATATTCGACACAATCGGACTCACTCGACACCCACACTATTAGGTATACCTCAAGGAACCCTAGAATTCCTAACATAGATTTCCTAACATGCCATAACCTATATTATCAACATCAAAACCTATAATAAGCCATAATCGAAATCACCTTACACGGTGGTTTCTTGAGATCTGACGCTCCTAGGTCTTTTCCTTCTTTCCTTCTCTTCTCACTTCTACGTAGCCTTGTTTTCTCCAAATGAATCTATTTTTCTTCTTTTCCTTATTTCATTCCTTTTATTCCTCTTATTTCCTTTTAATCATAATTAAATAAAATAATATCACTTTGTCCTCCAATTAATTCCATCATAAATCGTAATATTCCAACATATTAAATAAATTATGTTCTCAATTAAATAATTAATTAAAAATCATAATCATTTAATTATTGAATTATTTTGGGGTGTTACATAATACACCTTCAATGTTTGGAAACTTAGCACTGTGTGTCTTTCCTGTTCTTTTGATTTCACCCTTCATTCCATCTCCAAAATTGACATAACCAGTTGGGTGATCTTGAAAATTTACCAACAGGTTTTGGTTTCCTGTCATATGCCTTGAGCATCCACTGTCAAAATACCAGTCTCCTGTGGTCTTTACTGTGGGTGACGTGTGAGCTAAGAAACATGAGACATTTGTTTTTAGAAATCCATTATTTCTTTGGGCCAACTTGAGTCACATATGACTGATGTGTAGAGTTGGGGTAACCATACAACTTGAAACATAATGGTTTTATGTGACCATATCTTCCAAAATAATGACATCTCCAGTGTTGATGTCTTCTGTTATGCTGTCTGTAATTATTCCTTCTGTGATGTTGAAACATCTCATTCGACATCTTAGGTTCAGTCTGATTTTGAGTAGATTCTGTAGAAGACTCCCTTGTATCATTGTACCCTAGTCCACTCATGTCTCCTACAACTCTTCCAGCTTGAAGTATCCCGTCCAGTGTCTCAGATCCACTGTTTAGCATCTTGACAGATTTGGTCATCTGATCAAGGTAATTTTTTAGCACAAATACTTCACCTTCAAGCTTCTTAATCATTTCCAGATGCTCCTTCTTTATGTCTTGCAGTTGTAGTATGAGCTTCTTCTGCTTCTCATTTTCCTGGCAAACTTCAACACTTTTGATACATAGTTCTTTGTATATAGCAGCCAGTTCCTCAAAAGTCAGTTCTTCATCACTAGAATCTCCATCAGAAATATATGTCCCAGTCAGGGCTGTTACATGTTTGGCCGATTCCTCTTGTATCTCCTCTTCAGAGTCTTCATCTGACCACAGTACATTCAACCCCTTGTCTTGTCTTTTGAGATAGGTTAGACAGTCCCATTTGATGTGACCAAAGCCTCCACATTAATAGTATCTTAGTTCTCTTCCTTGAGTAGATATTTCCTCAGTTTCTGCTTTCTTCCTAGAGTTACATGTTCTCCTGATGTCGTATGAGATGTTTCTGACATTAGGTCTTGAGCTTTCCTCCATCCTTTTTAGTACTTTGTTGAATTGTCTTCCAAGGAGAACTATGGTGTTTGACAGACCTTCCTCAATGTCCATATCATATTCCTCACTCTTATCTTCAGTGTTGGTCTTGAATGCTATGCTTTTGGGCTTCTTCTCAGACCTCTCATTAATACTCAGCTCAAATGTTTGGAGTGAACCCACAAGTTCATCCACTTTTATGTTGTTGATATCCTAAGCTTCTTCAATAGCTGTTACCTTCATATCAAATCTCTTAGGTAGAGATTTGAGCATCTTCCTTACCAGCTTCTCTTTTGGAATCTTCTTAGCCAAGGCATTGCAAGCACCAGCAATTTCAAGAACATTCATATGAAATTCTTGAATGCTTTCCTCTTCCTTCATTCTCAGGCTCTCAAACTTAGATGTGAGCATTTGTATTTTTGACATTTTAACCTTGGAGGTTCCTTCATGAGTAGTCTTGAGTATTTCCCAAGCATCCTTGGCCACTTCACATGTATTGATTAATCTGAAGATGTTTCTGTCAACTCCACTGAGTATAGCGTTTAATGCCTTTGAATTTGCAAGAGCTAGTTCATCATCTTCCTTTGACCAATTTTCTTCAAGTTTCAGCTCACCAGTAGGTTAATTATCAGCTCCAATAATCATAGGATGTGTCCATCCTATCAAAATAGCCTTCCAAGCCCTGTTGTCTAAGAACTTTATATATGCTGCCATACAAGGCTTCCACAGATCATAGTTAGAGCCATCCAGGATGGGTGGTCTATTCAAATATATTGCCTCCTTGTCCATATTACCAGAAAGTATCTTCCCTAGATCTCACTCAAAGACAGAGCAGGATGCCTGCTCTAATACCAATTGAAATTCTGGTATCAAATATGAGATGTTGAAGGTAATGTCACGATACTTATATCTGCTTTGAGCACAGCTAAACAAAACAAAGTAAAATAGTGCAGAAAAGAATAAAAAACACAGAGAGTTGGTAACTCAATTCGGTTCTAACCAACCTACGTCTGGGGGCTTCCAAGCCAGGGATGAAGTTCACTATCAGCAGTATTAATTCGGAGCTAAACCTTCCCTATTTACACCTCCTCACTTAATAAACTACTCAATGACCCTTCTACCTAAGATACCACACTTAGATATGAGAACCTCCGTTCACTCCCTCAGAATCACAACCCGTGACACTAAACACAACTAAAACTGAAGTCACACTTCAAAGACACACAATCACACTTGCTTCAAAGCTTATGGTGATTGAAAACTTACAACTCAAAAGCCGTCATTCTCAAGTAGAAATACTCTAGAGGCTCACAATAAAAAATTAACAACCAAAACAATGAACAACCAACAATTAAAACTAAACTCTCTAAAACTGGAACGCCCAACTGCAAAACAGGGTTTGCAGCAGCATTTAAATAGAGTAACATCAACTAGGGTTGCTTTACTCACAAGTCTTCAGCGCCTCCTATCTTCTCCATGAAAGCAGGACATTAAATCTCCAAGACTATTATTGAAGGCGCTTCTCAAGCTTCCTTAGTCGAAGCATACAAATAACAAACAAACCGACTTCCTATAAATTCTGCACTTCTGTCAGTTTTACATGTCAGGACATCTGCTACTTCAATAAACTTTAAGGTATTTATGAGCAGAATATTTTATCAAAATTGCTTCCAATCAATAGAACCAACACCTTTTATAAGTTATCTAATATTTTTCTTAAATCATTTATAATTAACTGACCTAACAAGTTGAATTTTTTTGCACGCTTTTTTTTGTAATATCATTTTTGGATGGTGTATATATATATATATATATATATATATATATATATATATATATATATATATATATATATATATATATATATATATATATATATATATATATATATACTTTTTTAAGACTAACCGTAACAATAGGAATAATAATACAAACATCATATACTTATTTTGTTCCATATATGTCACTCAGGCTTCAAAATAAAACCATAAAACTGAAAGTATTGTCATATCAAATTAAAACATCATTGTAATGAAAATAAACACACATTCATTGTGCTACCGACTAAGTTTAGTCGTACTAAAATGTAAATTCAATAGAGATAAAAATAGTCTTACAAAAATGTATAAATAGGGGTAACAACAACTATGTACTTATCAAAATACAATAATAGAAAAAACTTAAAGATTGGCCAGAAAAGATCATATCATTGTCCGAACAACTAACATCCAACACAAAATTTTACTTAATTCATATTGCCTGCACTTGCTTTAGTATGTTCCAATATCATGTTTCCTCAACAGACCAAAAAACATCCAAGAGGTGATACATAAATGCGGTTTAAAAGGGATTCTTTTGATACCTGGTCATGGAGTATTTAGAATTAGAAAAGAAGAGTTAGATCCAGGACAACAGATGAGATGCTTAGAATATTTCCTTCATTAAAAATTGATTGCTCTGCATATGTTGTAGAGAATAAAAGTAAAGTCAACTCATCTGCAATTGGAAATGTTGGAACTAGTTTGGGAGATAAACTACATGGATTTACGAACTTAGTCGATACATTTGAAAACTTCACCAGGGGATTGGATTCTCAAACCTCTATGGGTATGATCTTGATATTGTAGGAATATTTTTGGTTTATTCTGATAGCCAACCCTTTTAATCTAAGGTCCTATTTATTTATTCATTCTTATTACCTAAATAACCTCTTGCATGTTTCAGGCTCACTTTTTTCTTACCTATTTATTCTGACAATACATAATCTGAATCTATGTTGCTTGATAACAAAAGTGTAATTTATGACCAAGAAGCATGATTTGTTATACACATTCACATATGAGTGAAATTTATGTATTCATAACAAAATCTATTTATTCATTACAAAATGAGAAAAGTGAAATTTATGACCAAGAAGCATGATTCTTTCTACAAACTCTCATATGAGTAAGTAGGTATTCAAAGTAAATAATAATTTGAGGAAACAAGCAAATCTATTACCTAAAATCACTAAAAACTAGCCACATTTAAGAAGGAAAAATTCATTGATAAGAAAATACCAAAGATTTAATAGAGACTTTGTTATGGAGAATAATGGGACTTCACGCCATCAAAATTTTCAAAATTATGATAGTGTTTGGATGAATAATGTAGTGAACAGAATAAACTGCAAGTATTTTCCATTCATAAATCAAAGATAACATTTAAAAACCTAACATTTCAAAATGCAAAGAGAAGAAAGAGAACCCTGAGAGAAAAGAGTGAGTATGGTGACAGTGGCAGCAACGACGAAGAAAGTTAAACGGAAGCACGAAGGCAACGACAGAGGAAACTGAAGTTGTATAGTGAGAGATACATAGAGTGAAGAACCAAAATTTGGAAACTGTAGAGAGTGAAGAAACCTAAACGGAAGTGAGCAATTGTTATATCAATACTTCACTCATAAAGACCAAATGTTAAGGCAATGCACATTTTGTTGATTAATTCATTTATCGGGAAACAGTAGAAAGAGAATAAACCTAAATCTGAAGCGGTAGAGGAAAAGAAAATTTTGCTGGGTACAAATAGACCACTTAAAAATATACAGTAAAAGAAGTTATATATGTTGTGAGCTGTTAAAAATCTGTTTTTTCAAAAATAACAGAATTTAACAGCACGACACTTTAGTCGATTTTGGTTATTAGTTGTATTATTCTCTCGTGTGTATATATACATTGTTGTAATCCCAATTCAATGTTAATGCCATTTTTTTTATTCATCAATATTACTCTCTACCCTAATTCTCTCTCTCTCTCTCTCTCTCATTTCATCTTTATCAAGTTTTCTTTCACCATTGTTACTACCTTCAAAACTCTGGTTTTATGTTTTATGTTGTTATAACATTTGGCATCAAGAGCTCCGGTTATTGATCCTAATCCGCTGCAACAATGGCTACCGTTTCCAATGATCGAATTCCCACCAATCTTCCAATTCTTGATTCCAAGAACTACGACAAATGGGCGAAACAAATGAAGGTTTTGTTTGGTTATCAAGAGGTGCTTGAGATCGTCACCTATGGAGTTACACCGTTAGGGGAAGATGCTACCGATGCTCGTAAGGCTACACACAAGGTAGAAAAGAAAAAGGATTACAAAGCCCTATTCTTGATTCACTCTTGTGTTGATAACGACAATTTCGAGAAGGTTGGTGATTGTGAATCCGCGAAGCAAGCATGGGAAATCTTGGAGGAAGCGTATGCCGGTGCCGTCAAAGCGAAGGTGGTAAGGTTACAAACTTACAAACGTCAATTCGAGTTAACGCAAATGGAGGACAAAGGAACGATCAACGATTACATCACGCGCATTACCCGGTTAGTCAACCAAATCAAGTCATGTGGCGAAACGATCCTTGAGCAGAATGTTGTATCGAAAGTGTTGCGTTCGTTAACATCACGTTTCGATAACATTGTTGTGGCTATTGAGGAGTCAAAGGATCTAACAACTTTGAGCAAAAATGAGTTGCAAAGTTCGTTAGAGGCGCATGAACAAAGGATGGATGAGAGAAGTGCCGACAAAGCCAAAGCGGAGATCGCTTTGCAAGTGCGTTTACATGAGAAGAACAATAGATCGAAAGGGAAGTGGACTTCTAAAAATAAGAAGAATTTTGGTGGAAAATATCCACAAAATTCAAAGGGTGAAGGAAGCTCCAAAGATGGTAATCAAAGCGCCCACAAACCGTTTGACAAAAGTTCTGTGAAGTGTTATAATTGTCAAAAGCTTGGGCATTTTGCGAAAGAATGTCGCTCAAAACGCAAGGAAAAGGATGCGGATGAGGCTAAGGTTGCTAGGGAAGAGGTAGATGATGAAGATACCCTTCTTGTGATGATTACAGGAGATAATTATGGCATTGTTGATGTTTCGGGCAGCAGCTACTGTGGTGACAGTCTGCTGGACAACAGCTGTACAATTTCCGAAAGTGGTGGAAAAATGCATTTGGATCGAAATGCATTACTTACCATGTGTGATGAAGTTCAAATTAAAGATGAGTGGTACTTGGATTCCGGTTGTTCAACACATATGATGGGTCGAAAGGATTGGTTTGTGCAAATCAATCAAGCGGCAAA
The DNA here is from genome assembly GCA_021764765.1 of Vicia sativa. Classification (NCBI taxonomy): domain Eukaryota; kingdom Viridiplantae; phylum Streptophyta; class Magnoliopsida; order Fabales; family Fabaceae; genus Vicia; species Vicia sativa. The sequence goes on from CM038792.1 coordinate 154,075,355, forward strand.
GAGTAAAGTCAAGTTTGCCGACGACACCACTTTAAGAGCCGAAGGGGTAGGAGATGTTTTGATCGGAAGAAAGAATGGTGGACACTCTAGGATCAAAGATGTCCTGTACATGCCGGGGAATTAAGTGCAATCTTTTAAGCATTGGCCAATTACTTGAAAGAGGGTACTTAATTCGGTTGGAGAACAAGATGTTACGCGTTTTAGATTCAAACGGTGTGTTGATTCTAAAAGCCGATGGCTGCCAATAGAACTTTTAAGGTTGAGTTAAAGGTTATGGAGCATCGTTGTTTAGCTACCGCGGCAAGTAGAGATGAATGGTTATGGCATTACCGTCTTGGTCACCTAAACTTTAGGGATCTTAAAATGTTGCAACAAAGTGAAATGGTAACGGGGCTGCCACATATTAGTGCTCCGACAGAATTATGTGAGGAATGCGTGAAGAGTAAGCAACACAAGAATGTGTTTAGCAAGGATGCGGGTCGAAGAACCAAAGGCTTACTTGAGGTGGTGTATTCCGATGTTTGTGGACCGATGCAAGTAGAGACTTATGGCGGCAATCGATATTTTGTTACGTTCATTGACGATTTTAGTAGGAAGCTTTGGACATATCTTATCAAGAGAAAGGATGAGGTGTTTGGAGTGTTCAAGAGTTTCAAATCCATGGTGCAGCGTCAAAGCGGTTGGAAGCTCAAAATTCTCAAAACGGATGGTGGAGGTGAATATACCTCTAGTGAGTTTGGGAAGTTTTGTGATCTTGAGGGTATTATGAGGTGGTGCCTCCATATACGCCTCAACAAAATGGAGCTGCCGAGAGGAAAAATCGTACAATAATGAACATGGTGCATAGTATGCTTTGTGGGAAGAAGTTACCTAAAGAATTGTGGGGTGAGGCCGTGTCTACAGCCACCTACTTGTTCAATAGGTGTCCTACTAAGAAGCTGGAGAAAATTACACCAGAAGATGTTTGGAGTGGTTTCAAACCGAGTGTGAATCATTTGCGCATTTTTGGATCGATTGCATATCGTCATGTACCGAATCAACTTAGAAAGAAATTGGATGATAAAGGTGAGAAATTGATATTTGTTGGATATCACTCTACGGGAGGTTACAAGCTATTTGATGAGAGGAATCGGAAAATCGTGATAACCCGGGATGTGCGTTGATGAAATAAAACGATGAAATAGTAGGTGAACAACAACAGTTTGTTGCTAATCATTACATTGAGCAGTTTGTTGATTTGTTTGATCTGGAGAATTCGATGCCGCTGTACTGCACCTACAGTAGCGGAAAATGATGTTGTGAATAATGGTAGACCAGTGAGACAAAGAGCCTTGCCTCATAGACTCGAGATTGCGAAAGGTTCCAAGATAACGAAGTGAATAATGATGGTGATCTAGTTCATTTCGCGCTTATGGTCGAATCTGAACCGGTAAATGAGGAGGAAGCCTTAAGTGATCCTAAATGGATATGTGCAATGAAAGAGGAGCTGGAATCTATTGAGAAAAATGGTACTTGGGAGTTGGTCGATTTACCACTTGGAAAGAAACCGATAGGTGTGCGATGGGTCTATAAAGTTAAAGCAAATCCTAAAGGTGAAGTAATCAAGCACAAAGCTCGATTAGTGGCGAAAGGATTCTTGCAACGTGAAGGCATAGACTACGAGGAGGTATTCGCACCGGTGGCTAGATTGGAGACTATTCGTTTGGTTGTTGGAATCGCGCATAGTAACGATTGGGTGATTTACCAAATGGATGTGAAATCTGCATTTTTGAATGGTCCTCTTGATGAGGAGGTTTATGTGGGACAGCCACCCGGTTTCGTGATCAAAAATCAAGAGAAGAAGTACTACAAGCTACACAAGGCGTTGTATGGTTTGAAACAAGCTCCGAGAGCTTGGAACAAAGGTATAGACAGCTTTCTTATTGACATCGGTTTCAAACGGTGTGTATCCGAACATGGTGTTTATGTGAGATCGAATACTATTGATGGTGTTATTATACTTTGCTTGTATGTTGATGATCTCTTAATTACGGGCAACAATGACAAGAGTATTTCAAGGTTCAAAGTGGAGCTCATGAGTGAGTTTGAGATGATAGACCTTGGTGTCATGAGTTACTTTCTTGGCATAGAATTTCACAAGTCAAAAGTGGGGCTGCTTATGCATCAAAGGAGGTATGCTCTAGATATCTTGAAAAAGTGTGAGATGGAGCATTGTAATGCTTCTATTACACCTTTTGAGGCTAGAGTACAGCTGTCCAAAAGTGATGATGAGGATGATGTGGATCCAACACTTTACCGGAGTTTGATTGGGTCGTTACGGTACTTGTGCAATACTCGATCGGATTTGGCTTTTAGTGTCGGTATTGCGAGTAGATTCATGGAGAGACCTAACGTGTCTCACTTGGCGGCGGTCAAGAGAATCCTTAGATATGTGAAAGGTACTCTTGGTTGTGGTATTTTGTTTCCCACATCGGATATGGGTCACAAATGTACTTTATTTGGCTACATCGATTCTAATTGGTGCGGAGATAAAGATAATCGGAAATCTACGGCGGGTTACATCTTTATGTTCGGTAGTACACCAATCTCATGGTGTTCGAAGAAGGAACGATAGCACTCTCTTCTTGTGAGGCCGAGTACATTGCGGCATCATTGAGTGCTTGCCAAGCTATGTGGTTAGTGAATCTTATGAAGGAATTGGGATGTGGTGATGATGATGCCACCACACTGTTTGTGGATAATGTGTCCGCGATAAATCTTGCGAAGAATCCGATTGCACACGGAAGGAGCAAGCATATTGAGATGCGGTTTCATTACTTGAGAGAATTGGTTGGTGATGGAAAGCTTAGATTGAGCTATTGCCGAAGCGAGGACTAAGTTGCGGATTTGTTGACCAAGGGTGTGACAAATGAAGTGTTCAAGAGACTATTGAAGAGCTTGAGCATGATGAACTTGGAGCAACTAAAGTGAGGTGGTGTGTTGTGAGCTGTTAAAAATTTGTTTTTTCAAAAATAATAGAATTTAACAGCACGACACTTTAGTCGGTTTTGGTTATTAGTTGTACTATTCTCTCGTGTGTATATATACATTGTTGTAATCCCAATTCAATGTTAATGCCATTTTTTTTATTCATCAATATTACTCTCTACCCTAATTCTCTCTCTCTCTCTCTCTCTCTCTCTCTCTCTCATTTCATCTTTATCAAGTTTTCTTTCACCATTGTTACTACCTTCAAAGCTCTGGTTTTATGTTTTATGTTGTTCTAACAATATATAATATATATTCAATAATAATATCAGAATTCTTAGTTATCCTAGCTAGTGGCAAGCTTAATATTTTAGAAGTCAGAAGTCTTCAGTTTGAATCCCTGTATCAACCTATAATTTTAATATTATTATTTTTGTAATGATGGAGTAAATAAAACTTATTAGGTCAATTGGGTTACACCTGGCTTAATAAATAAACTTATTAAGTTATTTAGTTAAAACATGAGACTTAAGAAATTCAACTCGAATTATATTTTTTATTTAATCTCTGTTGGGTCAGTTTTAAATACACCACCTAATTAAGTTACAAATATTTATGGAATTTTTATCGGATGGCTTCTTAAGTCAGGTGGCAAGTGAACTGATTTATAACCCTCTGGCTAAAAAGCTTTTTATCTACTAGTGACAGTTCTTTTGAACTATGATTATCACTTAAGACAATGCAAACTAGTGTATTATTTCCAATCAAGGTAGAGATTTTTGATGTTGGTTGATGAATTTCTGGCACTTACAATACATATGTTAAGACTACTGTCCTAATACCAACACAATGTCAAAAAAGATGTTATGACATCATCTACTAATAGAAAGCACTTGCTTAAACATAAGATTATGCATAAAGTAAATTGCAAAATGATACCCATAATAACTTTCTATCAATCACCTCAGTGATTAAGACAACTACAAACCAGTGACTAGATCAAAAGAACCAAATAGAAGATTACACCTCAAATACAATACTCAAATTTTGCTTAAAAGCTCATAAGTGAGAACAATACTTAGTTATGATTAAAAGGTTAAACTAAGAACAATCAGTCAACCTCAATGTATCAAAAGACACATAAGTGACATACAAAGAGAAACACTAAAACTCTAAAAGACTTGCAAAATCCTAAACTCTTATACACCCAAGGTTTCTTTAATGTGAATGCTTGAAATTTTAGGTTTAGTAAGTCCTTATTTATATACTCTTGCAGTATGGGCTTGGACTCTTCAAACAAACTCAATTTTCTACTTTTTTTAATCAGTTGAAAGATCTTCACAAAAAAATAGGAACAAATCTTCAAAGTTTCCTAAAAGGTCTCCAAAGTCTTTTTTATGAAATCAAATTAAATATGCACTTGTTTTTAATAAAATATCCTTGACATGCTCAAAATAATGAGATATATCTAAAAGGATCTCACATAATCAAATCAAATATGTCAAGAGATAAAATAGCAGCATCTGCTGTATAATAGCCACGTTGTCAAGACACATAGCTCAACATGTGTCTGAAAAACATGACAACAGAACCTATCATGACAGTTGAACAAGATGTTGTGACATCTTGCTCAACATCAATTCAGAACCATATATATATATATATATATATATATATATATATATATATATATATATATATATATATATATATATATATATATATATATATATATATATATATATATATATATATATATATATATATATATATATATATATATATATATATATATATATATATATATATATATATATATATATATATATATATATATATATATATATATATATATATATATATATATATATATATATATATATATATATATAAGATCATAATTTTCTCCTATTTTGAAGTTTTTATGTTGTCTTTCTTCTGTGATTATACTCCTATTGTGTTTTTATTTATTTTACTCTATGTTGGTTTTTCCAACAAGTAATAATGAGAATCATGATTCAGCTTAGTTGAAAAAGCAGAGCTTGGATTCTATGACAGAATTTAAAAACCTTAACAATTTAAGGGAAACTTAATCCTAAAAATCACGATTTAACTATAATGATTAAAATCAATGTGATACTTCTAATTTACATTTGACACGTCAACAATCTCCCAAAAATGTGAGACTCTTGTTTTGATCACTAAGTTGATTCAAACTTGATACCATTGTTGGGACTTCTATGGAGTCTTAAAACATCAAATTAAAATAAGTTATTAATTAGACTTTAAAGAAAACCATATAAAAACATCTTAATATAAAATCTTGAGACATTAATTATATTTATATAATTCAAGAACTACTTAACAACAATACTAATCACATGACCGACACCTCTAATCAAACTTGCCAAGGTACTACACTTGAGTATGTCTTATGTTCATGTACGATGCCTTTTCCGTGATTAATGAAAATTATTAATACACTTTTTCTGCTTAAAGGATAAAGGAATACAAAACAACAAGAATTTGCATAACTTTTTTCAGTACATTCATGAGTAGCTAGTAAAAGAAAAAGAAAATATCAAATATATGGCTACATTTTGTATTCCATGTTCAATATGTATTGCCAATGTCATTGATTCCACTAGAACATGAATTATTGTATGTGTTTTAGTTTGTCCAAAGGAAGCTACCTAGTAAAGGCCCACTTCCTTGTCTAGACCCTCTATTGCAAATAACCAAACACACTATAAACATAGAATGATGTTGTTACTTGCATGGGAGGTATGGCGTGCCACTTGTACTCACCAAATCATCATGTGATACACTCTCTTGTGTTTTAGTACCATGACTATTAAAAAACCGTCGAAGTAAGCCAAATCATCTTAATTGGTCCAAAGTGAACTTAAAATAATCGAATTATTATATTTTTTAAATTAAATATATTTTTAATTCTATAAACATTACGTCATAAAAGACTTACGAAAGTGTTTTTTTTTTTAGCTTTAAAAGCGCTTAAAAGCGCTTTCGTAGGTGGCGCTGCTATAGGTTTTAGCAGCGCTTTTTGTTCAGGCAAAAGCGTTTTCGTAGGTCTACCTAAGACAATGTTTTTTCCTAAAAAACGCTTTCTTAAGTAGACTTTTAGAAGCGCTTTTTTTTTCTTCTGGAAAAGCGCTTTCTTAGGCCTACTTTAAAATGTCTTTTATGTTTTCTGTAGGCACCCTAAGAAAGCGCTTTTTCAGTAAAAGAGCTGCCTTAGGCCTACCTATGAAAGCGTTTTTAAAAGCGCTTTCTTATGTATACCTTAGGCTGCGCTTTTACTCAAAAAGCGCTTTCATTGGTGGCTTAAGGCAGAGCGCTTTTACTGAAAAAAAACGTTTTCTTAGGGTTTTTACTGAAAAACAAAAAATTTATATAATTTTTAAACTTGCAATTTTTTGCAGCATTATTTCATAAACCTGTAATTTATAAACTTGTAATTCATATACCTGTAATTCATAAACCGGTAATTTACAATCCTAATCTCGTTATTTCAATAAAGAGATTATATACAAATACCATTATATACCATTGTTATCCAAAATATATATACACCATTGTAATTCAATTCACATATTTTAACATTACCAAAATCAACCCTAACAAAATCAACTATAACAATAACTAAATCAGTCCTAATGTATGAACAAAACACGATCAATTATATATTCAAGGTCCTGGTCCTACAAGATATGAACATAATAACACGGTCAGTATTGTATTCACACAATAATGTATTCATAACCATTTTCACACAATAATGTATTCATACCTTATAGATTTCTTTGCTCAATAAAATATTGACACAATTCCTCTTTGAGTTCTTCCAACTGAAGTTTCGTGTAATATGCACACTTGTGTTCATCGAAGTACTACATAACAAAACAAATAATATGCATGATTTAGTTAAAAATAATAAATTATATGAAATATCCGATAAATAATAAAACAAATCCTAAGTTATAAATCCATATCGTGACTGGAATCTCTATTTGATTCATTTGAAGGATTTCTTTCATAAACTTCAAAACAAAGTATCCACAATCTATGCCGTTTTGTTGTTGAGGACACTACATAGAAAAACAAATAATTAAGAATATATAGTTGTCTTGTTTTATCAAGTAGCATAAAAATTATAAGCAAAATTGTGGAAATTAATATACCTGCACTATGATCCAATTAATGTTGTTTGATTTAGACCGTGGTACCCGAGCTTCTCTTTGACATCAGAATACTTATATTTCTCTAACAAAATAAAAATATATATTTAGAACAATGTCGCAAAAATAATTAAATATATAAATACACATGAATATTTAGAATAATCTCACTTACGTATCAATCATTAACTTCATATCCAGATAATTTGTCCAATTACCGTCAACCGTATTCAGATAATAGACCACTTCTTTTATAGGATCGATAGGAACCAACAATCAGTGAGATCTATAAATTAAAATAACAATTTAGATGAAAATTTTCATGTAAAAAATACAAATATTAAAATGAACTTAGAATGAAAATCTAACCCTGTAGGAATAGTATTATACGCCCAAAGATACAAGTTTTATGTACTGCCAGTTGCCATGAATCTCTTGACTAAGTGCTCTCTTACTGACTCTGGTTCCCTAACAATTTTCGCTCTGCTGACACGGGAGGAAGACACGAAATGGAATTTATTTGACAATTGATTCCCGCGCATCAATTTGTCATATAACGACCTTAAATAAAAACATGATTAATATTAGACTATTTTCATTGAAATGTTTTAAAAAAATGTTCAACCAATTAAATAATATATTGATCGGGTTACCGGATGTATGAGTGCATAACACTGACGCCTAATTCTCTATGAAGAAAAATTTGTTCCATATCCTCTTGTCCAATTGTTTCGGTGCAAGGAAAACCAAAGATACCTTCATCCATACCCATTTGACGAATACCACCATTCATCAAATCTGATGTTCCCATTAGTGTTTCAAGACACTGTCGGAATCTCGACACAAATTTTCTGACAGAAACCCTTTTCTTGGGTGGTACCCTACCAACTTTCTGGCTCACTTGTTGTGACCCTTGCAAAGTTACCTAAAAATCATATAGACTTAGGTAAACTATAAAGTTATGTAGTTTTTTATTCGGATCATATAATTAACACTTTAAACGTACCTCTTTTTGTCATGCAACAAACTCGCCGTACTGCAAAATCCCTTTATCCTTAGATGCGGATTTTGTAGGAGTCTAAAATTACCATGTAAAACAATGAGGTTAGAACTGTCATTTGAATACTTAAAGATTCATAATGGTTTTCAACATATCGGATCATCTATGAAAATAAGGTCTGATGGTCATGCAACAAAAGATCCTAATGCATCTCGCAGCAACGTGGTCTCAGCAACAATGTTAGGCACCGGTAGCAACACATCCAGATCTAAAGCAACATCAACCGATACTTTCACGTGTCCATCCGGGAGCGGTCTTTGGTGAAGTGAATCTCTCAAAGTGTTGTGCATTTTTCCCTTGCCAACTAGCCGATAAGTCGGTGACGATAGGTATAACCGCTAGAAGTGACTAAAAAAATTATGTAATAATAAACAGATTTATATTATTCAGTTCACTTCCTTTATAAATTGCAATTAAACTTTCTCCAATGGATTATCATCTTAATTACCTCGGGAAATTTATGTTGACAGTTGATACTAGTTTTGTCACTAGTTTCTTTCAACTGCGAACTGCTCTTTTCCGTCATATATCTCTCTTTATCCTTTTGCTATTCATGAACTTGTGCTTGTAATTCCTGCAATGTTTGCATCACTTCTGCATTGCTGAGATTTTTTTCCTTGGATTCTTATACAAAGAGGTTGGAGTCACACCATGATCTTTACCCCTCACCCGACCCGGATACTCAACAATATTTAGTGCTCGACTGAGTACGCTCCTGGTATCCTGGTCCTCACCTGTGGATACCGATTACGATATGGTCTCCTGTAACTCATTTACATATAAGAAATTATTAGTGGAGATGAAAAATTAATTATATATTAATAAACATTTAATATAATTTAATTATAGACACAATGTTATACTTACACATTCATCATAAACATGTTAAAAATTGGGATTAACAACTCGATCTTTGCCAACATGAGCTTCCTTCCACATCACATGTGCGGGTAGTGATGTTTTGTCACTTTTCGTCTCTTCTAACTACGCATTGACACAAATAATAAGATCATCAATTATAACACATTGATAGAATTAATAAGATCGTAGAATTTATATTTACTTACAATTTTTTCCTGTAAGCGTGCATATCCCAAACGCCCCTTTTTTATATGGATATGTGGGTTTTAACGCTCTCTCGCGATTTACGACACTCACTTTCTTGAAATTCTCGTCTCTTCTTTGGCCTACAAAAGCAACCCATTCTTCAGGTGTAATGAAGCTCTCATATTTCTTTGGATATTCTGGATCCTCTTCAAGAAAATTTCCTTCCTCATCTTTAAGATACTTGTTTGTTAAAAAAGTTCTCCACCCTCTGTGTCTTTTTCTGGCCAAACCCATTATATACTTTTTACGGGTATCTTCAATGTTGAAATACCTCTACAAAAAAACATATGCATAAAGTGTGTTAGTATAAGTAATTTAAACACATTATCGTCAAGATAAAACAAATAACAACAACCATATATGGTACCTTTATCTCAGTCCAAATTTTTTCTTTACCCTCATCTAACTCTCCTCATTTCCATCTAGGAGTGGTGATCGGAATGTGCATACGAACAAGTGTACCGATGTAGCTTGTCAACTTTGCAGCATTAGACCCAATTAGTTGGTCCTCATTATTCAAATCTACATTATATGTAACTCCTCTATCTCTATCACGGATGATTCCCCTCATAATAGTTATGCCTCATGTAATATCTTTTTCTGAAGTATCTTCTAGAACATTTGCATCTTGTGGGTTTTTTTGATTACTAGCCATTTGACCTATAATAAAGAAAAGTAAAATAAAATGAAATGAAAAATATAAAAATCCATAATCATATATACTATAAAGAAAAAAAATGAAATGACATATATTTAAATTTTATTGAATGATATAGACTATAATTATATATACTATTACCTTTTTCACTAACGTCTCTTTCTTTTCTTGGTAGGAATATGTTCTACTCGTCTCTTAACAACGCGGACGGTTGGATTGATTCAAATACCCTCATCATGATCATTTCTAATACATGATTCATTCTCATTTTGATCATTTTTGGTAAAAGATTCAATGTCAACACCAATATCGCCTTGATCTCCAATGTTTTCATCAATTACTTTGTTAGATAAAAACACTATAGACCATTTCGTACTTGTCGGATCAGTGACATAGAACACTTGTTTAGCTTGAGAGGCTAGAATGAAAGGCTCATCTTTGTACCCCACCCTGTTAAGATCCACTTGCAAAAATATTGACTTATCCATTCGTATGCCATTATTATTTTCAACACACTTGCAATCAAATATAGGAATCTGAAATTTCTCATAATCAAACACCCAAATACGCTCGATAACCCCAAAATATGACAAATTTGCAAATTTAGGGTTTAAGTCTTTCACACTTGATATGTGCATTGCTTCAGCTACCAAGGTGACACCACTATTTTGCATAGTACTTTTATCATCCTGTTCTTTGGTATAAAATGTGTATCCATTAATTGCGTATGCGCTATAAGAAAACACAACCAAACTTGGACCATATGCTAAATGTCTCAACCTTTCTGTTACTGAAGCGGGATTTGAACGATACTTTGAATAAATGTGTTCCTTAAACCATGGTATAAAACTTCGATTGTGGTCTCGTACAATCTAATTCTCATTTCTATTCGGATTTAAACCTCGAAGAACACCCTTGTGAATTTAACCATACGTCCAACCTCAATCTCATTGTGCAGAACATACAAATACACTTGATCCCGTTCGACCCTTGATACTGTCACAACTTTATTTCTAACATCTCCCTCAATTTGAAACTTTTTTTCCTATACCCATCATAAACCTCCACACCGTTCTCCCATAAAATCTTCAAATCTTCGATTAAAGGTTCCAAGTATACGTCTATGTCATTTCCTGGTTGTTTAGGCCCAGAAATTAACATAGATAACATCATATACTTACGCTTCATACATAGCCACTGAGGTAGGTTATAAATCATAAGAATCACAGTCCATGTGCTATGCTAGATACTTTGAATACCATGTGGGTTCATTCCATCAGTAGACAATGCCAAGCGAAGGTTTCTTACTTCTTTTTCAAATTCAGGATAATCATTATCAATTTTCATCCACTGTGGTGAATCTACCGAATGTCGAAATTTCCCATCAATAATTCTTTCATCTGCATGCCAAGTCAAGTGTCTTGAATCGGTTTCACTACGATACATCCGTCTAAATCTCAGAATTATAGGAGAATACCATAAGACTTTTGCCGGAGACAACTTTTTTTTATATCGAGGGGCACCGCATTTAGGACACTCATTTAACGATCCATACTCGTTTCGAAACAAAACGTAATCTATTGGGCATGCAAGTATCTTATCATAGCTCATGCCAATGGAGTATAACATCTTTTTGGCCTCATACGTTCGATTGGGAAGAACATTATTTTCTGGTAGCATATCTTTCATAAGGGATAATTGTGACACCCCAAATAATTCAATTATTAAATAATTAGAACTTTAATTATTAATTTAATTAAAAGTTTAATTATTAGTATTTTTGGATTATTGGATTTAATTAATTAATTAAATGAATGAAATAGTTGGTGGTGTGAGGAGTAACGTGGGGATGTGAGGAGTAAAATACTCTACTCATACTAATTATTATTTTATTTCTATTATTTGGCAATAATAAAAGGAATAAATAAAGGAATATAAAAAGGAGGATAAAAGGGAAAAGAAGGAAAAAGAAGGTTATTTGGAAAAGTCATCCTACGTGAGATTGGAGAAGAGAAGAGAAAAGAGAAAAAAGCCAAACGCCGGGAATTCGAAGAATCATCGCGAGGTAAGGGGTGATTTCATTCAATTATTATGCCTTGTGGGTTTTGGAATGCAATTGGATGATTAGTATGTTAGGAATCTTGAAAATTGGATAATTTAGGTTTGGAGAATTAATCCCAAATTGCGTCGAATTGTATGAATTGGAACCGTAGTAATGTTATGGAATGTTTGGGAATAAATGAATTATGCCATATAGTATAATACTGGTGTTTGTTGGATGAAAAATTGTGTTTTTGATATTTGGATTCGTATGGGAATGCTATGGAATAAGCTGGAAACATTCTGCTGTCAAAACTAGTGTTTTCTGCCACTGGGGGTCGTGGGAACCGGTTCTCATGTGGGAGAACCCGGGTTCCCAGTGTATTGGTAAGTAAAAATGGCATTTTTGAACGCATGAATTGGTTCCCCATATGGAGGAACCGGGTTCCACTGTTTCTTTTTGAAAAATACTAAACTTTAAAAATTCATAACTTTCAAACCGTAAGTCTGTTTTAGTCGCCGTTTTGGACGTTGTTTCTTAAATTAAATACTCTATTTTATAAAATGAAGAAAATTATAATTAATAGATTTTATTTTGAAAAGAGCCATTTTTCCGATTTGTGAACTATGGTAGTTTTAGGAATGGTGGATGGATTGGTTTAGATAGTTCTGACAGGTTGAACGAGGATTGATGCTTATGTGTTGTTTTCCTTGTTGTTTATTCATGATTGTATTGATATCATGTGTTGTTGTTATTGTATATACTGGTGATAGTCTTACTAATTGAAGAGTAAGCGTTTGGCATATTTATGCTTTGTGATAATTTATTTCATGATTATGTTGTTATCATGTGATAGATTGGTATTGGCATTTATGTGGAATTATGTTGTGATCATATTCCGTTGAATTGATGTTGCATGCTTTTATGGTGCATACATAAGCATTGTTATTGGTTCATTTCCATTGTGCGGAAGTGAGCTTGTAGAGCCAATAAACTTACCAGGAAACAGAGGTAGTGAGGCTGGATTCTTGACCTAGTGGTTATGGGCGAATCATGGATTCTTGACCCAGTGGTTATGGGCGAATCCTGGATTGATGCTGTTTTTCGAGTGTAATGGAACAGTGGGTGAACTTGGTTCACGTTTGGTACCACATTCATAGAGTCTGCATTGCATATGGGATTGTAACATGCTAGGATGGTTTCCAGTGTTGCAATTTCCATTGATTGTTTTATTTGCATAATGAATTGTGTGCAATGTTTGTGAACTGAACTATGATTATGTTATTCATAGTGGATTAACGTATTGAATTGTTTCGTTGTATTTAAAAACGTATAATGCATTCTATATTGGATAGAGATCTCACCCTTACTTTAATGATTTCAGATTTGAAGTGATTAGCTGTTTTGGAATCAGTGAGGACAACTTCTAGAGTTGTGTTACTTAGTTAATCCGCGTGTCAGTGTCATGCTCTGGTAGTTGTAACACTGGGGAACGTTCGATTGGGAATTCTTTATGGATTTTAATTGATGGCTTGGTTTATGTTTTGGTTTATGTCCTAGAATAATTATGGATTGATGTAATCCGGTTTTTATGTTATAGTTCCGCTGTTTAAACATAACTTTTGGTTTGTTTTATTTAATAAGTTCTTCAGTGAAAAGCATGATAACTGTTTTGGTTATATTTTGAATTGTTAAAATTGTGACGCCTCTTGTTATGTGTTTAAAACTTTGATTAAGATATATAAATCGCGGGTAATTTATAAGGGGTGTGACAATAGTGGTATCAGAGCATAGTCGGTCGTGTGACCAGTGTCTTAATGTCATTATCCCTTCGTACGCGATAAGTGTGTACAACACTGTCGGTACTTGTTGCCTTTTGATTGATTATTGCAGGAGTAGTGTGAAACTAAGTGGGGGAGAAGAGATGCTTCCCAGATATGTTCCGACTGTAAGTCATTGGTACGAGGTACTGCTTGAGAAGACAGTGCAAGAGTGGTTAGAGTTGTTGGAATCGTTTGGACTGTGAGTCATAGTTAAAAGTGCAAAAGAAGGCGAGCACGATTATGAGAACAGAAAGTGTTGGTAATGATGGTTTATACTCCAGTATGATTATTGGATGTCTATTGACAAATTGAGGACTTGATCACCCTTAATCTCTTGTTGATAGTAGACGGAATCGTATTGGATGGTATACAATTGTCTTGCTATCTAAATGGGGCATATAGTGATTAATATGAATGGAGTTTGGTAGAAGTTCGTGAACCACATGAGTTGACGCAGACTCTAATAAGAACAATGAATTAAGATGGATGATCAGAGTTGTGCAACTGTTAATGATGGTGTTGTGGTGTTTATGTTGTATTCTTCGACGGAAGTGAAAGGAAAAGCTAAGAGTGATGAATTGCCGGTGGTGAAGAATGGTTGGGATTTTGCTCCGATTGAGTGGTTTAGAAATGGATTGAGTTGGATTGCAAGCTGCTGTTAAAACTGCATATTTTGGGTTCTGCAGGTCGCAGGAACCGGTTCCCATGTGGGAGGAACCGGGTTCCTGGTACAAAAACCAGGGAGATAGAATTCTGGGTTGTTGGGAACCGGTTACTCTTGGGGAGGAACCGGGTTCCCAGTTCAAAATTTGCAAGGAAAACCAATAATCTTGGTGGGAACCGGTTTCCAGTATGGAGGAATCGAGTTCCCCATAGTAAAATTCATAGATTTGAGTTTGGTATGTGAAACCACTCCGGATAGTGTGAGATTGGGAATGTTGAAGCTGACTAGTGGTATCCTGGAAGAAATTCAAAATGGACAGAAACCTGATGTTGGTTTGGTGGATAAATTGACATTGATCAACCAAGGTCAAGGAGGTGAGTTCCGAATTGACGAGAATGGCATTATGAGATTTGGTAATAGGGTGTGTGTTCCGGATATTGCAGAGATTAGAAAGAGTATTTTGGAAGAAGGACATCGTAGTGGGTTGAGTATTCATCCTGGTGCTACTAAAATGTATCATGACTTGAAGAGGTTATTTTGGTGGCCTGGAATGAAAAAGGAAATTGCCGAGTTTGCGTATGCGTGTTTGGTTTGTCAGAAATCAAAGATTGAGCATCAGAAACCGTCAGGATTGATGGAACCGTTGTATGTCCCAGAGTGGAAATGGGATGGCATCTCTATGGATTTGGTGTCTGGTTTGCCTAGGACAGCGAAGAATTGTGATTCTATCTGGGTTATCGTTGATCGGTTGACAAAGTCTGCTCACTTTATTCCGATAAGAATGGATTATCCGATGGAGAGGTTGGCAGAATTGTATGTTGAGAAGATAGTAAGTTTGCATGGTATTCCTTCTAGCATTGTGTCGGATAGAGATCCGAGGTTTACGTCTAAGTTTTGGACGGGGCTGCAAGAAGCTTTGGGTACTAAGTTGAGATTGAGTTCCGCTTATCATCCACAGACAGATGGTCAGACGGAGAGAATGATTCGATCGTTAGAGGATTTGTTGCGAGCTTGTGTGTTTGAATAAGGTGGAGCTTGGGATAGTTACTTACCTTTGATTGAGTTTACCTACAAAAATAATTTTCATTCTAGTATTGGTATGGCTCCATTTGAGGCATTGTATGGTAGGAGGTGTAGGACACCATTGTGTTGGTACAATTTGGAGAAAGTGTTGTGATTGGACCGAAGATTGTCCAACAGACTTTAGAAAAGATTAAGATGATTCATGAGAATATGAGAGCTTCTCAGAGTCATCAGAAGATGTTATCATGATAAGAGGAGGAAAGATCTTGAGTTTAATGAAGGAGATCATGTGTTTATCCGAGTTACTCCGATGACTGGTATTGGTCGAGCCTTGATGTCAAAGAAGTTGACTCCGCGCTTTATTAGGCTGCTTCAGATCACCAAGAGAGTTGAGAAAGTTGCTTATCAGATTGCTTTACCGCCGTCGCTTGTAAATTTGCATGGTGTTTTCCATGTTCTCAGTTGAGGAAGTACATTGCTGATCCATCTCATGAGATTCAGGTAGATGATATACAGGTACGAGATAATTTGACCGTAAAAGCATTGTCTGCGAGAATCGAGGATCGGAAGTTGAAACAGTTGCGGGGTAAGGAGATAACTCTGGTGAAAGTAGCTTGGGGAGGACCCGCAGGTGAAAATGTTACTTGGGAAATGGAGAGTTAGATGAAGGACTCGTATCCCGAACTTTTCGTCTAAAGTATGTTTTCGAGGACGAAAACTCTTTTAGTGGGGAAGAGTTGTGACACCCCAAATAATTCAATTATTAAATAATTAGAATTTTAATTATTAATTTAATTAAAAGTTTAATTATTAGTATTTTTGGATTATTGGATTTAATTAATTAATTAAATGAATGAAATAGTTGGTGGTGTGAGGAGTAACGTGGGGATGTGAGGAGTAAAATACTCTACTCATACTAATTATTATTTTATTTCTATTATTTGGCAATAATAAAAGGAATAAATAAAGGAATATAAAAAGGAGGATAAAAAGGAAAAGAAGGAAAAAGAAGGTTATTTGGAAAAGTCATCCTACGTGAGATTGGAGAAGAGAAGAGAAAAGAGAAAAAAGCCAAACGCCGGGAATTCGAAGAATCATCGCGAGGTAAGGGGTGATTTCATTCAATTATTATGCCTTGTGGGTTTTGGAATGCAATTGGATGATTAGTATGTTAGGAATCTTGAAAATTGGATAATTTAGGTTTGGGGAATTAATCTCAAATTACGTCGAATTGTATGAATTGGAACCGTAGTAATGTTATGGAATGTTTGGGAATAAATGAATTATGCCATATAGTATAATACTGGTGTTTGTTGGATGAAAAATTGTGTTTTTGATGTTTGGATTCGTATGGGAATGCTATGGAATAAGCTGGAAACATTCTGCTGTCAAAACTAGTGTTTTCTGCCATTGGGGTCGTGGGAACCGGTTCCCATGTGGGAGAACCCGGGTTCCCAGTGTATTGGTAAGTAAAAATGACATTTTTGAACGCAGGAACCGGTTCCCCATATGGAGGAACCGGGTTCCACTGTTTCTTTTTGAAAACTACTAAACTTTAAAAATTCATAACTTTCAAACCGTAAGTCTGTTTTAGTCGCCGTTTTGGACGTTGTTTCTTAAATTAAATACTCTATTTTATAAAATAAAGAAAATTATAATTAATAGATTTTATTTTGAAAAGAGCCATTTTTCCGATTTGTGAACTATGGTAGTTTTAGGAATGGTGGATGGATTGGTTTAGATAGTTCTGACAGGTTGAACGAGGATTGATGCTTATGTGTTGTTTTCCTTGTTGTTTATTCATGATTGTATTGATATCATGTGTTGTTGTTATTGTATATACTGGTGATAGTCTTACTAATTGAAGAGTAAGCGTTTGACATATTTATGCTTTGTGATAATTTATTTCATGATTATGTTGTTATCATGTGATAGATTGGTATTGGCATTTATACGGAATTATGTTGTGATCATATTCCGTTGAATTGATGTTGCATGCTTTTATGGTGCATGCATAAGCATTGTTATTGGTTCATTCCCATTATGCGGAAGTGAGCTTGCAGAGCCAATAAACTTACCAGGAAATAGAGGTAGTGAGGCTGGATTCTTGATCCAGTGGTTATGGGCGAATCATGGATTCTTGACCCAGTGGTTATGGGCGAATCCTGGATTGATGATGTTTTCTGAGTGTAATGGATCAGTGGGTGAACTTGGTTCACATTTGGTACCACATGCATAGGGTCTGCATTGCATATGGGATTGTAACATGCTAGGATGGTTTCCAGTGTTGCAATTTCCATTGATTGTTTTATTTGCATAATGAATTGTGTGCAATGTTTGTGAACTGAACTATGATTATGTTATTCATAGTGGACTAACGTATTGAATTGTTCTGTTGTATTTAAAAACGTATAATGCATTCTATATTGGATAGAGATCTCACCCTTACTTTAATGATTTCAGATTTGAAGTGAATAGCTGCTTTGGAATCGGTGAGGACAGCTTCTAGAGTTGTGTTACTTAGTTAATCCGCGTGTCAGTGTCATGCTCTGGTAGTTGTAACACTGGGGAACATTCGATTGGGAATTCTTTATGGATTTTAATTGATGGCTTGGTTTATGTTTTGGTTTATGTCCTAGAATAATTATGGATTGATGTATTCCGGTTTTTATGTTATAGTTCCACTGTTTAAACATTACTTTTGGTTTGTTTTATTTAATGAGTTCTTCAGTGAAAATCATTATAATTGTTTTGGTTATATTTTGAATTATTAAAATTGTGATGCCTCTTGTTATGTGTTTAAAACTCTGATTAAGATATATAAATCGCGGGTAATTTAGAAGGGGTGTTACAATAATAACTCTGTGAAACTTTTATCCGACCATCCATTACCCGCATTTAAGTTGTACAACTTTAATACCGCAGACAATCTTGTGAATTTTGTACAACCATTATACAACAGTTTCTCTGCATCTCTTACTAACCTCTCGAACATTTTGGGACAATCATTAAGATCTTCTTTAAGCGCTTCTGCAATCTCTTCGACTCAATCATAATCGTATGTATCTGTGCAATTTTCGTTTGAAGCATAGGTCATATTATCCCCCGATTCAATATTCCCGTTACTTTTCTCACCATGCATATTCCAACATGTATAACTTCTATCAATTCTATACCGTATCAAATGCGATTCCAATTGAACTGCGTCAACCCGGTTCCCATAATAGCAATACAAACAAGGACATGTCATTCGACTGGGGTCTTTGGCGTGCGCAACAGCAAACTTAACAAATTTCGATACCCCATTCTCGTACTATTTCGATAATCGATTGGAATACATCCATGTCTTATCCATAGTTTTACTAATTAAGCTAAACAAAAATAACTAATTAGGGCACAAAATAGTATACTGCGTTTCTGTCAAAACGCAAAGTATACACGGAATGGATCGGTATCAAGAAAACGCAACATATTCACGCAATTTAAGACAAATTCATCATAATACTAGTAATTTGAGAAAGAAATTTACCTCGGGTTTACCGAACTCAAAGAAACGCGGAGAATGAGCGTCGTACATCGAACTAGGCCAAGAAAAGCTGCTAATTCAAAGGAAAGAAAACTTCTATTATAAAAAATTTCATCCAATAAAAACCGACTCAGCCACTAATTACAGTTCATTCACCAGTAGAGAAATAAGCGACTAATTTAAGTGGAAATGATCCATCATAGCAGTTCATTCAAAGCATAACTAATTACAGTGGCGAGAGAGAACAACTAATTACCTATAGAGAAATGAGCAACTTCTCGACCCACACAGTGTCAGATTCTTGTAAATGATCAAAGTTTCACACTTCACAAGTAACCCTATATATAGCAAATTAAATACGTTAGTTTGGGCGAGACACTCTCGTAATCTCGTTGGTATGCACCCATACTTACATCATTTTGAAATTAAACTCAAATGCACTAAAATATCAACTGAAATCCGTTCAAATTAGCTCAATCTTCATGTCTAAAAGAAAACCACATTATAACAAACAATCTCAAAAATGCATCAATTAGCACGATTAACATAGAATCGCAACAAAAATCCCACAACTTAACATATAAGAAAATATTTCCCATTTATTACAAACCAAACCATAACATCAACAAAACACTTTATCACTAATTAACATGGAACCTTAACGATTTACCACCGATAACACATGACATTAATCCAACTTCAATTCAAATAACATGTTATCAACAAAGTTTTCACTCAAACTTCACACTACCATAATATCTTCACATATTAAACTCGAATAATCGGAAATAATCATAACCTAAAACAAACTACATTAATCAAACTACATTATGCTAAATCATTCAACACTTCCTAAACAAAATTGTTTTTTCGATTATCACCACCACCATTCATCAAATCACATACAGGAAACTAAGAGACAAAACCAAAATGTTATTCAAGAAATACTCACACTGTCAGTTTTTCAATTTCTAGTGACACACTAAAATGTTATTCAAGAAATACATTCGAGCAAGCAAGGATAATGACCAACTCAGAGTTAGCAGAATCGGAGAAGATGAAAGCTGAAAATAAACCTTAGTTTTCGGTGATAGGCTTGGGACGAGATGGAGTAGAACGACGAGTCTTGAGACGAGACGGAGGTGGAACGACGAGTTTGGAGACGAGACGGAGGTGGGAAGGCGAGTTCTGGGAAGAAACAAGGAAGGACAATAGGAAATAGCAGGAACGGCGAGAGGAAGAAGATGAACAGAAAATGAAAGAATGAAAGCGTATTTAAGGTTTATTAATTTTAATTATAAAATTATCTATGAAAGTGCTTTTAAAAGCGCTTTATAAAAGCCGCCTATAAGAGCGCTTTTTCCTTAAGAAGTGCTTTCGTATCATAGGCCTATAGTAGCGCTTTTAAAAGCGCTTTCTGTAACACCCCAATTCTACCCCGGTAATTATTAAGAAAATCAGAGTTTCAAAATTCTTTTCAACAACCAATGCGAGTATTACAATTCAACTTAACAACAACGTGCTATCACAGATACATAACACATAAGTTCGGATGAACTTAAACAACATGAATTTAACTTTATTAATACTAATCAGCGAAACTACATTATTCAATTTGGAAGTTATAATAACTTTTCAACTTAAAACCATTTTAAAATTAACAATTACTTTTCATGTATCAACATGGTTATTCGAAAAAAAATCCAAAACAATTAAACAACTAGCGTTCATCCCCGAGTGTTACGTATCAGAGCGACTACCCTACTCGAACTAACAACAACTAAATCTTCGACTGGGATACCTGCACGTTACTAGTATAAAGGTAACGGCGAAACAAATGAAAAGGGTAAGATATCGAAAAATATAAGCAAAAGTATGATAACTAATATATTAGATAAAGAATCATACAATATTCACTGCTTCCACTACTACAACACAACCATCAACCAACGACGTAATAAATAACAACCAATTCGTATGCAACTCAATGAGACTCGACTATGCACATGTATGTGGATCCATCGGAGTAAAACTCCCAACTTAAAATCATGCCAGGTTATCGAGGCATTCAACAAGGCACAAGACTTCAACTTTCAACTTGTGCCAATCCAGGCCAACTTAATAATGCAAATGCTATGTATGATACAACGACCACTGCATCAACAACAACTTAAAACAACATCAACCCAATCATGCATTAACTGCATCAACTTAATCAACACGATCAACTTCGACTTCAACAACAATTAACAACATCAACAACAATGCAACTCATGATTGACACAATCAACTTCAACTTCAACAATAATTAACAACATCAACAACAATGCAACTTATAATTAACACAATCAACTTCAACTTTCAACAACAATTAACAATATCAACAACAATACAACTTATAATTAACACGATCAAATTCAATTTTTTTTTAACTTTGGCCATTTAAGCCTACAACTCAAAAGATTGTCCAATTTAGGGACAAAACAACTTATTCCGACAGTACCTGCAAATCCGGCAATCGTCGTGCAATTCAACATAACAAAACAATTTTATTTAACTATCCGTATACACGAACTGTCCTATAAATTTTTGTCCAATTCTGAGCAACTAAATTTACCACTTAATTTGACTAACTGTCTAATTTCTGCACTGTTTTTGCTTCATGCAGTAATACTACCTAATTACATAGATGCTGTCAATTTTGCTTCTATCATTATAATTCATTTTTCTACATTCATAGGTTATTCTGCTAGATTAATTTTATACTGCCTGTTACTACTCCTAGTTGTTGCTAAACTACATTCTGCTATTAACTTCCATGTTCTGCTATTTTATTGTTCCCTGTATTATGGATACTTATGCACTACAAAGTACAAGTTACTTCATCCATTTATTAACTTGAAATATAATAGAAACTAAGTGATACCTACAAGTGATCATGAACTTCTTAATTCCTAAGTCACAAAACACTATTCCTAAGCCATGCCCCTCAAACCCACATCTCTGCAAGAAGAAAGAGAGCAAAGGTGTGAGGCGCCCACCCCCAGGACCTGAGGCGCCCGCCTCCCTTGCTGGTGGGGCCCACACGATTTTCCTCCAAGTTTTGGGACGATCGTCCCTTCCCCACCTCCACCCTTCATTGTTTTCCACACGTGTCCTTCTTCTACGGTATTTTATGTTCTCACCAATACACCCAAAACCAATTATTTCCAGAAAAACAACTTCTACTAGTATCATAATTTACATACATGGATCACAGTACAACAATAACAATGGTAGGTAACATCGTTTCAACACAGATTGCTCAATTTTATCGCAAAACACAGAATTAACAGTAAAATTATACCACCCTAAATCCCACATAAAAATCATCATACAATTGATTATAGTAATCGAACCCCACCCCTTACCTTTGGATCGAAGAGGGCTCGAAAAATCGATCGAGATCAGCAACTCACAGACTGCAATTTGGCCTTTTTCCCAAGCTGCTAGCAAACCCCATCTTTCTTTTCAATTTTCCTCTTCTCTACTGTACGTGACTATTTTCCTTTGGCTTTGTTAAAATGCTACTTCTAACTACTAACAATTGAATACCTAATAAAATAATGGGCCACCATGGGTCTTAATGGGTTTACTAGATAACACCCTCAATTTTGCTATTTCACACTCACAACTTAACTGAACTAATTTAATTAATAATTCTACTAATACTAATATTATTTTTTTAATATTAATTTCTAATAAAACTATTATTATTTACCAATGATATTTTCTCCTGGCTAAACCGACTAATTATCTGCTTATTAGATTATCAACTCAAATAACATATTAATTCAAAATGTCTCTATAATAATTGCGATAAATCCAATTATTCCGGCAAATTCTCAAACTTCGTCCATACTCAATAATTAAATTCTTCAATAATTTAATTAACTAATTAATTAATTTCAGGGCGTTACACTTTCTAAAGGTCAGATATAAGAGCGCTTTTGAAAAGCGCTTTCTAAGGTTAACCTTTAGTAGCGCTTTTCAAAAGCGCTTTCTAAGATGGGGTCTTTCTAAGACCTTTAGCAGCGCTTTTTGAAAAGCGCTTTCTTAGGGTACCCTTTGAAAGCGCTTTTTTTTTTAAACCTATGAAAGCGCTTTCGTTGAGGTGCTACCAAAACTTATTTTTTGGCGTAGTGAAATATGCGACTCTGCAATTTTGGTCCTTCTAAAATTTTTCTTTGAATAATGCTCTTCGCAAAAATTTTATTCATGCAATTTTGCTCCCTATTATTTTTAAAAAGATTTTAAAACATTTTAATTACCCTTAAAATTTTAATTTTTTGATTAATTTTTTTCATATATGTTCATAATACTATAAAATATTTAATTATTAAATTTTAGAATTGTTTAAAATGAGAAGAATTAAATATGAAGTTTTTAAATTTTAAAAGATATTATTGATAAAAGCAATGAAAATCTTGATTTAGAAATCAAATTTTGAGTTCTTTTTTTTTGAAGAACTTTTTATAACGTTCTAAACATGTCTGTAAAATAATCATTCAAAAATAGGCATTGATTTTACAGTAGGGACTAAACCTACGTGCATAATAATTTTGCGAGGACCATTATTCGAAGAAAAATTTTAGAGAGACCAAACTTATAAAGTAGCATATTTATAGGACTAAAAACATATTTAACCTTATTTTAAATTGAATCATGTTGCACATAAAGTTTTAGAATCAAATTAAATGACAAAAAAATTGAAAAGAAATTGAAGCTGAAAATTAAAAATACTAAACAAGTTTAAAATTTTTTATTAAAATTTTTTAAAAATATAATAATTTGTTTCTTTAATAATTTGGAACGGTTCAAAATTCCAAATTGATATATCAAATTTTGATTTGATTCGATTCTAAATAAAATTGAAACAATTTGATTAATTTCAGATAACCTTTTATTATAATTTATTTCGGTTCAATTTTTTTTCTTCCATAAAAAATCCTAGCCCTAGTAGGTCTACCTTGTTTTCTTGTTTAAATATTCCATGTTTTATTTATTTAAGTAAGTATCAATGGTTTGTTCTTCACCTAAAATTAAAAAATATTAATGGTTTGAAGCGTGCTATCTCTTTTCCTTGTAATTAAATTCCTGCAATCCTCAAATTTTAGGGCTGCATCATGATGATATACTTAATTTATAGAACGTGAGAAAAGAGTACTAAAGAGCAAAAAAGAAAGAGTAAGAGTCTTCAAAGAAAAGAGAAACAAATAATTGGTTCTCTCTCTTTATGCTTTCTCTTGAATCAAGGCAAGCCATAAAACAGAATCTGTTATTTTGGTCAAAGAAGATAACACCTAACAAACAAAGCAAAAGATTATTTAGCTAAACTTTTGTACATAAAAAATAAAAGCTCTTCTAAAGTGAGAGTAGTAGGTTTGAAGCGTCCTCTAAAGAAATAGAACGTTCTTCAAAGTTGTTTCAAAGTGATGAAACATATGAAAAAACATTTTGGCATTTTGCAATGTTTAACAGCTTTTGTCTCAGGCCTTTACTACCACATGAATTAACATACTATCTCAAGAGGTTGACCTAGATAAGATGACTTGGTTTATGTTAAATAAGGGACAAATGCAGATATAAGGAGACACATTCATCATATGTATTTGTGTTCTTTAAATATGACACATTTAATTTTTTACATTTTTTCGAACTTTTCAATTAGTTAAAAGACTTAATTAAATTTTGAGAAACTATATTTTTAAACTGAATTTTGACATTACAATGTTCATCAAAACGGTAAATATTAAAATTTTATAATAATAAAATATTTTTAAAAGTATTTAATTTTTTTAAATTTTATTTTATTTTTAGATTCAGAGATACCTGGATGAAATTGTTAGATTAATTAACTTCGTAATTTCGTTATAATTTAGTTTTATATCAAAGCATTTAAATCAACTTCATCATTTTATTAATCAATATTTGATTTTCTATTAATCAACTTTATTTTACTATTAATTTTTTTTAATATCTAGATATTTATTAACCAACTTCAACACTTAATTAACTAAATTTTTATATTTTATTAACCAATTTTATTTTATCAATAAAAATTATTGTACATATACTACTATTCACTAGCATGGTTCACTACAAAATTAATAAAAAAAACATATTATTCACTGTGTAAATACGGTGAATAATGCATATGGTGTCAAAATTGGGTGTAAGGGTGGTGTCAAGATAGTACACATGTTATATTTTGAAACATCAATACATTCTAATTTAAAGTGGGTTCTATTAGACTCCATAAAACAACATGATCTGGAATGATTTCACTAGGTCTGAAGAGCAGTAGCCCATAACTTAAGTATCCTAAAAAAGTTACGAAAGGCCATTGTGAGAATCGAGCGGACGTGGTCTCCGATTTTCCTATTGTGGCTTGGGTAACATGACATTGACTCTTACTTCTAACCTAATCATCTGGCCATTTGTTGCAGAAAGGGTTTTTCAAAAGAAGGTTATTTTGGTCCTCCCAATCAAAGAAAATCGTTCGTCAAAATAAAGAGGAAGAACTGATATTCCCATACTTGCATGTACTTGCTGGGAAAAGTAGGAAAAATTATTTCCTATTTGTTAAACTTCCTAATAAGCCATATATTAATACTCCAACCCACCCTATGGATTGGAAGATTATTCACTAATTTTTTATTTAGAGCACCTAAGACCTCTTGCAGCCATCTTCGTAACAAAGGTTATCACTTTATTGTATTTTTTATAACTACAATTGGTGTCCACCGATGGGTCTCAACAAAACTGAAATTCTGGTAGTCAGATCTCAAATGTCCTAAGAGATGTTGAGACTTTGACCTTTGAACAACTACACAATGACAGGGTATACCAATATAACAGTGTAAAAAGTAAAGAACATCCAAAATTGTTTACCCAATTTGGTTCAACACACATACGTCTGGGGACTATCAAGTCAGAGATGAAATCAACTAACTAATATAAATTTGTAGACCCACAACAAACTCTCACTAGTTTACAATCTACTCACTTAATCACTACTCATGCTTAATTTCTACCCAAGACTCACCTAGCTATGAGACCCTTCTCAAATTCCCCCAGTCACAAACAGTGACAATAACACAATTCAAAAGAAAGTTTTGAAGACACACTTCAAAAATACAATGCCATCCAATGCTTAAAAGTTTTTGAATGAGGATAGAACTTAAAACTCAAAGAATAGTCATACTCTTCTATCAAAGTGATATTAAATAGTCTCACAATGCACAAAACCCTAAAGCAAATATACCGTATGTTTCTCACTATCATTAGGGTTAAAACCTTCTTTTTATAACCTTGAATGAACTTGATTTGGGCTTCAAATTCGCAACTGATCTGTTGCAAAAATCAGTAAAAACTTCTGCATGAAAATATGACTTCAATGATTTGTTTCCTAAAATGACTCAACATTTAATGAAACAAGTTTATCTTCCAAAAATAGCAACAATCACTGATTCTTCAATCTTAGACGACACATATAATATCCTATATGGTGCGGTACAAAGATGAGCCTTCTATTCTAGCCTCTCAAGTTAAACAAGTGTTTTATGCCATTGAACTGACAAGTATGAAATGGTTTATAGTACTTTTATCTATCAAAGTAATTGATGATAACATTATAGATCAGGGTGATATTGATGTTGAGAATGAGTCATACATTAGAGGGAATGAATCCTATATTAGAAATGATCAAGATGATAATGTTAACGTGAATTAATCATATATTATAAATGATCATAATGAGGTAATTTGGATCAATCCATTTATCTGCATTGTTAAGAAATAAGTAAATTATATTCCAACCAAGAAAAGAAAGAGATGTTAGTGAAAAATGTACTAGTAAAATTATTATGGATTTTTCAATAAAATTATATATTCTACCATTCCATAAAATTATATATTTGTCATTTTATATATTCAATGGATTATGGATTTTTATATTGTGTTTATTTTTTTCTTTATTACAGGTCAAATGGCTAGTAACAAGGAAAACTCACATGATAGTTCTAAGACTGATGGAAATGAATCAGTTCATGATGTGGAAAGAGAAATTACACGAGGAATAACTATTATGAAGGGAATTATCCGTGCAAGAGATAAAGGAATAAAATATGATGTACATTAGAATGCAATAAACCAACTAGTTAAGCTTAACGGTACAATGTTGACAAGTTACATTGGTGCACTAGTTCATTCACAAATTCCAATCACTTTTGATAATTGGAGAACTCCATCGCTGAAACCCGCTAAAGAAAACATATGGAGTGAGATACAAGTACCATATGTTATGTTATTTGTTTTTGTTGACAATTATGCCTTTAAATTACTTATACTAACACACTCTCTATATGTTTTTTCATAGTGGTCTTTTAACATTGGTGATGAACAAAAAAATATCATCTTCAATTGGCCAAAAGACACAGAGGGTTTCAAGCTCTTTTGAATAAGAAGTTTCTTAAGAATTACCAAGGAAATTTTATTGAAGAAGAATGTCCAAAGAAGTATGCAGACTTGATTTCACATGAAGAATGAGAAACTTTTGTACCCGAACGAAGAACCCCTGATTTCTATATAATGTTAATTTATCATGAACATTGTATTATATAATTGTTCCACAGGTGTTTTGATATGACTTAAACTTATTTATCCAGAAATGCAAGTAACCTAAATCGGCAACGAGCATCAAAACTAGTGTATCCATACAAAAAAGAGTGTTTGGGATATGCACGCTTACATCAAAGAATAATAAGTATATATAAATTCTATGATATACTTATTTTCCATGTATTATAGTTGATCTTATTATTTGTATAAATGTGTAGTTATAAGAGGAGAAAAGTGAAGAAACATTTATTTCGGAACATGTTTTGTGGAGGCTGCTCGTATGGGTAAGGATGGAGTTGTTAAGAAAGATGTACAACAAGTTTTTGAGCAATGTGTAAGTACAACATTACTTATTTAATTAAATCAAAAGTTTATTAACATATAATATTTATGTTGTTTAATCCCCACTAATCTTTTTGTATATGCATATGAATTTTAGGAGAATCTATCTCAGTCTTTATCTCTAGCTGAAGACCATGATTGCAGGAACATATTAAGTCAAGTATTAAATGTTTAGTGAGTATTTTGATCGTGTAAGGGGAAGGGGAGCATGTGCACTCCAACAACCTTGTATAAGCATCCAAAGAATAAAATTCCTAGTATAAAACAAGTGATGGAATCGTTGAAAGAATTAAAAGCTCAAGTTCATGAATTAAAAAAGGATAAAGAAAGATATATGTCAAAAAAGAGAGGTTCAGGATTTAAAGATACTAGTGACAAAGATAGTATCTTCAACAGAAAATTCCTAAGGTAATTATATATATTATTATAAAATTAAATTATCACAATGTTTTTAAATGACATATATACACATTAACAGATTCATATTTATTATTGGTTTAGGGCATTTCACCTTGTCAGCTCTACTTATCGTCACCGACTTATCGCATGGTTGGCAAGGGAAAAGTGCATAACACTTTGGGAGATGTACTTCACCATAAACCGCTCCCTATTAGATTCTTGAAAGTAGCAGTTGATATTGCTGTAGAGGGGGATGCGTTATTATCTATACCTAACGATGTTTCAGATACTACATTGGTGGGATACGCAATAGGATCGTATGTTGCATGGCCGTCAAACCTCATTTTCATAGATGATGAGGTATGTTAAAAACTATTATGAACCTTTGAGTATTCAAATTCTTTACAATCCATGTAAGTTATTGATAACACGAATTTATATAACATATTGGATTTAATTTTCATGGATAATGTTACTGTTTTTGATCAATTATATTATTTTATTTCTGTATTATGTTGGTATTTCTTTTGTTTCAGGTATTTGTATTAGATAAAGATCAATTGAAAAGAAATAAAATTGAGGAAAAATATTATTAAAAAGTCAAAGAAATGAAACAAGGGGTGATATAGCAAAAAGGAAGAGTTATAGAAGAAGAAAATAATTATCCACGGAGCAAAAGACTAAGCCCAGTAAAGCCAGGCCCAGCAAGGCCCACGACTCCTCAACACTTGAGGCGCACGCCCCCCACTATAGTGAGACGACCGTCTCACATTTCCTCCACTACAAGGAGACGACCGCCTCCCATTCAGGGGCCCACCATCTTCATTCATTGAGACCCACGTCTCATGATCCTTTCATGATGTGAGACCCACGTCTCACATTTTCCCTTTCCAAATGGAGGCGTCCGTCTCCCATTATCTGCCAGTTTTATTTTCTCCACGATCACACGTTCATGCAAGAAGAATGGAACGGGAAGTTACCAAGTGAAGCTATAAATACAACACACAAGTCACAGAAGAAGGGTCGGCATTTTTACCGAACAATCGTTCTTTCTTTATTCACAATTTTATTTTATTTTCAGTTTTGTACTTTTTTTTCCATTTCAGTTTCTTAGTTTAGATTTTATTTTAGTTTTAAGCTTTTATAATTTTCTCACAACAAGTTCTTCACCGGAAATTGTTGTGTATTTTTCACTGATCTAACCTTACGTTAGATCTAGTGCTTTTTATTCCTTGTCGTATTTTTCTTTCAATTCGAGAAGTCTCCGAGCAGCAGATCCAGCCGACTTGTGGTGGAATGTTCGTTTATTTCGAAGAACAAGATTGTTACAGTATTCTTATTTTCAGGTTTTTAATATAATTATTTTATTTTATTTAAAATATTGTTGCCTGATATTTATTTCTTTGATTATGGAGATGTTTAAATATATTGAACCTTATTATTTATGCATGTCTGAATTAATAAATATGTCCGGCTAAACCGTGTAGGTATCGGTATGTAATAGCAGTAAGAGTAGGAATTAATTTGTTTCCAAGCTAAAATATTAATTAACTTAATTTCTGGTTATGACTTTTTGTAATTAAAATCAATCTTTTCGTTACGAAAGTAAGAAAAGTAGAATAGGTTAGGATCGAGACCACGAAAGTGTGAGGTTTTAACCGGATAGCTAAAGTTAGGCATTCGATTTAAATACAGCGAGAGCGCTTTAAAACGAATTAGATTTTATTAAATTTTCAAAGAATATTTTCTAAACACTTATGGACTAGCGAGAGCAGGCATAGGGCTTTAGGAGTATAATCCGAGATAAGACCACGAAAGTGTGAGTTGAGGGTTTTTAAACTGATAATTTCTACAGAACAATTAAGTTAACCGTCTTTATACGCTTAGGTTCAATTTAATCCACTTAGGTTCACTGTATTACGTACCGATATCCGTTTTATTTATATTTTTCCTTAACCATTATCTAAAAGAATTATTCGCCTTAGCTATATACAGTAACTTAGGATAACAATAGATCGATTTATAGTCTCTGTGGGTTCGATATCTTTTAAAACTACGCGATAGGACTGTGCACTTGCAGTCTCCCGATTAATAGACGATAAAGTCGCGATCAATTATTCTTACATTTACGTATATTTTATTTACATGGTAATGTTAGACTCCTATAAAATCTAAATCAGAAAATAAGGGGATTATACGGTACACTGAGTCAGTTACATCAAAGAAAGAGGTACCTTGATATATATATATATATATATATATATATATATATATGCATAGAAAATGTTGATTTTATCCTCCAAAATCAAAATATTCATGATATTATACATTACCTAACTTATATGATATTTAGATTCATGCTCAAGAATTGCAACAAATCAGTAGGAGTAAGAAGCCTGAATTTAGCAACGTGTCCAAAAAAATAGGATCTTGCAAATATCGAGCCTAAAAAACATCTATTTATCGATTTAGGTCGTGACTTGAAACATATGTAGGAGTATCAGATGTGAGGGAATGTGGTATTCGTGATATACCTATGGAGGAAGATATTTTTGGTTTTTCTTATACTGAAAAAATGCGAAAGAGGATACAGATTCGTTTTTTCATCATTTAGAATTGGGCATCGATGTTATCAATTCATACATTAGGTACTTTGATCAACTTTATTTAATTAATTGAACAATTTATTTACTCATTTCAATGAATAGTCTAACGTTAGTTATGTTTGTATTTAAGGTTCTTGTATGACAAATTGATGCGTCCAAGTCAATTGACAAAAAGATTCTCTTTCTTATCTCTCAACTGTATCAACGCATAGTTAATGGATCAAAATCCAAATCCAGTCAAAGAGTAATTAGTTGGTGCATTTATGGCCAACAAAGATACACAAAATATGTTTCCCTTACCATATAATACTGGAAATGGGTTAGATTTTTATTCTAACTTCATTTATTATTAAAAAAAGGGTTAATAGCTATTTACCCCTGCAATATAGCCAAGTTTTGATTTACTCCCCTTTTAAAAAAATTGATTACCCCTTATAATTTTTGGGGACCCCCTTAAGCGTGTAAAAACTAGGATGGTAAATAAAAAATATCTATTTTACAGGGGGTAATTTTTACACCTAGGGGGCAAAAGACTAGAATTTTAACATTTTAAAAGGGTGATCAAACATTTTTTTTAAAAGGGGGATAAATCAAAACTCGCATATATTGCAGGGAGTAAATAACTATTAACCCTTAAAAAATGATGTTGTGTAGAAAATTTGCATCTAAACTTTTACTTTATTTTACAGTAGACACTATGTGTTGGTTGCGATTAATCTTATAAGAGAAATAATATATAATATGGATTCGTTAGATGGATCAAGCAAAATACCCAAATATGAAGAAGATGGTTGATACTTAAGTGAGCTTGTTCTAAATATTCGTGTGTATATTTATTTATTTATGTGAGATTATTCTAAATATCCGTTTATATTTTGTTAGAGCTATAAAAATATTATGATCACAAAGACAAGCTCTAGTACCAAAGAGTAAAGCAAACAACATTACATGAAACATAGTGCATATTTATTTTTACAGTTTTGATTATAATAGTTATTCTACTTGATAACATAAGTTAAACTATTCTGATATATATTCGTATTTTTTATGTGTTTAATTTCCTCGTCAGTTTAATGATATAGATTGGGGTAATTTCGTATTGAGGTTTATGAAAGAAACTATTCTTTTGGATCAAATATAGATTTCAAACATGGTATGGATTTATAAGTTGAGATTTATTTTAATATTTAACAGATATTTCATATAATTAATTAGTTTTAACTAAACCATATTATGTTATATTATGAAGTATTTTGATGAATTCAAGTGTGCTTACTCGAAAGATCAACTGGAAGAAATTAAGGAGGATTGATGACAATACATTATTGAGATGCAAATTATTTAAGGTATTGTATTTCTTTCTTTTGTATGAAGTTTATGATCCTTAGTGGTTTTTGTTGTTGTGATGTTCTGTATTGGATTGGAATAGTTCTAGAAGTTGTTGTGAATTAAGGGCTGATGGAATTTGTAATTATGTTTGGTGAATCTTTAGAAGTTAAAGGTTTTGGAAGTGGATAGAATGATGGATGTTTTAATTTTGAATAAAATTGATTATTAATGGTATATAGGATTTATAAATTTTGATAAAATCATTATTTTCTTGGTGTATGAGGTTTGTGTTGAATTATAATGGTTAGAAGATTTATGTGCCGAATTATAATGGTTATAAGGTTTGTGTGTTGAATTATAATGGTTATAAGGTTTATTTGTTGAATTATAATGGTTATAAGGTTTATGTTTTGAGTTAAAAGGATTGTGTTGAATTATAAAGGTTTGTGATAAATTTTGATCAAAATATAATTTTCTTAATGTGTGTATATAGCAATATTTTTTATAAGGTTTGCGTTGAATTATAATGGTTATAAGGTTTATGTGTAATATAGTTTGGTTCTGATGCGTTTCAATTGGTTGGTTTTGTTTCAGATAGGTGCGGAAGATTGAGATAATAAGTTATTAAAAAGTTGTTGATATGTGCAGAAGACAAGTTCATAGTTAGTATATATATATATATATATATATATATATATATATATATATATATATATATATATATATATATATATATATATATATATATATATATATATATATATGGTAATATGACAGTTTGGAGTATATATCAAAAACTATCTGCTGTATATATATTGGTAATGCAAATTTGAAATATATATCAAAAACCAATACTATTTGTTTTATATATTCCATGTTATTAAAAACTTTCATGTTGTGTCAGCGTTTTTAAAAAATATGTTGTTATTTTATTTAAAAAAATAAGACTTATTGATTTAACAAAAAAACGATGTCAGACATGTGCAATAGACATTGCTTTTAACAACGAAATGCTTCATAAGTGATACATTAGACAGCTCTTAAAAAACAAAATGTTGTCTATAGTGGAGAATAGAATGTCTTTTCTAAAAAAGTGTTGTCTAAAAGACATATTTGACAACACTTTTAAAAGTGATGTCTAAAGGAGAACAACAGAAAATGCTTTTAAAAAAAAACGCTGTCTAAAATACAATAAAAAGCGCTTTTAAAATGAAACACGGCCTAAAGAGGACATAAGACAACACTTCTGTATTTAAAAAGGCGACGTCTTTACCTACAACAACACCAATATATGCATCATTTTTAAGCGTTGTCTATATCCAAAATAGCAGTGTCCTTTTGCCTTATATGGTGTAGTTTATTTTTCTCTTTTTGAAAGTGACAGGCAGATTGTTTTCAGTACTCTTATTCCTTTCTCTGAGTTATGGAAGAAACCTATCAATTGTATCAACCACTCTAGCATTGTGAGGCCGGTTCTGAGGTAGTAGATTGTTGATGGTGATATGGATGAAGTTTCTTTTTAGTTTTCTTTTGAGTTGATTAAGAGATACACCCCTTTCTAAGCATGAGAGGTGGGTTTTTTTTCATTGTGGCATGTTGGATTGTTGGATTTCTTTTTACTCTAGCATTTTTGTGTAGTACCTTGTTGTTATAAGTTTACCTTGTTGTTGTATAAGTATGTTTTTCATTTTTGTGTACCTTGTTGTATAAGCAAGTTTTTGTTGCTCCGATGCTGGTTGATATCTCTATACTATTTTGTATAGAACTCGGTCTTCATTCAAACTTTTTTTCTCTATTTTC
Source organism: Vicia sativa (assembly GCA_021764765.1). NCBI lineage: Eukaryota > Viridiplantae > Streptophyta > Magnoliopsida > Fabales > Fabaceae > Vicia > Vicia sativa. The sequence continues at coordinate 154,109,560 of CM038792.1, forward strand.
ATTATTCTTTTTTCACCTTGACTTATAACGAGTGAGACAAGATCCTAATGTCTCCCTGCTAGCCTGCTACCTTTTCCCACATATGTTAATGACACATGTCCCACAACAAGCAACATAAACGAAAATTTACCTCAATTAATTACATGTTCCATTTTGACCAATATTTGTGGTCATGAACCCTACATATGAATCTCATACAAGTTTCTTTCTTTATTACACTCTCACCTTTTTAACCATAACAATTATGACATTTCTAAAATCAATATATTTTTAATTGAAATATTAGCTGTTTAAGTAATATTAGAAGTAAAGACATTTTAATCTCAAATTAAAAAAAAAAAACTATAATTCTTTAATTTTTAAATGGCATTTTTAGAGAAATTTATTTATTTATGTGTTAATATAAATAAATTATTGATATTTATAAATCAATAATTTTTAATAAGAAAATAAATAGGCAAATATTTTAAGTTTGTGTTTGGCTTAACATTTGAAATTTTATGCTATTTTTTAATATCTAAAATTTATTTTGAAATTTCCAATGATCTCTAATAAGACTAGTTTTGTATTTAGAATTGATACTCTAATATAAAATTAAAATTTTTTAGAATTTTAACTTTGTAACTTAAATATATTTTTATACTAAAATTTATTATTAAAATTATTTTAAGATAAATATAAATTATTTTATATTTAACTCATTTTAAATCGAAATCAAGTTTATAAAATCAATTCAACTAAAAAAAATTGTTGTCATGATAGAATCAAATAGCCTATATGCGTGAATGTATGGCATGAGCAAAACTGCAAAAGGTTACTAAGAGTTGACAGTGATGATTCCCAACCACTAGATGTAGTTGTAATTTTCTTTTTATGTGGTAGAGATGTTTCATTATTGTCTGTTGTTGATTCATATCTGGCTATATATGAATAAAGCTTTGATCAGTTTTACGACTTTTATCATTGTATATTATTGTTGTCCCTCTCAGACTGAGAGATGAGTACCAGCCACCATGTGGATTTCAGGAGGTCAGGCCCTAAAGTGACAAGGCACAGAGTTTTTTTACGAACCGGTTGTTAAAGTAAGCACAATCGATTGGAGAAACATAATAGTGATGTGATGTCTATATGATCTTTTTTAGGGTAGAGTTTGAGACTTCAAGTTGCACCCAGAAAAATTGGTGTTTGAAGAAGTGAAATACTAGTATATCCAACATTGAGTGGTCGTGCTTGTTAATGAATAACATACATTGATATTGCTTTCATGATGGAAACAGCAAGAATGAAAATAAATTGGAATTATTATTAAGCTTAAATAAGTTTTTATCCTTTTAAATATAACAAATTTCATTTTAGTTCCTCTAAACATTTGTTTTAAAGAAAGGTCATTTTAAAAATTTTCATTCACATTTTTAGTCAATTCTATTAACGTTCGTTAATAGAGTTGACGTGACACTAACACGTGACAATGTCACATGTTAAAGATGCTGACATGGCATGCCACGTGACTAAGCATCAATCATATATTTGTGTCCATAAAATTTTGTAACTAATCGATTGCTAAAAATCATAGCTATTCTCTAGCAAATTCGTAGCTAAAATTTTGTCTACATATATGTCTGTACTTTGTTTCGAGTACCCTTGTGTTTCTTTAGTAGAGAGGCAGAGAAATATCCTGTTGTGGTTGATTTTTACGGAAGAAAGGTAGAGTAATATTGTTGTTGTTATCGAGAGAATTTACAAAAGAGAAACAAAGGGACTGAATCGATGGAAAGGAAGAGAGACACTACGCCAAAACTTGATTTAAACAACGTTTTTTTTCCCAAAGCGCTGTTATAAATTCAGGAAAAAAAATGAAAACTACATACTAAATTGAGAAAAAGCGCTGCTAAAGGCTAACTTTAGAAACCGCTGCTAAAGACCTTAAATACGAGAGAGCTTTTAAAAAGAGATGCTAGAGGCTACACTTTAGAAAGCATTTCTGAAAAGCGCTACTAAAAAATGTTCTTTAGAAAGCGCTTCATAAAAGCGCTGTCGTAGGCCTATAAAAAACGTTGCTAAAGACATAAGAAAGCGCCAAAAATGCTACATTATTTTATTAGTTTCTAAATACTAAAAACCCTAAAATTCTTTCAAAACTTATGCCTTTTATTTCACTTTCTCCCTCACCAATTCGCCTCCACCTCCTATCTACGCCCTGCCTCCGTTCGTAACTCCACCACCACCGTTAAAAGTGATCCCTTAACGAAGCGATCACTAACAATAACACCACCATAATTGTCGTGTTCTATCAAATTCCACCCTGCTCGAGTATCGATTCTCGATCTCTTCACTCTCTACTTAGGACTTGCAGTAAGTTTATTTCCTTCCCTTTCTTTCTTCTACTCTTCTTTCCACTCAATTTCCTTCTTCGTCATTTCTTGTTCATCTCTCAGAGAAACATCTGAAACAAACATGACGACTCACTCCTCAAACCACCATAAGTTATGTGTTTGCTTTTGGAATGTTCAAATTCATTAATCATTTGATTTGCTTTCGTAGTTTATGGAATTTGGAAGTTTGTGTAGTTTAGAGTTTTTGTTTTTTATGTAATTTGTCTTGTTAAGTTTGTTTGTAAATGTTGGATAAAAATCGATTTCAGGAACAACACCCAAAAACACGTTCATGCTATTAACAGAGAGCTTCCACAGCAGAATGAGTAATACATTGTAGATTTTGAGCAACTATAGAGCCAGATCTTGTGAGTTCTAAATTTCAGATATTCCTTCTTGTTAAATGTATTTTAGTTATATGAGAGAGAATCAACTAGGAAGATGAAGACTTGGAAGATTGGAGTTTCAACTAGGAAGATGAAGACTTGGAAGACAAGGAAGATGAGAGATTAAAGTGTTCAGCAACAAAGGAATGAATTTCTATTTTATAATGATTGTTATGTATCTGACAAATGCACCCGCGTGTGCTTATTTTGGGCAACTTTTATGTTAGTTAATTATGCACCATTGTGTGCTTGTTTTCGGCAACTTTTATGTAGTGACTTATGCACCATTGTGTGCTTGTTTTGGGCATCCTTTATGTAACTGACTTATGCACTTATGTTCCTTTTATGTAATTGTTGGTTGTTCTATTTTCATGTTATAAAAATTATTTGTGTTCCTATTATGAAATACCTCAACAATACATAACTTAACATGTGAAATTAACAACCAGACCTGGAATCGTAATTCAAAGGAATTACAATACAACATAAGTTAACATCAATACATGGAATTACATATTGAAAGGAATTACAATATTGATATGGGTAAAAACATAAGTTAACATTTCATTCTTCATAAAAAAACTTGGATTACAATTGGTGTTGACATGGATAACCTAACTCTACCTACAATAACTCAACTACAAATGAAAGCATAATCCAAGGCAGGCCAAGAAGAATCATCATCCAAAAAAATTTCCTCCTCTAATTTGCAACCTTTCTCTTATGTTTTTCCAATTTGTTATGCATTCCAACTCTGCACTCCATCTCGTCCACAATCTCTTTAGCCAATTCTCTCAAGTATGTCTTCTCTGAATCACATTGTAAGCATTTGAACGTATTAACATCTTTCCCTTCAACCAAATCATCACACAAGAAAAGACCACAACCATCATGCAATTTCATCGTATAATCATCAGCACATATAACACTACATATAATAAAAACCATGAATTCGTAAATTTATTAACCAACATGATCTTGCATTTCCAGAATTTTCTGCCGGGATTATCAATTGACTTGGAAACCCACATCTTCATTGGCAAGTTGCACCCACATTTGGGGAAACCCACTCCAAATTCCTTCGTTAAAGAGGACTTGCTCCCACCCATGGTGTTGCTACACGACTGGGTACGAAGAAGATGGGTGCAGACAAGGAGAAGATTTCTGGAGACACGAAGAAGATAAAGGAAGATACAAATGAGATGGTTGAGGCGGCGCGAATAATTTTCTGGGAACACGAAGGAGAGGGCAAGGTAAAATGTTGATGTTGTTTATAACGAACAAGAACAAGACACTAATTGGGAAAATAATAACCCTAATTTGCAAATTTATGCCATGCTGGAAGGATGATTGCAGTTAACTTGAAGAAAATATTAATCTAAATGCCATGCGTGAAAATACAAGCCAAGATTCCATGACACCTGGGCAGCAGGGGTTAGCAGTGAGAGAATCTACATAAGATAAGGGGGCGATTAAAAAAATTTCTTTTACAGGGGCTAATGCGAATCTCGCTAACATTACAGGTTGAGTTTATATATTTAATGTTAGAACAAAGTTTGTTTCTAATAATATTAAAGTTTGGATGATAACAAGTATAATAAATTTTGTATAAATGTTATGATCTTCTGATGAATATGATACTCTGACATGCTTATGTTTAGTTTCAGAAGATGTTTTGACTCAAGTGCTAAATGGAACACATACATCATGCTGAGCAGAAGATGAAGTTAGAAGATTTGAGCGAGAACTTCTGGAACACGCACGCTATATATAATGGTACATGTTTAGTTTCAAAAGATGTTTTGACTCAAGTGCTAAAGGGAATATATACTATGTTGAGCAGAAGATGAAGTTAGAAGTTCTGAGCAAGAACTTTTGGAACACGCACGCTATATATAAAGCTTCTGAAGTGAAGAATAAAATACAACTTCTGATGGAAGCAAGAAAAGCGCAACCAACACGAAAAAATGTTCTGATTAGAAGATGTTTGCTTACATAAGATCATGAAGTATTAGAAGTTCTAATGAGAATAGAACTTCTGGTCACGCAAGCTAGAAGTAACTTTTGATAGAAGCGGGCAAGAGTAAACTTCTGATAGAAGCACCAATAGAATGTTCTGATGAGAAAATATTCTAACAAGGCTTACAGAAGATCATTATCTATATGTACGTCATCTTCTACAAGACAAAACATGCCACGGTAACGTTAACCTACTGAGCGAAGAAGACAAAATACTTGAGTGGTTCAACTTCCAAGGATTATTTAGCAAGCAAATCACGTGAAGCTAAGCAAAGTCATAATTACATTTTTCAGTATCCAAGACATGCTACATGCAACGGAAAACTTTTGGAAGCACTATATAAGGCATTCAAATTCAAAGGAGAAATATAAAAATTCACCACAAATCATCTTGAGTAAACTTACGCTGAAAAAATAAAAAGTCTTTCATGTAATTAGTTTACTGAAACTTTGAGCTTCATATTTTGTGTAAATTTCACTTTGTGAAGAAAAGCTTTTTAGAAGCAATATTGTACACAGTTAGTCAAATATCATTTATTTGATAGTTGTTCCTTGAGAGACCAATTGGGTCAGTATTCTCGAGAGGGCTAGGACTAGTTAAGTCTTAGAGGTGTTAGTCACTTGCAGTTGACTTGTGCAGACTTGTTCCTTGAGAGACCAGTTGGGTCAGTATTCTCGAGAGGTCTAGGACTAGTGAATCTTAGAGGAATTTAGTCACAACAGTTGGTTGTGCAGTGTAATCAGTTGATTATAGTGGATTAAGTCCTTGTTGAGAGAGGCGAAATCACCTTGACGGGTGGACTGGAGTAGTTTGAGTTTCAAACGAACCAGGATAAAAATCCTTGAGTATTTTAGTATTGTTGTTTGGGTAAAAGAATTAAAAAGAAGAAAAACTTATTCAACCCCCCCTTCTAAGTGTTTTTCCAAGCCTTCAATTGGTATCAGAGCTCTTGGTTCTGGGTGCAAACACTTAACAGCGTCAGATAAAGATCCAGAAGAAAAACACACAATGGCAACAGATCACAACAATAACACTAAACCTCCAATGTTTGATTGAGAAGACTTTGCATATTGGAAGGATAGACTGGAAATTTTTATTTCAGGCTATGATCCTGATCTTTGGGATATTGTGTTGGATGGTTACAAACATCCAGTAGATAAAGAAGGAAACAAGATAGATAGAAAGACAATGGAGAAACAACAGAAAGTAGATTTCAAGAATCATCACAAAGCAAGAAACATCCTGCTGAACGCCATTTCAAAAATGGAGTATGAGAAGATCACAAACATAGATATAACACATGACATTTTTTAGTCTCTCAAAATGTCTCATGAAGGAAATGCCCAAGTAAAAGAAACTAAAGCTCTGGCCACATGGGACGACTCAGAATCTTCTGAAGCTGAATCTGATTCAGAAGATGAACATGCAAATCTAGTGTTTATGGAAACTACAACAGATGACTCTGCTTTTGAATCTGAGACAGAAGAAGTACTTTTTGATCTAACTAGAACTGAATTAGAATATAGTCTATCAGAACTTCTGGAAAATTATAGTCAAATCAAAATCAAATACAAGAAACTCAGAAAGAATCTTGTATCTGAAATTGAGTAACTTAAGGCAGAAAACTCTGATCTTAAAGAAAATAATATTAAACTTTAAAATGATTTTAAAAATGCTCAAAAAGTTTCCAGCTCAGATAGTGCTTCAAGTACCAAAAATATTTTAAAAGAATATGACTATAGCTTTCATAAGTTTCTGGCTAAAAGCATAGATAGAATCAAGATGGCTTCAATGATCTACGGAGTTAGCAGAAACAATAGAAAGGGGTAAGGATATGAAGCCCCCAAAGGGAAAGAAAATTATAAACCCAAATTTGTTGATGAAATGAAAATCACATACAAACCACTGCACAAACAATTTGAGTTTGGTCACACACACGATATTAAACACACATCATACTCTGAAAACTTCTATGTTAAACCAAAGTTCAAACAGAACTTTAGAAACACTAACCAGAAAGGACCCAGAAGGATATGCGTACCAAAAGAAAGAATAATCTATGTTACAGGTATCCTTAAAGGTGATGTTGAAACACCAACCTTGGCACTTGGATTCTGGATGCTAGCTACACATGATGGGAAGAAGGTTTATGTTCCAAAGTTTGGAACTTAAACTTGGAGGTAACCAGAAGGAAAGAATAAGTGGCTCTGGAACTATAGGAAATGGAACAGAAGTTCAGTGCCAACCTCTGAAAAAACAAAAAAAAAAAGTACAACTCAGAAGTTCCAGCATTTGGAGAAGCTCTGGATGAAAAGTGAACCAGAAGATTGTCATCTGTATGAGTGTAAGACTCCCTATCTTTTGTGATAATACTTCTGCTATTTTCCTTTCTAAAAAATCCTATTTTACATTGAAAGGTAAAACATATTGAAATTAAACATCATTTCATTAGGGACTATATTCAGAAAGGAATTTTAACTTTAGACTTTGTTGATACAGACCATCAGTGGGCTGATATTTTTGATAAACCACTTTCTGAAGATAGGTTTAAATTCATGTTGAAAAATATTATTATGGAAATTTTCCCTTAATGAAATTTTGTTCAAAATCAATATAGTCAGAAGTTCTGTCTTATATGAATGTTCTAGTTAACATCTCTTCATAAGTTAGAAGAGAAGTTAAGTGAGAAACCATATCTAGAAGTTCTGAAACTCTTCAAAACATTTCATTACTAAGTATGGTCAGAAGTTCATTAGACCATACAACTGTAACGCTGTGACCTAGAAGTTGAACAAGTGTTTCAAAACTTCTGCTAGGTTACCCACACGCGTGCTAGCTATTGACATAGAATCCCTAGGTAAATGTTCAAATCTCCTCAAATCTCAAGCAATCCCTCCAACTGTCAGACACCATTAATGTGTGTGATGATTAAAATTGTTTTTTATGTTCTTAATTATTTCTTTTAAACGTTCATTTGCATGCGCAACCTCTTTAAAAACTCTTTCAAAATTCATTTGTTACTTTTCACTCTTCAAAACCTTTTTATGCATTACTGCTTACTTCTTTCTCTCTTCAAAAACCGTCAACCCACAAACACTTTTGAACAACCAACAACTACCTCAGAACTTCCATCAACTCCATCACCTGAACTCCTACAAACTCCCATTGCAGAACGAACCCCCACTTCAGAACAAACCACAACTAGAGTTCTTCCACCTCCACACTATCCAGAAAACCCTTCATCACCTCACTCACCATAACATCAAAATCCAAACCCCCCAGAAACTGATGGACAAACACCTATTCCAGCTCCAAGACTTACATATCCAGAAACTTTTAATACCCCAGAATTTTTGAGGACACAAGTAAATCTTCATTCCCTACCCACAAAGAACATTGTGCTTTACGCATGCAAAAATTTGAAAAAGAAATGTTGAATTGGATGGAACTGCTGAAGGATGATCTGGCAAATAATCCGAGTCCCTATGCATCCTCTGACTTGTGGAACACCTTCAGAAGGAGATTCATTGATGAATCCTTTACACTCAAAGATATGTGCTTATCTCATACTTATGAGAAATTTTTTGAGTGTTTGAAAGGTTTGAAGAAGGTTGTATACAACATTTGGAGTGAGAAGCCATTGTTACAACTAGACAATACTCCGTGGCAACCACCTGCTAATTATATGGAAATCTGTGATGATGAATCCTCAGAACCAGAAGTTGTTGATCCAAATTCTGGAGCTCTTGTTTTATATAAACCTCTGATTTTTCGTACAAGAGAAGCTAGGAAGAAAGTGTTGACCTGATGGTTGATCTAGATACACTCTTCTCCAGCACCTTCTGCCTAAGATCTACAAGTTCTACTTCAAGGGCTGTCTCTATAGAAGATGTTGGCTCTACCTTCTGCTGTCCTAGAAACTCTGAAGGACTTGAAGAAAGAAAATGAAGCTGTCATAGCATGATTGGATAAACAAGATGAAACTAATCAGGTAATAAAAACTTGGATCATGAAACAAGAAGAATATGGATGCAGAAACAAGAAGTATAATAAATTTTGTATAAATGTTATGATCCTCTGATGAATATGATACTCTGACATACTTATGTTTAGTTTTAGAAGATGTTCTGGCTCAAGTGCTAAATGGAACATATACATCATACTAAGTAGAAGATGAAGTTAGAAGTTCTGAGCGAGAACTTCTGGAACACGCACGCTATATATAATGGTACATGTTTAGTTTCAGAAGATGTTCTGACTCAAGTGCTAAATGGAATATATACTATGTTGAGCAGAAGATGAAGTTAGAAGTTCTGAGCAAGAACTTCTGGAACATGCGCGCTATATATAAAGCTTCTGAAGTAAAGAATAAAATACAACTTCTGATGGAAGCAAGTGTTGTAGGATTTTTCCGTGAACAAAGTATTTTTTAATTATCGATTCCACAGGGATTGGTGCATGTTATAGTCTTTCAATAGAAAAGTATGTTTTAAGATGATGTAACCAAAGGGTTTGTTATCTACTCTACTAGAACCATGAGTTTCCAAACAACAACTAAATTAAGTCTTTCAAAGAGAGTTATAGTTTGGATTAGAGAGAGTTTGAGATTGTTTTCAAGTTAAGAAGGCATGTCAAGATTAGTTTCATTGATCTAGCTTCATACATATTCATTTAATCAAGTGATGAACATAATAGATGATTTCTACAAATACATATCCTCTCAATCTTGTAGATTCCCCACCAAGATTGTGAATGTTATCATGTTAATCCTTGCATGATTCCTCACTACAACTATTAGCATGATAATCATTAAGTTCAATATTTTGTAAACTCTAACACACAAATCTATTCCTAGCATTTGTTTATGAGAGGATGAATATCCTAGGTCACTTTGAAATATTCTTTTCCAAGCAAAACTCAAAGCATAAAGATGAAGAACAAAGATATTCAACTATATTAATCATCAACCATGTTCATACACAAATGGATTAAAAGAAATACATACTATAAAGATCAACTACCTCTAATCTTGACACAAAAGGAGCTTAGCTACTCATTTCCATGGTTGCCTTGCTCTCAAGATTGTTGGTAGAGATGATGAACATGAGAAAAATCAAGAGTAAAGCTATGGTTTTTCTTCCTAAACTTGCCCTAGATTTACAAAGATGAAAGATAATGATGGTATGTGTTTTCTTGCTTCCTTTACAAGCCAAAAAGGTCTGGTGAAGTGATGGGTTGGTGGCTCCAAAGGTGAAAGCATGGGCTGTCCTTTTTTCTGAATTTCACAGACATGAGCGTTGTCACTGAGCGCATCATTGCACACTACTGAGCCGACCTGTAGCATGCTTCCCTCTTCCAAAATTATCTTCAAAATAATCATCCCTAAAGCTCTTCAAGTGCCCTTGAATCCAAGCTTGGGAGAATTAGTTAATAAATTCCTACAATTAAGAGTGAAAGTAAGTTAAATAATATATGTTAAACAAAAACTAAATAAAAACCTAATTAAAACAAAATACTAGAATAAATATACAAATTAAATACAAAGACATTGTTAAGGACCACAAAATAATGTACAAAATAACTACAAATTGGTCCTTAACAGCAAGCAAAGCGCAACCTCTGATAGAAGCACCAAAAAATGTTTTGATTAGAAGATGTTTTCTTACAGAAGATCATGAAGTATTAGAAGTTCTAATGAGAATAGAACTTATGGTCACTCAAGCTAGAAGTAACTTCTGATAGAAGCAGGCAATAGAAACTTCTGATAGAAGCACCAACAGAATATTCTGATGAGAAGATATTCTAACAAGGCTTACAGAAGATCATTATCTATATGTACGTCATCTTCTACAAGACAAAACCTGCCAGAGTAACGTTAACCTACTAAGCGAAGAAGACAAAATACTTGAGTGGTTCAACTTCCAAGGATTATTTAGCAAGCAAATCACGTGAAGCTAAGCAAAGTCATAATTACATTTTTCAGTATCCAAGACATGCTACATGCAACGGAAAACTTTTGGAAGCACTATATAAGGCATTCAAATTCAAAGGAGAAAAATAAAAATTCACCACAAATCATCTTGAGTAAACTTACGCTGAAAAAATAAAAAGTCTTTCTTGTAATTAGTTTACTGAAACTTTGAGCTTCATATTTTATGGAAACTTCACTGTGTGAAGAAAATATTTTTAGAAGCAATATTGTATACAGTCAGTCAAATATCATTTATTTGATAGTTGTTCCTTGAGGGACCAGTTGGGTCAGTATTCTCGAGAGGGCTAGGACTAGTTAAGTCTTATTGGTGTTAGTCACTTGCAGTTGGCTTGTGCAGAGTTGTTCCTTTAGAGACCAGTTGGGTCAGTATTCTCTAGAGGTCTAGGACTAGTGAGTCTTAGAGGAAGTTAGTCACAACAGTTGGTTGTGCAGTGTAATTGGTTGATTATAGTGGATTAAGTCCTCATTGAGAGAGGTAAAATCACCTTGACGGGTCGACTGAAGTAGTTTGAGTTTCAAACGAACCAGGATAAAAATACTTGAGTATTTTAGTATTATTGTTTGGGTAAAAGAATTAAAAAGAAGAAAAAATTATTCAACCCCCCCCCCCTTCTAAGTGTTTTTCCAAGCCTTCATTTAACCCTATAATAATTGTGATTTTACTCACCCCTTTTTATTTGAATAATGCCTCCATGTGGATAACGCGCAAGTAATTCAGAGTAGTCTGTATGAGCTTATAGGATAACTTCAGAATGAATTACTTATTTTCAGTAGAATAATTGAGTCTTGCTCTGATATGTAATATCAGGTTTGGAATCTTTGTTGAGAACTATATATCTCATTTGTTTTGATGTTTTCTAAGCATGGCAGATCCACCCTTAAGTGAGGGGGTTCACTTGCACCCACTGGAATCTAAATACACCTACAATTCTACATTTTCTAAAACTTGAATCCCCTAAAAAATTTACTTTGCCCGATACTTTTAATTTTGCGATGACGTTCTCCTTTACGATAAAATATGTACTCATTGTTTGCTTATCATGGACTAAAAAACTTGTGATGTGTGTTATTTAAGTCCAAACATTTTTCATTAAATTTATTTATTATTACAAAAGTTAGAATTAGAATTAAAACTACTAATAGTTCCTTGTTTATTGAGTTGATGACTAAAAGTAATTAATCACTAGACTAACATAATAATTGTTCTACATGAGAAATATTATATATTTACATAACTTTAGTTATAAATTATATAATTTATTTTCTGTTTTTTTTTTATAATTTAACTAGTATTTGTAATTGCTTTGATAAATATCAAATCAATTTAATCAAACAAAACTACACATTCTCTAATGATTTGTTATGATAAAAATGGTTCAAGTAAGTTTAGGGATTCAGAGCTACAAGTCAGTTTACTTGTGCACCAAGCTATATGTCTTGCTTATCCCTCATTATGGATCCCTTTATATAGAAGTATCAGGACATCTATGATCAATGCATGTAACGGCTATCCCTTCCCAGTTCCGTAACTAGGTTTGCTTTAAGGAGTATAATGTCCACCACCTATGAATGATAACCCCAAAGAGTAATACGCGCCATTAGACTTAAAGTGGAGGTTACATCTTTGATGGCTGGCTTGGGCATAACGTCCTCATAATTGTCAAGCCATCCATAACCCCTAGGCCCGTGATGTGTGCTCAACGACAGTCTCTTCATCTTCCAATGTCCTATAGTCACCGGTTCCTCCGACCTCCTTGCCCGGCTAGTTGGAGTCCCCCTGTCCAGACCTAGCCGATTACACATCTCGGTCTTGTGGATTTTATTTATGATCATAAGCTCCCCGAGCATATGACTTCATGCCTTGAAATTTTATGATCGACAAAAGAAACATAAATCTTGGCCGAGATATACATTGGCATTGATAGAATACAAGCGCGTGTTCTCAGTGCCCTAGTTAGCGCAACAGTCCCCTACCTACTTTTAGATATAATGATTATGGTAGTGGGTTTTAAATGAAAACACACTACCCTTTCTTTTTATAACGTCTCTTTTCCTTTTAAAAGATATTTCCTTTTCCACTCCTTCCTACAAAAGCTCTCTCGCCGCTGCCCTAAAATTTGCCTCTCGCATCCTCTTTAAACGCATTTTCCAAGTATTCATTTCCTCTCCTCCGTTTATTCTTTTCCTTTACTTTTGCGAGATGGTTATTATTAGAGAATGTGATGATTTAGGGCATAGAAAACACCTGAATAGTGATGAGCGTAGCGCTTTATGGGAGGAATGCATGCAAGAGATAAGGGATGCTCTAGGGGTAGAGGAACTAGAGAGGGTTATGAACAAGATTAACTCTGAATATCTAACCTCTAATAATGATTCTAACCCTGATTCTTCAGGTTCAGTGGAGCTCCTGATGGACACGAACAAATCGTTTAGCGGGAAATTTTTAGGCTACAAACAAAGTTCTATCAAAGATCCACAAGGGGTGGACCTTGAGTTGTTTTATTTTTATGCCGGAGTGTTAGAGGATATTAACATAAACTTTCTGTTCACTGATTTTGAATCAAACGTACTCAGAACTGTGAAAGTGGCCCCTTCCCAACTTCTCCCAAATAGATGGGGCTTTATAAGAGAATTTGAGATAATGTGTAGGGCTTTGAGTATAACCCCTACTATAGGTTTATTCTTCTCCTATTTTGATGTGAAGAACGCCGACTCCAGAAGCTGGGTGGCCCTAAGCGGAATTCCAAAAAGGAGTTTTATTCAAGCCTTTACCTCAAACTACAAAGGTTATAAGGAACATTTCCTCAGGGTTAGGTGCGGTCCTCGATGCCCACAAGTAATCTATGGCGTTGACGGGCACCACGAATTTCTCCTATACTGGACGAGCAATTTGCTCTCTACTTTCGACTTTGATTACGACGCACAAAGCGACACTGAAACCCAATCCCTTGAAGTGTTAGATTTGTTTCGGCCGATCAGGGTTAAAGACTTGCTAACCTTACCCTATGATGAAATCCCAGGTTTTTTGGGTAAGGTTTCCCTGTTTTTCATCTATACAAAGAATTTTGTTTTCTTGACTAACCTTTTTCTCATTTATCTCTTTCATGCATACAAAATGATTGATCTATCTATTAAAGAACAAGAGAAATTGATGGCCGTAGCTCGTGCTTCCCGAATGAGTTCTGGTGGCCCTTTAGAGGCCAAATCCAACCTGGTCGGCCTAGAGATCCGGATACCGAAGAAGAAGAAAAATATGGGACCTAAAGGGAACGCGTTGGAGACGATGGTGATCACAACATCACCAGTCAAACGTCCTTTAGATGTGATGGTGCCTGACGAGAATCCCCCCAAAAGGCATAAAATTGTGATGACCAATAAGATCAATCAATTCGACTGGGAAGTTTCTACCTTGATGAGAGAAACTGGTGATGGTTCGACCCGTTCCTCCGATGAAAAAAAATTATGGTATGATGACTTTGATAGCATGAAATTCTGATATGACCATCTCAACGCCATGGAGGATGTGAATAAGGTAAAAAGCCTTGGGCCTCAGAAAATTACCCAACATTTCAGCTCATACTTGATGAGGTGTGTTGTTTTGGCCCAGGGCCTATTTGAATTTGGGGACGCCACAGATAAGAGACAATCCGAGCTAGAAAAGAGGTCCAAAGGCTATCCGACAATGAGAAGTCTCTTAACGAAGCGAATTATCACTTGAAGGCCAAAGCGCATGAAAGTGATGAGAAGGAAAAAGCTCTGGAGAAAGAACTCTCTGCAATGAAAACTTCCTCCACCGAGCTAGCAGCCAGCCTGCAAACTTTAGAGAAATCATGCTTTGAACTGAAATAGGATTTGGAGAAATCACGTCTGGATATTCTCGATGTTGGGGACACGGCTTTCGACCTGGCCAAAGACCAAGTTTCCTGTCCATACCCCGAGCTCGACCTCACTCAAGTCGACTTCTTCAAAGTCATAGTGGATGGGACTAGTGGAAGCTGATGACAATGATGAGGAGGCAACAGATGAATAACCAATCACTGTGGACACTTCTCATATCAAGACCCCCTAAATTTATCTTGACTTTATTTCTTTAAATTTGTTTTAAGTTAGTCACCCTTCTGGTGGGTGCATTTTGTATAATTTCTTGACAACTTCCCCTTTGGGTTTTTATCTATTGCACTTTTCTTTCGTTTCTACATAATTTACCTTTTTTAATTTATGCTTTTTGTATGTATTTGGTTATGCACAAAAAAAGGTATGTGCAAAATGAGATTATGCATGTATACCGGCGCCTCAGTCGAGTGGCTACTTTTAAAGCCATAAAGACTTACATGAGAAGCATTAGCTCGTTTTGAGAAAAAATGCTTTTAGCTTTCTTCCTCGTTCTATCAAGCAGCTCAGTCCCTGAGCCGACTATAAGGCCATCCGAAGTGAGAAGATTTGATGCCTTGACAAGTTGCATGAATATGTTTGAGCGATGTTACCTAAATAACAAAGCGTGTATCCAAGATGAGGCATTGATCCAAATTGGTAATGTAGCTATGTGCAGAACTTGGGCTTAGAGCCGTGACTATGGAGCCGAGTTGAGGTGCATCAATGTGCAGAACCCGAGGCGTAGAGCCAAGATGGGGATGCATCAAGGTGCATAGCCCAGGCCGTAGAGCCGTGGCGTGGCAATCAGGCCCCCAGGACGACTATAAATTCGGCAAAGACAGGAAGATTTTATAACTTGAAGAATGATTTTAAATGCTTGTATGGTGCTACATAAATAGGCAAAGCGTTCCTTCAAGTAGAGGCGTTGAGCCAAATTGGAGAGGCAGAGGAGTTAAAATCCGTTATACTAAGCCAGACTACGATGAAATGTAGACTTTGCTTTGAGAATCAATCGAGATGGAACTCGACAGGGAGCCTTATTTGTTTTGGAACAGGACCCTGGAGAGGTTGAACCTTGGCGAGCCGCCGAGTTATGCCGCCGAGTTATGCCTTATCATAATCGATTTCATAATTAAATTATCTACGTGGGAACACGGATTTTTTACTAATTTAAAAAATTAAAAATAAATTTGAGAAACATTCCCGCCGTTTTAAATTGAGAAAATTAATTTTTAAATGATTGTCATTATTACTTTTAATGTAGAAATTATTTTATTTTTTAATTGTATTTTTTAATTATTACTTCATTTGATCTTAGTTATAAGAAAAAATTTATTTTTTAAATACATTGAATGAATAATGTATTTAGATAATATACTGTCCAAATACATTTTTATTCAATTTATCTAAAAAATAATTTCTTTTTTGATAAATAGAATCGAACATAATACTTTTTATACTTATTCCTATTGAAATATTAAATTAGATTTGTTAAAATATTATATTAGATTAGATTATATTAGATTTGATTTAATATTTAAATATGATCCAAGTTGTGTAAACCCAAGTCCAATTAGAGTTGTATATAAATAGTTCTAGTTTGTATCATTATTTGTACAATTGAATAATACAATTCCTTATTTCCTTTATTATTCTTTATTTCTCTCCTCACTAAAAGTGCCTCACACACTAACAAATTGGTATCCAAAGCTTCCAGTTATTGTTCTTGATCGAGGTTTCAAGAACTTCACGTCAGAGATCGTGTTTTCAGGACAAGTGAATCAACCGCTGCGAAGATGTCTAGTGATAAGGGCATTCTGAATTCTCTTCCAATGCATAATGGCAAAAATTGGATACAATGGCAAAAATAGATGTAATCTTTGTTTGGCTTCCATGAAACTCTAGAGGTGGTTACCGACGACATTCTGGCGTCGGCTGCAAATGCAACCGAAGCACAGAAAAACCCACAATGAAGTCAAGAAGAAATATTGCAAGGCTTCTTATTGCATTCAGACGGCTATTGATGCTGCTAATTTCGACAAAATCTCTCATGCTAAAACGGTGAAGGAGACATGGGATATTCTGGTGAAGTATTACGAAGGAGGTGAGAAAGTCAAGGTTGTCAAGTTACAAACCTTGTGTCGATAATATGAGTTGTTGTCGATAGGAGAAGATGAAAAAGTTGCAGAATATGTGTCGAAGGTTCAGAAACCCGTCCATATCATGAAGGGTTGTGGCGAAACCATTACTAATAAGATGATAGTTTAGAAGGTAATGAGAACATTGACCTGTCACTTTGATCACGTTATCATAGTTATTCAATAATCTAACAAACTTGAAACCACTAAGTGGAAGATTTGGTTGGTTCATTGGAGGCGCATGAGATGAGGATTGTCGAAAGGAAAAGAGTTCAAGACTCGATACAGGCTGTGCAAGCTCAGTCATGGAAAAAGGATGGTGGCTCCAACAAATTCAAAGGCAAGTTCGACAATACTCAAGGAAAGAAGCATTGGTTGAATCCCTACAAGAATAAGATCGAAGATAGATATGTTGAATCCTCAAAAAGGGGAGGAGGAAACTATTGTAAGGAAAAGAAGATAAAACGGTGTACAATGCTATAATTGTGAAAAGTGGGGCCACGTAGCCAAAAATTGTTGGTATTGAAAACACAATGGATCGACAATAGGCAAGGACGAAGGAGCGAACCTTATAAGTCAAGATTTAGATGATTCTGAAGGTGGTATGGTGGTTACGACTGAAGTTACAGATAACCATGTTGAATTCAAGATCTGGTTCCTCGACTCAAGCTGCTAGAATCACATGACTAGTCGAAAGGAGTGGTTGGCAGACTACGACGAGTTGAAAAAGAGCAAGGTAAAACTTGCTGATAATAGTTCGTTGCAAGAAGAAGGTAATGGCAACATAGTTTTTCAAATGAGTAATGGAGGGAAAGATATGATTAAAGACATGCTCTATGTACCTGGAATGAAGTGCAACTTGCTAAGTGTTGGACAACTAGTCGAAAAATGTTTCTCAGTTGTTATGAAAGATGGATTTTTGAAATTGTTCGACACCAAGAACAATTTGGTCTTAAAATCTCCGTTGTCGAAGAATAGGACATTTAAGACTATGACCAGTTCAACAAAAGTTCAATGTTTGAAAACTATTGTTGACCACGAGGATAGTTGGTTGTGGCATTTATGGTTTGGACATTTAAATTTTCGATCATGCAATCAACTGATTACTCAAGACATGGTTACTGGAATTCCAAGTCTTGAGATGTCGAAAAAACTTTATGAAGGTTGTTTAGTAGGAACACAATCCAGAAATTCATTCGTTTCGACAATGCCAATGAGATCATCCTGCATTCTCAAAGTGGTACATTTAGATCTATATGGTCCATTCAAAGAACATACCATTGGTGGAAATAGATATTTTGTTTCATTTGTTGATGAGTTCAGTCAAAATTGTGGATCTAGGTGATCTAGAGAAAGGAAGAAGTATTCGAAATCTTTAAGAGATTCAAGATACTTGTAAAAAACCAGAGTGAGAAAGGGATCAAAGTTCTGCGAACAGATGGAGGTGGCGAATACACTTCGAAGATGTTTGAGAAATTTTATGTAGAGAATAACAAGGTTCCCTACCAATATATTGAATAACAAGGTTACTGAAGAAGTATGGAGTGGCAAAAGACCATCAGTAAGTCATTTAAAGGTGTTTGGCTCTATGTGTTATAAGCATATTCCTTATGCAAGAAGAAGTAAGCTTGATGACAAGAGTGAACCTATGATTCTGGTAGGATATCATAAAACTGGTGCATGCAGGCTATTCAATCCAGTTAATGAGAAGATTGTATTGAGTAGAGACATTGTAATTTATGAAAATGCTGCCTGGGATTGGAATTCTAGTAACTCAATTAACAAGCCACTTATGAGTTTTGATTTCGATGAAGAAATTGATGAGGTTGAAGTCGAAGGAATTACTAAGAATCCAGACAAAGTTGAAGATGAAGCAAATGTTGATATTCCAGACAATGTTGAAGTCGAAGAGGGTGTGGCTAGCACAAGCCATAGACCTCAACGAACTAAAGTTCCTCCAACAAGACTTCAGGATTATGAAGTGACTAGCTATGATGAGGTAACACCAGATGGAGAATTAGTTCATTTTGCTTTACTTGCAGGTGTTGAACCAATCAACTATAGCAAAGCTTTGAAGAGTAACATGTGGAAGTTAGCTATGGTTGAAGAGTTAGAGGAAATCGAAAGAAACAACACATGAGAATTAGTCGAATACTAGCACTTACAAAAGCTATCGAAGTGAACTGGGTGTTCAAGTTGAAATAAAATCCTGATGGTTCGATAGCAAGACATAAAGCAAGATTAGTAGCTCGAGGCTTTCGTCAAAGAGAAGAACATGACTACTCTGAAGTATTTGCTCCAGTAGCAAGATTGAAGATTGTTCGACTAATAGTAGTGTAACGCCTGTTTTTAATTAATATTATATTATATTAATATTTTCGAGTTACCGATCGATATTTATTTTGCGACGAGAATATTTATATTAATCGTTATATCTATTAATATATTTTGCAACGTTTCGTTCGGTCCGGTTTTTATTCCGTTCGGTTCGGTAAAATATTATTCGGATCCGATATTTAATTTCCAGGAATTATTCTTATTGATTGAATTAATAATATTGGTAGATATTATTAGTGTGTTAAATTATAAGAATAGATGGGGGTGTGAGGATTAAATTGTAAGAATTGGGTTTTACACCCTTGGTTGCTAGTAAGGAAAACAACTTATAAAACACTTTCCTTGTTTTTATTTCCAACATAACACACCAAAACCAAACTTGAACTTAGAACTTGGAGAGAAAAGAAAGGGGTTTGGGGAGAAGAAGAGAAGAGAGAAGGAAGAGGAAGAACATGAGCAAGCTTGAGGATGGAGTCTTGTAGAATCATCATGGATCATCCAAGCTTAGGAGGTAAGGGGTTTGATTTCTCTATCTCATATGGTTAGGGTTTGATAGTTGTATTTTGGATTTGGGAAAAAATTGATAGTTGATTTATAGGGTTTGGTTGGTTGATTGTTTAAGTGAAATAGATTAGAAGAGTTGAAATAGGAGTAGGGATTATGAGGTTGATGATGATTAGAATCAATGAGAATGGTAAAAGTGAAGTTGGGAATGGTAAAAATGGAGTTTTCACACAGGTCAATCAACACGGGCCGTGTTGATTCACACGGGTGCCGGTGTTGATCCCTTGAACGAGGAAGAGTTGCTGCCAGGCCAATCAACACGGGCCGTGTTGATTAACACGGGTGCCCGTGTTGATTCACTGACTTGGTGTTTTTTTTGTGTTTTCTGGTGGCTTTTCAACACGGGCCGTGTTGATTAACACGGGGGCCCATGTTGATATATCTGTAGCCTCCCATATTCTGATTTTTTTTCACTTCTTTTGCCCCGATTATATCCCGATTTTCCGATTTCAGTAAATTCAACGACGGAGCAAGTTGCTCCGAATTCAATGAAAATTGACGTGCTAGCTAAGTTCGATGTGTAGAACGTAGTGGTGAGGTTAGTTTTTAGAAATTGCGAGTTTTTAAGAGATGACCCGAAATAGGCCAATATACGGTTAAATTGAACCGGATTGCGTTTTAGTAGATTTAAGGCACGTATGGACAATCCGATTTCGATGTTGACGATTATGATTAATGTCGGTTATTAGAAATGGCTTTCGCGACGATTATAGGTCTTTGACTAATTTTCCGTTTTGGAATTTGGTGAGTTAATTGATAATGATGCGGTGTGAATAAACATAATGTTTGCGACGGTGTCTTTATTAATGAATACTTGTTGATTATGCGATGCGATGATATATGTCTTTGTACATGATGATGTGATGATTATATTGATGTTGTTAACAAATGCTTCCGATTTGTGAATGCATGATTTTGATGATGATGAATTATTAGTGATGTTTTGCATAATGCAAATATGATGCGATGATATATTTATCTTTATGTGGATAAATTATGGCGACGTGGGCTTTATGCCAATCTTGATGAGCGATGATGATGTTTTTGTGTTGTGTTATTTTATTGTCGAGTCACATACATTGCATTGGCGACGATGGGCTTTTATGCCAAGCGACGAGGCTTTTATGCAAGCGACGAGACTTTTATGCCAAGCGACGAGGCTTTTATGCCAAGTGTTCCTAATTATGGACAAAGCAACGGGTACCACATGCATAACATAGTTGTGTCTCATGGAGTCGGTTATGTTTATGTTGAGTTGTTTGGCGTTGAGTTTTTAATTGATTGACGATGTTGAATTTCTATTGATATACGATGCTTTGTTTGGTGATGATCTTTATGATAAACATGAAATGAATATGATTTGATAATTTCATGATAACTATGCGATGAATATAAATGATGATTTTTGCGATGATTTAACTTGATGAAATGCTTAATGCAAATATGATGTGATGATGTTTGTGATGATGGGATTTATGCCAAAAGCGACGATGGACTTTAGCCAATTTGTGATGATTTGTTTATGTTGCTCATGTTGTTAGCATTGTTTAATGTTGTTGGTTGATGTTGTCGTTTAAGGTTGTTGTGTTAATTAGTGATGTATTAGCTTGTGACGATTTCGTGGTGACGGAGGTTTACGTGTTGTTGTGATGATTTGTGCTGATGAGGCTAAGGCGATTAAGTGTAGATTATACACTTTAGAATGACGATTAGAGTAAGTGAGCTTTGGATATGTGTTGGAATGCACTTATCAATCTATTCCCTTTATAATTCCAAAACTATATACATATATATATATATATATATATATATATATATATATATATATATATATAAATTTTATCATGCCTTTAATTATATGTTTTGGGATTATCTCACCCTTTACTTGTTTCGTCGTTACCTTTATATTGGTAACGTGCAGGTTATGAAAACGGAGTTTATAGCTGCTATTAGTCGAGTCGTGTCGCTCTGATACGTAGCACTCGGGGGGAATTATTATGTCGTCTTGTTGTTGTTCTTTTGTTGTTTTCCTTTGTAAATAAGAATCATACTTTATGAAAATATGATTTATTAAGGAAGTTTATTAAAGAAGATGTTTTGATGTTTTTGAATCAATTTATGTCTTTCGGCGATGCTATGTATCCGAGATTTATACTTTAAAGCAAACTGTTTAAAGTGAGTTATTTTTGAAGGTGTGATGCCTCAGTATTTAATTTATGAAAATTTTAAATTACTCTGATTTGTGCATATTAAACTTTGGGTAATATTGGGGTGTTACAAGTAGCACTGGCATGCATTCAAGGTTGGTCGATATTTCATTTAGATGTGAAATCAGGATTTTTGAATGATCCTTTAGAAGAAGAAGTTTATGTCACACAACCTTCTGGGTTTGTGATTCAGAAGGAAACGAGTAAAGTATATAGGTTGCACAAAGCGCTCTATGGTCTCAAGCAGGCACCTAAGCCATGGAACAAGAAGATCGACTTATACTTAGTCCAATTGGGATTTGTCAAATGCAAATCAGAGTATGGTGTTTATGTTCAGGTTGTAACACAAGATATAACAATCATCTGCTTATATGTTGATGGCTTGCTAGTAACTGGAAATAGCTTGTAGAACTTCTCGAAGTTCAAAGAGTTGATGACGAAGGAATTTGAAATGTCGGATCTGGAAAAATTGTCTTATTTCCTAGGAATGAAATTTAAAATAACGAAGTAAGGTATGGTGCTACATCAAAGGAAGTATGTCAAAAAGATACTCAAGAGATTCAGAATGGATGATTTGAATCCTGCATCCTCACATATCGAACCAAATGTGAGTTGGAGAATAATGAAGAGGAAGAAAAAGTTGATGTAACTTTGTTCAAGAAAATTGTGGGATCTCTGAGGTATTAATGCAACAATCGACCTGTTATAGGTTTTGTTGTCAGATTAGTAAGTAGATATATGAGTGAACCAAGAGTGTCACATATGAAGGCTGCAAGAAGAATCCTGAGATATTTGAAGGGTTCGATAAACTGTAGAATACTATTTCGACGAAATTTTGAAGATAAAGAAGTAATAGTTAATTGTTTTTCAGATGCTGATTGGTGTGAATATAAGGAAGATCGAAGAAGCACAACTAGATATTTCTTTCAAGTATTTAGTGCCCCAATATCATGGTGTTCGAGGAAGCAACCTGTGATGGCATTGTCATCTTGCGAAGCTGAATATATAACAACATTCTATGCGGCTTGTCAAGCAATTTGGATCAAATAAGTACTTGAAGAAATGGTTGTCGAAGTGAAAAAATCGTTGGTGTTGCAAATCGACAACAAGTCAGCTATAAATTTGGCATAGAATTCAGTTCTGCATGGAAGAAGTAAACATATCGAAGCTAGGTTTCACTTCTTTAGGAAAAAGGTATATCGATGTGAACTTGAAGTTAGACATTGCTCAGGTGAAGCATAGTTGGCCGACATCTTCACCAAAGGATTGAAGATTGACAAATTCCTGAATTTAAGAAAGAAATTAAGAATAGTTCAGATTGACTATTTTTGAGGATGTTCGACAACTTGGATTATAGGGGTGTGTTGAAATATTAAATTAGATTTGTTAAAATATTATATTTGATTTGATTTGATTTAATATTTAAATATAATTCAAATTGTGTAAACTCAAACTCAATTAGAGTTATATATAAATAATCTTAGTCTGTATCATTATTTGTACAATTGAATAATACAAATTCTTATTTTCTTTATTATTCTCTCATTCTCTCCTCATTAAAAATACCCCACGTACTAACACTTTCAACACGTTAATAAAGTTGATCCAATAAAAGTGAAATATTTTAAAACAACATCATTAAATTTTTAATAAATATGTAAAAACTTTAAAGAATTTGCATACGTGTAACAGGAAATTATAGTATTATCATATCTATTAGAACAAAGTAAGAAGTATACACAGAGATATTTATAAGTCACTTTTGTTCCTTATTTAATCTAAAAATTAATGGTAAGTGAACCCTAAGTACTAGTACGGTTACGGTAGCTTTTATTATACAAACCAAAAAGAAAAAAAGAAACAAAAGTAGCGTCGAACATTGCTTTCCACGGATTTGATTGGTGCATAAAGCTACGTCGTATCTGTTGGAGAAGTAGACTAAGGTTCTTCGATGATAGTCCCATGTTTGATGTTTGGTTGAAAATAGGGTTTGTAATTTAAAGTTTGAAAAGCTGTAAGCAAAGTACCCGATACAGTTGCAGCTGCACTTATTTTATATTTATTAAATCGTGGTAATTAATTTTCTCGACTATTTAATGAATATTTAATGTTGTGTCTATTATTAAATTTTTTCAGTTTCACACACGTTTGGTTCAAACACATGTAAAAAATTATTTAAAACCTTATCCCTTCATTAATTTAGACAGGAATAATAAATGTTTTAATGTTATTATTATTCATCAAAATTTCAATTTTATTTATTTTAAGTAATCAATAGTAAAAATTATAGTCTTTCAAGTCTCAATTATAAGTGAAAATAATTACTTTCACAGTGATTGAAAATATAAAAATATAAGTTAAGTGTAATTAATTTTTTTGACTTGATATAATATCAAAGTAAAATTTATCATAATACTCTTAGTGATATTAGATGAATCCACTTAACATTAAATGATTTTGAATTAAATTATAAGATATTAATAAACTTAAAAATTAATAATTTTGTATATAATAATGATCAAGATTTTTTATTTATAATAATTACTAAAGAGAGTACATAAATAAAAGATAAACTTCACTACTCTTTTTTAGGAAAATAATCAGTTCTTTTAAAGATTTTATCCACTAATTAAAAAACATAACATTATTAATGCATAAGTTTTTAGATTCATTGTAAAAAACTCACGATCTTTTGTGTTAGAAAATCAAATGAATCAAAGACAATATATGAAAACATATTCATTATTGGAATATCTTTCACCATTTTACTAATGGACTTTAAGAATTATTTGTCCATAATAAAACCTCAAGTTCTCCGTCGTAGTCCTATTATGAGTAGGAAAATTTCAATCAAATGCACGTATACATGTTTATTC
Source organism: Vicia sativa (assembly GCA_021764765.1). NCBI lineage: Eukaryota > Viridiplantae > Streptophyta > Magnoliopsida > Fabales > Fabaceae > Vicia > Vicia sativa. The sequence goes on from CM038792.1 coordinate 154,134,325, forward strand.
AATCAAACACTAGACTCTATTGGCCTAAATGATACCTAAATGCTCATCTCCCTTCGTATGAATCCCCTCATATAATGAATTGAACCATAAATTAACAAGCAATTCTTTTTCACAATTGCTTCAAGTCGCCAAAATATATTATACGTAATAAAATTATGTTGGTATTTAAAATCTTAAAGTCTTTTATTATTGATTTTAATACGTGAAAATAGATATTAGTTATGCATGTCCAAGACTGCTATTTATTATAAGTAAAAAAATTAAAATTATTGAATAATTAAATTATCCAATGTATAATAATAACAAAATACATTATTTAGTTAATGAGTTTAAAAATAAATTTGCCAGATACCTACCTGATGGAGTGAGATAAGTGACAAAAATAAAAACAATTCTTAAATAAATGAATCATAAAGAAAATTTAAACTTTAGATTAAATTTAACTTAGATTTCAAATGTGGCTGTGGCTGTGGCTGTGGCTTTGCCTTCTAGCTACTTATGTTTCAAAACGCTTATGCTTTGTCCTATCGGTAGTCTCTTCTTTCAGGATTTTGTTAAGTCAGTAGAGAGGAATTATTGATCAAAACAAAGTTATGTAGTTGTCACCCTGTTACAAATATCAAAGTTGATTATTTAATTTACATTTGACCGAGATCTCACGTCAAAAATCTTTGAAACAATGCGTTATTCATGCAACATGTTTGGAAAGTAGTGGAGGTGCAACACAAGCATAGCTGAATTAAAAAGATAGGTTTGAGAAAGAGTATGGATTATGAGAATTTCTTAATACATATCTAACTTTTTTAATGTATCACCTGAAATTCTAGAATATTGTCAAATTTTAAAATTTTATTTTTGAAAATATTTTATAGATATATAATTTATTCGTTTTTTAAATCCACCTATTTTATGACTAAATTCATTTTAGAAATGGAATTGTGAAATATTTTTGAAAATATATTTTCATAAAAATATTAAAATTAATATTATTCTTTACTTTGCTAACATGTGCCTTAACAAACGCATCTTAAAAATATTATAATTTAAAAAATTTAATTTAATTAAATATAATAAAATTGTAATTAAAGTTTTTAAACATTAAATATACATAGTTTAAGAAAATATTTTTATAAATAATTTATTAATTTGTGTCTTTGAACATATGTTAGTTTTTTCTATAAAATTAAACGATTTTTATTTTGAAACGGGGATAATACAATCAAAGAAAAAATGATACATTGAAAAACTTATTTATTTCATTTGAGAAATTGGCTATTTAAAACCCTTACATAAAATAATTAGAGAATAATTTGCTCTAGCCTAAAAAAATAGGATTTCCTAAAGACTATGCAACTTATTAACAACACAAAAAATAACTCCTACAAACTAGAAAGTAACTCCTACAAATTAGGAAGGTTAACAAATTCTCCCTTAAACTAAGTAGATTACTTAGTTTACTTCAGATACTCCAAGTAAACCTCTAAGCTTCTGAAACTGTTCTAACTTGAAAGGCTTTGTTAGGATATTAGCAACTTGATCATGTGAGCCACAATGAACTAAACAAATTGCTCCTTCCTTGCACAAATCTCTTAGAAAATGGAATCGAAAAACAATATGCTTACTCCTTTTGTGCAGAATTGGATTTTTGGATAATTTTATTGTTCAACTATTATCACAAAAAATGGTTGTGCAATCATTATTATCACAACCAAGCCTTTTAAGAATCATTTTCATCAACATCGCTTGATAAGCACATGTCGCCGCTACTACGTATTCAACCTTCGTCGTTGATAGTGTCACAATTGGTTTCTTTCTAGAAGACCAAGCTACTACTCCTGAATTGATCATGAAAGCATATCCTGAAGTGCTCTTTCTATTCTCCAAACATCCCGCGTAATCAGTGTCGTTGTAGGCAGTCAGCCTGCTACTTGCTCCTTTTTGAGATAAAATGCCAAAGCTGGTAGTTTCCTTCACGTACCTTAGCACTCTTTTTCAGCCATAAGATGAAGTTATGTAAGTTGAGACATGTACCTATACTAATTAAGCTCACTGCATACAACAAATTTGGATGAGTTGATGTTAAGTAAATCAAGCTCCGAACTAATTGCTTGTAGAAAGTGCTCTCAACCATAACTCCATTCTCATCTTTCGAAATTTTGAAACCGGGAATTATAGGATTTAAAACAACATTGCATTCTTCCATTGGAAATCTTTTAACTATACCCCCTACATACTTCTTTTGGTTAATGAAGATTCCATTTTTCAACTGTTGCACCTCAATACCAAGAAAATACCTCATCTTTCCTAAGTCTAACATATCAAATTCCTTCATCATCGACTTCTTAAGTTCCCTCGTCATTAATTAATCATTCCTGATATATAATAAATCATCAACATATAAACTTACAATCAAAAATCTACCTTGAAAACGGGTTTTAACGAACAGAGTGAACACTTTAATTTTCAAATCCTTCCCTTAAGAAATATGATTGGATGCGACTAAACCAAGCTCGAGGAGCTTGTTTGACTCCATAGAGAGCTTTTCTAAGCTTGTACACTTTGTGAGGTTCATCTTTCTTCACAAAACCGAGGGGATGCTCTACATAGACATCCTCTATTAACTCGCCATGTAAAAATGCAGATTTGACATCAAATTGATATACCTTCCATTCCTTTTGAGCAGCTAGTGTGATAACACAAAAATGTATCACATGGCTTGATTATGTATTTTGTTAGATTATGATTTATTATGTAAACAAGGATTTGTATGTAATTTAATATGTATATTAAGAAAAATAAAAAATTTAAAAAAACAGAAATTAGAAAACATTTTTAAAAAACGAAAATTGTATTATGTTTATTTTATTTGAAAAAAAATGATTTTTTTAAAATATTAGTTTTAGGTTACTATTATATGTTAGTATTTAAAAAAAATTTAAAATTAGAATTTTTTTATATGTTAGTATATATATAAAAAAACAAAAATTTTAATATATAGTAAAATAAGAATTTTTTAAAAACAGAAAATTAAAAATCTTTTTTTATGGATGTATATATGTTAAAACATAAATTTAAAAACAAATTTAAAAACAGAAATTTATATTTTATTTAATATAGTCGTATTAGTTTTTTTATTTATATGTAAAAAAAACGAAATTTTTATATATATTAAAATAAGAATTTATAAAAAAACATAATTAAAAAAGTATATGTTATATTATTGTTTTAGTATTATTGTTATATATATATATATAATAAAAAGTATATATGTTATATTATTGTTTTTCAATATTATTGTTATATAATAAAAATTATATATTTTACATTAGAATATATTTTTATCTTAATGAATGTTAAAATATTATATATTAATGAAAAATATTTAGATGAATATAATAGTTATGTATAAAAATATTAGTAATTTGAAAAATAGAATCATAATCAAAATATTTTAAAATGAAATTTGTTATATTTTTAAATAGAAAAATTGAAATATATAAACAAATATATATTAAAAGTAGAATATTTAAAAATTAAAGTATATTTGTTAAGAGTAATATTAATTAAAAAAAATAAAAGTAGTAATAATAAGGCATAATATTTTAAATAAAGGTTATTATATATTTATTAGTATTTTAAATAATTAAAACAAAAATAGTATATTTAATAGTATATGTTAACATATAATATATATTTATATGATACATATTTAATAGTTAAAACAAAAATAATATTTTTAAGAATAGTAAATATTAAATAGTATACATGTAAGAATATTATTAAGTTGATTAATATTTCTAATTAAAAAGAGCAGCAATTGAAGTTCATGCGGAAGAGGCAATTTGATATGGAGGAGCAGATGCGACGATTTATGTAATGTGGTGGAAATCTAAATGTTCCTGATCAAGAGCCGGAGATTGACGGAAACGATGATTTTGATCTTGATAATTATCCAGGTGAAGATACCCTGTAAAAACACTTTGTATTTAATTTGTTTTTAAATTTGCATTTATGTATATTATTTTAAATTTAAATATATTAAAATTTTAAATTTTAAATTTTAATTTATTAATTTTATTATATTAAATTTAATTATATAATTTTAATTTATCAAATTTATTATATAAAATTTTATTCTATGAATTTATTATATAAAATTTTATTCTATGAATTTATTATATTAGTAATTAACTTTTTTTTAAAAAAAGTCATAAGTAGCGACGTGGAATACATGTCACAAAGTTGTGACATATATTTCAAATCGCAACTAAAGTAACTTTATTGTCTGCACGCCTGCTGCTAAAGCAGAGTTATGTTCTCTATATAATTAAGTTGCGACGTGAATACCACGTCACAACTTTGTAATATGTATCCCACATTACAACAAATTTGTCACTTGTTCTTCAGCGACATAAATGTTCACGTCGTTTATAATATTTTACGACTTTATTTTTCAAATTGTGACGTGATGTTAACGTCGTAACTGATAAATTTTTTATAGTGTAAAAATAACTCCTACTACATTAACGTTAAGAAAAATATTGTCTACACTGATTTGATTGAAGCATAAAGCTACGTGGAGTATTGTCTAAGAAGTAGGCTAAGGTTCTTCGATGATAGTCCTATCTTCTATGTTTGATGTTTGGTGAAAATATCGTTTGTAATTTAAAGTTGGAACAGCTGTAAACAAAGTAGTCCTATCACGCTTTGATATTTATTATGGCAATGAATTTACCCGTGTACTTAATTGAAATTTAATGCTGTGCCTATTATGAACCTAAGGATAAACATGATCTCTTTTACTCATTAATCAAGAGAGCCTAGTAGTCGTTTTTTAATCCCATTACATATTTTAATATTGATCCTAATAAAACAAGATACTAGTATTTCTAATTTGGTAGTATTTCAGAATTGTTAAAATATAAATTATTACTGGTTTTAACAGAAAACTAATAAGCATGCATGTGCTAGGCTGCTAGCTATAGTTTAACTTAGATTTCAAATGAAGTTTGTAGTTTTAGATACTTAATTATGTTTCTAATCGTTTATGCTTTGTCCTATTGGTAGTCTCTTCTTCCCAGTTATTACAGTAGTTCACTAGAGAGCAAGTATTGTTCAAAACAAAGGGATATAACTCACATGTGTATGGGTATGCTACACAGCTAGTGTTTGCTCATTCAATTCAATTCAATTTTGATTGTTATGTATTTCTTCCCATCACTATTATAAGTAAAAATTCATTTTTTAAATTCATTAAATTATTTATATATCTAACCTCTATACAATCTAAATATATCAAATATTTAATAAATCTAAAAAGGGAATCTTTGCTTATAATAGTGACCGAAGAGAGTACTTGTTATAATCAATGTGCCGATGTAATTTTGATAAAAATAATGTAATATTTTTGTTATTCTCAAATACAAGTCTTTCGAGTCGGTTAATGGCTCACTTAGACCAACTCAATCTAATAAAGATGCGTCAATTTTTGGGTTCTGTCAACCGTATAAGACATGTTTAGGTTTCTTACATGTAGGGTTATGTGATTTAGACGATATTTTAGTTTTTTTTTTCAAAATATGTAGCAGGGGTTATTAACTTCAAAAAAAAATTAAAACTACAGCAAAATAATAATTAATAATACACATTTTTTATGTATAGTAAAAATAAATTGCAGGAGTTATTTTGTGGACTCAAAATCCCTATAAATTTGTTGAAAAAAATAGCAAAATAGAGGGTTTTTACGTACTCTAAACATCATATAAGAGCACAAGCTTCTTTTCATCTCAATTATAGTTATATATGCAACAATCGCTCGTATTTCATGCTAAACAAATTAAGGACAAATATAATTTTCTCTTCTATATAAGTGTGATATTTGTTAGGGGGCAATTCCGAGGAGGGAGCATTCTCTAGGGACACATCTTTTTGTGAGAGACACACCATATATCCACCTAAAACCTTAAGTTAATAGGTGTATGGGTTCTCTCACTTATATAGTGTTAAATCTTTCATTTTCTAATCAATGTGGGACTTCTTCGTCACACTTGATTCTCAACACTCCCCTTCAAGTGTGAGTCACAATGCTCTCCCTCATGTGAAAGCTCTCTTCCACATTCACTTGTAACACTGTTGGCACTCTCCAACGGAACACCTTCTATCCACCACCTGCGGGAAGTGTTTCATTACAAGTTAGCTGGTCCCTATCTCGAAACCAGACTCATGATACCACTGTTAGGGGGAAAATCCCGTGGAGGGAGCATTTACTTTGGGACACACCTTTGTGAGAGGCACACCGCATATCCACCTAAAACCTTAAGGTGATAGGTGTGTGAGTTCTCTCACTTATATAGTGTTCAATCTTCCTTTTTCTAACCAATGTGAGACTTCTTCCTCACACTTGATTCTCAACATCCCCCTCAAGTGTTAGTCACAATGCTCTCCCTCATTGGTTATAAAAGGGAATATTGAACACTTCTATTATGGGGAATTAGAGGAGGGAGCATGTTACATGGGACACACCTTTGTGAGAGGCACACCACATATCCACCTAAAACCTTAAGGGGATAGGTGTGTGGGTTCTCTCACTTATAGTGTTAAATCTTTCATTTTTTAATCAATGTGGGACTTCTTCCTCACAATTGATTCTCAATACCCCCCCTCAAGTGTGAGTCACAATGCCCCCTCATGTTAAAGATTCTCTTCCACATACAGTTGTATCACCGTTGGCACTCTTCAACGGAACACCTTCTATCCACCACCTGCGGGAAGTGTTTTGATACAAGTTAGGCGGTCCCTATATCTCGAAACCAGACTATGATACCACTGTTAGGGGGAATCCGATAAGAGAGCATGTTACATGGGACACACCTTTGTGAGAGACACACCACATATCCACCTAAAACCTATGCTCCCTCCTAAAGAATTCCCCCTAATAGTGGTATAATGAGCCTATGGTTTGAAGATAGGGACCGACTAATTTGTATTTAAACACTTCCTGCAGGTGGTGGGTAGAACGTGTTCTGTTGGAGAGTGCCAACGGTGGTACAAGTGTATGCGAAAGAGAGAGCTTTCGCATGAGGGGGAGCATTGTGAATCACATTTGATGGAGAGTATTGAGAATCAAGTGTGAGGAAGAAGTCCCACATTGGTTAGAAAAAGAAAGATTGAACACTATATAAGTGAGAGAATCCACACACCTATCACCTTAAGGTTTTAGGTGGATATGTGGTGTGCCTCTCACGAAGGTGCTCCCATGTAACATGCTCCCTCCTCTGATTTCCCCCTAATAGTGATAGGTGTGTGGATTCTCTCACTTATATAGTGTTCAATTTTTCTTTTTCTAACCAATGTGAGACTTCTTCTTCTAACACGTTCATATACCGACTAAAGCAATAAAGTGTTAATTGCACTACTATAAATAATGCATTTCATAACGAAGCTTTTACCTCAGAAAAACGAGGTATTATGTCTATGCGCGCAATGTTTTTTTATTTATAAGTGTAAACTAAATGAACTAAATATTCTGTTTTTCGATATAACTGATGGATAAAATAACTAGATTTTTCTATGAAAGCACTCGTCAAAGAGATTTTAACCTAATCCTTACTTATATGAAGAAATCCCAAACTCGCATGCATCATTCTTTGAAATAAATTGTAAGACAGAAAAAATCTTCAATGTTCTTCTATCTAGAACAAAATATTTTTTTGTCCTTGCAATCTATCTTACATAATGGTGTTGATGTTGTTGTTGTTTTTGTTGTACTTTTGCTCATTTGATAGATTGCAAATGTAGAAAATCAATCTTGTTTTAAAGATTTGTTGTACATTTCCAACCAAGGAAATGGTACGAAATTCCTTGCGTACTCGTCTTTTTCAAACAAATAGTCTGCTAAAAAGAGTGAATTTGAATGCAAAGTTACGACATTCAAGCATCATTCTTTTAGAAGTAAGAACTTAAACAAGGAAGAGAGCTTCAACTTACACAAAGAAGGGAGCTTAACCTTTGAAAAGATTTGTTGTAAACAATGTATCTTAATATTTTGTGTAAACAATGTAATATTTTTTTAAAAAAAATTATTCACCTCAGTTTTAATCCAAAACTGAGATGACAGTTTAAAGTAGATGATAATTTACCCCAGTTTAATTAATAGTCAAACCGAGGGTATAATAATTATATATTACTATAAAAACACCCGTTAAACATATTTGACCATAATTCTTATTAATATGAAGCCGCCCCAAAGAGAGGAAATATTTACCAGTGCTATAACATATCTTAGGGATGGATTCCAAGTGTATAAAATAAAAATTCTCATTGTCCTTAAAAATATATCTCTAGCATCTTGCACGTGACTTCTAACATCTAAATCTTAAAATGATCGAAGATTTATAGCATACAATGTATGTTTAATATTATGTAAAAACAATATAATTAAAAAAAGCGCATAGTCACCTTGGTGATTTGTCATGATTGAGGTGATAGTTAAGCATTTTTCTATACTATGAATCATTTGAGCCGTTGTCCTCAAAATTCTAACATCCACCTTACTATCATCCCACCACACCTAAATTCTACCATTAGGGTGATCTTTATAGTTATCAAAATATTTTCCATGGAGCTGCAATTGATCCCTGACTTTATTAGCATTTTCAATCTTAACTCTAGTTTCCACAAGAATCACAATGTCAAGGTGGAGATGACAGAGAAGGGAGCTAATCTCCTTTAGTTTCCCTAATTTATTTAACTCCCGCACGTTCCAAGAGATTAACATTGGCCCGTGTCTTGAAGCTCTTGGAGATTATTCAAAATCTCAAGAGCATCAAAGCCATTATCACATAAAACTTTCCTTGGAATTGTGGTCATAGTATAACTTTTGCCTCGATCTCTACCACTTTTGCCTACCTCTGTCCAGGATTCCTCAACAACTTCCTTTTGCTTACCCTCAGACACTATCCCTAATCTGGAGGGGTCTGAAACACCAACCATAGGGGTAGGCACCGCAACTGGGGAAGAAGATTATGTATCAACCGGACTAACCTCAGAGGGTTTAGGTTTGGCCAACCATTGCTTCTTAGGCCTAGGGGTATCACAGTTATGCCCATGTTTCTGGAACTTCTTACAAAACACAGGTTTTCATTCATAGTCAATATGCTTTTGGAATTTATCCCCATCTTCATCGTCAATGGTGATAGTCTTTGTCAGCTCCTTAGTGATATCCATTTCCACTAGTATTCTCGCGTAAGAAACCTGCAGGCGATTTGCAGTACACTCGTCTGTTACTATCGGATTCCCCGAACAACTTCCAATCTTGTTGAGGCTTGTTTCTCCCCAGAAGATTAGAGGAAATTGAGGCAGCTTAACCCACACAGGGAGGGTTCTCAGCAGATCATCTTTCAGCTTAAAGTTTGGTCTCTATTCCTGAATCAAAATAGGAGCATTCCTGATCATGTAAGGGCCTCGCATCAAGAATTCATCTCTATCTCTATACGACTTGAATCTGAGAATAAAATACCCATCTTCGTTATAGAAAATATTAGGAAGCTACACAAAATTCCATGTCTTCGTCATGAAGTTCTTGACCCCATTCATACTCAACTCTAATCCTACCGAATAAAGAATTAAGGAAGGCTCCCAGAATTTTAGTTCAGATATAATATCCTCCTCCTGAATCTGTGCTTCAATATTGCCATTCACTACTTTAGGGGAAATAAATTTCATAGGGCGTCCCTTCGCTGGATTCCGATTATCGTTAAGTACATCTACCCATAGTTCCTATCTACCTCAATTGTGGGGGTTTCCACCTAATTCAAATTCACCACATTTTCAATTGTATCTTCAACTGCTTCTTCCTCAGTAGTAGTGGCAGTTAAAACCTTTGGGCTCTGGTAGCAAGACCCATCTTTCACCGACGTCGATGAAGCTAACGAAGAAGTTAAAGGCGGATGCACCGTCTTTCGTGGCCGCCCCGGCTTCCCCTTCGCCTTCCCCATCGAAAAATTCTCCAATATAATTAACAAGCAACAAATCTTTGTATTGAACAATAATTCTTCTCTTAGATTTTTTTTCTTTTTTTCCAGTGCTGTGAAGACTTCTTTATATAGGCCTTAAAAGGAGATGTGTTGGAACAAAAAAGGAAGGATCCTTAAATGATTGTAATAAATTTCCATTACGTCTCTCTATTTTCTAAGGAAAATTTGTGCCTTTAATGATAGTAATGATTGCATAGGAGACACATTAAATGATAACAATAAATAATTTTCTTTATCCAAAGATAACTTATGATTGTTTTCTTCGTAAAACGTATCCTTTGTCTAACCCTAACTTGGACGAGTCTGATGTAGAGTCTTTGATGCTTCTGATGTTTTGATGTTTCTGGTGTCAGCGGTCTAAGAACATAGCTCTTGTTTCCTTTCATCAGAGCATAGATTAGTTCAAAAATAGAAGCAAGACTTCTGATGAGACTTTGTAAGTTGTCCTTTCTTAAGAAGCAAATGTGAGACTTCTGAGGAAGCTTTGTATGTTTTCCTTTCTTCAGAAACAGAAGTGAGACTTCTGTTCAAAATTGCATGTTGTCCTTTATTTCTGAAGTTCTACACAAGTTTTTCTGATCTTTTATTAAAAACGTTTCTGAGAACATCTTTCAGTGCAGATCAGATTGAAACAATTTCCTGCATGTCATAAACTTGGAGCACATATGGTTTCATATAATATATTTTTGTTATCCCCAAAACAAGGATTTGTATTGAAATACTTCTTGTTCTAACATGACTGTAATACACTAAAAGGCCAAAGTGCACATCCAACACTTTAGACAAATTCTTGAATCAGTAATTAAATTTTAGTGCACTCAATTAAGCCTAATTGTATTCTTATGCAAATTTTGCTTCATTTACATATTTTTGAGTAATTCATATCCAATTAGAAGCCTTTTTTTTAAAAATAATTTGAACAGATTTGAAGATAGTGTGTGTTTAAAGCTAAACTATGATCAAGTGATAACACATCTATAACAACACAAGGATATGAAGTTAGTTTGAAAAGTGTGATATTGTGAGTACAAGGAGACCTAGATTGCAAGTTGTTGAATTATAGTATTGTGCTTTTTGGTACTTCACATGTACTCACCTTAAGCTCAACCTTTTTAGGTACTTTATGAAACTATGAAAATACGTGTAGAAATCAATATTTGAAAATTTAAACAAAAACAACTTGTTCCCTTGCCTTTCTTGTAAAGTATTGTGTATAGACCTATCTGATACCAAATATCAATTGTATGTCAATGTCTATACATCTCTCATACTTTTTCATTTAATATACTTACACGAATTCTAATAATACACTACTGCACCTAAAATTTAATAATCATTGATTAAAAGTTAATAGTAAATTTTATAATCACTTACACGAATTCTAATAATACACTACTGCACCTAATTGAATCCTAGTAGACGTAGTGCTCAATAGACTTTAGGTCGGTCAGAATATTGACGTAGAAGGAAGAATTGAACCAACACCATGTTCGAGGTTTCTAACCCTTTAGCCCCTTAGCCTCTTAATTGAGATGCAATTGTTCCGATACACCTTTAAATACCACACTGATTGAGAATCGAGGCCAAAACTATTTATAAACAACACCTCGTTAATTTCCACACTCATAAATGATAATACCTCGTACATAGTGGTCAACGTAGTAGATATCACTTAAAACAGTAAACTTTCATTGTAATATATATTTTTATAAAAAAAATTAATAATGTAATTAGAGTGTCTATTATATGTTAAATTATATCTAAAATACTTTGTTTGAATAGTAATTAATTTTAATTTTATATATCCATAATTACTTTGTAATATTATTTAGGAATTTATTTTGAAAAGTTAAAATAAATGTATCTTATATTGTAGAACTTATATTCACAAATATTTTTTCATTAAATAAATGCTTGTGTTTAGAGTAACTCCAATGGGAGTTTTTTCACAGTTTTTCTAAGCAGGCGAACGTAGCATCAAAATTGGATACTGTTGGAGTTGTCCAGCATGGGAATCCGTTGCAATGCAATGCAACGCTCTTCATACTAAAGAATTAATAAACTAATAATTAAATTGTTTTCTTTCATTCTATTTTTTATTTTTTTCTTTAATAATTTATTTGTTTATAAATATTTATATATTAACAATTTTATAAATAGTTGTTTTCTTTAATAATTTTGTTTAACACTTTTATAAATAGTTATTTTATATCAATTTTAATTTAAATAATTAAAATTATTATTTTAAATGATATAAAATTTAATATAAATAAAATATTAGTATATAAAGTAAAGTTTTGGGACTCAATATGAGTTCTTTAGAGTTGCATCATTAGAGTAAAAAATTAATTGAGTTGCTTCAAACTGACGTGACTTAATAGATCCCACAAAAAACTCAAAAATAGGTTCACGATATGCTCTTAGAAAAAAAAAGAGAGTATGATACATGAAGCAAAACTAGTCGACGCATTGCATTAGGTACATCCTCTTATCTCATAAAGTGCAATGCAACACTTATCACAACTACCTCCTATAAATATCCCATATTTTATTCACCAATTAGAGACAAAAGGAAAGAAAATAGAGACATGGTGTTTCGTGCCAAGACATTATACTTATGAGTTATGAGTAGCTAGCAACTAGTAGTAGCAAAGCAAAAACAACTCAATCCCTTCCATTGCTTTCATCTGAAAACTCATTCATTGCCTTTTCCTTATCACTTATTCTCTTTTCCTTTAACAATGCTTAATATCTCCCTTACTTCTCACCATCACTAACAAAATCTCTACATCCATGGAGTTTAACCTTGAATACCCTCTTGAAAACTTTCATGACCTTCCTAATTCTCAATGTGTTTCTTCCCTTTTCCTCGTTGAATCTGACCATATTCCACCTCCAAGTTACTTTCAAACCCTCAAATCAAATGAGTTTGATGCCTCACTTAGAACTGATTTCATCTCTTTGATCTCACAGGTAATTAACCATCATTTTGCTTTCTTTTACTTGGGTACAATTTTTGGCAGAATCAAAAACAATATTTTGTTTCTGTCATAAGCACTGTCAATCCAAACACCATTCATCCGATGTTTGGATTTACAATGAGTTATGTATATATCAAACCAAACATTTTTTAATGTTGGTAAATTGTTTCTATGTAGTTGTCATGCACCTTTGATCCATTTGTGACTTACTTAGCTATCAACTATTTGGATCGCTTCCTAGCTAACCAAGGAATATTGGTAAGAAAAACCAAACACTTAATTAACCAACATTATTGAATTTATTACTTCATTAATCATGTTTAAAAAAATTTGAGATCTAAATTAAAATGGATATACATGTAACAGCAGCCAAAACCATGGGCCAACAAACTTCTTGCAGTAACATGTTTTTCACTAGCAGTAAAAATGTTGAAAACAGAATACTCTGCCATTGATGTTCAGGTAAAAAAAACTTTACCTTATATATAACTTATAAGTTAAAATTTATGCAAATTTTAATTTTTAACCAAAGTAATGATTTTATTATAGGGTCTTCTTAATCATGATGATGGTGGTTTCATTTTTGAGACACAAACAATAAAAAGAATGGAAGCACTTGTGTTAGGAGCATTACATTGGAGAATGCGTTCCATTACTCCATTCTCTTTCATTCCTTACTTCACCAATTTGTTTCATCTTGATGATATAACATTAAAGGTTCTTAAAGATAGAGCTTCTCAAATTATATTCAAGTCACAAAAAGGTAAATTTATTAATTAAAAAATTAATTAAGTTAATTTGATTGCTTAATCTAGAATTATAGTTTGATAATTTTATTTATGTTTTTTTATTTTTTTATTTTTCAGATGTAAAGGTTTTGGAATTCAAGCCATCTATAGTTGCTGCTTCATCCCTTCTTTATGCTTCACATGAATTGTTTCCTTTTCAATATCCATGCTTCTTGGGAACAATATCCAATTCTTCATATGTAAATAAAGTAAACATTCTCTCATTATTTTATTTTCTATTCTTTTTACATTATATTAAAGTAATTTTTTGATAGCTATTTGATTATTTGATTAAGATCAAACAATATAAAAAAATTATACTTCAAAATATTGAGTTTTATGGAGGATGAAATTATCTATCTATTATTGTTTTGTATTTTATATTAATAATAATAATAATAATAATTATTAATATGATTATATATTTATTATTATTATTATTATTAATAATTTATTATTATTATTATTATTATTATTAATTTATAATATTTTTATTATGGATAATAAATTATTAATTTTTTTACTGCAGGAAAGTGTTATGCAGTGCTATAATGTGATACAAGATATATCTAAGGAAGAGTACGACTCAATGTTTAATGCAAATTCAAGTTCAGGCACACCAGTAAATGTGTTAGACGAAAATTTTCTAAGTTTGGAAAGTGAAAAAACCAATGGAACAAATCTGGATCCAACTGCTATGATACAAGAGAAGCATTTCAAAAGAAGGAAAATTTAATCATAAATGCTCAAGTACTAAAAAAAGAAGAAGATAACAACATTTAATTCTTCTGGTCCATCCAAGAACAGTTAAAAAATTAATGTGAAAAAAAATGAGGATACATTAATAGGAAGAGATAGTTAATGGACAAAATCACTATAATGTGATTCTTGTACGGATTTCATTGAATCTTGTGATTGTGAAAAAGGAACATGGTTGAAAAAAAATGGAATTGAAATTTCATTTTTTTTCCTATGATAGAGGAAACAAAAAGACAAGATGTAGCTTTGAATTGTTTTGTATTGTCTGATTTGTAGTGAAGTGTGGTTCTGTCTTTTAGCGTATGGCAGAGGAATAATATTGTAGTATTAGTGAAACAGCAAATTTTGTTGGAAGGGTGTTGTTAGTACTATGTAATGTTCATGTAAAAAAGTTTCAAGGTTCTAAGGCTTATTTGATAAGCACTTGCGCTATAAACTTATTTGGATAAATATTTGTGCTATAAACGGTAAATAAATTGTGTATCATTTTATCTAAACATATCTTAAGCCACATAAAAAGGACGGAGGCCGAATTAACATAGATCCGAACTAACATAGATATTATTCTTGTTGGTCATAATTATAAGAAAATTTATATTTTTTAGATTTATTTAATAATTAATGTATCTGATTTATATATAGATCAAATACATTAAAAATTTAATAATCAAAATTCTTAAAAGTTATAAAGTATTTAAAGTTTCCAAGGACCCTAATTTCTTTATCAAAGATATTTGGTTGGACCAAATTTGAGATCTCTACTCTTGTACCAAAAGAGTTGATTGCAACTTCACATAAGAAATTGGGACCACAATGGCTTGGTTCATTGAAGAAATCAAAAAACACCCTTTTCTAAAGTTTTGTTCTCACTTCTTTGTTTTTGTTTCTCACTCTTTCATGGGTGTTTCGTGTGTATTATAATGGCAACATGAATGCTATTTTTAGTCACAAATAATCAATTATATACACTTTAACATTTTTAATTCAATTTGTTAGTGGTTAACCAAATTAGGTAAGATTAAGCAATATAATGTCTTACATGTTACTATTAGGTTCTTTAGTATAGTAAAGTTTGATAATGCAGTGCTTTAGATATTTATTAATTTTTTTACTTTGGAATATTGTGTTGGTTTTTTCTTATACGAAAGCATCATTTGTTGAAATTCTTGTTTGATGTGGAGATAAAGGTTTAAATGGAACATGTGACAGAGGATTGATTCTGGTGACATTTTAAACTTTATGGTAATTACTAGCTTTATAGGAAATAGTCAAGTGTTAGGTTTATATAATTGGCTTTGTTATTTGAAACATTTAGCTCAAAATCTTGATGATTCCCTACAATTAGGTATTCTCCCCTTTGATGTAATTGTCAAATCAATGATTGTTCGGATTAAACAATGCATAAGTTATAAAATAAAAATATGTGTTTATATTAACTATGAGACCGTGATCTGATAAATGTTGATATCATAAATCTGTGAATGTAGAATATTTTGACTATCGGGAATCTGAATTTATTGTCCTAACAAACTATTAAGGTTATTCTCCACTTATAACATCAACATATGTATTCTAGCTAATTTACAACTTATGATATGGACTTGAAAACAAAACCATTTCCTATAATATTCAATTATACCTTAATATTCATTCACTCATTTCCTAACTAAAGAGTAAAACTTGAAAACGATGAGAGCCAAACCTTGTAGGCTAGTATAAAACTTAGGTTTATGCATTATACTATTATTCACAATTTATGTGAAATCTTATCCAATGTGCACTACACATTTTTGTATATACGTAATGAATGAAATGTGACGTTTTGGCTACGATTTTTGTTAGTTGAGGTGTCTTGCAAGAGCCACAAGACAAGTAGCTTATGCAGGGGCAATTAAAGTTGTGGAACCCCCTAGCTCTCTGCTCAAAGTCACATGAACATGGATATAGATATAAAAGAGTGGTGAATTCTTATTTACCCTACTCAAAAAGTTAGGAAGAATTATCTTCTATGTAAAATATTTTGAAAACATCAAACAATTGTATTATTTTATAAATAAATAAACATGTTAAAATTAGGTGGTTTCATGTTATTGGTTGAAGGTAGAATCAGTGGCGGAACCAGACTATAAAAGTTGGGGGCCATAAAATTAAGTATAATTTATAAATAAAAATTTAATACTATAATGTATATAAAACATCTAAATTGTAATAAATAAAAAGTTGACTATAAAATGATTAAAGAGTATTACATAAAAACACCTTACAATAATGCTTTACGGTTTTTGAGTAGTTTGAAATCATCAATAATAATCTCAGAATCAATACTTGCAGCAATTTCTCTTTCAATGTTAACCGTCATGCTATCTCCTAGAAAATCAACTTCCATTTTGTTTCTCAATCTTGTCTTGATAATTTTCATTGCCGAAAAAGATCTTTCTGTAGTAGCTGTAGATACAAGGAGAGTCATGATAAGGCGGAACAGTCTATCAATCAAATAATAAATTTCCTTCTTTTCCGTTGAACCCAAGATGAACATAATTCTTGAATAGTTGATAAATTATTCAAACTCGATGCTTGACGAGCGTCAATAATAAAATGTCGAAGTTGAAATTTCAAATTAGTCTTCTCTTGCTCATTGAAGTCCATAGGATAATATTTTTCAACTAAAGTGCAAATGGTATCAAGGTTAAAAGCCTTGTAATTATCCTTGGGAGACAAAGCACAACTTAGAGTTAACAAATCAATCGCTTGTTCGCTAAATCTATTATTCAACTCTTGCAATTATTTGTCAATGGTAGCGAAAAATATTTCAACTCTAAAAAAATGCTCAATTGTTACCTGGTTTTCTTCAAGACAAGAGCGACCAAATCTTGTTGTTGAATGAACATCATTAAGATCAGGAATCTCAATATTATGTTTTTCAGAAAAAGACTTCACAGTAGCAAACAATTTACCCCAACCAATTTCTCTTAATTCTTGAATAAGAGTTTTTGTTGAACAAACCAAATTCAAAGCATTAACTACATCCTAAGATTGTTGTTGTAAAGCTTGACAAAGCATATTTGTCATCCCCATAAATTCTCTCATCAAATGCAATATGAATATGAAATAAAATGACTTCAAATAATTGAAAGCACTATGAGCATCTCCACGTGAAGCATAACTTAATCCTTCCTTAGCAAATTTTCTGGAAACAGAACAAGTTGCTTCATACATATTTATCAAGCTAGAAATAGAAGAGAAATGTAATCTCCAATGAGTATCCCCTGCTCGCTTCAAAGTACCAATTTGATTTTCACCTTTACCAGTTACAATCTCACCAGTCTCTAATAAATGTTCAATTTCATCTAATTGGGAAGCTTGTAACTCATCATGGCGCTTTGTAGAAGAACAAACAACATTAACAATTAAAGTTAGCTTCTCAAAGAATTAATGAATAGATGTAACTTCTCTTGATGCAGTAACCAAAGCAAGTTGCAATCGATGAGAAAAACAATGAGCATAATATGCATAAGGACAATCCTTCATAAAGAGTTCTTGTAAAACATTCCATTCTCCTCTCATATTACTAGCACCATCATACCCTTAACCACGAATGTTAGAGACATCAAGTTTATGCAAAGAAAGTATTTCACAAATTTTTTGCTTAAGAGTTAAAGATGTAGTGTCACTAACACATGCAAGGCCAAAAAATCTCTCTTGTATAAAACCATATTTATCAACAAATCTCAAAACAAGAGACATTTGCTCTTTTTTGGATTCATCACGCGCTTCATCTACAATTATACAAAATTTGGAATCACCAATTTCTTCACGGATATACTTTTTCACCCTACTTGAAAGAATGTGCAAGATCTCTTTTTGAATTAGATGTGAAGTATACTTGCTATTAGATGGATCATATTCCAATACAACTTTTGCAACTTCATCATTGTAACATGCTAAGAATTTTATCAATTCAAGAAAATTACCTTGGTTTGATGATGTTGTACTTTTATCATGACCTCTAAAAGCACACGCTTGAAAAGTTAACCAACGAACAGTGTCAACTGAAGTCTTGAGACGTAGTCGATTCTTCATAATTTCAATTAAACTTTGAGCTTGAACAATATTCCTAATGTGACCATCTTGATTCAACAAGTCTTGACAAGCTTTCATAGCATTGTTATATGGAGAACACAGATATTTCCCTATGTGTTTAAGAAATGCACAATTCTTTCCATTTCTAACTTTCTTCCAACCTCTAAAACCTATAGAAATGAAAACATCGGAACCAGGACGTGCACTTGGTCTTTTTCTAAAAAGATAACAAGGTAAGCAATAAGCAGCATCTTCTGAAGGTGAATATTCTAACCATGAAGGAAAAAGGCTAAACCAAGCATGTTGAAAGCGTCTTTGATGGTCTTCATTACCCGACAATGGATATTGCTCTAAATTCATTTGGTATGGATCCCATTTTAAATAAGTTCTTCGTATTCCATCCATTTGATTCACATTATATTCCCACATTGAAGGATGTTTTCCAAGATCACGTTCTAAAGAATTCTCAATGTCATCCGAACAAACTCTATTAACGTTTTCTTCAATTCTTGGATTCTCAAGAACTCTTTGAGGTTCGGGCATAGGTGTTAAACTTTCTTCATCTCTTTCTTTCCTCTTGAAAGAAGAATTAATTTTTCTACTCTTCATTATCACCTTATTGCTGCATAATTAATTAAATAAATTAACACAACACAACAAAATCCAAAATCAATCTTAGTGAGAACCTTAGTGAGAATCAACACCAAATCAAAATCATAATACAACAAAAACTTAGTAAGAAAAGTAGTGAAAATCAATCCTATTTCTCCAATCAATTCTAACACATCAAAATCCCAAATCAATTCTAACTCAAAATCATAACCCTAACCCATCAAAATCCGAAAACAATTATAACTCAAAATCATAACCCTAACCCATCAAAATCCCAAATCAATTCTAACTCAATCATAACCCTAACCCATAAAAATCCCAAACTAAAATCCTAACACAATCCAATCTTACACAACTTAGTAAGTTAGTTAGTAATAAAACAAATCCAACCAATATGATTTCATCATAATCACAAGCCAAACCTAAAGGGTAAATTTTTTTTCTTCAAAAACATACACTACGCTGTCATACCCCAATTTTTGACCTAATATACCACCTTACATTTGCATCATTGCATCACTAACAGTTCAGAACAGAATTAATCGGGTGTAGCTTCTACAGGTCAAAATTAGGGTTTCATCAATTTTCATCTGATTCAAGAGGCAATCAATTAGGGTTTTAGATTCATTCACCTCAATTGATCTATCTTGATCAAATCATCAACCTCTGATCTTCAGATATCAAATTTTTCCTCATGATCTATCGAGGATCGACCAATTAGGGTTTTTATCGAGGATGAGCAATTACTGATTTTCTGATCAATGAATGACTTTTTTTATTAGAGATTGATCTTCATATCTTAAATACAACATGTTGACCTAATTTCTGGATTCAAAACATCACAGAAGTTCACAGAATTCATCAGTCCATTTCTGAATCATCTGATGAAATTTCATCTGCACTGAAAAGTCAAACTTTGATGGAGAGATAGAGCTGATAAAAATCAGATGGAGAGTAATAATGATGGGATAAGATCAAGTAGAAAAATTAACCATGGTTAAAAGGAAGCTTCCTTTTGCATTTATTACAAAAAATGACTTTCTTGCCCTCTAAGGCAACTTGTAAATACCAAAGCCATTCTCCTTCACTTACCATTCAGAATTTGTGACCTATAAATAGAGGTCATGTTGGCCTTTTGAAACTACACCAAAGCTATGCCAAAACAAGCTTTCTCACTTCTTTCTTAATTTTCAAGTAACATAGTGTATTTTGAGAAAACTTGTATTTTTGAAAACTTGTGAAGAAACATGAGATATTTGGTGTCTAACATGTCATAAACATCTAATAGAATTGGTTTGAAACTTAAAATCAATCTAAGAAACACTAAAACTCAAAGTTACATTTCAAAATTTCAAGCTTGCCCAAAACTGCCTTAACCTTCGAAATCAATGTTTGGCTCGAGCAAGTTGTGATTTTTTCACTCAAACATCATCAACATACTCCATATAGATGATGCAGATCATTAGCTTCAATAAACTCTAACATCAAATTCGAGTTTCATTTTGAACCATATGCAGGTGGACTTGGTCAGAACAATCCAAGCAATTTCAGAGTGAGCAGACCTTCCTCACACGATCCTTGAAGTCCGTTGGTGCTGTAGGAATCATCAAAACACAACTGGAAACACGCCATCATCAATTTCGATCTGAGCTTCAAGAGGTAAGAACACGAACTTCAAACTCCATGATTCCTTGCTTTCAGTTTAAAAAGCTCTTGGCAATTTGTTTCTGCACTATCACTGATCAATAACCCTCAATCAATTGATCAATTCATCAACCATACACGATTTCAATTAGGATTTTCAGATTTAGCGTTCTTCGTGTTCTTGAGAAATTTAATCATGTTAGGCTTAAAATAAATGAAATTAAATGACATCATCATGTTCCTGGGCTTAAAACGATCAAGTTTGATGTTTACATCAAGCAATTTCATGGAGAAATGAAGAATCCATGGCTGATTGAAGATTGGAGGAAGAAGAAGCCTACGCGCATTTTTTCAAATTCAAAAATATGGTTTATAATATAATTGCATTGTTTGATTTCAATACACGGATGTATTGTCACCCCAGCGGTTGCCAGCTCACTCTTAAGTCATTCATGCCTTGCCTTGCCTAATGGTCCCGGGTTCGAGTAGCCTTGGGACCATTTTTGCCAAACTTTTTGTTTTTCTATTCATATTTTTTTCAAACTTTGACTTCTTAAAAAACCAATCAAAACTCCTCATTTTGAGGTGATTTTTTGTACACATGTCAATTAACATATCTATTTTAAGATAGTGTCAAAAAATTTCAGAAAAACTTTCATCCGATTATATTTTTATCGAGCCGAAAATGATACATTTGAGTACTTTTTAAAGCACTTTCAAAGGCGTTTTTTTCAAACTTTCGAAGCCCGATTCTTTTCAAAACTTCTTGTAAGTAAATTTCATCTTTCAAAAACACTTTCAAGATCTTTTTCAAAACTTTTCACCAAAACTTACATCTTTTTCCATGATCGATCCGATTTAAACGATAAAACCGAATTCGTTTTCTCTCGAATTTCTTAACTGATCATGGGCCTCCCTCACGGTGTAATTCTCAAAATTCTTTTATGTACATAATTATTTCCTTGTACATATCCAATTCTTTTTATGTACATACCAATTTTTACCTGTACATAATACAGATACTTTTTGTAAATACTCAAGTACAGACAAACTTCGATCGTTTGTTTTCACTTCGCTTGTGTATACTCTGAATACCATTGGTATTAAAAGGAGCATTATTCCCGGTGAAACTGCTTTTAAACCAATGGGCCTCCCTTATGGTGTAAGTCCCAACCATCCTATGTACATCCACATCTCCTCGTACATAAATACCCGTTCGTGTACATATTTACTTTCTCGTACACATTCAAACTTGTAAATAATCAAGTTACAGCTCGTTTTAAACGTTCTTTTCACAGACACTTGTTTATATTTCCTTCGTAAACTCTTGCAAGTAAACTTTACATGCATTGTTTATACTTCCTTCATAAACTCCTGTGAATACATATCACACACACACACACACACTTGTTTATACAACTGTCTAGTTATAACATAACAACTAGTCTAACCAATAGGTTCCCCAGTGTTAGCCTCCTCTTGGGCTTTGTACAAGGCAACTCATTTCATCTGAGTTTAGCCTCCTCTTAGGCTTCATATAAGAAAACTCATTCATCTGAGTTTAGCCTCCGCTTATGCTTCATAGAAGACAACACTCCCCTGCTGAGTCAGCCTCCACTTGGGCTTCGTTCAAAAGAACTCCTCATTGAGTTTAGCCTTCTCTTGGGCATCATACAATGAAAGAGACCAGGAAATCTCTTAACAGCCTCCTATTGGGCTTCCAATACAAAGAATCACCCGTGCTAGGATAGAACCCAGAGAGTATAATTTCCCGGTGAAATTGCTCTTAATCTTAAGGGGATGGTTTCCCGGTGAAATCCCTTTTAAAGAAAAAGCCAGCCATACCCTATAGCTTCCTCTTGAGCTTCATACAAGGACCCTCGATGACCCTCGGAATGCCTCCTCTTGGGCTTAAAATACAAGGACCCATGGGCTTCTTAAAAGCATCCCTCTAATCCAATCAATTTCTCCTCGAGATTTAGACGTCTATCATCTCTATGGAAGAAGTATCTCATCTATCACATCACATACAATCAAAAAAAACTTTTCAAACTCTTTTCAAACAAAAACATCTCTTAATTGTAAGTGGTAACGCTTGTATACTCAAGCAAAACACCCAATGCTTACAATTAAAAGATTCAATCATCTTTTTCAAACATCTTTCTTAAACATGTAAGTGGTAACGCTTGTACACTCAAGCAAAACACCTATAACTTACGATGAAAGATTCAATAAATCAAACCTTTCAAAATGTATGTGATGAAATAGATTAGATACATTTTTTATTAAGATGACATTCGTCTCTGTCTCTTAATAACATTTCCGTTGCTTCCACTAGCATAAGTGGGAACTATGATTGCTCTGACTTTCTCAACATCCTTTTGAGAATACGTAGGCACAAGGTCTCATCCTTGCCGAGCAAATTTCTTTCTCCCTCAAACCAAACAAACCATAGATCCCTTTAGATCCGAGCTACAAATGCTCTGATTCCCATTAAGGGATATGTATGCAGAAGATCCCAATGATCTTTGCGATCACAATAATAACAAACACTAGGATCCCATATAATCTATCCTTCTTATAACCCAAAGGAGAAACTTTCCAATCATAGAAATAGCATTTAAAACACACAAATATATCAAACGTATTCATATATAAAGCTATAGATAACTATATATATTTAGGGTGCTCCATCTATTCCCTTTATATAACAAACCCCCTTACCCGGAATCTCCCCAATGTGTTGCGTCTAGTTTGCGCTAGTCGTAATGCATATCATATCAATTGAGGGTATTAACAGCTTTCCCCTTTTTCATAATCATAATTTCTTGTGTTGAAAATAATAAAGCTTGATGCTCGCGGCATCTTTATAAACAAATCAAAAGAGTAAATCGTTTTGAGCCAGAGGATCCGAATTCCGATTCGATTCTCTGGCACGTCACTTTTTAACGTGAACAGGAAAAATGGCGACTCAGCTGGGGAGTACGCTGAAATTTTGATTTTCAAAAAAAAATGTGACTCTGATCAAGAGCACCAAGCTTTTTTGTTTTCAAAAGAAAAAGAGGGGTTAAGCTTTCATATGTGCATATGTTTGTTTTTCTTTATTGTGTGTTTCGCGATTTCATCTCGATGGAAAGAAATCCTAACCCGATTTAAGAAACATTTTAAGATCTAGGTGGGGGTATAGTCCTATTAATTTGTGAGAAGTCTCAGTACTTACGGAGTTAATTTGAGATCCCTCTCTCAGCGGAGGTTGTCTTGGGAGTATTTGTGTTTAGCAAGTATTTGCAAAGACATTTTGCTTTCAAGAGAACTTGCGGCGAGTGGTCAGAGAACACATAACCCATCCTGGCCATTTAGGATGTAGTGTAGAAATTATTCAGGCGTAAGCTTAGAATAATTGTCATGCGAGACTACGATCAGGCGAGTTTTTCTTGAAAAATATTATTGGACTTCGAGTATTCAACAAATCCGATAATATTTCAAAGAGAAGCGTTGAGCCTGTATTATTAGTAGAACCCGTTTCACAGATGAATAAGCCCTTAGAACTTACCCACGTTGATTCTTATCATTGGCTTCATGCTCGTGACTTCGAACGCTTGACCATGTGTCTAACTACTAACCATGTTTGTAGCATTCATGCATTCATTCAAAACTTCATTTCTCTTCCCATTTCCAAAGAATTTAGAGATTTTTCTTTGTAAATATTTTAGGTTAGAGTGATGGACGTCAGAGGAAGATTCACCAAGAGATACAGTTTTAGAATTCCTGACGTAGGGAAGTTGAAAGAGTTAGCATCCTTGGTAGAAGATCCCTCGGATTTCAGAAAACGCTATGGAACTCTTTTAACCATCCTAAACACTAACGTTGATGAAGGACTTCTCAAAACTTTCGTTCAGTTTTAAGATCCCTATCATTGCTTCACATTCCACGACTATCATTGATGCCTACTTTGGAAGAGTACGCACATCCTAGGTATCTCATGTCGACAAAGTGCCTTTCAATGGTTTGGAAGCCATTCCTAAGTCACCAGTCATTGCAACAATGACTCACTTAAAGAAATCTGAGATAGACAAAAACCTAACTACCAAAGGAAAACTCTTAGGACTAACTTCAAAGTTCCTAATTGAGAAGGATCTTAAATTCTCTGAAGCCGGTAGTATGGTAGCCTTTGAAGCTATTTTAGCTTTACTCATCTATGGACTGGTGTTGTTTCCCAACGTCCCAAGTTTCCTTGATGTCAACGCCATAAGGATCTTTCTAATTGGAAATCCCGTTCCCACTTTGCTTGGTGACACATATTTCTCCATTCATCATAGGAATCGTCAAGGAGATGGAACTATTGTGTGTTGCATACCTCTATTCTTCAAATGGATTGTCTCACACCTGCCTAAATCTCATATCTTCCGCGGAAACAAAGACGATTGACATTGGTCTCGAAGACTCATGTCTCTTACAAACGACGATATCCATTGGTATACCTTGGCAGACAATGAGATGGAAATCATTGAGAGCTGTGGAGAATTTGCCAACGTACCTCTCATTGGTACGAAATGAGGGATTAACTACAACCCATTCTTGGCAAGACGTCAAATCGGGTACGCAAACTCTAGTAAACCTCTTGGTTTTACAGTAGAGAGCTATTTCTATCATGAAGGGGAGGATTACCAAGGTTTGAAAGCCAGAATGATCAGAGCTTGGCATCACATCCGAAGGAAGGAAAAAGGTAATGCAAGGAATTGTGTAGCCATGGAAATCTACACTTCTTGGGTAAAGAAAAGAGTAAAGGAATTTCGAATGCCTTATGCTTATGAAGAACCTATGTTCTCAACAGCTTCCAAATCAACAATTTTCCCGTCGAGACTATGGGAGAATACCAAGAAGCTTTGGCCAAGATGAGGCTCGAGAAGGAGGCTTTGGAAGATAAGTTCCTTAAGACTGATCTCGAAAATGAGAAGCTTAAGAAACAGGTCAAAGATCATGAAAAGACGCTTTACTTCCAGGATGAATGGCTCATGGAGAAAGATGAGAAGATTCGCCAGAAAGATAACGCAATCAAAAGATACATCAAAGAAAGGAAAAGTAAGCTTGAGGAAATGACAACAAGCGATCCTGCTCCCGACGAGTGGAAGAAAGTCATTAGCAAGCTGAAAACCGAGAAAGCTGAACTGAAAGCTCACTATGGAAAGGAAATCCTGAAGTTAAAGCTACATCAAGCCTTTGGATCTTCATCCGACGAGGACGATTAATTAGTTTAGATTGTAATTTTTATCATTTATTTTATCATTTGTGTGAGCAATGCTCAAAAACAAAATTTGTTGTAATCTTCTTTCAATAATCAATAAAATATGTGTTTTCCATCCTAATATTTGCCAGAAATTTCTCTTTTAGCGTAAATTCTTTGGAAATTCCTTTCTCTTTGCATTTATAATCATGCATCATACTTTGCATATCGAGTCTATTGTCTAGAGTTTGATCTTTTGGAATTTTTTCCAGAAAGGAAAAGATCGCCAAGCTGTCGCGTCTTAGAGTTTCTCGACCACGTCCACAGCCAACTCGAACATACAATACACGTTCAATAAGGAGAAAAGTAATGGAAGGATTTGAGCAAGAAAATGTTGAGCTTCGTAGCACAGTGACAACACTACAAGAAGAGGTGGAAAGACTCACTTCTTTGGTCAATTCATTGGCAACCACGCAAAGTCAGCAAGCAACATCGAGCAGTCAAAATCAAGCGGCGATTTCAGAGGTTACTACTACTCCAGTTTCAACTGTTGCAGCCAGTAGTTCACTCTTCAATATGCCAGAAGGTTATCCATAGGGCATGCCTTTCAATTTCGGCATCGGATTTCGTCAACCGACTTCTCAGGTACAAACAAACACGCTTGAAGTACCTACTTTGCAAAACTCAACACTTACTCCGCAGCATGGAGTAACTTTTCCGCAAGTTACTATGACGGTTTCTCAACCGATCATGACGAACTCAGCTTCTGTAGTTCACACTACGGCAGACGAAGAAGTTCACTATAGTCCAGGCGATAACACGAATCCTCATGGTCCGATGGAGAATCTCCAGGAACAGCTCCTCAAAATGCAGCTTGAGATTAAAACGATCCGAGGGAAGGAATTGTTTGGGAAGAACGCCCAGGATTTATGCTTAGTTCATCGCGTAAGGATACTTGCAAAATTCAAAGTCCCTGACTTTGAAAAGTATAAAGGAAATTCCTGTCCACAGAGTCATCTTACGATGTACGCTAGGAAAATGTCTACGTACAACGACAATCACCAGTTGTTAATTCACTACTTCCAAGACAGTCTCACAGGCGCCGCATTGAAGTGGTACATGGGGCTAGACATCACGAATATCCAGACATTCAATGACTTAGGTGAAGCCTTCGTACAACAATATAAATTCAACTTGGACATGGCTCCAGATCGGGATCAACTCCGCTCCATGTCTCAGAAGGAAAGAGAGACATTCAAAGAGTACGCCCAACGTTGGAGGGAAATTGCTGCCCAAGTCAACCCGCCGTTAGAGGAGAAGGAAATGACCAAGGTATTCTTAAACACTCTTGGCCCATTTTACTACGAACGAATGATCGCCAGCGCTCCCGGAGATTTCACCGAGATGGTAAGCATGGGAATGCGGCTAGAGGAAGGAGTTCGAACAGGACGCCTGACCAGAGAGATAGGGACTTCTAGTGGAACTAAGAAGGTTGGAACCAATTTTCCAAAGAAAAAGGAACATGACATAGGAATGGTATCTCGAGGGAAACCGCGAAAGAATGTCAGTCAACAACGACAGGTAGCTGCTATAGCACCTATTGTTAATACAAGTTCAAATACAGGAATTACTCCGCAGTTCCAACAAACTCAACAGCCTCGACAGCAGGCTCAGCAGTTCAACAATCAGAACCGTACGTCCAGGGTCTCGCAATTTGATCCAATTCCAATGACGTACACGGAACTATATCCTTCATTAATAGAAAGGAATCTTGTGCAGACAAGGTCACCACCTCCGATACCAGACAAATTGCCATGGTGGTACAAAGCGGACGTATCTTGCCCTTTTCACCAAGGGGCACCGGGTCATGATCTTGAGCATTGTATAGCGCTAAAAGCTGAAGTACAAAGGTTAGTAAGGTCTAATCTTCTTTCCTTCAAGAATACAAATCCAAACGTACAAGCAAATCCACTTCCCAGTCATAGTGGACATACCGTGAATTTGATACTAAGAAATACAGATCGGTATCTCGTCACAGATGTGAATCTGATCAGAGAAAGTTTGGTACAGCTCCATGATACATACAGTACAATGGGTGCTTTCACTAAACATGATTATGCAGCTTGCAACATCTGCTTCAAGTATTGTCGAGGATGTCCGACCATAAGAGCAGACATTCAACGATTATTAGATAATGGTGACATACAGATCTTCAGAAACAGAAACGACTATGACGTGAATACAGTAGGGCATTTTCCGCATGAGCTTTTAGTCTCAGATATCAACTCAAAAATTCCCGAAGTAAATGTTATTGTCCCCTGTTTCAATATGCCCAAACATGTGGAGATTGAATATAATGGTTCAAACATTCCAGGATCTCCTTTGGTGATTTGCCTACCCGGTCCTGTTCTGTACAGTTCTAACAAAGCAATTCCTTATCAATACAATGCAACTATGATAGAAGATGGGAAGGAGAAACCCATGCCAACTCTTTCAGCCAATGTCAACATAACTGAGATCGGACGAGTAACGCGAAGTGGACGAGTACATACTCCGCCGCTACCAAAACCACCTGTTGTTCCTATTGTCAGACAAAATCCAGTTGATACACCACTTGAGAATCCTGCGAGGATTCCCGTTGTTAATCCAAGCACAAATGTTGGTCTGTCTGATAGAACTAACGTCAACTCAGATTTCGATGAAATTTTGAAGCTAATCAAGAAAAGCGAGTACAGAGTTGTGGATCAGCTGATGCAGACTCCCTCCAAGATTTCGATACTATCTCTACTTTTGAACTCCGAAGCTCACCGAGAAGCTTTAATGAAAGTACTAGATCAAGCTTATGTAGATCATGACGTGACTACAGACCAGTTTGGAGGTATTGTGGGCAACATAACAGCTTGCAATAACTTAAGCTTCAGCGATGAAGAACTCCCAGAAGAAGGGAAAGATCACAATCTGGCTCTGCATATCTCGATGATTTGTCAATCAGATTCTTTGTCCAATGTACTAGTAGATACCGGTTCATCCTTAAACGTAATGCCAAAAACGACTCTTGCTCGTTTGGCTTACAAAGGAACACCGATGAAGTTCAATGACATAGTGGTAAGAGCCTTTTACGGGTCAAGGAAGTCAGTTATTGGGGAAGTCGATCTCCCGATGACAATCGGTCCGCAAACCTTCCAAATCACTTTCCAAGTCATGGATGTGCCAACTGCTTACAGTTGTTTGCTAGGAAGACCATGGATACACGAAGCAGGAGCAGTGACTTCCACTCTCCACCAGAAGCTAAAGTTTACAGTAAATGGGAAGCTAGTGACCATCATCGGTGAACAAGCGTTACTAGTAAGCCATTTATCCAGCTTTTCTTTCATCACAGCCAACGACGTTGAAGGGACACAGTCCCACGAACATCCGTTAGAAGATGAATCTACAAGTAAAAGCAGGTCATCTATCTCCTCTTACAAAGAAGCAGCACATATAGTGAAAGATGGTAATGCTGCGGGTTGGGGACGAGTAATCAAAATTGTCAACAACGAGACAAAAGCCGGGCTTGGATTTGCTCCAGTATTTCCTAAAGACAAGCAAAGGGATGAAGTACTTCGCCCAATCAGAGAAGTATTCCACAGTGGGGGTTTCTTAAACCCTGTTCTTCAAGAGGTTAATGTTCTTACCAATGAAGGTGATGAAGACGATCTCTCGGGATCTGAAGAGTGGAGCACTTATCTAAACAGCTCTGAATATGTGTCTCAGGAAGAATCGTACGCACCGTACTATCCTCCGACTGATCAATTCAAAGACATGTCCCTACAAAAGAATAAAAATCCACCTATCCCTTCTGAAGTTTGGGATACCTTGGGAGAACCAAGTGGAAAGTTTGACTACATGGTGAAATACACTGCGCCTGAAAGCCCAAAAATCAGAATTGAAGATATCCAGCCAACTGGATGGGGTGATTCTTTTGAGTATCCTAGTCAACCAGAAGAGGTGTACCCATCTTCCCGATCTCATCAACCAATTGAGGTTCCGAATGAAGATCTCTGCTTTAATGCGCCCGTGGAATTTGTTAAACCATATCTTGACTATCACTACATCAACGTAATTACTGAAGATCAGGGATATGAGTCGGGATACGAATTGGAAAGTGTCGCCGACAATGAGTCTCTTCACTCAGAAGATTGGAGAGTACATCCCCAGAATTCCACGCAAATGCCAATAGAAAGTACATATGCTGTATCCCATGCTTCTCGATCTGTCCATCAAGCAGAAGAAGATCACTTCAGTAGCACAAAAGGCAAGGTCCGTCGTCCAGAGTCTTCAAAGCCTGCTCAACCAACGACCAAAGTCTATTCAAGAATTAAGCCAAGTGGAAAACCCAGAATACCTCGACTTCCAACGAGTTCGCCACTACTGGAAACCTGTTGAAGTTCGGACTAATGTTCATAGTTCTAAGTAGTTTATCTTTGCTTTTGTTTTGAACTTTCGCTTCGCCCAAAGTGAAGAGATGTTTTATAGGGTTTAGCTTTTAAATAATTTCTCTTTGTCTTGCCCAAGACAAATGAGTTTGTATTTTAGGGCCCTGTTTCATATTGTGAATCATAAATAAAACGCGTTGTTTTGATTCCACACTTTGTGTTTGTTTTCATTTTTACCCTTTCTTGGAAATGATAATCCTAAAAAACACAATAAAAATCTTCAATAATAATCTGCATACTTTCACATTAACTTTTTCCAAAATAAAAAATAAATAAAAAAGGTTAATTAATCAAACATAAAGTGTGATCCCGAGTGAAGTCACCGAGGAAGAGCAATAACTCTATGCTCTCTCCCGACTTTGAAATCCCTAGTGAAGTCGTCGAGGAAGAAGTTGAAGAAGAGATCTCGGACGAGATTTCTCGACTACTTAAGCACGAGGAAAGAATCATTCAACCTCACAAAGAGCCTTTGGAAGCAGTTAACTTGGGTTCTGAGGAAGACAAAAAGAAGTAAACATCGGAGCTTCGCCGACAACGTCAAGAGCAAACGATAGATCTTCTCAAAGAATATGTTGATGTGTTCGCTTGGTCCTACCAAGACATGCGGGTTTGATACCAGATCGTGGAGCATCACTTGCCATTAAGACCGGAGTGTCCACCGTTAAACAAAGACGAGAAGAGTTCACCGACATGGCCGACAAAATCAAAAGGAGGTTCAAAAGCACCGATGGTTTCCTCGCCACGAATATCCTCAATGGCTAGCCAACATAGTGCTGTCTCCAAGAAAGATGGAAAGGTCGAATGTGTGTTGACTACCAGGACTTGAATAAAGCAAGTCCAAAGATGATTTCCACTACCGCATATCGACATGCTAGTGGATAGTACTGCAAAGTTCAACGTCTTTTCCTTCATGGACGGTTTCTCGGTTACAATCGATCGAATGGCTCCGAAGACATGGAGAATACATCCTTCATCACGCCATGGGGCACGTTTTGCTACAAAGTAATGCCGTTTGGATTAAAGAATGTAGGCGTAACTTACCAGGCAATGACTACTCTCTTTCATGACATGATGCACAAAGAGATCAAGTCTACGTGGACGACATGATAGCTAAGTCGATATGAAGAAGAGAATATAGAATATCTCTTGAAGTTGTTTCAGCGACTAAGGAAATTTCAGCGAATCCTAACAAATGCACCTTTGGGGTAAGATTTGGAAAACTCCTAGGTTTCATCGTCATCAAAGAGGTATTGAAGTTGACCCTGACAAAGTCAAGGCTATTCAAGAAATGCCTACGCCACATAGTAAAATCAAGTAAGAGGATTTCTTGGACGGTTGAATTACATCTCCGATTTATCTCTCAAATGACTGCTACCTGGCCGATATTCAAGCTTCTCCGCAAAAATCAAGAGGTTGTGTGAAGATTGCCAAAAAGCGTTTGACAGTATCAAGGAATACCGTCGAACCACCAATATTGATTCCTCCAAAGGAAGACCATTAATCATGTACCTTACCGTGCTAGAAGATTCCATGGGCTGCGTGCTTGGACATCAAGATGAAACTGGTAAGAAAGAGCATGCCATTTACTACTTGAGTAAAAAGTTCACAGACTGTGAAACTCGTTACTCCATGCTCGAAAAAACATGTTGTGCTTTGGTGTGGGTTTCAAAACGTCTCCGCCAGTACATGATCAACCACACAACTTGGTTAATCTCCAAAATGGATCCAATCAAGTACGTATTTGAAAAGCCTGCCTTAACGGGAAGAATTGCTCGATGGCAGATGCTATTATCTGAATATGACATCCAGTACCGAGCTCAAAAAGCGGTCAAAGGAAGCATTCTCGCCGATCACTTGGCTTATCAACCGATCAACGAATACCAATCTCTCAAGTTTGACTTCCTTGACGAGGATGTTATGTACTTGAAGATGAAAGATTGTGACGAACCGCTGCCCGGAGAAGGTCCTGATCCAGAATCTAGATGGGGCTTAATTATTGATGGAGCAGTTAATGTCTACGGCAATGGAATTGGGGCAGTCATCATCACTCCCGAGGGTGCTCATATCCCGTTTTCCACCAGATTGTTATTTGATTGCACCAACAACATCGCAGAATACGAAGCTTGTATCATGGGTATCGAAGAAGCCATCGACTTAAGGATCAAGATCCTTGACATATATGGAGATTCAGCCCTTGTGATCAACCAAATCAAAGACAAGTATGAAACTCATCATCTTGGTTTGATTCCCTACAGAGATTATGCAAGATGTTTGTTGACTTTCTTCAACAAAGTGGAACTGCATCATATCCCTCGAGATCAGAATCGAATGGCAGACGCCTTGGCTACTCTATCCTCTATGTTTAAAGTCAACGATTGGAATGATATGCCTAAGATCCGTATCAGACGCCTTGAAAGACCTGCATATGTATTTGCAACTGAAGTAGTCTTTGATGATAAACCGTGGTTCCACGATATCAAACGTTTCCTTCAAACTCGGGAATACCCACTCGGGGCATCGTACAAAGATAGGAAAACTCTAAGGAGGATTTCTAGAAATTTCTTCCTGAATGAAGATGTGCTATACAAAAGAAATTTCGATATGATCCTGCTCAGATGCGTCGACAGACAAGAAGCAGACACGATAATCCATGAAGTGCATGAAGGTTCCTTTGGAACTCATTCAAATGGGCATGTAATGTCCAGAAAGATCTTGAGAGCAGGATACTATTGGATAACAATGGAATCTGATTGCTGTAAACACGTCAAAAGATGTCACAAGTGCCAGATCTACGCAGATAAGATCCATGTGCCACCGACTCTACTCAACATTCTCTCCTCTCCGTGGCCTTTCTCCATGTGGGGCATCGACATGATTAGGATGATTGAACCAAAAGCGTCCAACGGACATTGCTTCATTCTAGTGGCTATTGATTACTTCACCAAATGGGTCGAAGCAGCATCTTACGCCAACGTTACAAGACAAGTGGTTGTGAGGTTCATCAAGAACAACCTCATTTGCCGATATGGAGTTCCAAGCAAGATCATTACAGACAATGGATCAAACATTGAACAACAAGATGATGAAAGAACTGTGTGAGGAATTCAAGATCGAGCATCATAACTCATCTCCTTACCGGCCAAAGATGAACAGCGCCGTTGAAGCAGCCAACAAGAACATCAAAAAGATTGTCCAGAAGATGGTCATCACTTACAAAGACTGGCACGAAATGCTGCCATTTGCTCTGCATGGGTATCGTACTTCAGTACGCACTTCAACAGGGGCAACTCCTTTTTCTCTAGTATACGGCATGGAAGCAGTGCTCCCCGTAGAAGTTGAGATTCCGTCAATGAGAGTTCTCATGGAAACTAAGTTATCTGAGGCTGAATGGTGTCAAAGCAGATACGACCAGTTGAACTTAATCGAAGAAAAACGCCTGACCACTCTGTGTCATGGACAACTATATCAAAGAAGGATGAAGAAAGCTTTCGACAAAAAGGTTCGACCTCGTGAATTCCTAGAATGCGACCTCGTGCTTAAAAAGATTCTGTCTTTTCAACCAAATTCTAGGGGCAAATGGACTCCTAATTACGAAGGCCCATACATCGTCAAAAAAAGCTTTTCTGGCGGTGCTATGACTCTCACAACCATGGACGGTGATGAACTCCCGCATCCTGTGAATGCTGATGCAGTCAAGAAATACTTTGTCTAAAAAAAAAACAAAAGAACAGCTCGGTAAGTCGAAAACCCGAAAAGGGCGGCTTAAGCAAAAATGAGCGTCTCGGTGGATTGAAAACCTGAAAAGGCGGTCCAGGCAAAAATTAGAGACAATAAACAGAAATTATCCTGGTAGATTGAAAACTTGAAAAGGAAATCTAGGCAAAAAAAATAAGGATACAAAAATGACAAAGTAACTGCAATCAGTCCGTACTTCGTCAATCTGAAGAATTTTCCATCAACGGATCTTCAATCAAATCTTCTGAAGCAACAAGCACAGTCGGAATTCAAAGTTGTTAGGGATGATAGTGGTTATTGCTTTCAATGTAGCCTTTTCCCAATAAATTATCATTTCCAACTCATGTAAATAGCTCATGGAATCACGCTTTTGGCTGATTACCATTCTATCAATAAAATTTGAGCCTTATGCCCGTTTGTTTGCGATTCTTACTTTATTCTGTTTTGCAAAATAACGCTTTTTATTGTGAAAATCACTTTTTTTTGAAACTAAAAAGGTTTTAAATGAATTTTTACTTCAAAATTTTGAAATAAAAGCAAAATTTTCCTTTGAACTCTGAATACAGAAAGAGTTTCAACAGTTTTCTCCATGAGTGTTTCGATCTCTGAAAGATAGAACAACTGCTACAGAAGTCTTCTTCTCCTCAGCAGAGATCATCAAAGGAAGGTATTCTTATCCAAAAATAATTCCCAACAAGGTTGCCAATGAAATGCCTTTTTCAACAAGTTTAAAGTATGCAACTCATGTTCATCAACAGTAACATCTACGCCATTGCTGCAGATTTTGCTAAGTATTTGTTCGAACTGTGACGTAGTCCTTTTCCCGAATATCCTCTTTATTGTCTTGTCAAGTATTATCAGCATGCATATGACATTCATAACATTCATACATAATAACATCATTAATGCGTTTCTGCATTCCTCAATGTTTGCTTCCATATCACTGGTTTAGTTTACATTTACTCATGTGGATGTGTCATCTCTCCAGCAAATTATCCCCAAGCAGAGAAATACATCTTTTCTCTACCATATCCCCCAGCTGATATCATTCCTCATTGGGAACGAAGTCTTGATTGACCTTTTCTTTCCAGCTCATTCCTGGATAGAACCTTGTCTCTAATCATTTTAGGTTTAGATTTCACAGAAAAATCTACCTGCTAACAATAAGCAATAGCCTCATCATCTGAGCCGCTTATTTCCTTTTCATTTTGAAACTTATCATAAAGCGATTATTCTTCTCAGCAAGTTCAAATCATGACAGTTCAAGAAATTTCCACAGTTGTCTTTCTGTCTAAAAAGAAAACCTGTGTCTTCCCAATCAAAATACCCGCATCTTCTCAAAAGAGAGATCCCCGGCAAGATTGTGGCTGTGAAAATAGAAACTCATTTGAGATCTGTTTCCATCATTGACTGTTATTCACAAGGCTGAATACTCAGTAAATTTCTCAAGAATTACCTTGTTATAGTTATCACTTCGCTGATAATTGGTAATATCTTCAGAACTCATTACCATAAACTATCACAGGGCTGATAATTGGTAATATCATTTTCATTTACCTTAAACATTGTCACAAGGCTGACAGAAGGTAATCTCTCTGTTTCCAAAGCGAAACAGACATTCACATGTTTTGTGAATCTATTTTCCCAGTGAAGCATATTACTTGTTTCCCCAACAAACAAGATTCTCTTTTCTTGGAAAGATCGAGTCATCCTCACAGATTTTTCCCCATCATGTCATTTCTTTGATATTTTCTGGGTGAATCCTATTGCGATCATTTTGCATCACTCGCATCTTTTAGTATTTTAGGTCCAAAATTTGCATATTCTGATATTTCAGTCTCTTTACACCTATCAAAACGAAGATATTCATCTTCATATCTCAGGTTAAAGAAACTTAAATAGGGGCATTTGTCATACCCCAATTTTTGACCTAATATACCACCTTACATTTGCATCATTGCATCACTAACAGTTCAGAACAGAATTAATCGGGTGTAGCTTCTACAGGTCAAAATTAGGGTTTCATCAATTTTCATCTGATTCAAGAGGCAATCAATTAGGGTTTTAGATTCATTCACCTCAATTGATCTATCTTGATCAAATCATCAACCTCTGATCTTCAGATATCAAATTTTTCCTCATGATCTATCGAGGATCGACCAATTAGGGTTTTTATCGAGGATGAGCAATTACTGATTTTCTGATCAATGAATGACTTTTTTTATTAGAGATTGATCTTCATATCTTAAATACAACATGTTGACCTAATTTCTGGATTCAAAACATCAGAGAAGTTCACAGAATTCATCAGTCAATTTCTGAAACATTTGATGAAATTTCATCTGCACAGAAAAGTCAAACTTTGACTTTTGGTCAACTTTTTCAAGACAAAACTTTTTCAATCATCAAAATACTTCAAATGATCCATCATGATCATAAAAAATCAAGAAATTTGGAAAAGTCAACAAAAAGTCAAAATTTTTAACACTTAGAAAATTTTTCAAGTGTTAAAATTTCACACTTTTTCCAAACTTCATGGCAATTTTTTACATAGTTCCATTTGGAATTAGAAAAAAATCAAAACATGACCGTTGTAGCCCTTGAAACAAGCTTTCCAAAATGTCCAAGAACTCTCAAATCCATGGAGTCTAGCTATACTTTTGATTTTGAAACATAGAGCTCCAAAATCCTTGATTTTCAAGTACATGCTTCAAGATTATAGGTCATTTTTGAGTTTCTTCTTCTAGAAGCCATGCCACCTTGCAAAGAGAGATATAGCTGATAAAAATCAGATGGAGAGTAATTATGATGGGATAAGATCAAGTTGAAAAATTAACCATGGTTAAAAGGAAGCTTCCTTTTGCATTTATTACAAAAAATGACTTTCTTGCCCTCTAAGGCAACTTGTAAATACCAAAGCCATTCTCCTTCACTTACCATTCAGAATTTGTGACCTATAAATAGAGTTCATGTTGGCCATTTAAAACTACACCAAAGCTATGCCAAAACAAGCTTTCTCACTTCTTTCTTAATTTTCAAGTAACATAGTGTATTTTGAGAAAACTTGTATTTTTGAAAACTTGTGAAGAAACATGAGATATTTGGTGTCTAACATGTCATAAACATCTAATAGAATTGGTTTGAAACTTAAAATCAATCTAAGAAACACTAAAACTCAAAGTTACATTTCAAAATTTCAAGCTTGCCCAAAACTGCCTTAACCTTCGAAATCAATGTTTGGCTCGAGCAAGTTGTGATTTTTTCACTCAAACATCATCAACATACTCCATATGGATGATGCAGATCATTAGCTTCAACCTGTAATAGCTCTAACATCAAATTCGAGTTTCATTTTGAACCATATGCAGGTGGACTTGGTCAGAACAATCCAAGCAATTTCAGAGTGAGCAGACCTTCCTCACACGATCCTTGAAGTCCGTTGGTGCTGTAGGAATCATCAAAACACAACTGGAAACACGCCATCATCAATTTCGATCTCAACTTCAAGAGGTAAGAACATGAACTTCAAACTCCATGATTCCTTGCTTTCAGTTCAAAAAGCTCTTGGCCATTTTGTTTCTGCACTATCACTGATCAATAACCCTCAATCAATTGATCAATTCATCAACCATACACGATTTCAATTAGGATTTTCAGATTTAGGGTTCTTCGTGTTCTTGAGAAATTTAATCATGTTAGGCTTAAAATAAATGAAATTAAATGACATCATCATGTTCCTGGGCTTAAAACGATCAAGTTTGATGTTTACATCGAGCAATTTCATGGAGAAATGAAGAATCCATGGCTGATTGAAGATTGGAGGAAGAAGAAGAAGCCTACGCGCGTTTTTTCAAATTCAAAAATATGGTTTATAATATAATTGCATTGTTTGATTTCAATACACGGATGTATTGTCGCCCCAGCGGTTTCCAGCTCACTCTTAAGTCATTCATGCCTTGCCTTGCCTAATGGTCCCAGGTTCGAGTAGCCTTGGGACCATTTTATAAACTTTTGTTTTCTATTCATATTTTTTTCAAACTTTGACTTCTTTAAAAACCAATCAAAACTCCTCATTTTGAGGTGATTTTTTGTACACATGTCAATTAACATATCTATTTTAAGATAGTGTCAAAAAATTTCAGAAAAACTTTCATCCGATTATATTTTTATCGAGCCGAAAATGATACATTTGAGTACTTTTTAAAGCACTTTCAAAGGCGTTTTTTTCAAACTTTCGAAGCCCGATTCTTTTCAAAACTTCTTGTAAGTAAATTTCATATTTCAAAAACACTTTCAAGATCTTTTTCAAAACTTTTCACCAAAACTTACATCTTTTTCCATGATCGATCCGATTTAAACGATAAAACCGAATTCGTTTTCTCTCGAATTTCTTAACCGATCATGGGCCTCCCTCACGGTGTAAGTCCCAAAATTCTTTTATGTACATAATTATTTCCTTGTACATATCCAATTCTTTTTATGTACATACCAATTTTTACCTGTACATAATACAGATACTTTTTGTAAATACTCAAGTACAGACAAACTTCGATCGTTTGTTTTCACTTGTGTATACATGAATACCATTGGTATTAAAAGGAGCATTATTCGGTGAAAGCGCTTTTAAACCAATGGGCCTCCCTTATGGTGTAAGTCCCAACCATCCTATGTACATCCACATCTCCTCGTACATAAATACCCGTTCGTGTACATATTTACTTTCTCGTACACATTCAAACTTGTAAATAATCAAGTTACAGCTCGTTTTAAACGTTCTTTTCACAGACACTTGTTTATATTTCCTTCGTAAACTCTTGCAAGTAAACTTTACATGCATTGTTTATACTTCCTTCATAAACTCCTGTGAATACATATCACACACACACACACACACTTGTTTATACAACTGTCTAGTTATAACATAACAACTAGTCTAACCAATAGGTTCCCCACAGTGTTAGCCTCCTCTTGGGCTTTGTACAAGGCAACTCATTTCATCTGAGTTTAGCCTCCTCTTAGGCTTCATATAAGAAAACTCATTCATCTGAGTTTAGCCTCCGCTTAGGCTTCATAGAAGACAACACTCCCCTGCTGAGTCAGCCTCCTCTTGGGCTTCGTTCAAAAGAACTCCTCATTGAGTTTAGCCTTCTCTTGGGCATCATAAAATGAAAGAACCAGGAAATCTCTTAACAGCCTCCTATTGGGCTTCCAATACAAAGAATCACCCGCGCTAGGATAGAACCCAGAGAGTATAATTTCCCGGTGAAATTGCTCTTAATCCTAAGGGGATGGTTTCCCGGTGAAATCCCTTTTAAAGCAAAAGCCAGCCATACCCTATAGCTTCCTCTTGAGCTTCATACAAGGACCCTCGATGACCCTCAGAATGCCTCCTCTTGGGCTTACAATACAAGGACCCATGGGCTTCTTAAAAGCATCCCTCTAATCCAATCAATTTCTCCTCGAGATTTAGACGTCTATCATCTCTATGGAAGAAGTATCTCATCTATCACATCACATACAATCAAAAAAAAATTTTCAAACTCTTTTCAAACAAAAACATCTCTTAATTGTAAGTGGTAACGCTTGTATACTCAAGCAAAACACCCAGTGCTTACAATTAAAAGATTCAACCATCTTTTTCAAACATCTTTCTTAAACATGTAAGTGGTAACGCTTGTACACTCAAGCAAAACACCTATAACTTACGATGAAAGATTTAATCAATCAAACCTTTCAAAATGTATGTGATGAAATAGATTAGATACATTTTTCATTAAGATGACATTCGTCTCTATCTCTTAATAACATTTCCGTTTCTTCCACTAGCATAAGTGGGAACTACGATTGCTCTGACTTTCTCAACATCCTTTTGAGAATACGTAGGCACAAGGTCTCATCCTTGCCGAGCAAATTTCTTTCTCCCTCAAACCAAACAAACCATAGATCCCTTTAGATCCGAGCTACAAATGCTCTGATTCCCATTAAGGGATATGTATGCAGAAGATCCCAATGATCTTTGCGAGCACAATAATAACAAACACTAGGATCCCATATAATCTATCCTTCTTAAAACCCAAAGGAGAAACTTTCCCAATCATAGAAATATCATTTAAAACACACAAACATATCAAACGTATTCATATATAAAGCTATAGATAACTATATATATTTAGGGTGCTCCATCTATTCCCTTTATATAACAAACCCCCTTACCCGGAATCTCCCCAATGCGTTGCGTCTAGTTTGCGCTAGTCGTAATGCATATCATATCAATTGAGGGTATTAACAGCTTTCCCCTTTTTCATAATCATAATTTCTTGTGTTGAAAATAATAAAGCTTGATGCTCGCGGCATCATTATAAACAAATCAAAAGAGTAAATCGTTTCGAGCCAGAGGATTCGAATTCCGATTCGATTCTCTAGCACGTCACTTTTTAACGCGAACATACGCCATAAAAGACCTACGAAAGTGTATTTTAGGGCTTTAAAAGCGCTTTCGTAGGTGGTGCTGCTATAGGTTTTAGCAGCGCTTTTTGTTTAGGAAAAAGCGCTTTCGTAGGTCTACCTAAGACAGTGTTTTTTCCTAAAAAGCGTTTTCTTAAGTAGAATGCCTTTTATGCTTTTTGTAGGCACACTAAGAAAGCGTTTTTCCAGTAAAAACGCTACCTTAGGCTACTTATGAAAGCGCTTTTTGATTAAAAGCCCTACCTTAGGCCTACCTATGAAGCGCTTTTAAAAGCGCTTTCTTATGTAAACCTTAGGCAGAGGTTTTACTCAAAAAGCGCTTTCATAGGTGGCCTATGGCAGCGCTTTTACTGAAAAAGCGCTTTCTTAGGGGTTTTACTGAAAAACCAAAAATTTATATAATTTTTAAACCTGCATTTTTTGCAGCATTATTTTATAACCCTGTAATTCATAAAACTGTAGTTCATATACCTATAATTCATATACCTGTAATTCATAAACCGGTAATTTACAATCCTAATCCCATTATTTCAACAAAGAGATTATACACAAATACCATTATATACCATTGTTATCCAAAATATATATACACCATTGTAATTCAATTCACATATTTTTAACATTATCAAAATCAACCCTAACAAAATCAGCTAAAACAATAACTAAATCAGTCCTAATGTATGAACAAAACACGGTCAATTATATATTCAAGGTCCTGGTCCTGCAAGATATGAACATAATAACACGGCCAGTAATGTATTCACACAATAATGTATTCATAACCATTTTCACACAATAATGTATTCATACCTTATATGATTCTTTGCTCAATAAAATATTGACACAATT
Source organism: Vicia sativa (assembly GCA_021764765.1). Lineage (NCBI taxonomy): Eukaryota > Viridiplantae > Streptophyta > Magnoliopsida > Fabales > Fabaceae > Vicia > Vicia sativa. Next base: position 154,175,971 of record CM038792.1, read on the forward strand.
CCTCTTTGAGTTTTTCCAACTGAAGTTTCGTGTAATATGCACACTTGTGTTCATCGAAGTAATACATAACAAAACAAATAATATGCATAACTTTAGTTAAAAATAATAAATTATATGAAATATCCGATAAATAATAAAACAAATCCTAAGTTATAAATCCATACTGTGACTGGAATCTCTATTTGATTCATTTGAAGGATTTATTTGATAAACTTCAAAATGAAGTATCCGCAATCTATGTCGTTTTGTTGTTGATGACACTACATAGAAAAACAAATAAGAATATATAGTTGTCTTGTTTTATCAAGTAGCATAAAAAATTATAAGCAAAATTGTGGAAATTAATATACCTGCACTTTGATCCAATTAATGTTGTTTGAATTAGACCGTGGTACCCGAGCTTCTCTTTGACATCGGAATACTTGTATTGATCTAACACAATATATATTTAGAACAATGTCACAAAAATAATTTAATATATAAATACACACGAATATTTAAAATAATCTCACTTATGTATCAATCATTAACTTTATCTCCGGATAATTTGTCCAATCACTGTCAACTGAATTCAGATAATAGACCACTTCTTTTATAGGACCGATAGCAACCAACAACCAGTGAGATCTATAAATTAAAACAACAATTTAGACGAAAATTTTCATGCAAAAAATACAAATATTAAAATGAACTTAGAATGAAAATCTAACCCTGTAGGAATAGTATTATACGCCAAAAGATACAAGCTTTCTGTATTGCTAGTTGCCATGAATCTCTCGACTAAGTGCTCTCTTACTGACTCCGGCTCCCTAACAATTGTCGCTCCGCTGACACGGGAGGAAGACATGAAATGGAATCTATTTGACAATTGATTCACGCGCATCAATTTGTCATATAACGACCTTAAATAAAAACATAATTATTATTAGACTATTTTCATTGAAATGTTTAAAAAAATGTTCAACTAATTAAATAATATATTGATCTGGTTATCGGATGTATGAGTGCATAACACTGACGCCTAATTCTCTATGAAGAAAAATTTGTTCCATGCCCTCTTGTCCAATTGTTTCGGTGCAAGGAAAACCAAAGATACCTGCATCCATATCCATTTGACGAATACCACCATTCATCAAATCTGATGTTCCCACTAGAAACCCTATCCATCTTCATTTTCTATAAATATATAAATGCCAAAAAATAAAAAAATAATGAAAGAACGAAAAAAGTACTAGTTGATTCATGTGAGGGAAGAGATTACAAAACAGATCTAAGAATCAGAGAGTATGAAAACAAATCGAAGAAGTAGCGGAGGAATAATGAATCCTCTTAGATAAAAACAAAGTAGGATTTCAAAACAGAGAAAATGGAAGATATTGTAACAATAAATTTCATAGAAATGAGGGGGGAATTGAAGAGAATCGATGTAGGGTGTGAATCAACTTTACGGTTTAAAAATTGAATTAGGGTTTGAGTTGGTTAATATATTGTGTTCACTTACTTTAATTGCATCAACTTTTAATGTAATTTTGGGGTTTATAGTTATACAACTAGAGGTTTGAAAACTGATTGCGTGTTGGCGGCATGGAACTTCTTCATATATTTAACACTTCTCTTCTACTTATAACTTGACTTTTCTCTTGTTAAAGCAATTGAATTAGGGATTGCGTCATTCTATTCGTTCCAGCCACTACTACAGAAAATTCATTTAACAACGGTTGAAGTATACATATAATCATGCAGGTCCAAGCGTTGTTGTGTAGAGTGTTATTGTAAATTTGTTACTAACAATCACGGTCCTGAGACCGTAATAGTATACTAGAAAACACGTGTGATATAACAACAGTTATGCTTAACAACCGTTGTGATATATACGGTACTGGGTTCGAAACCCAACACAAATAAATTACATTAGTTTACAGTTAGTATAGAAAATAGTTATGGAAGATACTCTTAGTTTATTTTATACCAATGTATATTACTTGTTTTTACCATACACCTCTTAAAGAAATACAACCATTAAAATTGGTAAAAAATTATATAATCCGAAAATTAAACTATTCTTGAAAATCAATTTAAACACACTAATGTTTTTCGAATTGCACATGTCTCATTATGCACATTTATGTTCCTTAACACAATAGATATAGTTCAATGGTCGGTTTCCTTCAATGCATCGTTATCTTTTATTATTGCTTACCTCATCATCATCGCTTATCATCGTGATTATTATGATTAATTATTATCATAACAATCATAATCTTAATAATCACGATGATAAACAACGACGACGAGATAAAGTAGAATTGTAGATATCGATGTATTGAAGAAATCTGACCATTGAACCATATATTATGTTAAGGAACATAAAATGTGGAGAATGAGACACATGTTATTCGAAAAATATTGATTGATATAGGTTGATTTTCAAATACATCTTAATTTTCAAATTATAAGTTTATATCAATTTAAATGATTGCATTTTCATTAAAAGATTAGTGAAACAAACAATATACATAGTATATAATAAACTAAACTTCATCTACTGTCAACCTGTATACGAATTTAAAGAACACAATATTGGTAAGTCACAAGAAGCCTATTTTTTATGACTTAGCAATGTTTTATTTTTGTTTTAGAAAATTTGTCAACAAAAACATCATACAACAACACAACTAATACATGCAACACAATAAAAAGCATACATTTTAGTAACAAAACACTAACAAGATACAATATCATATATATATATATATATATATATATATATATATATATATATATATATATATATATATATATATATATATATATATATATATATATATATATTAAATTGTTTATGGAACACACATTTTATTGAAAATAATCTTGTATTTTTTCCTTTGTTTCAAAAATCATATGTACCTTATCAACTAATACTATATGCTTTCTATCACAATCATCATCACCATATGAGGTTCATCTAGTTTGTGAATGAATGAAAAAGAAATATAAGAGATGAATTCTACACAATATCTTCATACTTCTTATATGTCTTCTCATTGTATCTTAAACTAGATGAAGTTTGTTGTTGTTGTTATCTCTTAATTCATTTTTCTATAGTTCTACAAACACCATAAAAATTATTAACATGTAAAACCGCAAACTTATTTGTCAACAACACAACATGCAACAAAAACATAGAACAACATAAAACAATAAAAGAACCATAAACTATCTAACAAGAAGAAAATAATAAGAAAATCATATGAAATATAACAACAACATACACGAAAATGAGAGAATAAGGGAAAAGAAGAATCCATATATGTAAGAAGAACAAGATTGACCGTTATACTGTAGAATAGGAATGCTAATGGCGAAGACGAAGAGAAAAAATAGGTTATAGGATTTTGTTGTGAAGGATACGGCGCCACTGTCCCTAACATCCCAAATTTTAATAGTTATTTATTATTATTTATTAATTATTATATTATATGGTAATTAATTAAATTGTGTGTTTTGGTGAATATTTGGATTATTTGAATATATGTGATATTTAAATAATTGGAGTTTAGGGGTAAGAATAGTAACTACCTAGTAACAGGCCTAATTATTAGATTGGATGTGAATGAGTAAGTTAAGCCCAACAAGAGAATGCTAGTTAGTAAGGGAATTGGAATTAGAGTTTCATTTGTGGAAAACAAAAGAAGAGAATAGAAAGAAGAGAAGAATAGAAAATAAGAGGAAGAAACCCTAGAGGAGGAATCTTCAAGAGGTAAGGGGGAGAATCCTTATTATTATTACTATTATCTTGTATGTGATTAGGTAGTAATTAGTAACATGTTAGGTTGTTTGAATTCAATTTCTAAGAATATTTGAATGTTAGGGTTTGAAGAGAAATTGTATTTTTCTACTTAGAAATGATGATCCATGATTAGAAACATGTTAGGATACCCTTTAATGATGTTAATTGACTGATTGAAATGGGTTTTGTATGAGAATTTTATGGAAAGATGAATATGGTTCGTAGCATAAAATTATGGTTTTCATAGACTGCGCTTAGCGTAAAACTCTCTGGAATTTGGGGTTTGTAATTCAGAAAATTGGGCTTAGCGCGGTATATGGGGCTTAGCGCGATATGGAACTAAAAATGTTGTTTTATGATCAATTGACATGAAATCTTATATGCTTACATTTTATGAAGTATTTTCATGTATTCGATTAATTGATTCGATTAGAATTGAATGCGTTTTGGATTGAAACTTAGTACACACATGATACTTGATATTGCTTATGTGTATTGTATTTGGATGATTGTTGAAAATAACATTTGTTAGCTTGTGTGCTCTATGTTATTTTGTGAATGTGTGATGATCAATACTAAATGGTTTGCATTGATGTGATGGATGTTATGAATTGGATTTAGGTGTTGAATTTGATGCATAATGATGATGAATGCTATGTATGTTGCATGGTTGGTGATGATACCATGATTATATGTATATTGTGCAAGTGGTGAAAATAATTCAAATGAATTGGATTATGTGGAATATGCTTATTTGATTAAGATATGGTAATGAATCTTAATTGCATATTGTTGAGAATGCACATGTACAGGCATTCATCATGTCAAAAGGCAATGTTTGGTAATTCGGTGGAAATTATTGACTTGTCCCAAACCTAACGCTGATATAGGGTTTGAAAGCTTAGCGCCGATATAGAAGCTTTTGTTGGCTTTGATCCTTAAGTGGAAATAGAAGAGGTGAAACTGTGGGTTCATAAATAAGGTGTCTCTGGTCTTGTCCGGATCTAGTGTGGCTCTAATTCTAAGACGAAAGAATTGGGAGTGTGATTGAACTTTGTGTTCATGGAATGGTACCACATGCATATTGAGTCACATTTCATTTCACATTAGAGTCTTACGCATGAATGATGAATGTATATGTGACTAGAATATGTGATTTTTATTTGGTGATTCTTGAATTGTTATATTGATGACATTTTTGTTAAATATGATAATTGAGAATGTTTTATAATTGGAATATGATGCATAATAATACTTGAATTACTATCTTGATAATTCTTATGTTATATGGAATATCACATGAAGTGTGGAGAATTGTTAATTAGATTATTGTTTATACATTTCTTCTAATTATATACATTTTGATAAAGATTTGAATTTTCACTCTTCTGTTGTATGAGATGTTATATGTGACATCGTGCAGGTTCTTAGGATAGTGGTGCTTCGCACGAGACTAGTTGAAGGGATTAGTTAGCTTATCTTTATTCTAGGTAGTGAGTCATTGCTCTGGTCATGTAACACGGGGGGTTTTGAACTCATGTTTTGTTATGAGATATTGTTATATACTCTCATTGTTTTGGATTATATGTTGAGATACTTTGTTGATGTGGCCTTGGTGCCGATGTTTGTATTCATATGATTTGGTTATGTTATGGATTCATTGTTAATTTATCAAATGGTTATAGTATGAGATGTAATCATTGATAGTTGTTAGTGTTTTAAGTTGGCATCAATTTTGGTAAAACTAGGCTTTAGAAATGTCTTGATAGATGTCATGACATTCAGAGATTGAAGATAAATCCTACTGGACAAGGATGGTAAAAGTACAACTCGAGCAGGAAGCTAAAGCTATTTGGAAATTTGCAGAAAACATCGATGTCATAACGGATGTTATGACATTCATGTGACATTCGCTCGAGAATCGCTTTTTCCGAGATTTTCAGAATTTTGTTGAGCATTTTATTTATGTTTTTCTCATTATTAGAAAGCATGCTCACGTGGCTGCTAGGTTAATCTTAATTAAACCTAAATTGGTTGTTGAACAAACCATGTTTTTAGGAGAATTAAGTAAACCCTAGCTATCTTTATGGAAGCCCAAAAGCAAGATTCAGGATCGCTTATATAAAGAATTCAACCCTTACCACGCCTCGGAAGATATTGAAGATATTGCAGGTTGTATTTTGTGTCGTTAAGGTTAGTAACATTGGTATTGTGTAATTCTAGTTTCTCTTGTGAGCCAAGCAACTATCAATTGATAAGTGCATTGGACTAGGATTTGTTGGGTAGTTTATCACTCAAAGCTTTAAAGCACGAGTGTTTGTCTCTTGATTAAAGCTTTGAAGCAAGATCAAGATATTTTATTGAAGTGTGTCTTCACAATTCAATTAGTCAATAGGTTGATATCACTGCGGTGATTGAGGGGGAGTGAGTAGGAACTCAGATCTAAGTAGGACTTAGGTTGAAGTGTCATTGGGTAGTGATTAAGTGAGGAGTTGTAAACGGGTGAGTTTAACTCTGAATTGATACTACTAATAGTGAATTTCCTCCATGGCTTGGTAGCCTCCACGTAGGTTTGTTAGAACCGAACGGTGAACAACTTATTGTGTTATTTTCTCGTATTTTGTGTAAATTGTCTACATAGTGTCGAATCGTGTCATAACATTCTTTGTGACATCAAGTATCTGCCGAATTTCAATTGGCACCGGCGGCACCCGCTTGTTATTTCTGGGTGAGATCTAGGGATAATAGTTTCTGGCGTAATGGATAAAGAAGGAGGATTTGGAGGAAGACCACCTATTTTGGATGGGTCTAATTATGATTACTGGAAGCCTCGTATGGTTGCCTTCTTAAGATCAGTGGATATCAAGGCTTGGAGAGCTGCTGATAAAGGATGGAAACATCCAACCAAGGTTGAGAAAGATGGGACTACTGTCTTGAAACCTGAGGAGGAATGGAGCAAAGAGGAAGAAGAGTTAGCTCTAGGAAACTCTAAGGCATTGAATGCTCTGTTCAATGGCATTGACAGAAACATATTCAGACTGGTCCATCAATGAGCTGGCCAAGGATGTTTGGGACACTCGAACTACTCATGAGGGACATCCAAGGTGAAGATGTCAAGACTACGATGCTCACTACCAAATTTGAGAATTTGAAGATGAAGGAAGATGAGACCATTCATGAATTTCACATGAATATTTGAAATTGCCAATGCCTCGGAGCACTTGGTGAAAAGATGTCGAGGAGAAATTGGTGAGGAAGATTCTCGACCGCCTAAAAGATTTGCAATGAAAGTAACGCAATAGAAGAGGCACGGACATCAAGACTCGAAAGTTGAAGAACCGATTGGATCCCTTATGACTTTTGAGATGGGAATCGGTGAAACTGCTGACGGAAGAATAAAAGCATAGCTCTTGTATCAAATTCAAGAAGGATGCAAGGTAGAAGATGAGGAGAAGATATCGAATCTATAGATATGCTTGGAAGACAGTTCAACAAGCTTATCAAGAGGATTGATCCAAAGTCAAGGTCAAATGTCAAGGACATTGCATCGACATCAAGATATCATATGACTCAGGAAGATCCAAGTCAAGACAAAGGAAGTCAAAGCAGAGGAGTCCAATGTCATGAATGTGAAGGATATGGACATATTAGAGTGAATGTCCCACCTTTCTTAAGAAACAAAAGAAAGGAATGGTCACTTGTCGATGGTGATTCGAAGTGAATCGAGGAAGAAGGTGCCAAACTTGTCACTCCACCACCGGAGTGTACAATTCGATATGGATTCTAGTGATGAGGAAGTAACCTTTGAAGAGCTTTTGAGACCTACAGAAGTGTGTGAAAAATGGTGAAGTGTGTCAGAATGAGGAAGAAAAAGATTGAGAAGTTGGAAGTCGAGAATGTGAAGCTAGATCTTGAGAAAAGGAAAACACACCACTATAAATCTCCTCAAGTGATATTGTCATGTTGAACTCCAAACTTGATCGATGTCTAAATCATCAAAATGTTGACATCCTGCTTGAAAAGTTGGATGAAATTCTTCACTTGGACAAAATGTGAAATAAGCATGGTTTAGGATATGTGGTGAAAAGAAACCTGTTGGTGACATCAAGGAGAAGAGACATGGGAGAACAGTGTCAAAACAGCTGTTACAACACAAAGCAGGATATGTGTCTGGAACAGGGTATGTGGCTGCAAAGAGATTTGCTAATAACCAGGAGAGGAACAAACCTGGGAAGTCAAAGGCAAAGAGGATGTCATACCACAAAACAGGAAATAGGTCTGGCTCAGGATATGTGAAGGCTAAGAAATTTGTTGATCACAAAAGGAAAAACAGACCTAATGAACCAATGTCAAAGCAGATGTCACAACATTGGGTTCAACATCAAAATCATAGAAACCTGAACCAAAAGTTTCAAAGATGGAGATGTTATTATTGTGGAAGGTTTGGTCACATAAAGTCCACCTGCTATAGGCTACATGGGTATCCTAATCAAGTTCCATATGTGAAGCCTAAGTCCAACAAGGCATCATACACTCACCAGTGGAAGAAGAAGAAGGCGACTCGATAGCACAGACTTTCTTAAAGTATCTTCCAAGGAAGATTGGTATTTTGACAAGGTGTTCCAAGCATATGACCGGAGACGAAATCTTCTCAATGATGTTAAGCCTCATTCTACCACTTTGTTACCTTTGGAGATGGAGCTAAAGGAGAAATCAAAGGTGTTGAAACTCAAATTGGTCCGAGTTCCAAACCGAATGAAAATCACCGGTAAAAGGTTTGATGCAAATATCATTAGCATAAGTCACCTATGTGATATGGGATTCATCATCAACTTCACTAAGACCGAATGTCTTGTGATCAATGATGAACAAGTGATTATGAGAGGAGTCGATCAAAGGACAACTGCTACTTGTGGGAATCGAGAACCCCACCGCCATCCGTGGGCTCTACGACAAAGATGAAGAGAAAGTGAAGTTGGGGCAACAAGAAACCGATCGCCACACCTCGGAGGAATGAAAAGGATCGGCCCATAGGAGTCAAGATTACCAAGAATTCACATGGGAAAAGGGAAAATCGTGGTAATTGTCAGTGGAGAAATCGAATGTCACACTCAATGTCCGGACATTTGATCACCCTGAAGTACTAAAGCAAAGCACTAGGTTCTGGCATGAAAGGTTGACCAAGTGTCTTCAAATGTTGCAGGAGAAAAGTATTGGATGAAATCCTCATTGTCAGAGGAGGAAATAGCATGATGGCTTCAATCCATGGTAATCACTTGGTATCTGAAGAAGTCTCAGACACAATGATGGATGACTCAACACTTCTTTCACAGAACAAGTGTGCAAAGAATTGTGTCAAGAAGCTTGGAATGAAGAATGGCAGCCACACTAGGACTATTACCCTTCCACATTTGAAGGTGTTCAAAAGAACAAGTGGAAAAGGGGTTGATCAAAGCTTGTGTAAAAGGATTTATGTTGGATGTGTCCCCTTGAGAAGTAATCTCATTCCTTGGATCAGCAAGAAGCAGACCTATGTGGTCCTATACAATGTTGAAGCTGAACTCACAACAGCTGATAGCAATTGTTCTAGGGTGGTCTGGTTGAAGCAGACACTGATTGAGTACAATGTCATACAGGATGTCATGACTTTGTACTGTGACATTGTTACAAAAGTTCTTGAGGTTAGTCAGTTTAAGACTTTAAGGGACAAATTGGGTATTTGTCAATATGAGGAGTTGTAGCAATTAACTGTGCCTACATCAAGGGATAAAATGGATTTGTTATGTCAATTACTCATAAGTGGGCTATTTAGGTACTTTCATCCTCATTTTAAAAGTCCAAGAATAGGAAGAGACACCACATATAAGAGTTTCGCCCGAAAGTAGTATCACTCTTTCTTCATCTAAAAGAAACTCTAAAATCCCTTGTCATCTTCGCCTCGCCTCTCAACAACCAACAAAAAAATGTCTTCATCCTCGTCATCATCCCAACAATCGGATCTTCATCTCCTTCAATGGTGAAGTTAGGTCAAAATCGAAACCCGCAAGTCAAGCATTGATGCTACTCCACTGCATCATGGCAACCGACCCGAAGAGTCAAGAAGCGCACAAGAAATGCAAGAAGGCAGGCATCTCCTTCCGTAAGACTTCTATCCCATCATCCTCCTCTGGACTAGGTCGCACGTGGCCATAGCTAGGATAGTGTCCGATATCCTAAATGGGAATAAACTGCACTGGATCTCCCCCGAATCATAAGAAAGCTAGCCCCCGTGATGATCCAGATGTCAATGAGAATGTCAAGACATCGGTGATAATGTTGACTCCCCTGTCAAGGTTGATGAAAACCCTTCTGCTTCAGTTCCTGCAAGGTATCAAGATGATAATGTAGTGGAATCCCCTGCTGATAACGTGAATGAGATCCCTGATGAAACTCTAGAGAAATCTCCAGATCATTGTACCCCTGATATCTCTCCTGTGGTCTCTCCTGATAGCATATCTGACAGTATTCTTGAAGATACTCCTGAGAAGAACACCAATCAGAATATGGTTTCTCATATCATCAACCTAGATGAGAAGTTTTCTGATAATGACCTCATAGCCAAGGTGAATCCCAACATTGCCAGAAGGGTTATGAATAGGAAAGGGAAGAAAAATGCTGTTCTTGAGAAGAAAGTTGAAGTTGGATGCAAGACTCCTAGGGTCGAGAAGAAGGTCAGGAACATCCGTGGCAACAAGCTTGGAACTTCCAAAGGGAAGGACAAAGTCAATAATGTTAGTGATACCCCTAAAGCAAAGAGCACTTCAATAGTCAGGAAAAGGAAAGCACCTGAGCCCTCAGACCAGGATGATTCTGACTTTGATGTTACAGATAATGTCTCTGACATTCATTCAAGAAAAAGGTTGTCTCTGGGAAAATACCCCCTGAAGTGCCAATTGACAACATCTCCTTTCACCACCGCAAATGCTAATAGGTGGAAGTATGTGAGTTTGAAGAGAATTGCCCTGGAGAGGGAACTGAATAAAGATGCCCTGGAATGCAAGGAAGTGGTTGATCTGGTCAAAAAAGCTGGGTTGATGAGAACTGTGATGAAGTTCTCAAATTGTTATGAAGGCTTGGTGAAGGAGTTTGTTGTAAACCTATCCAATGGATGTGCTGATGGAAGTTCAGCAGACTTTCAAACTGTGTTTGTTAGGGGAAGAAAAGTGAAGTTTTCCCCAAGAGTAATCAACAAGTATCTGGGGAGATCAGAGGAAGCTCAACTTGAGCTTGAAGAAACTGATAATCAAGTGTGTCAAACAATTACTGCAAAACAAGTAAAACATTGGCCATCAAGGAAAACTACGCTAGCAAGTTAAGTGTCAAATTTTCTATTTTGCACAAGATAGGTGCAGCAAACTGGGTTCCCACAAACCATAAGTCAACCATCTCAATTGGTTTGGGGAGGTTCATCTTTGCTGTTGGAACAAAAGCAAAGTTTGACTATGGAAGCTACATTTTTGATCAGATCCTAAGACATGCTGACAGCTATGCTATAAAAGGACCAATAGCATTTCCCTCCCTCCTGTGTGGTATTATCACTGATCAGTACCCTGACATTCTGGGGGATAGAGATACAGTGTGCAAAAGAGCTCCTGCCCTTGGCTTCCACTACAAGCTATTTCAAGGGAAGCATGTTCCTGACATTGTCATGACATCTACTGAGACATCAACTGTCAAGCCAAACTCTCAGAGGGCAAATGTCATTGTTGTGCTAAAAGAGACATGTAGGGAACTTGAAGCAAGGAAGCAAACCATAGAAGAACTGATCTCTACTCTTGAAAAAGAAGAAGACACAGAGGTGGAGGAAGAAAGGATTGCTGATGAGGCTTCTGGTGAAAATATGGTTGTTGATGGGGATACGATGTCGATCAAGCAATACAAAGAAGGATCAAGAAGCTTTTCATGCTTCTTCAGGAGAAGAGAGCACCTGAGCTGTTGCAGCTCTCTATGTTGCCCTGATTGCCTGTTGTTACTTGGTTTTTATTCTGTCAAATTTTCCTTCTTGTCCTGTTGTTTCCAATCTGTATGTTGGATGACTGTAATTGTGTTGACAGATATGTAACCCTTGAACATTTATGCTGTTTTCCTTCTGATACTCCTTTATGTTCATTGATTGGGGCAATTGTATTGTTTCCTTTGGCCCTTTATGGCTAAAAAGGGGGAGAAGAAATATGTGGGAAGTATTAATGTTTGGGAACCTGATGGGGATTGTATGGCTGAAATTTTATGGCTGTTTGTTTAAATTTTGTTTGTGGGCAATTGTGGGAAATTGTGGGACTTGTGTATGGGTAGAATTTATCTTCTCTTAGTTCTAGTTACTTGAAGCTTAGGAAAGCTTAGGAAAACTTAGAACTAGGTTGTTAGTCTTCTGCATTTTGTACTGATAGGTCTAGTAGTTTTAGCCAAAATGTGCCAAAGGGAGTTTGTTAGTGTTTTAAGTTGGCATCAATTTTGGTAAAACTAGGCTTTAGAAATGTCTTGATAGATGTCATGACATTCAGAGATTGAAGATAAATCCTACTGGACAAGGATGGTAAAAGTACACTGTAAGGAAGCTAAAGTCATGCTAGAAATTTCAGAAAATCGATGTCATAAGATGTTATGACATTCATGTGACATTCTGCTAGAATCGTTTTTCTGAGATTTTTCGTGAATTTTGTTGAGCATTTTATTTATGTTTTCTCGTTATTAGAAAGCATGCTCACGTGGCTGCTAGGTTAATCTTAATTAAACCTAAATTGGTTGTTGAACAAACCATGTTTTTAGGAGAGAATTAAGTAAACCCTAGTTATCTTTATGGAAGCCCAAAACTGAAGATTCAGGACTGCTTCTATATAAAGAATTCAACCCTTACTCTACAGCCACGCCTCCAGAAGATATTGAAGATATTGCAGGTTGCATTTTGTGTATCGTTAAGGTTAGTAACATTGGTATTGTGTAATTCTAGTTTCTTGTGAGCCAAGCAACTATCAATTGATAAGTGCATTGGACTAGGATTTGTTGTAAGGGTAGTTTATCACTCAAAGCTTTAAAGCACGAGTGTTTGTCTCTTGATTAAAGCTTTGAAGCAAGATCAAGATATTTTATTGAAGTGTGTCTTCACAATTCAATTAGTCAATAGGTTGATATCACTGCGGTGATTGAGGGGGAGTGAGTAGGAACTCAGATCTAAGTAGGACTTAGGTTGAAGTGTCATTGGGTAGTGATTAAGTGAGGAGTTGTAAACGGGTGAGTTTAACTCTGAATTGATACTACTAATAGTGAATTTCCTCCCTGGCTTGGTAGCCTCTAGACGTAGGTTTGTTAGAACCGAACTGGGTGAACAACTTATTGTGTTATTTACTGCTTTCTGTATTTACTGTGTAAATTGTCTACATAGTGTCAGATACTGTGTCATAACATTCTCTGTGACATCAAGTATCTGCTGCCAGGAATTTCAGTAGTATCTGAGAAATGAAATATTCTGCTGCGATATGCATAATTTGTTGAAGCATGAGATTTAAATAGGTGTTATGATTATGACCAAGTGCATGTTAATAATTGTTTTGATGATTTTCCGTTGTGTGGGAAATGACATGTGACACCATTTGTATGTATGCATTCTATCTTACTCTGATTTATGTAATATTTATTTGGGGTTAGAAAGGCGTGTTACACCGTCAAAAGAGCAAGAGTTAATTCACTTATATATAAATGTGTCACAATGATTTAGACTACAGTAGTGGTGATATATGTAAATGTATCTCAACGGTTGAATAAGATAACCGAAGTCACACCCTTTTATTTTATATTTAAAAATAAATAAAATAGAAAATGTGTGTCTTAACGTTACATGAATAATATATTTGAGGGAAGTGAGATCCGAACCCATGAAAGTTCAATGGTATCACCACGGTTGACTACTCAACTGTTGTTATATACACATATTTTTAATTAAAAAAAATAAATAATATAGTAGTGCCTTAGTTTAGAGATGTCACCACGGTGTAGAGAAGAACCGTGGTGATTATGGCGTTGTTGTTTACGCATTTTGTAGTAATGAGTCTATGTAATATAATTTTTGTTTCCCTATGAAGTTTTTAACTAGATTTAGACCAGCGCAGTGCGCGGCTGTTAATAAATTTTTATTTATTTTGTATCGAGGTTTAATTATGTTAAAAAATTATTTATTAAATATGGGCTAAAAATTTATATTATAATAATTTATTATCAATTAATAAATTTTTATTTATTTTGTATCGAGATTTAATTATGTTAAAAAATTATTTATTAAATATGGGCTAAAAATTGATATTATAATAATTTATTATGAATTATTTATTAAATATGGGCATAGTATAATAACTCTAAAAATAACGATTTATATTTTATTTTGACTCTAATGTATTTTTTAAAATTTGTTTCTCTTTTAGATATTTAATTATAAGTTGTTAAAGATATGCAATTATGTTTAATCTTAAATAAAACACAAAAAACTTTATTTTAATTATTACCTAATAAAACATTCAATGGTTTTACAAATTTAACTCTATGACTTCAATATATATATATATATATATATATGAGAAATTGAGAATTTCATTGTTCGTCTTTAATTTATTTGTACGATATTTTAAGAAAAATATAGATTGAATTTTAATTATATATGAGAAATTAAAAATTTCATTTTCTGTCTTTAATTTATTTGTATGATATTTATAAAAAAAATATAGTGATGAAATATATAGATTCGCTATGGAGTGTTGCATTTTTTATTATATTTCTAGGTCAATTGAGAGTAATTTAATTCTGAAAAAATTGTATGATTTCAAGAGAAAAAAATTTAAAGTGTATGGATCCAAATCTCTCTTTTATTTTTCGAAATTTTAAAAAAATACATTTAGTTTGAGTAATTATTGTGTTGTTAGAATATTTAGTTAAAAATGATCCAGAATCTCCTTCTTTCAAATATTATTTAAAATAAGGATAAATTATTATAAATGGTTGAACTTCAACTTATTTATTAACACGCAAAAAAATGTATTGTATCATAGTTGAATTTTTACAATGTAATTTTAAAATCAAACATTAAATCCTTTTCTGTCTTTAATTAACAGTACTATTTATCGTAAAATATATGATGAAGAAATATCATCTCATTTTTTTTTTAAATTGAAAGATTCCAAAATTATTTTAGAGAAACTAATTAGATGTATCAAAATAGATTTTCTTACATTTTTTATAATTAAGATATTATTTTTATATGAAAAATGTAGAGATGAAATATATAGATTAGGTAATAGTGTGACATTGTCTAATATAATTCTAGATCAATGAAGATTAATTTAATTCTAAAAAAACAAATATAGAATATATACTTTAACATTAAAAATATTTTTTAAAGCCTTTATTGCTATGATTTCAAGAAAACAAAATTATTTCAAAATGTGTGGATCTCAGCATCATTTTTATTTTTGAAAATTGAAAAATATATATCTAATTGAAGTAATTATTGGGTAGTTATGATATTTAATTAAAAATGATCAAGAATCTCTTTATTCCAAATATTATTTAAAATAAGGATGAATTGTTGTAAATGGTTGAATCTCAAACTATTTATCAATATGCAAGAAAAAAATATATGTGTATTTTTTTGTGATATGGTTTTAAAATTAAATGTTAAATCTAATACCGTCTTTAATTGATAGTACTATTTATTTAAAATATGTAATGAATAAGTACCCTCCTATTTATTTTTTTAAAATTAAAAAATTAAAAAATTATATTAGAAATACTGTAAAAAAAAAAGTATCAAAATATCTTTTTTTTTTTTTTGTAATTAAGAAATAATTGTAAGTCAAATATGAATAATATTCTATAAAGTGTGTGACAATGATATATATGAGCAAATTAATTGTATGTTGCAGAAAAATTTATTGAGATTTAATTAAAATAGTTAAAATATTAATTAAAATAAAATATGTATTTTCTGATAGTGATCCGTGAGTTAAAAAGTTAGTTGTTGTGTGTATGATTATTTATTAAATGTCAACATTATATATATTTATACACTGATAAATAATTAATATGATAATTATATACTATAATTATAATTTTATATTTAATATATTAAAATTAATTAAAAGAAAATGGAATAATTATGTAAAAAAAAATAAAATGATGAAATGAAGAGAAATAAATATTAAAAAAATTAAATTGAAAGAAAAATGAGATGGTGACTGAATATAATTTAAAAATTGTGAAGTGTGTGAGATATTTAATAGAGATAGTGAATCAACCGATAGAACATATCTATTTTTACTGGATTTATCCAAAATAATATATATATTTTTATCAAGTGTTTCAAAACATTTGAAAAAAATACGTACTTTTACCAATTTTTTCTTAAGTCCAATACAAAATATGCATTTTTATTGAATTTATAAAAAACTCTAGAATAAGATATGCATTTTATATGTTTTCGAAAACACAGTAAAATATACATGTAAAATTTGGTATATACAAAAAAAAAATGTGGTCAAAATTTTTATTTACTAATCATAAATTGTAAATATTCAGTAGTGTATATGTAACATTTGGAAATCGTAAAATTGAATAAGACTTTTGTGAAATATCTTTTAAAAAATTTATAAGATTAAAAAAGTAATTATATAGAGGTTGTGGAGGTGTCAGATCAAACTGGAGTGTAATAAAATCTCCTTATTTTCCTACAACAATCTGTTCTTGAATTTGACCAAATGAACTTCACTTGGTTGGGCCACTTGAAGAGTTCGAGGTGACTATCCTATTTACCTAGTGATTTCAATAAATGACCAGAATCGGAGACAGTCAGAATGATTGATGATCCTTCGAGTAAGTTAACGTTGAGGAGGGGGTGGTGTACCTGCAAGGCACTCCGATGTTAAAGTAAATATATATTTAAGGAAAGGGGTAGAAAATATTAGAGTTTTGAGTGTAAGAAAAGTGATATCTTGCCCTCAAAGATACGAGGGTTTATATAATAATCTTAAGAAGATCCTCATTGACTACTTTATTTGGGCCGAGATATGCGGGTCCGCAAATATAGCCGTTCGAGCTGACTAGGTTAAAATCGGGCAATAGCGTCCGTAACTAGACGTTGTGTCGGGCAAAGGAAGTGTCACGGACATAGTTCTTGATGCAATGAGTAGCGAATTAGTTCGATAGACGCCGAACAAGAGACGTCGTGTGACATGTACTCTGAACAACTGACAACCCCCAATGTCGGACAGGCGCTCTACCGAAAGTTGTATCTCGAAGAATGTGACCTGTCCGACAGGCGTTAGGACTGTCCAAAACACTCAATTTTACTACTTGCACAACATGCATCATATAAAATAAAAGTAGATGTTAAGGATTCCCCAAATAAATATTGTCATAAGAAATAACATTAACCTTTTTAAGAAATGGAATGCCTAATTCAAATTCAAAATTTTTATCTTTAACTACACAAACAAATGTTGTAAGGACACATTTAGCATTTTCCTTAAAAGAAAAATAAAAGACAAGAGTTTTTCTCTCTCTATGACTGGAGTTGCAAAACTAAAACTCTCCTGTTAAAATGACATCAACCACCTCTTTTATTCTCCCTTCATTTCTGTTAGGAAAGGAAATTATATTCTATGATTCTTGTTATTATGAGAGTTAATTGCATCCATGATTCTTGTTGTAAATATGGTAACATGGAAACTGTCATATCAGTATAATAGGAATAGATTGCTGAATTATAGGAACAAAATCATCTTATTAGAGAGATGTATATGTGTATATAATGCTCTAATGTTTCTGAATAAGACACAACCAAATTATTTCCATCTTCTCCTGTTATTCTGACATGGCACCAGAGCAGTAAAGATCTGCTCCATTTCCTTCCCATATTTTTTTCCTATCAATTTTTTTTTACTTTCTAAATCATTATGGCCAATGATGGAAACAAATCTGATTCCAATAGCTTTACTCTCTTCACCATTCCGATCATCCGGAAATGATTCTTGTTTCGAAACCTCTCAATGGTGATAATTATTCGACTTGGCGTCGAGCCACTACCATCTCATTGAATGCAAAAATCTAAATTTGGTTTTGTTGATGGAACCCTCAAAGCACCATCTGTCAAAACAAAATCGGAAGACTATGCGGCATGGAAAAAATGCAATGATATGGTTTTGTCATGGATTCTTAACTCATTGACCCCTGATATTGCAGATAGTGTTATTTTTTATAACACTGCTCATGAAGTTTGGGAAGATCTTCAAAATTGTTTCTTTCAAAGCAACGCACCACGCATTTTCCAGATCGAGAGAGAGATTGCTTGCATTACTCAAGATCAAATGACAGTTGCTGCATACTACACAAAATTAAAAAAATTGTGGGATGAGCTAGGATCCTACAATAATGCTATTTGCACATGTGGAGCGAACAACAAAAGATGGAAGTTGATGCAATTTCTCATGGGGTTGAATGAATCTTATAATGTTGTTCGTGGTCAACTCCTTTTGATGATTCCTCTACTAGATGTTTCACAAGCTTATTCTTCCATCATTCAAGAAGAAAAGCAACGAAATTTGGGTGCAAGAAGAGACACTATAGAAGCTTCTGCCATAGCTGTCCAAAGAGGGGAACCAATAGCCCTCGTTGTTCGACACAATTCTGTGGTCAGTACTCTCGTCCCAATTCCAATAATAATAAACCGCTGCATTGCTCTCACTGTGACAGAGATCATCACACGAAGGAGACATGTTGGAAGTTACATGGTTATCCACCAGGACAATCCAAGCATACCACGGCAAAAAACCATCATTTCAAGTCCAATGGCAATAATCAATCTTCAGCCAATAGTGTCAAAGAAACCACATCAGCACATGTTCAGCCCCTTGTGAATGGATTTACTGAACTACAATTACAACAAATTTTGGCTATTATGCAGAGCAATGGAACATCTCAATCAGCTGCTCCCAAGGCAAATAATGTCAATTTTTCTTCAGGTTTGTCCACACCAAAATTGATAATTGATAGTGGTGCAACAAATCACATAATTTCTTCTCCATCTTTACTTGTCAACAGTAAAGAAAACACTTCTTTACCACCAGTTGTTATGCCAAATGGAGATCAAGCTCCAATTACTTCTACTGGAAATTTTCCCTTAAGTTCTATTATTTATTTGAAGAATGTACTTGGGGTTCCATCTTGTAAGGTGGATTTGATGTCTATGAGTCAAGTCAAGTGATTTAAATTGTTCAGTAACTTTTTTTCCCACAATTGTGTATTTTGTAGGATTTGATGACGGGGATGACGATTGGTTTGGGTGAACAACGAGATGGACTCTATTACTTGGTTGCAATGAATAAGTCACACAAGGTTAATACCATCAAAGCTTCCTCCACTTCAAACATCGAGTATCTTGTGGCATAGGCGTCTAGGACACTTATCCTCTTCCAGATTAAACTTTATAGCCAAAAATTTCCTTCATTTCCCTTTCAAACAAAATAACAATTGTACTGTTTGTGCTCTTGTAAGACAAACTAGACTCCCTTTCTCTACCAGTTCTATTTCCTCTGTTAAACCTTTTGAATTAATACATTGTGATATTTGGGGGGCCTTTAGAGTCCCTTCCCTATCTGGTGCAAAATATTTTCTGACTATTGTGGATGACTTTTCTCGTTTTACTTGGGTTTTTCTAATGCATCATAAAAGTGAGACACAAAAAAATTTAACCTATTTTTTCTCCTTTGTGAAAACCCAATTTGATACTACAATAGCAAATATTCGGGTTGACAATGGGGGAGAGTTTTTCTCTATGCAAGAATTCTTTAAACAACAGGGCACTAATTACCAACATTCTTGCATTTATACACCTCAACAAAATGGGGTGGTTGAGCGCAAACATAGACATATCCTTGAGTCAGCTCGAGCTCTTCGTTTTCAATCTCACCTCCCTTTACACTTTTGGGCAGAATGTGTCTCCGCTGCTGTTTATATAATTAATAGGTTTCCCACACCTATCCTTTCTCACCAAACTCCTTTTGAAAAACTATATAAAAAAATTCCCTCTTATTCCTGTCATACCCCAATTTTTGACCTAATATACCACCTTACATCTGCATAATTGCACCATTAACAGTTCAGAATAGAATTAACCGAGTGTGGATTTCACAGGTCAAAATTAGGGTTTCATCAAATTTTCATATGATTCAAGAGGCAAGCAATTAGGGTTTGAGTCTCCCTCACCTCATTTGATCTATCTTGATCAAATCATCAACCTCTGATCTTCAGATATCCAACTTTTCTCATTGATCTATCAAGGATCGACCAATTAGGGTTTTTGTTGAGGATGAGCAATCTCTGATTTTCTGATCAATGAATGACTTTTTTAAGTAGAGATTGATCTTCATATCTTAAATACAACATGTTGACCTAATTTCTGGATTCAAAACATCAGAGAAGTTCACAGAATTCATCAGTCAATTTCTGAAACATTTGATGAAATTTCATCTGCACAGAAAAGTCAAACTTTGACTTTTGGTCAACTTTTTCAAGACAAAACTTTTTCAATCATCAAAATACTTCAAATGATCCATCATGATCATAAAAAATTAAGAAATTTGGAAAAGTCAACAAAAAGTCAAAATTTCTAACACTTAGAAAAAGTTTCAAGTGTTAGAATTTCTTACTTTTTCCAAACTTCATGGCATTTTTTCACATAGTTCCACTTTGAATTGGAAAAAACTCAAAACATGAAAGTTGTAGCTCTTGAAACAAGCTTTCCAAAATGTCCAAGAACTCTCAAATCCATGGAGTCTAGCCATACTTTTGATTTTGAAACATAGAGCTCCAAAATCCATAATTTTCAAGTACAAAACTTCAAATTTATAGGTCATTTTGCATTTTCTTCTTCTAGAACACATGCCACCTTGCAAAGATAAGCTAGAACTGATAAAAATCAGTTGGATGTAATTATGATGGATAGGATCAAAGTTGAGATTTAACCATGGTTAAAAGGAAGCTTCCTTTTGCATTTAATGCAAAAAAGACTTCCTTGCCCTCTAAGGCAAGTTGAAAATACCAAAGCCAAACTTTCTCACTTATCTTTCAGAATTTGTGATCTATAAATAGAGGTCTTGTTTTCAATTTCAAACCACACCAAATCCATGCAAGAACATGCTTTCTCTCTTCTTTCTTAAAAATCAAGAAACATAGTGTTAATTGAGAAAACTTGCATTTTGGAAAACTAGTGAAAAACTTTGAGTAATTTGGTGTCTAACATGTTTTAATATCAATATGAAACTTGTTTGAAACATAAAATCAACACAAGCCAAGCTGAAAATCAGTTTTTGCATTTCATGTTCATAAGCTTGCCAAAACTGCCATAACCATCGAATTTGGACTTTGGCTCGAGCAACTTGAGTTCTGATCATCCAAACATCATCAACATACATCATAGACATGATGCAGACCATTAACAACAAACTGTAACACCTCTAACCACGATTTCTAGTTTTACTTTGAGCTATATGCAGGTCGACTTGGTCAGAGCTATCCAAGCAAATTCAGAGCAAGCAGAACATTCATACATGATCCTTGAAGGCCGATGGTGCTCTAAGAATCATTAAAACTCAACTGGAAACACTCAAAAGCAGAATTCGATCTCAGCTTGAACAGGTAAGAACACCCACTTCGAACTCTGTGATTTCTTGATTCAAATCAAAAAAACTCTTGGCCATTTTGTTTCTGCACTATCCACGATCAATAGCCCTCAATCAATTGATCAATTCATCCACCATACACGATTTCAATTAGATTTTTTAGTTTTAGGGTTCTTCGTGTTCTTCAGAAATTCAATCATGTTAGGCTTAAAATAAATGAAATTCAGTGATGCCATCATGTTCCTGGGCTCAAAACGATCAACTTTCATGTTTACATCTTTTGATTTCATCAAGAAACGAAGATTTGAGGATTGATTGAAGGATTGGAGATGAAGAACAAGCTTGCGCGCGTTTTTTTGAATTCAAATATCCAGTTTAAAATATATTTAGTTGGTTTAATCACAATACACGGATGTATTGCCGCCCCAGCTGTTGCCAGCTCACTCTTAAGTCACTTATACCATGCCTTGCCTACAGGTCCCGGGTTCGAGTAGCCTTGGGACCTTTTTGCCAAACTTTTTAATTTTTCATTCATGTTTTTTTACAAACTTTGACTTTTTCAAAACCCAATCAAAACTCCTCATTTTGAGGTGATGTTTTGTACACTTGTCAATTAATGTATCTATTTTATGATAATGCAAAAATTTTCAGAAAAAACTTTCATCCGATTATATTTTGATCGAGCCGAAAACGACACTTTTGAGTACTTTTCAAAGCACCTTTAAAGGTGATTTTTTTCAAACTTTCGAAGCCCGATTCTTTTCAAAACTTTTCACAAGTATATTTCACTTTTCAAAAACATTTTCAAAACATTCTTCAAAACTTTTCATCAAACTGACATCTTTTACCATGATCGATCCAATTAAACGATAAAACCGAATTCGTTTTTTCTCAAATTTTATAACCGATCATGGGCCTCCCTCACGGTATAAGTCCCAAAATTCTTTTATGTACATAATTATTTCCTTGTACATATCCAATTCTTTTATGTACACATCCATTTTACTTGTACATAATACAAATACCTCTGTAAATACTCAAACACAGATAAACTTTGATCGTTCGTTTCCGTTTCGTCTGTATATACACTGAATACCATTGGTATTAAAAGGAGCATTATTCCCGGTGAAACTGCTTTTAAACCAATGGGACACCCTTATGGTGTAAGT
This sequence comes from Vicia sativa, assembly GCA_021764765.1. NCBI lineage: Eukaryota > Viridiplantae > Streptophyta > Magnoliopsida > Fabales > Fabaceae > Vicia > Vicia sativa. The sequence continues at coordinate 154,198,626 of CM038792.1, forward strand.
CCCAACTCTCCTATGTACATCCACATCCTCCTGTACATAAATACTCGTTCGTGTACATATTTACTTTCTTGTACACATTCAAACTTGTAAATAATCAAGTTACGCTCGTTTTAAACGTTCGTTTCACATACACTTGTTTATATTTCCTTCATAAACTCTTGTACATAAACATCATGCATTGTTTATATTTCCTTCATAAACTCCTGTGAATACATATCACACACACACTTGTTTATACAACTGTCTAGTTATAACATAACAACTAGTCTAACCAATAGGTTCCCCACAGTGTTAGCCTCCTCTTGGGCTTTATACAAGATAACTCATCCCTGCAGAGTTTAGCCTCCTCTTGGGCTTTGTACAAGGTAACTCATTTCAACTGAGATCAGCCTCCTCTTAGGCTTCATATAAGAAAACTCATTCATCTGAGTTTAGCCTCCGCTTAGGCTTCATATAAGACAACACTCCCGAGTCACCTCCTCTTGGGCTTCGTTCAAAAGAACTCCTCATTGAGTTTAGCCTTCTCTTGGGCATCATACAAAGAAAGAGACCAGGAAATCTCTTAACAGCCTCCTATTGGGCTTCCAATACAAAGAATCACCCGCGTTAGGATAGAACCCAGAGAGTATAATTTCCCGGTGAAATTGCTCTTAATTCCAAAAGGATGGTTTCCCGGTGAAATCTCTTTTAAAGCCAAAGCCAGCCATACCCTATAGCTTCCTCTATAGCTTCATACAATGACCCTCGATGACCCTCGATGACCCTCGGAATGCCTCCTCTTGGGCTTACAATACAAGGACCCACGGGCTTCTTAAAAGCATCCCTTAATCCAATCAATTTGTCCTCGAGATTTAGACGTTTATCATCTCTATGGAAGAAGTATCTCATCTATCACATCACATACAATCAAAAACTTTTCAAACTCTTTTCAAACAAAAAAAACATCCCTTAATTGTAAGTGGTAACGCTTGTACACTCAAGCAAAACACCAAATGCTTACAATTAAAAGATTCAATCATTTTCAAACATCTTTCTTAAACATGTAAGTGGTAACGCTTGTACACTCAAGCAAAACACCTATAACTTACGACGAAAGATTCAGTCAATCAAACCTTTCAAAATGTATGTGATGAAATAGATTAGATACATTTTTCATTAAGATGACATTCGTCTCTATCTCTTAATAACATTTCCGTTTCTTCCACTAGCATAAGTGGGAACTACGATTGCTCTGACTTTCTCAACATCCTTTTGAGAATACGTAGGCACAAGGTCTCATCCTTGGCGAGCAAATTTCTTTCTTCCTCAAACCAAACAAACCATAGATCCCTTTAGATCCGAGCTACAAATGCTCTGATTCCCACTAAGGGATATGTATGCAGAAGATCCGAAGATCTTTGCGAGCACAATAATAACAAACATTAGGATCCCTCATAATCTATCCTTCTTGAAATCCCAAAGGAGAAACTTTCCCAATCATAGAAATAGCAATTAAAACACACAAACATATCAAACATATTCATATATAAAGCTATAGATAACTATATATATTTAGGGTGCTCCATCTATTCCCTTTATATAACAAACCCCCTTACTCAGAATCTCCCCAATGCGTTGCGTCTAGTTCACGCTAGTCGTTACGCATATCAAAATCAATTGAGGGTATTAACAGCTTTCCCCTTTTTCATAATCATCAAATCATAATTTCTTGTGTTGAAAATAATAAAGCTTGATGCTCGCGGCATCTTTATAAACAAATCAAAAGAGTAAATCGTTTCGAGCCAGAGAATCCGAATTCAGATTCTATTCCCTAGCGCGTCACTTTTTAACGCGAACAATTCCCACCTTAGAGTTTTCGGATATCTAGCTTATGCTACAAATGTTCATGTGCCCCATAAGTTTGCTCCTCGTGCCACCAAATGTGTTTTTATTGGTTATCCAATTGGTCAGAAAGCTTACAAATTATATGACATTGAATCTAATAGAGTTTTCACTAGTCGTGATGTTATTTTCCACGAGGATATTTTTCCCTACGAATCCATTTCTTCTTCACTACCTAAAACAAATTCTGTTGTACCTATTGTTGTCTTAGATTCCTCACTCATCCATCAAACGCGTGAAGAATCTAACCCTGCGACTCCCGCTTTTCCAGCAGCCCCCACTTCTGCCACTCCTCCTTTTCCAGCAACTCTCACTCATGCTTCTCCAACAACCCCTCCGCGTCGTTCTCAAAGAACCCATGTTCCTCCTGTAGCCTTGAGTGACTATGTTTGTAATCAAGTAAGTTCTCCCGAATCATTGCCATTCTCGCCATCTTTTCCAAGTAAAGGTACACGATATCCGATCTCCAATTTTATCTCATATGATTGTTACTTACCATAACATAGATCCTTTATTGCTACTATTACTCATGATGTTGAACCTACATGTTTTGAGCAAGCTGCTTCCCAATCTCATTGGCAAATAGCAATGCAATCTGAGTTGGTTGCTTTAGAGGCTAATAATACTTGGTTTCTCACACCTCTCCCTCCTAGAAAGCAAGTTATTGGTTGTCGCTGGGTCTATAAAATCAAGCGAAAATTAGATGCTTCTCTTGAACGCTGTAAAACGCGGTTAGTAGCAAAGGGATACACACAACTTGAAGGGATTGATTACCACGACACTTTTTCACCTACTGCTAAAATGGTTACAATACGTTGTTTGTTAGCTTTGGAAGCCGCTCAAAATTGGTCACTTCATCAACTTGATGTCCACAATGCGTTTCTTCACAGAGATCTTTCTGAAGAAATTTATATGTCTCTTCCTCCTGGTTTTCAGCGACAGGGGGAGAACATTGTGTGTCGCCTCAACAAATCTTTATATGGATTAAAACAAGCCTCTCGCCAATGGTTTGCCAAGTTCTCTACATCTATTCAAGGTGCATGATTTATTCAATCAAAAGCGGATTACTCGTTGTTTACGTGTAAGAAAGGCAAATCATTTACTGCCTTATTGATCTATGTTGATGATGTAACACCCCTTCTAATTACCCGCGTTTTATAAATATTAATCAGAGTTTTTAATCACAAATCAAGAGGTGTCACAATTTAAATATTTTAAATCAATCAAAACAGTTGTCATGCTTTCACTGGAGAAGAAATCATTAAATAAAACAGACTTAAGGTTATGTTTAACAGCGGAAATGAAACATAACAAATCCTGAATACATCATTCATAATTATTTCAGGGATAATGAATCGAAACATTAATCAAAACTATTATTTAATATCCATAAGGAGTCTCAATTCAAACGTTTCCCCAGTGTTACATCTACCAGAGCACGACACTGACACGCGGTTTAACTAAAAGACTCAACTCTAAAAGCTATCCTCACCAATTCCAAGTAGCTAATCACTTCGAATCTGAAATCATTAAAGTAAGGGTGAGATCTCTATCCAATATAAAATGCATTATACGTTTTTAAAACAACAGAATAATTCGATGCGTTAGTCCACTATCAAACATATTCACAGTTTAATTCATAAGAGCATTGTACACAAATCATTATGCAAGTAAACAATCAATGGAAATTGTAACACTGGAAACCATCCTAGCATGTTACAATTCCATATGCAATGCAGACTCTATGCATGTGGTACCAAACGTGAACCGAGTTCACCCTCTGTTCTATCACACTCGGAACAGCGGAAATCCATGATTCGCCCATAACACTGGGTCAAGAATCTAGCCTCACTACCTCAAAATCCTGGTAAGTTTATTGGCTCTGCAAGCTCACTTCCGCACAATGGGAATGAACCAATTAACAATGCTTATGCATGCATCATAAAAGCATGCAACATCAATTCACAGATTACGATATCACATAATTCACATATTGCCAATTACCAATGTATTTCATTCCATCACAATGATTATCAAAACACAACATTGTAGGCCTTATTCCTCACTCATTAAACCAGGCAATCCATATCCTATTCCTGTTGTCCTTAAACTATTGATTTTTCAAAACTCGGAAGCTCGACTCTTTTTAAAATAATTTTCACAAAATAATATTTTTCTCTTTTTAAAAGATTGTATTTTTAATTTAAGAAATAATGCCGAAAACGGCACTCGAATCGGAGTTACGTTTTGGAAAATATGAATTTTTTGAAGTTTGAAGTATTTTGAAAAATTACACAGTGGAACCCAGTTCCTCCCTGGGAGAACCCGGTTCCCACTTTTGAAAAATCCGATCTCCCTGGATTTTTGTATGGGGAACCCGGTTCCTCCCCACTGGGAACCAGTTCCCACGTACAAAAATGCACAGTTTTGAAAAATTCACTCTGGGAACCCGGTTCCTCCCCACAGGGAACCGGTTCTCACGACCTGCAGAATCAAAATCTGTTATTTTGACAGCATTAATGCATTCCTTATCACTTCCAATTGTTTCCATACGAGTTGTAACATTAGAAACACCAAATTACAGCCATTATACACCAATACAACATCAAACATCATTGTTTCATCATTCTTATCAATTGTTCGACACACTAATGGTCTTAAATTCTATAATCCGACACAAAATAGTGTTTAATCCTACAAACTTATAATCACCTAAATCAAATTTCCTAACGTACTGATCATAGGACTTTATCGTCTATTAATCGGTAGATTGCAAGTGCAGAGTCCTATCGTGTTGTTTTAAAATGATATCGAACCCACAGAGACTATAAATCGATCTATTGTTATCCTAAGTTACGGTATACAGCTAAGGCGAATAATTCTTTTTAGATTTTGGTTTAAGGAAAAAAAATATAAATAAAACGGATATCGGTACGTAACATAGTGAACCTAAACGGATTAAATCGAACCTAAGCGTATAAAGATTGTTAACTTAATTGTTCTGTAGAAATTATCAGTTTAAAAACTCTCAACTCACACTTTCGTGGTCTTATCTCGGATTATACTCCTAAAGCCCTATGCCTGCTCTCGCTAGCCCATAAGTGTTTAGAAAATATTCTTTGAAAACTTAATAAAATCTAATTCGTTTTAAAGCGCTCTCGCTGTATTTAAATCGAATGCCTAACTTTAGCTATCCGGTTAAAACCTCACACTTTCGTGGTCTCGATCCTAACCTATTCTACTTATCTTACTTTTGTAACGAAAAGATTAATTTTAATTACAAAAAGTTATAACCAGAATTTAAGTTAATTAATATTTTAGCTTAAGGATAATTTAATTCCTACTCTTACTACTATTACTTACCGATACCTAAACGGTTTAGCCGGACATATTTATTAATTCAGACATGCCTAAATAATAAGGTTCAATATATTTAAACATCTCCATAATTAAGTAAATAAATACCAAGCAACAATACTTAAATAAAATAAAATAATTATATTAAGAACCTGAAAATAATAATACTTGAATAATCTTGTTCTTCGAAATAAACGAGTATTCTACCACAAGTCGGTTGGATCTACTCGGAGACTTCTTGAATCGAAAAGAAAATTACGACAAAGAATAAAAAGCACTAGATCTAACGTAAGGTTAGATCAGTGAAAATTACACAACAATTTCCAGTGTAGAAATTGTTGTGAGAAAATTATAGAAACTTAAACTAAAATAAAAACTAAGAAAAGAAATTGAAACGAAAAATAAAATAGAAATAGAAAACTGAAATACAAAATTGAAAAGAAAATAAAAATGCGAAAATAGAAGAACGATTGTTCGGGAAGAAATCGTCGACCCTTGCACTCAAGGTTGAACTTGTATTTATAGGCTTCATTTGTAACTTCCTGTTTCCATGTTGTACGAAGGCTAGTGGAGATCATGTGTAAAAACTGCCAGAATCATGGGAGAACATGGGACGGACGTCTCCAGTTGAAAAGAAATGTGAGACGTGGGTCTCACTCATGAAGAAAAATCCTGAGACGTGGGTCTCAGTTCAACAACGTGAAATATAAGCGCGTTACGGTCGTCACAGGTCTGTTACGGTCGTCACAAGGCTGTTACGGTCGTCACACATTGTGGACTGAACTTCTGCTGGGCTTTTCTCTTCTGGGCTTAGTCTTATAATTATTTCTTTCTTCTTAACTCCTCCTTTTTGCTATATCACCCCTTTGCTTCATTTCTTTGGCTTTTTAATCCAATTTTCCCTCAATTTTATTTCTTTGCTCAATTTATCTTTATTTAATGCAAATACCTGAAATAAAAGAAATACCAACGTAATACGGAAATAAAATAATATAATTAAATAAAAATAGTAACATTATCCATGAAAATTAAGTCAAATATGTTATATAAATTCGTGTTATCAAACTCCCCTATACTTAAACCTTTGCTTGTCCTCAAGCAAAAATAAATAATGAAAAATCATTTAAGCATAAGTCAAACGCAGAAATAGAACATAATTCAATTCGTATTTGGTTGCAATTCACTTCTTTGTTGGATAACTCAAGTTTAGACTTCGACACCAAAATTACCGTAAAAACACTAGATAACCTCATTTATGCAGACCAATTTAAGTCATGAATTATAACTCGACCTAATACTGTCGTTTCGTTTCACCCGTTTTCATTCTGGCGCAATCACATTAAGCCCTTTACCTTACGCGCACATAGTGGAGTAACCGGTTAGTGACTTTGATCTTTATAATCTAGCTAGGAGTTCTGGTACTTATATTTGGTACTCCTTTATCCAATTACAAATTGCGGGGGATCGGACCGTCGTCCGCCCTACCAAGTTCAGCACCAGAAACCACTGAACCAATTCATAATGGTTTATCTGCATAAAGATTTATAGTTACCGCAACTGTTGGATTAAATGATCTGGTAAGGACCATCTAACTTAATAAGTGCATCTTCTAATAAAATTTTCCTTAAAAATCTTGATCAATCACTTATATTCATCGATTCTCCACGTAGTCTGTCGTTTAAGACGGTGCCGACTGCTTTTATAAACTACTCGGGATTACTTTAAAACTAAGTCTTAAGGTGTTGGTATAATAAGTACTTAAACCAATCTAACGCGTTGGGGTTCTGAAGAGTTATGACGATAATAATTTTGTTTTAGTCGCGCTGGAGTTCTTATTTATAAAAATAAGCAACCTTAATACTAGTTGAGTATGTTAATATAACGTTTGAATTTGTTTCGTTATGGCTCAAGAAAATGGAGGAATTCGAATAACCACGAGAATTTAACATAAAAGACTAAAATTACATAAACATGTATTTTATTAAATGGAAATTTTGCAATATTAGGAAAAAGAAACAAAAAGGAAATACTAAAGAGAGCAAAGAAAATAAAAACAAACTAAGAAATATTCTGACTCCCCTAAACATAAAATAAGCATTGTCCTCAATGCGATAAAACCAGGGGAAATCAGAAAGGAGTAGGGGTGATCACTCGTCGCTTGGAAAATTTCGTCCTGCTGCTCCTCTACCTCTATGTTTGATTGGGAATTACGGTAGGAAATGAAAAAAAAGAAACGGATGAAACATAAATCAGTCAAGGAGACAGAAGACGAGACAATGGGAGAAGCACGAGGCGGGGGCCATAGAGAGATGAGACGACCGTCTCAAAAAGTTGAAAAACTAGATAGAAACGTGGAGGCGTGCGTCTCAAGGGGTGCCTTGGGAAGGAGGCGACCGTCTCCATCAATGTGTTGGGAGCAGAGGCGACCGTCTCAGAAAAGAATTGGGCAGAGCGAAACGCGTGAGGCAGAATCTTGGCATGTGAAGAATTTGCAGGGAATCTTAATTGCATCTCAAGAAAACATGTGACTTGAGGCACGAGACAGGAAAAAGTATTGTAGATCACATGCATACATAATACATACATATATATATATATATATATATATATATATATATATATATATATATATTATAGATAATTTCAAATAATAGGATATATATATATATATATATATATATATATATATATATATATATATATAATACTAGTATATATAATGCCTTATAATTAATATAATAAATATTGGGAAATATTGATTCGGTATATTAATAAAAAATACGATAATTAAAATAATACTCAATTATAATTATAAATATTAACGTGAAATATTTAATTATATAATTATCGGGAAATAGTTCAAACGCATCAGAAGAAAAAGGGTGCAACCGATAATCGAGTAAAAATTTAAAATTTAACATAAATTAGAAAAGTGAAAATACGAAAAAGAAAGAAATTTAAAATTAGAAACTAGAATGACTACTCGTTGATTTTCCATGGCCACTTATCAAGCCATCTCACATATCCCTCACCTTTCCTTTTCTTATGTTTATAGGGTGGTTTATTCTTTCGAAATTTTGGTAGTGGTTCTTGGATTTATCCTAAGTATAAGTTTTTCAAATTTGGGCTTAGTGATTTCATCCATCGCCTCATAAGTTAACCTTACCCTCTTAACAGTAATTATATCCTTAATTTTATGGTCCTCTAAATTTCGCTTTTTAGGCAAGACTTCAAATAGTGGTGAATTAATGTGGATATTGTTTAATACTGCAACATACGTTTTAAATTGGGAGTCTACCGGAGTTTCCATAAAAAAATTCGGGAAAGGAATCAGTGGGATGTAGTGATTTGGGATTACAATTTGCGCTTCCTCCTCTACCTCTTTTACAACCTCCTTTTCGAACAGAGTTGATGAATCTGTCTCAATCTCCACTATTTTCTCGTCACAACTTTCCTCGGTCGCAATATCACTCTCTTCAAACTCATCATCACTTTCTAGGATTTCAAATAATTTTTCTATAATGGTTGTTTCAACATCCATATCTTCCTTGGGTAAAGGTCCTAGAAGGTTTTGTTCGAGTTGGTAGATTTTCTAAACCAATGTTGTGAGTCGCGAGGGGATTCAACCATAATGGTTAGTTGGCTAAGGGTTTCATTATTTTGAAGGCTTTGTTTTCTTACTTCTTCATTTTGGATAGTTTGTGTCTCTACAAAATGTTCAATCATAGACTCAATCCTAGAGTTAGTTATCATCTCATCTGAATCCTCTATTGGTGTTTCGAAGTTAAAATCTTGCGATTCTTCAAAGTCTTGGAAGTAAGTTAAAGTTGCTTTAAGCGTTCTATCATCCTAGATGTTTCATTAAAATTTTCCATCAATATATCGATATCAGATATATATGGTTCTGGTGATCCTTCAAAATATTGGGTTTGATGATTGTAGAGAAAATTAGGTTGAGGAAAAGTTTGGTTGAAATTATAAGTTTCTTGTGGTTCCTCAAAATATGGGGATTGGTAGTTTTGGAGGTAATTTGAGTAAGAGTAGGTTTGTGAAGCATTGAAATCTTCCATCAGTATTTCAAGGTTGGATCTATGGGATTCTTGTGATTCCTCAAAATACTGATAATGGGCGTAGGAAAAGTTTGAGCTATACATAGTAAATAAAATAAAAATTCCTTAGTCTATACACGGTGTAACACCAGAGTTACAATATCGACTTAAATAGTCCCCGACAACGGCACCAAAAACTTGATCGTAGGACTTTATCGTCTATTAATCGGGAGACTGCAAGTGCACAGTCCTATCGCGTAGTTTTAAAAAGATATCGAACCCACAGAGACTATAAATCGATCTATTGTTATCCTAAGTTACGGTATACAGCTAAGGCGAATAATTCTTTTTAGATTTTGGTTTAAGGAAAAAAAATATAAATAAAACGGATATCGGTACGTAACATAGTGAACCTAAACGGATTAAATCGAACCTAAGCGTATAAAGATTGTTAACTTAATTGTTCCGTAGAAATTATCAGTTTAAAAACTCTCAACTCACACTTTCGTGGTCTTATCTCGGATTATACTCCTAAAGCCCTATGCCTGCTCTCGCTAGCCCATAAGTGTTTAGAAAATATTCTTTGAAAACTTAATAAAATCTAATTCGTTTTAAAGCGCTCTCGCTGTATTTAAATCGAATGCCTAACTTTAGCTATCCGGTTAAAACCTCACACTTTCGTGGTCTCGATCCTAACCTATTCTACTTATCTTACTTTCGTAACGAAAAGATTAATTTTAATTACAAAAAGTCATAACCAGAATTTAAGTTAATTAATATTTTAGCTTAGAAATAATTTAATTCCTACTCTTACTACTATTACTTACCGATACCTAAACGGTTTAGCCGGACATATTTATTAATTTAGACATGCATAAATAATAAGGTTCAATATATTTAAACATCTCCATAATTAAGTAAATAAATACCAAGCAACAATACTTAAATAAAATAAAATAATTATATTAAGAACCTGAAAATAATAATACTTGAATAATCTTGTTCTTCAAAATAAACGAGTATTCCACCACAAGTCGGTTGGATCTACTCGGAGACTTCTTGAATCGAAAAGAAAATTACGACAAAGAATAAAAAGCACTAGATCTAACGTAAGGTTAGATCAGTGAAAATTACACAACAATTTCCGGTGTAGAAATTGTTGTGAGAAAATTATAGAAACTTAAACTAAAATAAAAACTAAGAAAAGAAATTGAAACGAAAAATAAAATAGAAATGGAAAACTGAAATACAAAATTGAAAAAAAAATAAAAATGCGAAAATAGAAGAACGATTGTTCGGGAAGAAATCGCCGACCCTTGCACTCAAGGTTGAACTTGTATTTATAGGCTTCATTTGTAACTTCCCGTTTCCATGTTGTACGAAGGCTAGTGGAGATCATGTGTAAAAACTGCCAGAATCATGGGAGAAAATGGGACGGACGTCTCCAATTGAAAAGAAGTGTGAGACGTGGGTCTCACTCATGAAGAACAATCCTGAGACGTGAGTCTCAGTTTAGAAACGTGAAATATAAGCGCGTTACGGTCGTCACAGGTTTGTTACGGTCGTCACAAGGCTATTAGCGTGTTACGGTCCTCACAAGGCTGTTACGGTCGTCACACATTGTGGACTGAACTTTTGCTGGGCTTTTCTCTTCTGGGCTTAGTCTTATAATTATTTCTTTCTTCTTAACTCCTCCTTTTTGCTATATCACCCCTTTGCTTCATTTCTTTGGCTTTTTAATCCAATTTTCCCTCAATTTTATTTCTTTGCTCAATTTATCTTTATTTAATGCAAATACCTGAAATAAAAGAAATACCAACGTAATACGGAAATAAAATAATATAATTAATTAAAAATAGTAACATTATCCATGAAAATTAAGTCAAATATGTTATATAAATTTGTGTTATCACGTACCCAATCACCCGGTTGATTCCCAAAACCCATAAGGCATTAAAATCGAATGAAATCACCCCTTACCTCGCGATGATCTTCGACTTTCCCGGCGTTGGCTTTTCCTCTCTTCACTTCTCTTCTCCAATTCTACGTGAAATGACTTTTCCAAAAAGACCTTCTTTTCCTTCTTTCCTTTTTATAATCCTTGTTATATTCCTTTATTATTTCCAAATAAAATACATAAATTAATAATTAGTAAAAGTAGAGTGATTTACTCCTCACACCCACTATTTACTCTTCACACCACCAACCCTTCTTTCTTCAATTAATCCGATTAAATCCAAAAATATTAATACCTAAGTCTTTAATTAAATAAATAATTAAATTCCTTATTATTTAATATTCGAATTAAATCGGGGTGTCACAAATCTCCCCCACTAAAAAAAATTTCGTCCTCGAAAACATACCTTAGACGAAAAGTTCGGGATACGAGTCCTTCATCTGGCTCTCCAGTTCCCAAGTTACATTTTCTCCAGCTGGTCCTCCCCAAGCTACTCTCACCAGTGCTATTTCCTTACCACGCAATTGCTTCACTTTCCGATCCTTAATTCTTGTAGGTACTGCTTCAACAGTCAAATTATCTCGTACCTGTACATGATCTACCTGAATCTCATGAGACGGATCCGCAATGTACCTCCTCAGTTGAGATACATGGAAAACATCATGCAAATTCGCAAGTGACGGCGGTAAAGCAATCTGATAAGCAACCTTCCCAACTCTCTTGGTAATTTGAAACGGACCAATAAAGAGCGGAGTCAACTTTCTTGACTTCAAAGCTCGACAAATACCAGTCATCGGCGTAACCCGCATGAACACATGATCTTCTTCACTAAACTCAAGATCTTTCCTCCTCTTATCATGATAACTTTTCTGACGACTCTGAGAAACCCTCATCTTCTCCTGAATCATCTTGATCATTTCTGAAGTTTGTTGAACAATCTCTGGTCCAATCATAGCACTTTCTCCAGATTCGTACCAACACAACGGTGTCCGACATCTCCTACCATACAATGCCTCAAATGGAGCCATACCGATGCTCGAATGAAAACTATTGTTGTAGGTAAACTCTATCAACGGTAAGTAGCTATCCCAAGCCCCACCCTTCTCTAACACACAAGCCCTCAACAAATCTTCTAACGACTGAATCGTCCTCTCCGTCTGACCATCTGTCTGTGGATGATATGCGGAACTCAATCGTAACTTAGTACCCAAAGCTTCATGCAATCCTGTCCAGAACTTAGACGTAAACCTCAGATCTCTATCTGACACAATGCTAGACGGAATACCATGCAAACTTACAATCATCTCAACATACAATTCTGCCAACCTCTCCATCGGATAATCCATTCTTATCGGAATAAAGTGAGCAGACTTTGTCAACCGATCAACAATAACCCAAATAGAATCACAATTCTTTGCTGTTCATGGCAATCCAGACACAAAATCCATAGAGATGCCATCCCACTTCCACTCTGGAACAAACAACGGTTCCATCAATCCCGACGGCTTCTGATGTTCAATCTTTGATTTCTGACAGACCAAACACGCATACACAAACTCGGCAATTTCCTTTTTCATTCCAGGCCACCAAAATAATTTCTTCAAGTCACGATACATCTTAGTAGCACCAGGATGAATACTCAACCCACTACGATGTCCTTCTTCTAAAATACTTTTTCTAATCTCAGCAACATCCGGAACACACACTCTATCACCAAATCTCATAACGCCATTCTCGTCAATTCGGAACTCACCTCCTTGACCTTGGTTAATCAATGTCAGCTTATCCACCAAACCAACATCAGACTTTTGTCCATTTCGAATCTCTTCCAAAATACCACTAGTCAGCTTCAACATGCCCAATTTCACACTATCCGGAGTAGTTTCGCATACTAAACTTAAGTCTCTGAATTGTTCCACTAAATCCAATTCACGAACCATTAACATCGACATATGCAAGGACTTCCTGCTTAACGCGTATGCCACAACGTTTGCCTTACCAGGATGGTAATTCAAACCAAAATCATAGTCCTTGAGAAATTCCAACCATCTCCTCTGCCTCATATTCAACTCTTTCTGATCAAAGAGATACTTCAGGCTCTTATGATCACTGAACACCTTAAACCGTGAACCATACAGATAATGTCTCCATAACTTCAAAACAAACACAACAGCCGCCAACTCTAAATCATGAGTCAGATAATTCCTTTCATGAATCTTCAACTGTCTTGAAGCATAAGCCACAACTTGCCTATCTTTCATCAAGACACCGCCTAGACCCATCAAAGACGCATCATAATACACCACAAAGGATTCGGATTCAAAATCGACACTACTCAACCTCTTTTTACCTGAAACCCTCGCTCACAATCCGAATCCCAAACAAACGCTTGACCTTTTCGTCAACTTAGTCAAAGCTAACGAAAATCCCTCAATGAATTTCGTAGTAACTGCAAGACCAAGAAAACTACGAATCGCATTCTTCGCTTCTGAGATACAACTTCTATTTTGTAGGATCAATAGCAATACCATTCTTGGAAATCACATGACCAAGAAAACTCACTTAACCAAAACTTTCGACAACTTCGCATAAAGTTTCTTTTCCTTCAATAATTCCAATACAATCCTAAGATGCTTTGCATGCTCCTCATCATTCTTTGAATAGATCAAAATGTCGTCAATAAATACCACCACAAACTTGTCAAGATACGGATAGAATATCCTGTTCATATACTCCATAAAACACCGGTGCATTAGTAACTCCAAACGGCATAATATTCATAATACCGATATCTAAATGCGTCTTGAATATTAACACGAATCGATGATATCCGACCTCGGATCAATTTTACTAAATACAAGCTCCCACCAATCGATCCATCAAATCATCAATCCTCGGCAATGGGTACCGATTCTTGATTGTCACCTTATTCAATAATGCCTCATTGTACCTTCCTTTTTTAATATACGGTGAAACACTAGGCGAATAAACTTCTTCTCAAGTAACTCTTCCACTGTTTCTTATCGGCGGATGCCAACATGCGATACCGGACTAGTTCCGGAATCAAATCTAGGAAACTCCACTTCTCTCGGTGGTAGCTCACTAACATCTTAGGAAACACTTGGAAATTCATTCTTAATTCACCACCTTAGCCTTTTACCTCCGTCGAAGAATATAACATAAACTACACAGACCATCTCTCATGATAATTTCACTTAATCGTAGTCACATCTTCAACTTTAACTTCTTGGGAATATGACCGTCTTCTCAAAACAATTGATATGAAGTTGAAGACCAACCAGTTCATTCAAGGATAATATCAAGTTGTTCTAAAGGTAGGCACACTAAATCCATACCGAAACCTCTATCGAAAATGACAATAGGACAATTCTTACAAACATACGAAGTAGTCACTGAACCCGATGCAGGAGTGTCAATAACCATACTTCCATCCATATTAGAAATTTCCAAATTCAATCTTTTAGCACAATCCAAAGCAATAAAAGAATGTATCGCTCCAGTATCAATAATCGCAATTAAAGGTATGCCATTAATAAAACATGTACCTTTAATCAACCGATCATCCCGCTTAACGTCTGATCCCGACAAAGCGAACACCTTTCCACCTGCTTGTTCTTTCTTTGGCTTAGTACACTGCGGACGAGTGTGTCCCTCTTCGCCACAATTGTAACAAGTTATCCTTCTAAATCTGCACTCAGCAGCTACATGACCAATTCTCCCATAGTGGTTGCACTTCTTCACATCATTCTTGCATTCAGCAGCTCGGTGTCCCATGTCACCACATCTGTAGCACTTAGTGGAAGAACCAGAAGAACCAGAGTCTCCCCCACTAGGCTTCCTCTAACCACCAGATTTCTGATTATTTCTATCATAGGGCTTACCATGATCCATCTGTCTCTTTCCCTTACGATCGATAACTCGAGCATTCGACTTAGTACTAGCAAGATCTTCTTCCGTACTACGATCAACTAAATCAGGAAACCTTCTAATGCGCTGATACTTGATACCCTGCTTGATCTCATCACGCAGACCATTCTCAAACTTGATACATTTGGAAAATTCTCCATCTGCATCGTTAGTGTAATGAGCATAATACTTCGCTAATTTAGTAAACTTGAAGCATCACCATGCACTTGTTGCCTTGCTTGAGCTCCGAAACTCATTTCTTTCTTACCCGAATGTCTTGTGAAAATACCTTCTCGAAAAGCTCTCTTGAACACCAAGTCAATGCAATGCCATCTTCTTCCATTTTTCCTGGTAACAATCCACCAATCATCGGCTTCCTCTGCATGTGAGTACCATACTCACCTCAATCAATCACTCGAAGATCCTCTCGATCTCCTTCAACCATTTCTGAGCACCTTCGGGATCATGAGTGCCTTTGAACAATGGAAGATTATTCCTCTGAAAGTTCCCCAATTGTTTGTCGGACCAATAACCTCTGATTCCTCCAAGCACTCTAACATTCCCAAAGCTTGAATAGCGTCATCGCTTCCGTTCCTCTTCCATTGTTACGTAATATTACAAAACAATCCATCAACACACAAGTATCGACAGTGTTACCTTACACTAGTCGCATACTAAAGGGATAACGACATTAAGACAAGACCGACTATGCTCTAATACCACTATTGTAACACCCTTCTAATTACCCACGTTTTATAAATGTTAATCGAGTTTTAATCACAAATCAAGGCGTCACAATTTAAATATTTCAAATCAATGTTGTCATGAATAAATCATTAAATAAAATTATAACTTAAATTTTAAATATATCATTCATAATTATTTCGGGATAATGAATCGAAACATTAATCAAAACTATTATTTAATATCCATAAGGAGTCTCAATTCAAACGTTTCCCCAGTGTTACATCTACTAGAGCACGACACTGACACGCGGTTTAACTAAAAGACTCAACTCTAAAGCTATCCTCACCAATTCCAAAGCTAATCACTTGAATCAAATCATTAAAGTAAGGGTGAGATCTCTATCTAATATAAAATACATTATCGTTTTAAAACAGAATAATTCGATGCGTCAGTCCACTATCAAACATATTCACAGTTCAATTCACAAGAGCATTGTACACAAATCATTATGCAAGTAAACAATCAATGGAAATTGTAACACTGGAAACCATCCTAGCATGTTACAATTCCATATGCAATGCAGACTCTATGCATGTGGTACCAAACGTGAACCGAGTTCACCCTCTGTTCTATCACACTCGGAACAGCGGAAATCCATGATTCGCCCATAACACTGGGTCAAGAATCTAGCCTCACTACCTCAAAATCCTGGTAAGTTTATTGGCTCTGCAAGCTCACTTCCGCACAATGGGAATGAACCAATTAACAATGCTTATGCATGCATCATAAAAGCATGCAACATCAATTCACAGATTACGATATCGCATAATTCACATATTACCAATCACCAATGTATTTCATTCCATCACAATGATTATCAAAACACAACATTGTAGGCCTTATTCCTCACTCATTAAACCAGGCAATCCATATCCTATTCCTGTTGTCCTTAAACTATTGACTTTTCAAAAATCGGAAGCTCGACTCTTTTTAAAATAATTTTCAAAAAATAATATTTTTATCTTTTTAAAAGATAGTATTTTTAATTTAAGAAATAATGCCGAAAACGGCACTCGAATCGGAGTTACGGTTTGGAAACTATGAATTTTTTGAAGTTTTAAGTATTTTGAAAAATTACACAGTGGAACCCGGTTCCTCCCTGGGAGAACCCGGTTCCCACTTTTGAAAAATGCGCTCTCCCTGGTTTTTTGTATGGGGAACCCGGTTCCTCGCCACTGGGAACCGGTTCCCACGTACAAAAATGCCTAGTTTTAAAAAATTCACACTGGGAACCCGGTTCCTCTCCACAGGGAACCGGTTCCCACGACCTGCAAAATCAAAATCTGCTATTTTGACAGCATTAATGCATTCCTTATCACTTCCAATTGTTTCCATACGAGTTGTAACATTAGAAACACCAAATTACAACCATTATACACCAATACAACATTACACATCATTGTTTCATCATTCCTATCAATTGTTCGACACACTAATGGTCTTAAATTCTATAATCCGACACAAAATAGGGTTTAATCCTACAAACTTATAATCACCTAAATCAAATTCCCTAACGTACCCAATCACCCGGTTGATTCCCAAAATCCATAAGGCATTAAAATCGAATGAAATCACCCCTTACCTCGCAATGATCTTCGACTTTCCCGGCGTTGGCTTTTCCTCTCTTCACTTCTCTTCTCCAATTTTACGTGAAATGACTTTTTCAAAAAGACCTTCTTTTCCTTCTTTCCTTTTTATAATCCTTGTTATATTCCATTATTATTTCCAAATAAAATACATAAATTAATAATTAGTAAAAGTAGAGTGATTTACTCCTCACACCCACTATTTACTCTTCACACCACCAACCCTTCTTTCTTCAATTAATCCGATTAAATCCAAAAATATTAATACCTAAGTCTTTAATTAAATAAATAATTAAATTCTTTATTATTTAATATTCAAATTAAATCGGGGTGTCACAAATGACATCCTCATAACTGGTAATGATC